>JAUIMM010000091.1:15265000-16000000 GCA_031769625.1 Taudactylus pleione
TATTATGTTATTCACATAGTATGTAGCAATTGTTATTTATACTCAGCATGATGAGTGCACATCATTTCTGCTGTTTTGTATGGTTTTGAGATATTTTTTAAAGCCAAAAAAAATTGATTTGTGAGAAATTAAAGTGCTCTATCTCCCCTATTCAGGCACCCACAGACTCAGGGTCATCCGCATTTGAAAATGGTTATTGTCTAGTGCAGTGGTTCCAAAACTTTCTTGAATCACAGTACCAACATTTTTTTCATGGCACCCCTAAGCCAAAAGTTGGTTATTGAGAAATTCAGGAAAAAAATGATTAAGTAAATTATACTTACCTGTCATCCTTATGTTCAGTTATGAAGTGGTGGACAGTGTTGCACTTCTGTTTGTCCAAATATTTTATGTTTTTGTCTCTACATTGACCATAAATAGATTGATATGGTGCTGGACCACCAACCTGAGGCACCCCCGAGAGTGTCCCGAAGCACCCCAGGGAGCCATGGCACACACTTTGGGAACCACTGGTCTAGTGATCACCTGCAGTGTGCTGTGGACCTCATTCAGAGGCGCTCGCAAAATGCGAGCACTCGCTTTGAATGAGGGCGGCCACATCCATTTTCTGAGCCGGCCTCCTGGCCGCTCGCTAGGTTGTGGGTGACCACCCACAGCTTTAGCGAGCGGCCAGGTTGATGGTCTTGACCATTGTGACCATCGGGGCTTGCGACGAGACCCTTGTAGTAGCCTCGCCTCCAATTGGCAAGCCACCCCCCTGCCCCACCTACAAAACGGTGTGAGCTGTCGATCACCATCAACAGCCGCCCCTTTTGTAGTAAGCCCTGGAGCGAGAGAATTTCTCTCTCGCTCTGGGACTTGCGTACATGCAGTGCGGCCGCTTCGCATGCGCAGGGCCTCTACATCGACCCGCTTGCGAGCGCATCGGCACTTGCGAGCGGGTCTGAATGAGACCATGTGTTTGTTCTGAATTGTGTTAGGACTGTTTATCAAGTTAGATAGAGCACAACAGCTGCCGACTGTATAGGTTGGTGGGACAGCTGTAAATGATTAATTGTTATTTGCTAGTTTGGGTGGAACACACTACCTGGTAGTAAGGATAGACAGATTGAGGGGGAGGATTGTGTCTGTGTTTCTGCAGTGAGTGAGCTACAGCACAATCAAAGTGATCCGATAAGTTTATTCCGAAAGGGAGATAGCTGCGATACTCTGAAAGGTGGTAGTTTGGTAGCGTGCAATACAGCACATAGATACTGTATGCTGATTTGTACTGTTTGTACAGCACGTGCAATAAGGTACACATGGGTGTTAGCATTGTGGGAACAGTGCGTAGCGATCAATGAGAGGCTTGGATGTGTTGACACTGGGAACAGCATGTAGCATGCAATGAGGGGCATGGACATGTTGGCACTGTGGGAACAGCGTGTCACATGCAATGAGATACATGGAGTAGATGCAATAACCCTGGAGTCAAAATCCAGGCAGTGTGTGTATCAGAGTACACACATGCACATATATCATAAATGCAAACAGGTGAAGTTGGGTTAGCTGGTATGAGGACTCTGTCCAGAAACATCAGCGATGGAAA
This sequence comes from Taudactylus pleione, assembly GCA_031769625.1. Taxonomy (NCBI): domain Eukaryota; kingdom Metazoa; phylum Chordata; class Amphibia; order Anura; family Myobatrachidae; genus Taudactylus; species Taudactylus pleione. The sequence goes on from JAUIMM010000091.1 coordinate 15,266,589, forward strand.
TGCGGGAATGGATGCCTTTGCTATCGAGGAGACCGAAGACTGGAGTTGAAACAACACTGGGAGCAAACTATACTAGAAAGTATAATTCTGAAGCAGAAGCATCTATGAAAACACAATCGATACTCAGGCACTGGAGAAATGCACTGAGCAGGCTTTTATATTGGTTGGCTGATAGGTGATTCCCTGCATGAGTCAGGGAGTGCTGGAGGTTAGTGGTAACACCTGATAGAGGTGTTATATCATCTCTAGCCTGAGCAGGGTTGGCAACAGAAATCTTGGGCTTGGTATACTGATGTCTCTGGGGGCCCCACCTTCTCACCACCACCCCCGATCCCGTACATACAGTACCTCCCCTGCATGTGTGATATGTGAAACATGATAATGTTAACTGAAAGAAATACCAGCCTTTAAATAAAGTAAAAATACACTGTCTTACCACACTGTCACTGATGATGCAGGCTGTATTTCTTGTCTGCAGTCTGTTCCATGGTCTTCTTGATGTCAGTACTGTGGATGCCTCAGGGGTAGGAGGGATGGTGTCTGCAGCCAGCCACCCTCAGTCCGTAGCCCCTTATCACCTTCCTCAAATTCAGCCTCTCATCACTATCCTCAGCCCAAAAGCTCCTCATCACCTTCCTCAGCCTCAGACCCTCATCACCTTTCTCAGCCCAAAAGCTACTCATAAACTTCCTCATCCTCAGGCCCTCATCACCATCCTCAGACCCTCAGCACCTTCATCAGACCACCATCACCTTCCTCAGCCTCATCACCTTCCTTAGCCACCAACACCCATCCCCTTCCCCAGCCCTTAGTTCCATGACTCCCATCACCTTCCCCAGCCCTTAGTTCCATGACTCCCATCACCTTCCCCAGCCCTTAGTTCCATGACTCCTATCACCATCCCCAGCCCTTAGTCCCATGACCCCTATCACCTTTACCAGCCCTTAGTCCCACTCCCATGACTCCCATCACCTTTCCTAGCTCTTCAGCCCCCAACCTCCTTCGCTTTCTTCAGCCCTAAACCCCTGCCCCTTCCCCCTCTCCATCGCAGCCAACCTGACAGGTGAGGACATCATAGCTTACGCCGCCACATTGCTGGAGGTCATGTCTGGCCCAGGCCGTTTCTGAGCCACATGGACGAGCCCAGCATTGCCCGGGCCAGACTACAAGGAAGCTGGGCGGCGGATACCGGTGGCTGCGGCATGTTGACTGGAGCTATCTGTCATCCGTGGCCTGCTTTGTGCCCATCTGGACCCCTCTGGACCTCAGGGGCCGGTACAGGTGTACCTGTAGTTCCCCCCTGTCACCAGGCCTGAGCCCAGCTGGGTTCTGTTGATGATTGCATGAGTCATCAGTGCTTGAGCTTAATGTTAACCACTAAGAGAAGTGTTATGTCATCTCTAGCCTGAGCCCACTGGGTTCTGTTGAGGATTCTGATAGGGAACGCCAGCAATCAGTGACCTGCTGAATGTTTGGAAGCAGGCCAGTCATGTCCACAACTGCTGATACTGACTATATCATTTGTCAGTCAAGATTCCCGTTCCTCTCTCTGACACTTGTTTGAGTAAGGTATCAACGGGTGAAATCTTTCCTGTTCTGGACACCTGTAGTCCCCAACGCTGAACAATACCAGGGCATGGGTACTGTACTTCTTCTTGTCCTGAACACTCCCAGGGTTTATTCCTGTCTTCTCTTTCACGTCCAGTGGTTCCTGGTCACAGTGGGGTGGGTCATTTTACCTGGATCATATAGGCCATCTTATATATGCACATACTTTTCTTGTAAAGGGAGTAAGAATATTAGCAGTATGGGTATTGTGTTCTATTTAATATCTGGAAACATTACTATATTCATATATAGGAACAGGGTTAGTCTTGTCACAGTAAACATAACTGACATGCTATTTTTTATCGTTGAAGACTATTATCCTATAGCAGCATAACTTCAGACCCTGTCTAAGGGTTCAGCCACATTAGCATCTTAAAATGACTTTGTCCACAGCGTGGTCAGTGAAGTATAGTATTGACCTTAGCAAAGAAGCCAGTTATCCCTATGACAAATGGACCATCACTGTTCAAGTGATATAGATTTCAGCTTATGGACATTTCATGCATCACTTTTGCACTTACGTCATTGTACGTTGAAAGCCCATTTAGCAAAGGGATCACTGTAGGGTGAACTAAAGATGCTTGTGTGCTTCACACTTATTGAAGGGTAGAAACACTTCTATTTTACTTTTTTAAAAGAGCAGCCAGGACATATTATGGTGTGACTGGACATTATATTTACCCTGATGATGTATGATGGCTCAATTACCTTAAAAGTACTTCCAAACAGGGCTGCCATTAGAAATTGTGGGGCCCGGGACTGACAAAATAGGCAGGGCCCCTGGGCCCTCCACCCCCCTTCCCCTGCTACCGCATGAGTCATGACTTACCTTATAGCCTTGAAGAATGAGCCTTCCTTCTGCCATTCTCCTCCAGGTCTGTCTGGCGCTGCTCATCACACGCCGCGGCTCCTCTGACATCTTCCTTCCAGCGGCGTGTCATGATGTCATGCGCACCGACTCCAAAGGAAAATAACACTTGTATTGAACACGGGCATACGCCGGATTTTCGGGGGGGGTCTTATATACACACACATATATAATATATACAGGGTATAGCATATATGTATATATATATATATATATATGCGTACATACATACATACATATATACATATAGCAAGTGAACGGACGCTCTCCAAAATAATGCAACAAAGCTAGGCAAATAGTTTCAACGTTTTGAGATTTTATTATCTCGTCTTCAGGATACATCCTGAAGACGAGATAATAAAATGTCGAAATGTTGAAACTATTTGCCTAGCTTTGTTGCATTATTTTGGAGAGCCTCCGTTCACTTGCTGCATTTGGATCTCTTGCTGGGATACCTTGGAGGGCACCCGTGAAGTTTATCTGAATGGTGTTTGGAGTGCTGCCCGTCTGGTGATATATATATATATAATATAGTTATATAGTTCATTCCTATAGTGTGGTGTAGCAACCACACACAAAAAGGAAAATGCGTCACTCCTGGACTTTGTGAAAAATATTATATTGAAGTCATCAAATATACAAATAGTCTGGTCGACGTTTCAAGGTCTTACGACCTTTTCACAGTCCTGATGAAAAGGTCGTAAGACCTTGAAACGTCGACCAGACTATTTGTATATTTGATGACTTCAATATAATATTTTTCACATAGTCCAGGAGTGACGCATTTTCCTTTTTGTGTGTGGTTGCTACACCACACTATATTAATGAACTTTATATACGCTGCAGGAAGGTACCTGGTGGTATTCTCTTCTTCCTGAGTGCCGAGTGACAAATTGCATATATATATATATATATATTATATATATACACACACACACACACACACACACACACACACATATTATACAGTTTATAGCAAACATGTATATATTATATATAACACACATATACACATTAACACATACATATACATATATACACACTAACACATGCATACACATATACACTCTTACACATATATACACACACAGTATGTACACTCTAACACATACATACACACTAACACATGCATACACATATACACTCTTACACATATATACACACACAGTATGTACACTCTAACACATACATACACACTAACACATGCATACACATATGCACTCTTACACACATACACTAACATACATACACACACAGTATATACACTATAACACATACATATATAATACACATATGTACACACTAACATTTATATATATATACACACACACTAACATACATACACATATATAGTTTATACACTGTAACACAAACATACACATATATACATCCTAACATACATATATATACACACTAACATATATACACTGTAACACATACAGACACATACATACACATGCTAAAACACAGTACATACTTATTATTACTTACATTTTGATGCAACAGGAGGTTGCTAATGATAGCGGGCACCTCCATCAATAGCCCCGCCTCCTCCACAATGCCGCGATTCGCGGGTGTATGGAGGGGCGGAGCTTGTCACCTTGGCTCCGCCCCCATTGCAGTCACAGGCTGTAGAGGGGAATCTGGCCGGCCCATGGAAAGGGGAAAGGTAAGTGTGAGCTGTACATCGGGGGTAGGATCGGGCACGGGCCCCCTCCCATACTGCAAGGGTCCGGGCCCGGGACTCTAGTCCCGGCAGTCCCCCCCTGATGGCGGCCCTGCTTCCAAATACTGCATGCTGATCTCTAAGGTATTCTTGATTCACATGGTCTGTACTTGCAGTCTTCACTCAACTGCACTTGTTGATCCACATTAGATTCAACATCTTCACTTATGTAGCGCTCTATGAGGCGGCCCATGTGCAGTATCCAATCGGGTCCCCCTCTTGTGCTAGCCCATGTGCATACATCCTGAAGGTTTCTATTGAGGCAGCCAGAGCTGCCACACAGAGTAAGTAAATTGAATAGGTATTGTCGAAGTCAAATAATTGGATATGATCGATTGCAATTATTATCTGATGATCTAGTCGTCTATGGTCTGATAAAGAGTAAATGGACATCACTCTGTGTCGGCGAAATCCGATGCAGCAAAAAGTCAGTTTATGGGAAACAGATTCTGTGTATATGCCTGTAACAAGCAATTAAAAATGCACACAGATACTTTTATGTGTTTAGGAGTATTTTAAATGCAAAGTTAGAAACCATTGTCAGAAGTCTGACTATCTCTGGCAATTGTATTCCTTTTTGTTCAATGCTACTATAGAAGAGGGACTGACATTTACATTCCAAATAGGCAGAGGAGGACCTTTGATGTGTTTTCAGATATTGTGACCTGGCAGGTATCTGCTGGTCATCTCTGAGCTGAAAGACTTTATTGTCTATGACACCTTGGAATTTGGTTCAGACAGACATAATACCAAATATGCCAGTTGATGGAGAAAGATATATATATATATATATATATATATATATTGTTAATATTAAAATGAAGCTCTATATACCCCTGCCTGTACCTTCTAAAATCCTACCTGTAAACCTCTAAGCATGACGCTTAATTTGTGTACGCAGTCATACAGTAAATAGAGACTCCAGACTTAGAACATGTGGTTCCAAAGCACAAAGTATTATTCAAGTAAAAAGTACAGTCAGTTACACGCTATTGATCCAGACACAATTAGACGCAAAGGAATTATAAAGACCCCCAAGTACAGTATACATACGCCACGCTTTTGGACCCGGTGATAGGCATCAGCAAGAGACCCCGTCGTCATTCAGCATTCAGCAAAAGGACTAAAGACCCAGTGTTTGGGCACACATGTTTATACCCCCAGAATAGACAGGACAATAGAGAAGTTTCTTGCTTATGCCATTGGTTCCCAGGGGAGAAGCATATGTTACAGTGCATTTAACAGGATTTTTCAAATAGACTCGCCCAGCCTCTATCAACTGAGGGTCTTTTCCCTCCCGCCTCCCCATGCTGCATCCTAACAGTTGTTCCTAAAATATACATTTTGTTGCTTGTAGTCTCTGCGGTCCATAAGTTGCGAATGCATGATGCGATTTCCACACCGATAGTACCGGAATTCTGTTGAAAGAGTATGCATCAGTACGAACCCAAACACTGCTGTCTTAACATTTATAGAACCTTAGTTATCAAATATCTTTATTTCACAGCATTTAAACTAACTGAACCAACTTAAATCATATACTTTAAAGCTTATTAAACCTTATGTGTGAATATGTAATGTGTGAGTATTCGGGGTTTGATGTAAGGATGCTAGTTATTAATGAGTGAGATTTAAGTGCATCATTTCTCATACACGAAGTGAACATCTAGCAGTGTGGATTGCTGAGCATGGTAGTTCCACATGCCCTCTGTCAGCAGGCCCCCACCTTTCCTGTGTTCAAAGGAAAAAGCTCTTTTGTTCTCCCAGACTCTTGTGTGAATGCAACTGTGTTACCACCTCAAGCTGGCTTGTCCGTTAAAGGGTGCTGTGACCCCCAAAGGGCACTCCAAACAAAATAAAAAATGTCTTTCTGTGTTTGTGAATTGTGTGGGCTGTAGCTGCACGTGCATCAACAAAGGAGCAGTGCCAAGCGTGCGCCTGTGTCCCATAAGTAAAGGGTCGGCTGGCTCATTTCTTAAAGGGTGGTGTAACCCACAAAGTGCACTAGTCTACAACAAAAATAAAAAATAATTTTCTGTGTTTGTGTGTGCCTTAGCCGCACGTATATATCAATATAACATAAATGGAGGACAAAACTTTCTCCGATAAAAATAAAATAGGGAAAGATCAAGAACCACTTCCTCCTAGTGCTGAAGCTGCTGCCACTAGTCATGACATAGACGATAACATGCCATCAACGTCGTCTGCCAAGGCCGATGCCCAATGTCATAGTAGAGGGCACATACAATCCCAAATGACAAAGTTCAGGAAAATGACCTTGAAAAAAACATTTAAATCATCTGAAGAGAAACGAAAACTTGCCAATATGCCATTTACGACACGGAGTGGCAAGGAACGGCTAAGGTTTTTCCCTATGTTCATGACTAGTGGTTCAGCTTCACATGACGATGGAAGCCCTCCTCCCGCTAAAAAAATCAAACGAGTTAAGCTGGCAAAAGCACAGCGAAGAACTGTGCGTTCTAAGAAGATATCACAAATCCCCAAGGAGAGTCCAAGTGTGGTGGCCGTTGCGATGCCTGACCTTCCCAGCACTGGACGGGAAGAGGTGGCTCTTTCCACCATTTGCACGCCCCCTGCAAGTGCTGAAAGGAGCACCCACAGTCCACTTGCTGATATTCAAATTGAAGATGCCACTGTTGAAGTACAACAGGATGAGGATACTGGTGTAGCTGGCACTGAGGAGGAAGTTGGCGAGGAGGATTCTGATGGTGATGCGGTTTGTTTAAATCAGGCTCCGGGGGAGACAGTTGCTGTCCGTGGGATGAAAAAGCCCATCACGGTCATGCCTGGGCAGAAGACCAAACATTCCACCTCTTTGGTCTGGCAATATTTCTATCCAAATCCGGACAACTGTCTTGCCATATGTACCATATGTAAAGGTGAAATAAGTAGGGGTAGGGACGTTAACCACCTAGGAACATCCTCCCTTATACGGCACCTGCAGCGCGTTCATAAAAAGTTTCTGTCAAGTTCTGAAACTTTGGCTAAGACCGTAAGCAGTCCAGGGACACCTAAATCCCTTTTTCCTGTTTTATCCAAGGAATCGGTGGATGAGGAGGATGAGGACGACATCTTGCCTCCGTAGAGCCAGTTTGTGCAGGGACACATTAATTGCCAGCTTGTTTTGTGGGGGCCCAAACGAACCAATCATTTCAGCCACAGTCATGTGGCAGACCCTGGCGCTGAAATGATTGGTTTCCAATTTATACAACATAAGGGTGGGTGGGAAGTCCCAAGGACAATTCCATCTTGCACCTCTTTTTTTTCTTGCAGTATGTACTGTTTGGGGCCTAGTTTTTCAAACTGCCATCCTGTCTGCCACTGCAGTGTCACTCCTAGATGGGCCACGAGTTTGTGCCGCCCACTCGTGTCGCTTAGCATAGTCATCCAGCTACCTCGGTGCAATCTTTTGGCCATAAAAACAATATTGTGAGGTGTGAGGTGTTCAGAATAGACTGGAAATGAGTGGAAATGAAGGTTATTGAGGTTAATAATTGCATAGGAGCAGAAAAACCCACAAATTCTGTGATTTAAGCTGTTTTTATGCTTTTTTTCAAAAAAGTACAGATCCAAAACACAAAACCCAGAACCCAAAACACGGAAGGGTGGTTTTGGCAAAACCAATCCAGATCCAAAACACGAAGAAAGATCCAGATCCAAAACACAAAACACGAAAAGTGGCCGGTGCATACCCCTAGTTAATAACACTTTCAATTTTGGTTATTCTCATTCATCTTCGTGAGACCCTGCACAGTAACCTCATTATCATATCTTCACATGAGGCTACCTGTTTGAACAGTATCTCAAAGGGGGGCAAATAAAGGAAAAGACAGTCTGGGATAATCTTAGTGTTGTTACCCATCATCTTACACATGTTCTTGGAAACATCATCTGTAAAATAAGTCCCCCTATCATTTTTAATAATTCTAGGGATATAGGGGGTCATTCAGACCCGGTCGTTAGCGCCGATGCGCTCGGACCGGGTCGATGGCCCCCCACAGAGCATGCGCACGACGGCGCCGGCGCCGTCGTGTGCATGCGTGAGACCCGCTACGACCGACAGTGCCGGTCGTAGCAGGTCTTGATCCAAAGGGGGCGAGCTGTCGATGTTGATTGACAGCTCGCCCCGTTTGGAAGGCGGGCCGGCCCCACTGACATCACTAGTGATGTCAGTGGAGAGCTTCCGGCTCAGACAGAGCTGAAAGCTCTCCAGGGCTTACGACAAGGGAGACCCTACCCTAGGGTCTCGTCGTAAGCCCCGATGGTCGATGGTTTTGACCATCGCGACCATCACCTTAGGCGGTCGTAAGGCTGTGTGTGTTAACCCACAGCCTTACCACCGCAAAGGAGGACGTCTTGAAAATTCAAGCCGTCCTCCCCTCATTCAGACCGACCGCACGCTCTGTGCGACCGGCTCTGAATGAGGTCCATAGTATCTGCATACAGGTTCCTGCAATTAAATCTTGTTATTAATAGCTACTGCTCTAAATAATGTCTGTGCCACTGGGTTGGATAGTATTCCGAGTAGGCGCCCTCAGCCTGGCATAGCTGCCGTTTATCCTTAGCAACCTTGTGTCCTATGTGGGAGATAAAGCACAACAGTTTAATATAATTTAAACATGACCTAAAATACAACAATAAATCGTCCACATTTTACATTAGAACAGATACATTGGCAGGTTGAAAAGATTGTAAACAGTCATATAAGGCCTGGGAGAAGATACTGGGGTTACCTATGAACCCATGGGAAACTCGTGTTCCTGTGTGGTGTTCTTCACTTTGCAGTTCTTACTTACGTGTCCCACTTGGTGACAGTTAAAACATAATTTTGAACAAGGTGGATGAAAAGATTGTGTGGGATTTGAGCAAGAGGGAAAGGTGGTGGGTGTGGGTAAGGATAGGGAGGGTAAGGATATTGTGGGGGATATGAGTATGGGACCTGTGGTTGTGTATGATATGTGGGGTAAGGATGTGTTTGCTGTGGCGTGGGATTGGTGAGGACGTGTAATTGTTCAGGTGCAGGTGTGTGTGGGTGCAGGTGTGTCTGTTGGCTGTGATGTTACGGTCATTCCCTCCAGAGCTTGGATACTTACAGCCATTAGTTTTTTGCTCTGGATCTCCCTCTTTTTTGAGATGTTTTTATCATGTTCTATGGCAGACTCTATGAGGTTATCTATTGTAAGTCCCCTCCAGCCAGGCTGTGAGGTCTGAACCCGAGTCTTTAAGTTCTCCTTCAGACCGTCCATGAGTACCGTGACTATCATTCCCCTGTGGTGAGTGCTATCTTTAATATCTTCTATCCCAGTGTACTGGGTGATAGCCTGCAGAGCCCGGTCGCAATAGTCTTCTGCAGTTTCATTCTCCTTTTGCTTGATTGTGAAAATTTTGTTCCAGTTAACTACTACTGGAAAATATATACCCAATTGAGTCACAATGCGGGAAATGTTACCTTGGTTTACTTGGTCTGTTAAGGGAACGTCGCCATCCAATACACAATCCGTGATAAATTTTGTCATGTCGGTATTGCGTGGCAGACAGGCCCTTAACACCACACGCCAATCTTTATTAGTGGGCTCATGTGAACTACCCAAATTTCTGAAAAATCTTTGACATTTGGCTAGTTCCTTTTTGGGATCGGGGAAATCATTTATGATGGAATTTAGTTCTGCTCTTGTCCATGGACAATGCAATACTACTTCCCTCGTGGGCACTACAGCGTTCGCATCCGCATTTCCATTCGGAACAGTTATCGTCCGAATAGGATGCAGACCGGCAGCGTTGCTACCTCTGACCTGGTTACCTGGCTGGGGGTTTAACCTACTGCTGCTACGTATGGTGTGAACAACTTCCTCTACGGGTGCAGAGGGGGTTAACACTTCCCTTGCTGTTACCAATGGAGATGGCGGCACCACCCGTGTTTATGGTGATGCAGCATCTATCAATTGTACAGCATGGGAAATGGCAGACATTACAATAGGCTCATCATCTACATCATAAACATTTTCTTTATGATTACTTAAGAGGGGGTACAAGTTGCTTGTTACATTTTTATGGGTATTTTTGGTAACTGTACTTGCACCTCCATCCACATAAGGTGGGGGAGGTGAGCGTGAACTGCTGGCAATACTCTCCACAACGCTACCTTACCGCACGTGCGCGCCATTTTGCGGCTCGCCCACATCGCAATTTAGCGTCGCGGATGTATTTTCTGGCAATGCACTCGCAACGCTAGTTTGCGTCGCTTGCACATTTTTAAGCCACGCATCCCCTTCATGCTGCCACAATTTTAAACATTCACAATATTTGACCTTTTTCTCTCGGCAGCGCATCAAACTGATGTGATCCCGGACATTCTCTAATACATCCTTATCAAAACTACCAATTCTGGGAAACGGTCTAACACTCTTCATCGTCATTTTAAACCATACATCACAATACCTTATTGCATAAGTACCGTACTTAGTATGCATAATACGACGGGCCGATCCGATCGGCGCCTCCATTAGCAACACATCATTGTCTAACATCTCTACTGTTTGCGTGGCTCCCATTCTGAGACAAAATCCTATGCTTTTCAATAAAGATTTAGACTGGTGAAAGACAATCAAGATACTTTCACTTACCTGTGGACGATTTAAGGGCCTGATTCAGACCCACTCGCGAGCGGCTGTGCGCTCGCAAGTGGGTCGATGGTCTGCACTGCACATGCGCACGATGGAGGGAGCTCCGTCGTGAGTATGCACGAGACGCGACGAGTGAAGGACTTTCCTTCACTCGTAGTGTCTGATCAAAGGGGGCGTGCTGTCGATGTTGATTGACAGCACGCCCCCTTTGGTGGGCGTGCCGGGGGCGTGCCTGCCAGACGGAGGCGTTCTCAAGGGAACGCCTACCGTCAGAAGCCGGCCCCACTGACATCACTAGTGATATCAGTGGGAGTGATTTTGGCTCTGATAGAGCCAAAATCACTCCTGGCCTTGCGGTTGAGAAACTCAACCGCAGGCTTCTGCTCGCAGTGGCGACCATCATCCTGCACGCTCAAGACCATCGCGACCATCATCCTGCACGCTCATATATGCTGTGGGTGGTGACCCACAGCTATACGAGCGTCCAGGAGGACGCTCCATATTTATGGAGGTGGGCCCTGATTCAGAGCGAGCGGTCTGGTCAGAGCGTCCGGCTCTGAATCAGGGCCTAAGTCGGCGGCGCCCACACACCTGGTTAAGATTTAGTAAGGCAACTTCCACATCTGGATAAGATTTGAAAAAGGCAACTTCCACACCTGGATAAGATTTAGTAAGGCAACTTCCACACCTATGAGAGTTTATATGTCGGCTACTCTCATGCACCTCTCTACAACAAAGACTACATGTACACCTGCTACTGTGTATAGAACGGTAAGCTTCTTACCGAGCGACTAGCACTTAGCCCTTAAAGGTCATACGGTACCTTTAACTGAAGGGAACAAATTACCCCTACCAACAATACACTCACTGTTACACACTTTTTCCTGCGCAGAAAAATAAACGTTAACACAGATATTGGTAATAATTGAAAAAGGTAAACCTCAACGGCTTTGTTAAAACACGTGGCAGCAGAACCGGAAGTGCATATACGCTATTGTGCGACCAGCCGCATACACAATAATGCGACTACCACACAACCGTATAATGACTTTTTAACTGCGTACGCAAAAATGCGTCTCAGCCCCGTACTCAATACTGCGGCACCCCTCTAAGCATTAGGTTCTATCAACAAAGGAAAACAAACTTTTTCCTTTCTTGTCCATAGATTCTAGTCAGCTTCCTTGGCTCACACAAAAATGGATAGCGATCTTTCAGCACAAAGCGGTTACAGGAAAACCCTGTATGTGGCCACTCCACCCTTTGCTGAGATATCGCTAGACGTATGTGCCTTGTGAGTAGGTAAGTGACTTCACTCAACAAGCCCCCATCTGTCAATATTAAAATGAACCTCTATATACCCCTGCCTGTACCTTCTAAAATCCTACCTATAAACCTCTAAGGATGACGCTTAATTTGTGTACACAGTCATACAGTAAATAGAGACTCCAGACTTAGAACATGTGGTTCCAAAGCACAAAGTATTATTCAAGTAAAAAGTACAGTCAGTTACACGCTATTGATCCAGACACAATTAGACGAAAAGGAATTATACAGACCCCCAAGTACAGTATACATACGCCGCGCTTCCGGACCCGGTGATAGGCATCAGCGAGAGACCCCGTCATCATTCAGCATTCAGCAAGAAGACTAAAGACCCAGTGTTTCGGCACACATGTTTATACCCCCAGAATAGACAGGACAATAGAGAAGTTTCTTGCTTATGCCATTGGTTCCCAGGGGAGAAGCATATGTTACAGTGCATTTAACAGGCTGGTTCAAATAGACTCGCCCAGCCTCTAACAACTGAGGGTCTTTTCCCTCCCACCTCCCCATGCTGCATCCTAACAGTTGTTCCTAAAATATACATTTTGTTGCTTGTAGACTCTGTGGTCCATAAGTTGCGAATGCATGATGCGATTTCCACACCGATAGTACCGGAATTCTTTTGAAAGAGTATGCATCAGGACGAACCCAAACACTGCTGTCTTAACATGTATTGAACCTTAGTTATCAAATATCTTTATTTCACAGCATTTAAACTAACTGAACCAACTTAAATCATATACTTTAAAGCTTATTAAACCTTATGTGTGAATATGTAATGTGTGAGTATTCGGGGTTTGATGTAAGGATGCTAGTTATTAATGAGTGAGATTTAAGTGCATCATTTCTCATACACGAAGTGAACATCTAGCAGTGTGGATTGCTGAGCATGGTAGTTCCACATGCCCTCTGTCAGCAGGCCCCCACCTTTCCTGTGTTCAAAGGAAAAAGCTCTTTTGTTCTCCCAGACTCTTGTGTGAATGCAACTGTGTTACCACCTCAAGCTGGCTTGTCCGTTAAAGGGTGCTGTGACCCCCAAAGGGCACTCCAAACAAAATAAAAAATGTCTTTCTGTGTTTGTGAATTGTGTGGGCTGTAGCTGCACGTGCATCAACAAAGGAGCAGTGCCAAGCGTGCGCCTGTGTCCCATAAGTAAAGGTTCGGCTGGCTCATTTCTTAAAGGGTGGTGTAACCCACAAAGTGCACTAGTCTACAACAAAAATAAAAAATAATTTTCTGTGTTTGTGTGTGCCTTAGCCGCACGTATATATCAATATAACATAAATGGAGGACAAAACTTTCTCCGATAAAAATAAAATAGGGAAAGATGAAGAACCACTTCCTCCTAGTGCTGAAGCTGCTGCCACTAGTCATGACATAGACGATAACATGCCATCAACGTCGTCTGCCAAGGCCGATGCCCAATGTCATAGTAGAGGGCACATACAATCCCAAATGACAAAGTTCAGGAAAATGACCTTGAAAAAAACATTTAAATCATCTGAAGAGAAACGAAAACTTGCCAATATGCCATTTACGACACGGAGTGGCAAGGAACGGCTAAGGTTTTTCCCTATGTTCATGACTAGTGGTTCAGCTTCACATGACGATGGAAGCCCTCCTCCCGCTAAAAAAATCAAACGAGTTAAGCTGGCAAAAGCACAGCGAAGAACTGTGCGTTCTAAGAAGATATCACAAATCCCCAAGGAGAGTCCAAGTGTGGTGGCGGTTGCGATGCCTGACCTTCCCAGCACTGGACGGGAAGAGGTGGCTCTTTCCACCATTTGCACGCCCCCTGCAAGTGCTGAAAGGAGCACCCACAGTCCACTTGCTGATATTCAAATTGAAGATGTCACTGTTGAAGTACAACAGGATGAGGATACTGGTGTAGCTGGCACTGAGGAGGAAGTTGGCGAGGAGGATTCTGATGGTGATGCGGTTTGTTTAAATCAGGCTCTGGGGGAGACAGTTGCTGTCCGTGGGATGAAAAAGCCCAACACGGTCATGCCTGGGCAGAAGACCAAACATTCCACCTCTTTGGTCTGGCAATATTTCTATCCAAATCCGGACAACTGTCTTGCCATATGTACCATATGTAAAGGTGAAATAAGTAGGGGTAGGGACGTTAACCACCTAAGAACATCCTCCCTTATACGGCACCTGCAGCGCATTCATAAAAAGTTTCTGTCAAGTTCTGAAACTTTGGCTAAGACCGTAAGCAGTCCAGGGACACCTAAATCCCTTTTTCCTGTTTTATCCAAGGAATCGGTGGATGAGGAGGATGAGGACGACATCTTGCCTCCGTAGAGCCAGTTTGTGCAGGGACACATTAATTGCCAGCTTGTTTTGTGGGGGCCCAAACGAACCAATCATTTCAGCCACAGTCATGTGGCAGACCCTGGCGCTGAAATGATTGGTTTGTTAAAGTGTGCATGTCCAATTTATACAACATAAGGGTGGGTGGGAGGTCCCAAGGACAATTCCATCTTGCACCTCTTTTTTTTCTTGCAGTATGTACTGTTTGGGGCCTAGTTTTTCAAACTGCCATCCTGTCTGCCACTGCAGTGTCACTCCTAGATGGGCCACGAGTTTGTGCCGCCCACTCGTGTCGCTTAGCATAGTCATCCAGCTACCTCGGTGCAATCTTTTGGCCATAAAAACAATATTGTGAGGTGTGAGGTGTTCAGAATAGACTGGAAATGAGTGGAAATGAAGGTTATTGAGGTTAATAATTGCATAGGAGCAGAAAAACCCACAAATCCTGTGATTTAAGCTGTTTTTATGCTTTTTTTCAAAAAAATACAGATCCAAAACACAAAACCCAGAACCCAAAACACGGAAGGGTGGTTTTGGCAAAACCAATCCAGATCCAAAACACGAAGAAAGATCCAGATCCAAAACCAAAACACAAAACACGAAAAGTGGCCGGTGCATACCCCTAGTTAATAACACTTTCAATTTTGGTTATTCTCATTCATCTTCGTGAGACCCTGCACAGTAACCTCATTATCATATCTTCACATGAGGCTACCTGTTTGAACAGTATCTCAAAGGGGGGCAAATAAAGGAAAAGACAGTCTGGGATAATCTTAGTGTTGTTACCCATCATCTTACACATGTTCTTGGAAACATCATCTGTAAAATAAGTCCCCCTATCATTTTTAATAATTCTAGGGATATAGGGGGTCATTCAGACCCGGTCGTTAGCGCCGATGCGCTCGGTCCGGGTCGATGGCCCCCCACAGAGCATGCGCACGACGGCGCCGTCGTGTGCATGCGTGAGACCCGCTACAACCGACAGTGCCGGTCGTAGCGGGTCTTGATCCAAAGGGGGCGAGCTGTCGATGTTGATTGACAGCTCGCCCCGTTTGGAAGGCGGGCCGGCCCCACTGACATCACTAGTGATGTCAGTGGAGAGCTTCCGGCTCAGACAGAGCTGAAAGCTCTCCAGGGCTTACGACAAGGGAGACCCTACCCTAGGGTCTCGTCGTAAGCCCCGATGGTCGATGGTTTTGACCATCGCGACCATCACCTTAGGCGGTCGAAAGGCTGTGGGTGTTAACCCACAGCCTTACCACCGCAAAGGAGGACGTCTTGAAAATTCAAGCCGTCCTCCCCTCATTCAGACCGACCGCACGCTCTGTGCGACTGGCTCTGAATGAGGTCCATAGTATCTGCATACAAGTTCCTGCAATTAAATCTTGTTATTAATAGCTACTGCTCTAAATAATGTCTGTGCCACTGGGTTGGATAGTATTCCGAGTAGGCGCCCTCAGCCTGGCATAGCTGCCGTTTATCCTTAGCAACCTTGTGTCCTATGTGGGAGATTAAGCACAACAGTTTAATATAATTTAAACATGACCTAAAATACAACAATAAATCGTCCACATTTACATTAGAACAGATACATTGGCAGGTTGAAAAGATTGTAAACAGTCATATAAGGCCTGGGAGAAGATACTGGGGTTACCTATGAACCCATGGGAAACTCGTGTTCCTGTGTGGTGTTCTTCACTTTGCAGTTCTTACTTACGTGTCCCACTTGGTGACAGTTAAACATAATTTTGAACAAGGTGGATGAAAAGATTGTGTGGGATTTGAGCAAGAGGGAAAGGTGGTGGGTGTGGGTAAGGATAGGGAGGGTAAGGATATTGTGGGGGATATGAGTATGGGACCTGTGGTTGTGTATGATATGTGGGGTAAGGATGTGTTTGCTGTGGCGTGGGATTGGTGAGGACGTGTAATTGTTCAGGTGCAGGTGTGTGTGGGTGCAGGTGTGTCTGTTGGCTGTGATGTTACGGTCATTCCCTCCAGAGCTTGGATACTTACAGCCATTAGTTTTTTGCTCTGGATCTCCCTCTTTTTTGAGATGTTTTTATCATGTTCTATGGCAGACTCTATGAGGTTATCTATTGTAAGTCCCCTCCAGCCAGGCTGTGAGGTCTGAACCCGAGTCTTTAAGTTCTCCTTCAGACCGTCCATGAGTACCGTGACTATCATTCCCCTGTGGTGAGTGCTATCTTTAATATCTTCTATCCCAGTGTACTAGGTGATAGCCTGCAGAGCCCGGTCGCAATAGTCTTCTGCAGTTTCACTCTCCTTTTGCTTGATTGTGAGAATTTTGTTCCAGTTAACTACTACTGGAAAATATATACCCAATTGAGTCACAATGCGGGAAATGTTACCTTGGTTTACTTGGTCTGTTAAGGGAACGTCGCCATCCAATACACAATCCGTGATAAATTTTGTCATGTCGGTATTGCGTGGCAGACAGGCCCTTAACACCACACGCCAATCTTTATTAGTGGGCTCATGTGAACTACCCAAATTTCTGAAAAATCTTTGACATTTGGCTAGTTCCTTTTTGGGATCGGGGAAATCATTTATGATGGAATTTAGGCCCTCATTCAGAGCCGCTCGTTAGCGGCAGTACGCTCGTTCCGAGCGATGTTTGCACATCTGCGCATGCGTACGGTTTTTAGTACGCATGCGCGAACCAGTCAGTGCGGCCGAAAATTGTTGGTACGCAATATAGCGAGTGCCTGCTATTTTGAGTGACAGAATGAGGCGTATGTGGGTGGTAACAGGGGAAGGTGCTTGTAAATGGGGAGTGGAGATCCGAACGCAGGCGTGCTTAAAGGTCAAAACGGGCGTTTTATGGGTGTGCATATTTAAAACAGCAGCGTCAGTGACCACGTCACTGGGTTATTTTATAGCCAGAACTGCTCGCAAATTTGTGGTAGCAAACACCAACCACAAGAATAGCGAGCAGTTCATACGCTGGTCGATGTACTCGATTAATCTAATAAATAGCGGACATGACGTAGGATGCGAGCGGCCAGGGGGAGTTTTTAACAAATAAACGAGCGTATGTTTTGCTCGCTCGTTCAGACTTAGAGGTGTGAACAGACTGCAATGTGCGTACGGATCATTTGAATAGCCACCCCTTGTTTTTAAACGAGCGACCACAAATAGCGAACGGCTCTGAATGAGGGCCTTAGTTCTGCTCTTGTCCATGGACAATGCATTACTACTTCCCTCGTGGGCACTACACCGTTCGCATCCGCATTTCCATTCGGAACAGTTATCGTCCGAATAGGATGCAGACCGGCAGCGTTGCTACCTCTGACCTGGTTACCTGGCTGGGGGTTTAACCTACTGCTGCTACATATGGTGTGAACAACTTCCTCTACGGGTGCAGAGGGGGTTAACACTTCCCTTGCTGTTACCAATGGAGATGGCGGCACCACCCGTGTTTATGGTGATGCAGCATCTATCAATTGTACAGCATGGGAAATGGCAGACATTACAATAGGCTCATCATCTACATCATAAACATTTTCTTTATGATTACTTAAGAGGGGGTACAAGTTGCTTGTTACATTTTTATGGGTATTTTTGGTAACTGTACTTGCACCTCCATCCACATAAGGTGGGGGAGGTGAGCGTGAACTGCTGGCAATACTCTCCACAACGCTACCTTACCGCACGTGCGCGCCATTTTGCGGCTCGCCCACATCGCAATTTAGCGTCGCGGATGTATTTTCTGGCAATGCACTCGCAACGCTAGTTTGCGTCGCTTGCACATTTTTAAGCCACGCATCCCCTTCATGCTGCCACAATTTTAAACATTCACAATATTTGACCTTTTTCTCTCGGCAGCGCATCAAACTGATGTGATCCTGGACATTCTCTAATACATCCTTATCAAAACTACCAATTCTGGGAAACGGTCTAACACTCTTCATCGTCATTTTAAACCATACATCACAATACCTTATTGCATAAGTACCGTACTTAGTATGCATAATACGACGGGCCGATCCGATCGGCGCCTCCATTAGCAACACATCATTGTCTAACATCTCTACTGTTTGCGTGGCTCCCATTCTGAGACAAAATCCTATGCTTTTCAATAAAGATTTAGACTGGTGAAAGACAATCAAGATACTTTCACTAACCTGTGGACGATTTAAGGGCCTGATTCAGACCCACTCGCGAGCGGCTGTGCGCTCGCAAGTGGGTCGATGGTCTGCACTGCACATGCGCACGATGGAGGGAGCTCCGTCGTGAGTATGCACGAGACGCGACGAGTGAAGGACTTTCCTTCACTCGTAGTGTCTGATCAAAGGGGGCGTGCTGTCGATGTTGATTGACAGCACGCCCCCTTTGGTGGGCGTTCCGGGGGCGTGCCTGCCAGACGGAGGCGTTCTCAAGGGAACGCCTACCGTCAGAAGCCGGCCCCACTGACATCACTAGTGATGTCAGTGGGAGTGATTTTGGCTCTGATAGAGCCAAAATCACTCCTGGCCTTGCGGTTGAGAAACTCAACCGCAGGCTTCTGCTCGCAGTGGCGACCATCATCCTGCACGCTCAAGACCATCGCGACCATCATCCTGCACGCTCATATATGCTGTGGGTGGTGACCCACAGCTATACGAGCGTCCAGGAGGACGCTCCATATTTATGGAGGTGGGCCCTGATTCAGAGCGAGCGGTCTGGTCAGAGCGTCCGGCTCTGAATCAGGGCCTAAGTCGGTGGCGCCCACACACCTGGTTAAGATTTAGTAAGGCAACTTCCACATCTGGATAAGATTTGAAAAAGGCAACTTCCACACCTGGATAAGATTTAGTAAGGCAACTTCCACACCTATGAGAGTTTATATGTCGGCTACTCTCATGCACCTCTCTACAACAAAGACAACATGTACACCTGCTACTGTGTATAGAATGGTAAGCTTCTTACCGAGCGACTAGCACTTAGCCCTTAAAGGTCATACGGTACCTTTAACTGAAGGGAACAAATTACCCCTACCAACAATACACTCACTGTTACACACTTTTTCCTGCGCAGAAAAATAAACGTTAACACAGATATTGGTAATAATTGAAAAAGGTAAACCTCAACGGCTTTGTTAAAACACGTGGCAGCAGAACCGGAAGTGCATATACGCTATTGTGCGACCAGCCGCATACACAATAATGCGACTACCACACAACCGTATAATGACTTTTTAACTGCGTACGCAAAAATGCGTCTCAGCCCCGTACTCAATACTGCGGCACCCCTCTAAGCATTAGGTTCTATCAACAAAGGAAAACAAACTTTTTCCTTTCTTGTCCATAGATTCTAGTCAGCTTCCTTGGCTCACACAAAAATGGATAGCGATCTTTCAGCACAAAGCGGTTACAGGAAAACCCTGTATGTGGCCACTCCACCCTTTGCTGAGATATCGCTAGACGTATGTGCCTTGTGAGTAGGTAAGTGACTTCACTCAACAAGCCCCCATCTGTCAATATTAAAATGAACCTCTATATACCCCTGCCTGTACCTTCTAAAATCCTACCTATAAACCTCTAAGGATGACGCTTAATTTGTGTACACAGTCATACAGTAAATAGAGACTCCAGACTTAGAACATGTGGTTCCAAAGCACAAAGTATTATTCAAGTAAAAAGTACAGTCAGTTACATGCTATTGATCCAGACACAATTAGTCGAAAAGGAATTATACAGACCCCCAAGTACAGTATACATACGCCGCGCTTCCGGACCCGGTGATAGGCATCAGCGAGAGACCCCGTCGTCATTCAGCATTCAGCAAGAAGACTAAAGACCCAGTGTTTCGGCACACATGTTTATACCCCCAGAATAGACAGGACAATAGAGAAGTTTCTTGCTTATGCCATTGGTTCCCAGGGGAGAAGCATATGTTACAGTGCATTTAACAGGCTGGTTCAAATAGACTCGCCCAGCCTCTAACAACTGAGGGTCTTTTCCCTCCCACCTCCCCATGCTGCATCCTAACAGTTGTTCCTAAAATATACATTTTGTTGCTTGTAGACTCTGTGGTCCATAAGTTGCGAATGCATGATGCGATTTCCACACCGATAGTACCGGAATTCTTTTGAAAGAGTATGCATCAGGACGAACCCAAACACTGCTGTCTTAACATGTATTGAACCTTAGTTATCAAATATCTTTATTTCACAGCATTTAAACTAACTGAACCAACTTAAATCATATACTTTAAAGCTTATTAAACCTTATGTGTGAATATGTAATGTGTGAGTATTCGGGGTTTGATATAAGGATGCTAGTTATTAATGAGTGAGATTTAAGTGATTCTCATACACGAAGTGAACATCTAGCAGTGTGGATTGCTGAGCATGGTAGTTCCACATGCCCTCTGTCAGCAGGCCCCCACCTTTCCTGTGTTCAAAGGAAAAAGCTCTTTTGTTCTCCCAGACTCTTGTGTGAATGCAACTGTGTTACCACCTCAAGCTGTGAAGTTGGGGCCATCCTGTCTGTGTGTGGGCTAAGACCTGTTTAGGATTCAGACAAATCCAATTGTGTAGATCAATGCCTGGATTATATTACAATTGCCACAACTATACTTTGTCTGCATCCAGGGATTCCCAATTTGTATGTAAAAATACCCATTGTCTATTCTATTTACTTTTACTCAGGAAGCTTGTTCTTACAGTTGCCCTTGGTAGATTATCAAAAACATTGCCATCTGTTCTTAGCTCCTGAGTTGTAACTTAAATTGACGCTGGTCGCAAAATGGCATCTTGCAGATTCTTGTTTCTAAAATGGAGTCTAGCTGCCATTTGCAAGATGGCATCGCGCACGTTTCAATTTTAAACTGATCTTGTCTCAGCCAATAATCCAGTTTTGACAATATATATATATTTATATGTATATATATAACTCTGTCCATTAACAGATACATTGATGCACATAACGCACACACATACACAGATATGCATACACATAGATGCTTGTGTGTATCCACTTGCGTATACATAGATGCCAACGGGCATCCTCACATACATACATACATATGAACATTTCCTACATTAATGCACAGACGCACATATGTGAACGCATATGTATACAATGGTTCCCATTTGCAATAGTTAGTAAAGAGAGTTATAAAAGGTATTATTAATTAATAATTATGATGCACTATGTACTTAAGTGAGAACTAAGGTTTAGAACATAGTAGACACGTCATGTCTGGTATCATTACTAAATCCCTGTTTATTAGCAGACTTCCACTCCTATTGACAAAGAAGTCGCATCTTGCATTTGCTAGTTATGGATTATAGGGAGTTATTAGTCAAAATGCCATTCTCTGCAACTGTTGGAGAACTGGGACATACCCCTGATGACACCATATGAACTAACCAATGACCAGAGTGACCTGAAGCAAGAACCAATGAGAATCTGTTGTTACGTGCCTTTGTTATCTCTGTAATCTGTACCAAATATAGGCTTGTGGGCTGGGTGCAGTATGCAGTCATTTCTCCATTTCTTTGGGTGACTGTGACCGCAGGGTTCAGGATTGAAATACTGCATACTGGGCTCAGTAGCAAATGCATATGTATTGACTGTACTTATATATATCTTATTGCTTTTTATTCTAATTGTTAAAGCTTTCCCTGTTTACTTAAATAACTTTTTGTGCTTTTGAACCACACAATTGGACTGGAAAGCAATTCTTTCTTTAGCGACTTGCAGCGCTAATAGCGACTAGCGATAAGTAGGTATCAATAGTATGTGGGTCCCCCTGGCAGAGCCCTACCTAGACTTTTTGGTGCCCTGTGAGAGAAAGAGCATTGGCACCCCCACACCCCCATTTTTCAAATAGGGACATAAGATACTGCACCCAAAAAAGGGACATGTTCTCATGGGGAAGAGGTAGGGAAGGCCAGGAGATGCTAGGGATAAAAGAGAAGAGAAAGCTACTGTAGTGCCCCAGAACTTGATAAATGTGTATGGGTCCCTATAAAATGATCATGCAAGTTCAGAAAGCACTTAACACGAGTTTTCCAGCCCCTGCTGCTCACTGATTCATGCAACTGTCAGTCAAGGAGGGATAGACTGAGAGAGATTTGCCAGCTGAAATCTGGTGAGATCTGCAGAGAACTCCCAGGAAGCCTCTGCTGAGGAGAGCACATGCAGAGATGTGAGAGACATTTGGTGTTGGAGACAGGAGTTGTTTCTGAGGAAAAGACAACCAGGAGGCTAATTGGGAATGAGCAGTGTACTGAAAAGTTCCCCATGAGAATAAAGCAGAAATTGAGGTGTTAGCTGCACAAAGTTGTCAGAGCTCATGCCGCAGTGTGGCACCACAAGCCCCAGCCAGCATGAGGAGGACATAAAAGCACAGGGTGTGTAGCACCAGTATGAAGATATCTCTGTTCCAGAACTGTAATTTAGACTGCATCAGACTAAACTGATGTTATTGTTAACTCCAGCTATTTGGAGACAGTGAAGGAAAGAACAAGGATCAGCCATTTTGTTAATACAGATACTGTCAGAAACTTACTGTGAGTTGAAGGATAAAACTGAGACTGTATTAAAGTGCTCTGTAACTACAAAGCAGTAATAGTGTGCAAAAGCAGTATACAGCCTTCTTACTGCAAGTCCACAAGAGTCCAGCATGTACATTCTGCCTCCTATTCAAGCAGTAAGTCAGTTAAGGAAACTTTGTCAGTTCTGTGGAACCACAGATCCCATACTGCCTGGATTGTCATTTGTTTTTACATCAAAGTATTAAACCACAAAACTATTGCTATCACAGAGAGTGTTATTCATTGCAACTCTTGTACAGATATAGGAACATCATTTTAGGAGCAATAAGCTTTCTGCGGGATCTGCTTATTTCACCTGTTTGTTAAAGGAACTATTGTCTGTCGCCACTTAACATTAAACCTCTAGTGAGAGACTGAGATATTGTGCAGGACTTTATTGTTACTATGGGAAAAGATACACCATAGTGACTTCATCTTCCTAAAGGGTATTGTACCTCTGCGACACAAGACTATTTGCGCACCGTGATACACTTTACCACATTGTTATTGTGTTCAGGGTTCTAACTAAGCCACGTCTGTGCTGGAAAATAGCTTTGGAACCTGATTGAAACACCATTGTGAGATATCTGAAGAAATTTGCCTCTATCTAATATAACTGCTAGGTTAGTCATTTATTGAAGTGTCGAAGTACTTGTATGTTGAAATATATATTTCCTTGTCCATTGAAGTGTCTATTTATTTGCCAACAAACAAGTAAAGACAGGTTGTCTTTAGCCATCTTATAGGGGTATTCAATATGGGAGCAATAACATCGTTTTTGCGTTAATATCGCACTTTTGACGTCATTATCACAGGTTTGACTTTTACACCGTATTCAATTTCAAAGACTTATCGCAGTTTTGAAAAGTCTTTGATAAAAAACGGGGATAACTTTTCACCACTGAATAGGTGTCGAAAAAAAGTGCAGAATTGGGGTTTAGGGGTGCAGGCTTAAAAAAAATAGCCTGCACCCCTGGGACTGACATTTAAAAAAGAACTGTGTCAAAAAAAGTTTGTTAAAAAAAATAGGGACACCCCAAAAAATGTATTTAAAAATTGGGGTGAAAAAAAAAAAAATGGGAAATTTTTTTAACAATAGGGAAATAGGTTCAGGGCTATTCTGCAAGTATGCGGCAGGTGTTTTCTAGAATAGAATTATAGCGGCAGGTGCACAAATGCAGAATTTAAAAAAAATTACTTTAGGGACATAAAAACATGCTACCACCCATTTTCATGTACCCCAAATTTGATGGGACCACTTAAAAAAACGAAAAAAATAACCTAAGTGCTCTTCTGCAACACTTCTTCAATGTCGGAAAAAAACACCTGCTGCGGCTATTTAAATCCCCGACTTTCAATTAAAGGCTAAAACGGGGGTACCCATAGTGTTCCCCCATGTTTTTACTACTTTAGGGGGGTCTTACATTTTTTTTAAGGAAGAATTCGTAACTTTACACAAATCCAACTTCGGAGTTTCCCGTTTTCGTTAATTTTATATTGAATACGGGTATAAGCGTGAGCGCGCCCGATACTTTAACGCAGGTAAAAACTCCGATATGAAACGTTAACTTCGACAGTGAAGTTAACGTTTCATATTGATTACCCCTCGTAACCTCTTTTGATCCAGAAAATAAAAGGTTAAAGGATTTCTATGTCGGTTATTGAGTTGGGAGTAAGTAAACTTTGCCAGTACTGTTGCCTCTCTGTCACTTATATTCCTTCTCATATCAGCTGAATCTACATTGCGAGGAAGGAGGAAGAACTGCGTTGAAGAACGGAAGTAAGTCTTGGCATTGTAGTCACTCCCTTCCTCCAGAGTGTTACACTACAAGTGAGAATGATCATAAACAGGAAAATTGACAGGCCCAAACAGCGCCCCCTGCTCTGCGGTGCCCTGTGCCATGGCACAGATCACACCACCCTAGTTATGGCTCTGCCCCCTAGATCCATGAGTTTGTATGCACCGCACACCCTGCATCCACTACAGACAGACTGCTGCATTACATGTATTTAACTTTAAGCAGTGTATAACATTTCACCTAAAAATCTACTCTTTGGACTTTAATTTACGTCTTAATTACAATGTGATAGTACAGCGGGGGTTACATTTGTAATTTTTTTTATTATTACATTGCTTTATTTGTTTATGTGTAATTTACTTACTTCATAAAATGTACCAAGGTAACATAATTTTACAGGACATGGGAAAATCATATCATTTTGCATGCCCACATAGAGGGCTTTATTTAGAGTTAGGTGTAAGAGTAAAAAATAGGTGTCAGAGCAAAAAAAAAGAAAAGGTATCCTATGCAGCAACAAATAACGCTATGTGTTAAGTGTCTGACTGTGGTGTATAAGGTTGGGAGTTTGAATCCTGTTTATCGCATTCTGAGCAATATGTGATTTATATGTAGTGGAAGCCAATCAAATAAATGAGAAGATATATTATAGAGATGGAATATAAATAAACTTAAGGCCCAGAATCTGCAGACGGTTAAATTGCAAATACACGCTAAGGGCCTGATTCAGAGGTGGACATTGCCACGTCTGTTCTTGCGTTTGTTGCTGGAGTCACAGATGTGAAAATATGCAAATGCCCCTGGTGTAATAGCCTGCGTCTGTATGAAGAAGCCCTGAAACTCCTACTTTCAGAAATCAAAAGAACCACTAAACAAGCGCTGCCCGGTGTGTAATATATATGATCAGGCCCACCAAGACCCACAGGGAGCATGGCCTAATCGCGGGAGGCATGGTCGCGTCCCCTTCGGGAAAAAAAAAAGATTTTCTGAGCCCCCTCAGCCCGGCGCAAAGCCAGGGGGGGCGCGATCAGTGTGATCGCTCCCCCTCACAGGCATAGGAGACTGCTGAGCAGTCTCCCACTGCAGCTCAGCACACGCTGTGTGCTGGGCTGCTCTGACGGAAGGGGGGGGGCGGCGTCGGACCCAGGCCCCCGCCGGGCCCCTCAGGAAGCCCGGGCCCGGGTAATTTGTACCCGCTCCCCCCCCTCTCGGCGCCCTTGTATATGATGAAGAGAAAAGTATATCTTTCTATCTTCTCAGGAGTGGATTCCGAAAAGAAATAAGTCCAACACTTACATACGGGTTCTCACCCACGTGCACATAAAGGTATCTTTATCTTTATCCTAAATTGTTTATCCTAATATTGAAATACTGTAGGAAGAAGATTTACATCCGCATTCTCACCTGCATGCATATAATGGTTTCTTTACAATTCCACGTCACCCCACTCTTATGAATCACATGAAGTAATCCTGATGGAGAAACACTTACATTTGTTTCCTGTCTCGCATTCCCATAATGGTTTCTTTATCATGTAAAAATGTTTCTCTGGACACTCATATTCAATAGCAAATGGAAATTTTTTTTTTTTTAAAGTATGGACCTAAAAAATGCAGGAACACACCCGGAGGTAACATCCGTTAATCGGAGCAAGATGTAAAAGAAGTATCCGCTGCTGTGCCGTAGTTCGCAGAGCGGGAGCTCCGACTTATCCTTTCCAGCGCGTCCCGATCCTTTAGGTGAGGCAGTGGTCACGGCTTTCAACTTCAACGAGTTTCAGGGAGCAGACTCCCCTTTTTCAAGATGTGTGTTGATTAAGCCTCAGCTTGCGCAGGCTGGCCAGCCACTCCCGGAAAACAGATCCTGGCCTTGCCACTCCCGGAAAACAGATCCTGGCCTTGCCACTCCCAGAAAACAGATCCTGGCCTTGCCACTCCTGGAAAACAGGGGCGACACCATACTTGCCGACATTCAGCTCCCTCCTTCCGGGAGGGAGCTGAATGCCTGCATTCTGCGGGGGGCGTGGCCGGGCTATGATGCCGTTTTGGGGGCGTGACCGCACGATCGTGTCATCGTGGCCCCGCCCTCTCTTCACAATGCCTGGAAAAAGGCATTGTGAAGCAGGGGGCGGAGCCACGATGACGCGATTCAGCGCGAATCGCGTCATCGGGCCCCCAGCTGCGGGGTTTTTTAGTAGTAGTTCGGGGGGGTAGGCGGTAGCCATGAGGCTTGCCTGCCTTTCAGGGGGGTTGGGAGCGGCACCCGATATTCGGGAGGCTCCCGACCAAATCGGGAGGGTAGGCAAGCCTGGGCGACACACTCCCATTTTCGGAAAGGCGGTTGTTTCTGCCCTGCACCGCACCGTAAATGCCTCTGCCTGTCAATCAGGCAGAGGCATAGCAGGGGCTGCGTTTGATCATGCAGGACCCATTCTGCACATGTGCAGAACGTTTCCTGCACACGCGCTGCATGGGGTTTGTGTGCACCTCTGAAGCAGGCCCTAATTGTGCAGTTGTCACTTCTAAAGAAAGCAAAGCATGAAGCTGCACTCACAATAAATGCTATCTAGCGGGGCTAACCTATATGCAAAATAGCACTAAAAGCCGGACCGAACTTGTATTTTTAAGGCATGTTCAAAACATGCAATTGTGTATTAAAATCTCTATAGGGCCACATTGTGCACATCTTAATGACACTAGGAGCTATATTTAGTGCAGTGTTTTTAGAAGTGGAGATGTTGCCCGTAGCAACCAATCTAGCAATATCTAGCTATTATCTTCTAGAAGCTGCTAGGTAAATGATAAGTAGAATCTGATTGGTTGCTATGGGCAACATCTCCACTTCTAAAAACCCTCACTTTAGTAAATATACCCCTAGTGGTTAACAAAAGCTGTACATGAGTGTTTACACGGCTTCATTCCCATTTTTTTTTTAAATGTTTACCAATGAGGTTTATTTCAATAGTCCATTCATTTTAATGGTGTTGTTTACTAAATGTAGAAACCCCTTTCAAATGATAAGGCCATTGAAACTAGTAAGCCTATGAAATGAATGGGTAAGAGCCAGTGAGAAAATAGGGTTATCCTGACAAGCACAACATACAACAACAAAAGAAGTCATGTCTACTCGGTGCTACCACATACACCGTCAGAAACACGTGTGCTTTAGTTGTCGCTACTTGAATCACATTAAAGAAGTAAAATCAGTCATGATCATAATCCCATTATGTCATTCTATTCATTCTATACACTGTGATCAATGGCCACTATCAAGGTGACTTTATAATGAATAGTTTAATGAGAAGTTACACACTTGTGAATGCATGTTAAAGCAGGATTTGTGTCCTTTAACAGAAACGCTGAATGGAATAATGTGTCTAATGCTTATTTTTGGATCTGTCTTAAAGCACCATCTGGGTTGAGAACATTCTGATCTCGTCACTGATCTGCGCTGACCCCTATTAAGCATCGCCTATTCATCTCAGTGTACTGAATATAGACACTGCCTCACAAGTCATTCCTTGTGTAAGGGAGACATATAGAGAAAACAAGCTTTCTGAGAAATAAAATAAAACGTCCAGAAGGCAATGGATGGACTGAGCTATTGTGGCTAAATGCCTTAACCCCTTTCCTCCCAAACTGGCACCTCAGAAGGCTACGCCATTAGTGGCTTTGCAGTGTGGCGAGATATATAACGGAGGTTTGGGCTAGAACCGACGGCACATAAACTTCAAGTCAGGGATAGAGGGGGTTAATAAAGTTAAAGATGTTTGTTTGACAGAAGGTAGGCAGATGTGATAGGGCAATAGGTTAGGGGGCGTGTTATATGAGAGGGTGTAGGGAATCTACTGTTGAAAATCTGCCTCTTTGAATGTGATCTCCCACCTTCCCTCCCCTATTGTGTCTTGTGTCGGCTTTATTTCATTAGCAGGGAAAGACCGGCAATATTGAAGCGTCCATCTTGCAGCAGTAATAGCGGTGCGCACCCCTTCAATGCACTGATAGGCTGATTTCACCCTATTGGGGTCAGCGGCACCTCTCGACCGAGCAGGATGTATAGTGCATTGGCATGGGTGTTGGGGCCGCATCACTTGCTCTGAAAGGGATAGTTTGCCCTTGCAAGTTTTAAGATCACCCTACCCTTGTCTGGGATAGTTGGCCCTCACAAGTTGTGATATACTTTTGGCCTAAGACAAGTGGGCGCTGGTTATTTGCCGTTCTTTCTCCTGCCACCATACCTACCATGTAACTAAATAAAGCTGACCAATTAATTTAAACGGCATAACTTGGTCTCATGTCTTTATTTTAGTTAAGTTTAGTTTAAGTTTATGTAACATCTATCATCTGACGATAAAAAGTTTATCAGTTATTACTTTTTTTTAATACTGTACCCAAGTAAACTTTATATAGATTTTGTCAGGAAAGATAGGGCTATCTTGTATTAGCACCCTCTTACCTTTATGTCTGTCTGTTACTGCCCAGTGTTGTCCTATTAATGTTGTTTCCATTTGTAGAGCGCAACGGAATATGCTGCGCTATATAAGGAGCTGTTAATAAATAAGAAACAAATAGTCAAATAAATATCTATTTCTTGTCTGGGCATTCAAAGAGGAAAAAAAGGGTACTTTGGTTTTAAAATGGAATTCAAACAATGAACTATGGGCCCCATTTAATAACAAATGATATGCTTGTTATCACTTGTTTCTAATCTTAAATGGTGCGCCGACCAATCCGCTCCTGTCATTTTTCAAACACAGTCTGTAACATGACAATTAGGAGTTGATTGGTTGGAGCACCATTTAAGATTAGTAATGAGCAGGGTCGTTTCTAGAGAGGAGAGGGCCCGTGTGCAGTCTTCATCACGGGGCCCCTCCTCTCCAGCCGGCAGCACACTGAGCGGTGCGCGGCAAGCGCCGCTCTTATAGACTCTGGGCACTAGAGTGTGCCCAGAGTCTATAGTGCATGCGCAGGTCACCTGGAAAATATCCGCGGCAGCCATTTTTTTTACAGCGCAGACACCGGCGTTGATGTGGCACTCTGGAGAGGTAAGTATAATATGGGTGCAGGGTGTGCAGGCCCTACCCTGGGCCCAGGGGCCCGTGTGCCCCGCACTCATTATAAATACGCCCCTGGTAATGAGTGATAAGAGATAACAAAAACTAGGGAATCCTAGCGGTAACTGCCTCAGTTATGGAGGATATTATGGATATTAGTTACTGAGGGTATTATGGAGATAATGGGGTCAATCCTATTCCGTGCGAAGGGTGCGATGTGCTGTTGCATAGGCATTAAAACGCCGTCAATGGACTGACACATCACACCCTTCGCAGCCCGAGTCGAAATTTTGCTTGCAGCCCTATGGGGCTGCGAGAAAAATTTGGTGAATCCGGGCTGCCGTAAAGTGCGGCCACTGCCACAATGACTCACACTGGCAATATCATCGCACGGAATAGGTTTGACTCTAATGAGTCTGTAATTTGAGGGTATTTGTCATAAAGAGTTCTGCTAAATATGGTGGAACAACTACACTAGGCAGCAAAACCTTTCCATTGTGACAGCAGTGAAACCCCCCCGTCACCACCCACAAATAGCACTTCCTATCGATCACTCTGCGATGGGTCTGTGTGGTCAGTGCGATCGCAGTCCCGATCGCAGTGGCTGCCTTGCACACTGTAATGCATACGCATGCGCAGTACATAACAATTGGCCAATTACATGCGTAATTGCAATTGCGATTGGTAATGAATCAGGCCCACAGTTTCCAGACCACCCAGCAGGTCACATGTTGTAGGACACCCAGCAGGTGCACAGGGAGAGTTCACCAACTGTCACATTTTTCAGAGCACAATGGTGATGCATTGTAAATGATGGCCGGACGTTTTGCCATATAACTCCGTAACGAAGCAACCAATCACAACGCCAATATTTTTCTGCAAGTCTACGGACCAAGACAATTGCCTCATAGAAATATGTCACTCAAAAAAGTCATCCTTCTGCTATTAATATATAGATATATAGATATCACTCATTATTAAATGGGGCCCTACACTATATCCCTTATCTTTTGACTTATGTGTAGTCCACTTTGTTCTGCCGTGTCTCCACCACATGGTCTGCACACCATGGTTTCAGTCTCCAATTCCAGTTTGCTTTTTGATATGTCCAAAAGCAGGGCCGGACCAGCCCACAAGAGGATAGTGGAAAGCCCGATTCGCCACCATATCCTAAATGTCCCTTCCTCTCCCTTATGGGTCAGGTTCCAGACCATACACTCTATAAATACATTCTTACTCTATTAGAGAGAAAGTTACCTGGTGGAGCTGGACCATGGACTGGTGGCTGGCGACACGCTGTAAGCTTTGGTCCCTACCTCTACATACCCCAGTAGGCCTTTCATGCTCCAGACCGACACTGTGCAAATGTATCTTTTTCAACAGTCAGGGTGTGTGGACCATCCAGAGGTGGAGAAATTGCGATAGGAACAGTTTGTATGCCCCACTGTCGCCTGTCTATGAGTTCTCATGATCAGAAGATCTGGGAACATCGTATGTTACATGCCTGTGTTTATTAGTAACGATGTGCGTATAATATAAAAGATCTATTATATATATATATGTATATATATACATATATAAATCCTGGTGGTGTTGCACTAGATTTCCTTTTTTTATTATTTATCCACATGTTGGAGTTTGGGCCCCATGAGAGGGAAAAGAAAGAGAAACCAAAGATAACCTTTGAAAAGCTTTTATTTTATTGCATCAAGTCGGGGACATATTAAGATAGGAGGGGTCATGTGTGCAGCCTCCATGTGGGCCCCCTCCTCTCTAGCGGCAGGTGCAGGTGAGTACTGCGGGCGCCTTGTTCCTGGTGATTTTTCAACCTCGCATGTGCAAATTGTTGGGAAGATGAAATGTCCGCTTCTCCATTTTCCAGGTGTTTTGTGCAGCACTACTGCCATCCGCGGGACTCTAAAGAGGGGGGAATTAAATATGGGTGCAGTGTGGGACCCTGGGACCCATGTGCACCGCACACCAGACACCCATTATAGATACGTGACTGCATCAAGTAAAGGTACCCTAATAGCCTAACCCCCCCACTAAATGGTACAGTGTCCTGATACAGAGTGGCGTCCCACTACTCTAATACAGAAAATGTTGTATTAAATGCTTTGCAAGGTCCCTCAATCCGCTGCTGTTCTTACTGTCAAATGAGAAGCTCCTGATGTGAGGAACCCCTCGATTAGACTGACCAGTGAGTGGGTGTGCAGACGAGTGGGACTGCCGTAGAGAGACAACATTGAAGACTCCGGACTTAGGCCCTCATTCAGAGGCGGTCGCAAGAAGCGACCGCTCGCTCTGAATGAGGGCGGCCGCTTGTTTTTGCAAGTGCGGCCTCATGGTCGCTAGCTAAGCTGTGGGTTACCACCCACAGCTTTAGCGACCGTCCAGGTTGATGGTCGCGATGGTCAAGACCATCACGACCATCGGGGCTTGCGACGAGACCCTAAAGTTGGGTCTCGGCAACCGCAAGCCCCAGGGAGCTTCCTGCTCTGATCGAGTAGGAAGCTCCCCACTAACATCACTGCTGATGTCCTTAAGGAACGCCTCCGTTTGTGTAACCACCCCCCACCACGCCTACAAAACGGGGCGAGCTATCGATCAACATCGACAGTCGCCCCTTTTGTAGTGCGCTCCGGAGCGAGAGAAATTCGTGTGCAGGGCATAAATATCGACCCGGTTGCAAACGCTCAGCACTTGCGACCGGGTCTGAGTGAGGACCATACTGTCTGTCTATCACTGTTAACCTAGCTTCCAGATAGAGAGTAAAGGTGCGTACACACTGGTCGATTTTACTGATTGTTTGCATGATTACGACATCGTAATCGTGCAATCGCTCAGTAATCGTGCACAAATCGTGCACTATAATGTCGGAAAGGACCAACGATGCGCACTCCAGCTGGTCGTTCCTGACATTGCCCATCGCTTGATCATGCAGCCCAATCAGCCAATAACGACAGATTGCCCATGTTCTGGAATGATGGAGGGTGCCTACACTGAACGACTGATTGATCAGTGTAGGCACTACAGGGGATCAGGAAAGACTGAACGATTACGATGTCGTAATCGTACAATCTTTCCTAATCGCCCAGTGTGTACGCACCTTTAGTCTGGAGTCTTCAATGTTGTCAATCCTCGGCAGTCCCACTCGTCTGCAGACCCGCTCACTCACTGGCCAGTCTAATCGAGGGGTACACCCATCAGGAGCTTCTCATTTAAGTTAGAACAGCAGCGGATTGAGGCACCTTGCAAAGCATTATATACAACATTTTCTGTATTAGAGTAGTGGGACGCCACTCTCTAACAGGACACTGTAGCATTTATATTACTTCATATAACTGACCCCTATCATTTGTAACTCTACTCCCATCTAATATACCTACCAATGCCAGGATTCTTCTTTCCTTTTCTGATTGAAGGACGGGAACTTCAAAACCACTTCCCTCTGATCACCGGGCCTGATTCAAATGTGGATGAAATACCGATATTTACAATGCAGATTGAGCTATTGTTTGCCATTGTAAGCCGCACTGCGCAGCTATTGAATTGCAATTACGCTGACATAGAGGATTCGCTCACAAAGTCAGTGACAGGTAGTCGGCATTTGGAGGCAGTAACAGGGGGCGTCGGGACCATTTAAACACTGTTTTCTGGGCATCCATAAATTATCCACTGCATCCTTGCTCGCAGCAGGAGATCCCTCTGTGTGTCTGGAGATCCGCTATATCTGCAACAGCTTAGGCTTAATGCAGAAAAAAAGGAAAATGCGGGTGCACACTATAAGCACTAAGAATGCTGTGCATCAAAATATTTATAATAAACTTCAACCCAGTGCTGGCTCCAGGGGTTAGAGCACCCCGTGCTGGCTCTTAAGTGGGCGCCCTTACATTGCACGCAGCTTCTGAAAATGGGCGCATGGTCTAATTACCATTGGCCATGCCCCATACATGACATTATTTGGAGGCGTGCCTGCATGGCACGCCTCCAAATAATGTCAGGGTGGGGGGAGCCACACTTCCCCCAGGCCTCTCCCATCACTGAATGGATGCGCGCAGCATCCATTCAGACTCCGGGGTCCGGCACTGACGCACAGATGCGGCGATGAGGGTCCGCAATCTCCCTGAAATTGGGATGTTGGGGAGGGGTGCACCCTCTATGGATGGCACCCCTGTGCGACCGCACTGGTCGAACACCCCTAGAGGCGGCCCTGCTTCAACCATTAACATTGTTTTTTAAGTAAGGTCCTTAGTGCGTGTTTGGCCAAAGATGTTTGCCCACCTGCCACATCACAGCGAACCTCATAAGGTGGGTCCCTAACATCTGTGGGTTTGTCTATCTGTATATCTATCCTTCTGTCTATCTACAGTAAAAGGTGATTAGATGAAATAAGATAAAACTTTAAAAAATAAAGTAATCAAAACACTGTGCCAGTTATAGACAAAAAAAAATGCTTTCATCAGTGAAAATCACATTATATTTCCACTTGAGACTCTACT
Organism: Taudactylus pleione; assembly: GCA_031769625.1. Classification (NCBI taxonomy): domain Eukaryota; kingdom Metazoa; phylum Chordata; class Amphibia; order Anura; family Myobatrachidae; genus Taudactylus; species Taudactylus pleione. Next base: position 15,300,973 of record JAUIMM010000091.1, read on the forward strand.
TCCATGGCAACCTCACAGTGTTGAAAGGCACTTATCTGTAAATCATCATCATTGTAATCTCTAGAGATGCACTATTTCCCTCTCACACTTTCTTTTAATGATTATGACATTTCAAGTTACATCAAGCCGAATGTATCCTTGATAAACTCGATACTGCTGATTAGTGTAGGAACAGTCCAATTGCAAAAGTATACTTTGCAGGTTGTAGGGCCACATTCTTCAAACAATACGCAATAGCTACTTCACACTATGCACATACTTTGCTTCCTACCTGAAGGACACCGTGTTTCAGATCACTGGGAGCATTTGCAGAAAAATTATTTTGAATGATAGATTTCTGATCTTGTTATGCTGTATTACAATGTATTTGTCTGTTTTCCAAATTTGGAGGTTGAATATTGTACTGTATGTCATGGCAGTCCCAAGCCAAAATTGATGGATTTGCCAAAAAATTGGGACATTGACACAATTAAATGTTAATTTGGCGGGATCAGAAAGGAATGTCTGATGTTGGATCTCAGGATAGATTACATATTGCCTAGGTTGGAATCAGTATGATTTACCGCTGGCCGCATGGTTCAAATCCCAACAGCGGAAGCCTGGCAGTGGTGAAGATCTAGACTGCTAATTTAGGTAAGTACTGCTAACCTAATTCCCTACCCTAACCCTCCTTTAGGGGTGCCTAACCCTAACCTTCCCCCAAGTGCCTAACCATAATCCCCCTCTAAGTGCCTAAACCTAACCCCCCCTTCCCCGCAGCCTAAACCTAAGTCTCCCGGGGGGGTGCCTAACCCTTACCCCCTCTTCCCCTAGCCTAAGCCTAACCATCCCGGGGGGCTGTCATACCCTAAGTTGCCCACGGGAACCCCTAACCTAACCCCCCCCGCGCAGCTGTCCGCGCCCGGCGCATGGCTTACCTTCGATCAGTATACCGGGCGTCAGGCTTCCGGCGTAGGTAAAATGACAGGCGTCGGTACATCGATGCCTGTCATTAGACCCTTGCCGGGATTAGACAGTCGGGATGCCGATGGTTGGCATTTAGACCGTCGGCATCCCAACTGCATACCCATAGGTTTGCAGTTTGTCAGATACATTATATTGCACATTAACCCTCTTTGGGTTCCCGAACAGAGGCACATTGACAGCCATGACCACAGAACAATGACAGACTGACAATCAGGGCCCTGAAAACAGTGACACACTGACTCTTGGGGTACCCAGGGCAATGACACACAGTAATTTGGGGTACTCAGGGCAATGACATACTGACACTTGAGGAACCCCAGGATGTGACACACTGACATTTGGGGAACCACGGACAATGACACATTGACACTAAGGGAACCTAGGGCACTGACACACTGACACTTGGGGAACCCAGGGCACTGACACTTGGGGGACCCAGGGCACAGATACACTGACACTTGGGGAACCCAGGGCACTGACACACTGACAGTTGGGGAACCCAGGGCACTGACACACTGATAGTTGGGGAACCCAGGGCACTGACACACTGCCACTTAGAATTCCATGCATTGACACACTGATACTTGGGGAGTCAAGAGCACTGACATACTGACACTGGATGAACCTTAGGCAATAACACACTGACACTCAGGGAACACAGGGCAATGACACTGACACTTGGGGAATCCAGGACAATGAGACACTGACACTTGGTGAACCCAGGGCACTGATATACTGACACTTTTGGAACCCAGAGCAATGACACACTGACACTTGGAAACCCCAGGCAATGACACACTGACACTTGGGGAACCCCGAGCAATGACACACTGACACTTGGGGAACCCCGAGCAGTGACATAATGACACTTGTGGAACACAGGGCAATGAGACACTGACACTTGGTGAACCCAGGACAATGAGACACTGACACTTGGAGAACACAGGGCAATGACACACTGACACTTGGGGAACCCAGAACAATGAGACACTGACACTTGGGGAACCCAGGACAATGAGACAATGACAGTTGGAGAACCCCGGGCAATGACATAATGACACTTGGGGAACCCAGGACAATGAGACACTGACACTTGGGGGACCCAGGGCAATGACACACTGACACTTGGGGAACCCTAGGCAATGACACATTGACACATCGGGAACCCCAGGCAATGACACACTGACACTTGGGGAACCCTAGGCAATGACACACTGACACTTGGGGAACCCCAGGCAATGACACACTGACACTTGGGGAACCCCGAGCAATGACACACTGACACTTGGGGAACCCTGAGCAGTGACATAATGACACTTGTGGAACACAGGGCAATGACAATGACACACTGACACTTGGGGAACCCCGAGCAATGACACACTGACACTTGGGGAACCCCGAGCAATGACATAATGACACTTGTGGAACACTGGGCAATGACACAATGACACTTGGGGAAATCCGAGCAATGACACACTGACACTTGGGGGACCCTGGGCAGTGACAAACTGACACTTGGGAAACCCAGGACAATGAGACACTGATACTTGGAGAACCCCGGGCAATGACACACTGACACTTGGGGAACCCAGGACAATGAGACACTGACACTTGGGGAACCCAGGACAATGAGACAATGACAGTTGGAGAACCCCGGGCGATGACATAATGACACTTGGGGAACCCAGGACAATGAGACACTGACACTTGGGGGACCCAGGGCAATGACATATTGACACTTGGGGAACCCTAGGCAATGACACACTGACACTTGGGGAACCCTAGGCAATGACACATTGACACATGGGGAACCCCAGGCAATGACACACTGACACTTGGGGAACCCTAGGCAATGACACACTGACACTTGGGGAACCCCAGGCATTGACACACTGACACTTGCTTGCACAACTACAAGTGCCAGTATGCCCTGAAATCTAGGAGTAGCTTGTTCCTGTAGTGCCGCATGAAACAATGGTTTTTCCTAGAGAGGTCCTGCATATTTTGTTTTTATGAACACTGGGCAATGACATACTGACACTTGGGGAACCCAGGACAATGGGACACTGACACTTGGGGGACCCTGGGCAGTGACAAACTGACACTTGGGAAACCCAGGACAATGAGACACTGACACTTGGTGAACCCAGGACAATGAGACACTGACACTTGGAGGACCCCGGGCAATGACACACTGACACTTGGGGAACCCAGGACAATGAGACACTGACACTTGGGGAACCCAGGACAATGAGACACTGACAGTTGGAGAACCCCGGGCACTGATATACTGACACTTTTGGAACCCAGAGCAATGACACACTGACACTTGGAAACCCCAGGCAATGACACACTGACACTTGGGGAACCCCGAGCAATGACACACTGACACTTGGGGAACCCCGAGCAATAACATAATGACACTTGTGGAACACAGGCCAATGACAATGACACACTGACACTTGTGGAACACTGGGCAATGAGACACTGACACTTGGGGAACCCCGAGCAATGACACACTGTCACTTGGGGGACCATGGGCAGTGACAAACTGACACTTGGGAAACACAGGACAATGAGACACTGACACTTGGTTAACCCAGGACAATGAGACACTGACACTTGGAGAACCCCGGGCAATGACACACTGACACTTGGGGAACCCAGGACAATGAGACACTGACACTTGGGGAACCTAGGACAATGAGACAATGACAGTTGTAGAACCCCGGGCAATGACATAATGACACTTGGAGAACCCAGGACAATGAGATACTGACACTTGGGGGACCCAGGGCAATGACATACTGACACTTGGGGAACCCTAGGCAATGACACACTGACACTTGGTGAACCCAGGACAATGAGACACTGACACTTGGAGGACCCCGGGCAATGACACACTGACACTTGGGGAACCCAGGACAATGAGACACTGACACTTGGGGAACCCAGGACAATGAGACACTGACAGTTGGAGAACCCCGGGCACTGATATACTGACACTTTTGGAACCCAGAGCAATGACACACTGACACTTGGAAACCCCAGGCAATGACTCACTGACACTTGGGAAACCCCGAGCAATGACACACTGACACTTGGGGAACCCCGAGCAATGACATAATGACACTTGTGGAACACAGGGCAATGACAATGACACACTGACACTTGTGGAACACTGGGCAATGACACACTGACACTTGGGGAACCCCGAGCAATGACACACTGTCACTTGGGGACCCTGGGCAGTGACAAACTGACACTTGGGAAACCCAGGATAATGAGACACTGACACTTGGTGAACCCAGGACAATGAGACACTGACACTTGGAGAACCCCGGGCAATGACACACTGACACTTGGGGAACCCAGGACAATGAGACACTGACACTTGGGGGACCCAGGGCAATGACATACTGACACTTGGGGAACCCTAGGCAATGACACACTGACACTTGGGGAACCCTAGGCAATGACACATTGACACATGGGGAACCCCAGACAATGACACACTGACACTTGGGGAACCCTAGGCAATGACACACTGACACTTGGGGAACCCCAGGCAATGACACACTGACACTTGGGGAAACCCAGGCAATGACACACTGACACTTGGGGAACCCCAGGCAATGACACACTGACACTTGCTTGCACAACTACAAGTGCCAGTATGCCCTGAAATCTAGGAGTAGCTTGTTCCTGTAGTACCACATGAAACAATGGTTTTTCCTAGAGAGGTCCTGCATATTTTGTTTTTATGAACACTGGGCAATGACATACTGACACTTGGGGAACCCAGGACAATGGGACACTGACACTTGGGGGACCCTGGGCAGTGACAAACTGACACTTGGGAAACCCAGGACAATGAGACACTGACACTTGGTGAACCCAGGACAATGAGACACTGACACTTGGAGGACCCCGGGCAATGACACACTGACACTTGGGGAACCCAGGACAATGAGACACTGACACTTGGGGAACCCAGGACAATGAGACACTGACAGTTGGAGAACCCCAGGCACTGATATACTGACACTTTTGGAACCCAGAGCAATGACACACTGACACTTGGAAACCCCAGGCAATGACACACTGACAGTTGGGGAACCCCGAGCAATGACACACTGACACTTGGGGAACCCCGAGCAATGACATAATGACACTTGTGGAACACAGGGCAATGACAATGACACACTGACACTTGTGGAACACTGGGCAATGACACACTGACACTTGGGGAACCCCGAGCAATGACACACTGACACTTGGGGGACCCTGGGCAGTGACAAACTGACACTTGGGAAACCCAGGACAATGAGACACTGACACTTGGTGAACCCAGGACAATGAGACACTGACACTTGGAGAACCCCGGGCAATAACACACTGACACTCAGGGAACACAGGGCAATGACACTGACACTTGGGGAATCCAGGATAATGAGATACTGACACTTGGTGAACCCAGGGCACTGATATACTGACACTTTTGGAACCCAGAGCAATGACACACTGACACTTGGAAACCCCAGGCAATGACACACTGACACTTGGGGAACCCCGAGCAATGACACACTGACACTTGGGGAACCCCAAGCAGTGACATAATGACACTTGTGGAGCACAGGGCAATGACAATGACACACTGACACTTGGGGAACCCCGAGCAATGACACACTGACACTTGGGGAACCCCGAGCAATGACATAATGACACTTGGGGGACCCTGGGCAGTGACAAACTGACACACTGACACTTGTGGAACACTGGGCAATGACACACTGATAATTGGGGAACCCCGAGCAATGACACACTGACACTTGGGGGACCCTGGGCAGTGACAAACTGACACTTGGGAAACCCAGGACAATGAGACACTGATACTTGGAGAACCCCGGGCAATGACACACTGACACTTGGGGAACTCAGGACAATGAGACACTGACACTTGGGGAACCCAGGACAATGAGACAATGACAGTTGGAGAACCCCGGGCAATGACATAATGACGCTTGGGGAACCCAGGACAATGAGACACTGACTCTTGGGGGACTCAGGGCAATGACACACTGACACTTGCTTGCACAACTACAAGTGCCAGTATGCCCTGAAATCTAGGAGTAGCTTGTTCCTGTAGTGCCACATGAAACAATGGTTTTCCCTAGAGAGGTCCTGCATATTTTGTTTTTATGAACACTGGGCAATTACATACTGACACTTGGGGAACCCAGGACATTGGGACACTGACACTTGGGGACCCTGGGCAGTGACAAACTGACACTTGGGAAACCCAGGACAATGAGACACTGACACTTGGAAAACCCCGGGCAATGACACACTGACACTTGGGGAACCCAGGACAATGAGACACTGACACTTGGGGAACCCAGGACAATGAGACAATGACAGTTGGAGAACATCGGGCAATGACATAATGACACTTGGGGAACCCAGGACAATGAGACACTGACACTTGGGGGACCCAGGGCAATGACATACTGGCACTTGGGGAACCCTAGGCAATGACACATTGACACATGGGGAACCCCAGGCAATGACACACTGACACTTGGGGAACCCTAGGCAATGACACACTGACACTTGGGGAAACCCAGGCAATGACACACTGACACTTGGGGAACCCCAGGCAATGACACACTGACACTTGCTTGCACAACTACAAGTGCCAGTATGCCCTGAAATCTAGGAGTAGCTTGTTCCTGTAGTGCCACATGAAACAATGGTTTTTCCTAGAGAGGTCCTGCATATTTTGTTTTTATGAACACTGGGCAATGACATACTGACACTTGGGGAACCCAGGACAATGGGACACTGACACTTGGGGGACCCTGGGCAGTGACAAACTGACACTTGGAAAATCCAGGACAATGAGACACTGACACTTGGTGAACCCAGGACAATGAGACACTGACACTTGGAGGACCCCGTGCAATGACACACTGACACTTGGGGAACCCAGGACAATGAGACACTGACACTTGGGGAACCCAGGACAATGAGACACTGACAGTTGGAGAACCCCGGGCAATGACATAATGACACTTGTGGAACTCAGGGCAATGACACACTGACACTTGGGGGACCCAGGGCAATGACATACTGACACTTGGGGAACCATGGGTAATGTCACACTGACACATGGAGAAACCAAGGTAATGAAATACTGGCACTTGGGGAACCTCGAGTAATGACACACTGACACATTGGGAGTCCAGGGCAATGACACACTGACACTTGGGGAACCCCAGGCAAAGACACACTGACACTTGGGGAACCCCAGGCAATGACACACTGACACTTGGGGAACCCCAGGCAATGACACACTGACACTTGCTTGTACAACTACAAGTGCCAGTATGCCCTGAAATCTAGGAGTAGCTTGTTCCTTTAGTGCCACATGAAACAATGTTTTTTCCTAGAGAGGTCCTGCATATTTTGTTTTTATGGGCCTAGAATTCAGCCCTGTGCTAAACAGGCTGGGGGGTTAGTCTCACTATAACCAGAGAAACCTCATACTTTTCTTCACCCCAATATTTAGCTGGAAGTTGAGTCAGACTGGTCCATAGAAGTACAGAGAAAATCCCAGGTGGGCCCCACTGCCTGCGGGCCCATACCTCTCCTCTAATGTTTGGTTCCAGACATGCACTCAAATTAAACATTGTTCCTCTATTAGAGGGTCAGTTACCTGGTAGAACAGGAACATGGATGAACATGGGTGCTTGGTTTGTTTCTATTGAAACTACACCAAAGTTCACCCTTCTGCCAATCAAAATTAGTGGTTGGGATAATGGATCTAAAGTTTTCTTTTGTGAAATTAACATTTAAAACATAGAATATTGAAAACTAAGAAAGTAGCTGTAAAAAAATGACTTTAGTCATCCCAGTGGTATTAATTTAGATCAGGGATGGGGAACCTCAGGCCCAGGGGCCATATAAGGCCTGCAAAATAATTTGGTCTGGCCCTCTGAGCTTTTTTCTGCTAGCCTCATCTGGCTAGCAGGGTGCCTACAATGGCACTCTGCAGCCAGAATCTATGCAGCAGTGCCGCCTGGAGCATCTTTAGAATGCTTCAGACGATCACACCACTGCCCTTACAGCTCCCCAGAGCATCCCCAGGATGCTCTGGGTATTGCTGTACTCAACGGCTATTGTGGCCCGACCCTGTGTGTGTGTGTGTTGTGTAAGGAGGTCCCCTATCATATATAGAGTGTATTAATGAGGTATATATAGACAGGGTCACCATTATGTGCTTTATTATTATTATTATTATTATTATTATTAATACTTTATGTTACATTATACACACTTTATGTTACATTATACTGTAACCCAAGGACTATGGTGTATTCACTAAATTGCATAATCTCGTGGATTATACTGCATGAACTATCTGCATTTAATTTATATATATATATATATATATATGGAAATAGTAGTTCTTGGATCGCGCACAGTGTATTATCCTGATTGTAACATTGAAGTGCTGGTATCATACATATGAATAGTTAATCGACCACTTAAATCCTTCAAATAAGAGGAGGCAGCAGTCCCTTCCGTAGGTCTGTATGGCAGTCAGACGAAATAGTGATCTGGAAAATGGGGTGGAAAGGACAAGCGCCAAATAGTGTGATAAATTAATGAATAATGGTGCCCGTGCTCAAATAATAATGTGCGTACCAAAAGATAATTCTTTAAAGCTTATCTGTAAATCTTGTTGGTGGATGACATAGAGCTGGACTCGGGTTACTGGTGCCAAATAGGACCTTGATAAGAAGAGGCTCTTTGCAGAGCCAAGTGGAGAAGAAAAATAATATAGTGTAGTATTTTCAGAATAGTGAGTCTCGTGATAAATGGTTATGCGTACCCAATAATTTCTTGTGTAAATGCATGTAGTGATAACCTTGGTAGCTGTATCCAAGTTTCTTCTTTATTTTTCAGCCCCAGAAAGTACCCACATAATGTGGTGATGGTCTGATTAGAGGCTGTTGTTATACAACTTGTGGTCAGGTATTCCGGATACTCTAGATTGTGCCTCTTGTTAACATATATATATATTAGGGGTGTGCACCGGCCACTTTTCGTGTTTTGTGTTTTGGTTTTGGATCTGGATCTTTCTTCGTGTTTTGGATCTGGATTGGTTTTGCCAAAACCACCCTTCCGTGTTTTGGGTTCTGGGTTTTGTGTTTTGGATCTGTATTTTTTTTAAAAAAGCATAAAAACAGCTAAAATCACAGAATTTGTAGGTTTTTCTGCTCCTATGCTATTATTAACCTCAATAACCTTAATTTCCACTCATTTCCAGTCTATTCTGAACACCTCACACCTCACAATAGTGTTTTTATGTCCAAAACGTTGCACCGAGGTAGCTGGATGACTATGCTAAGCGACACGAGTGGGCGGCACAAACACGTGACCCATCTAGGCGTGAAACTGCAGTGGCAGACAGGATGGCAGTTTGAAAAACTAGGCCCCAAACTGTACATAATGCAAAGAAAAAAAAGAGGTGCAAGATGGAATTGTCCTTGGGCCCTCCCACCCACCCTTATGTTGTATAAACAGGACATGCACACTTTAACAAACCAATCATTTCAGCGCCAGGGTCTGCCACACAACTGTGGCTGAAATGATTGGTTCGTTTGGGCCCCCACAAAACAAGCTGGCAATTAATGTGTCCCTGCACAAACTGGCTCTATGGAGGCAAGATGTCATTCTCATCCTCCTCATCCACCGATTCCTCACCCTCTTCAGTGTGTACATCCTCATCCTCACAAAGTATTAACTCGTCCCCACTTGAATCCACCACCACAGGTCCCTCTGTACCTTCTGGAGGCTGGTCTCCCTGGAAGAGCTGATAATTCATTTTGATGAACATCATCTTCTCCACATTCTGTGGAAGCAACCTCCTACGCCTTTCGCTGACAAGGTTCCCGGCTGCACTAAACACTCTTTCGGAGTACACACTGGAGGGGGGGCAACTCAGGTAAAATAGAGCCAGTTTGTACAGGGGCCTCCAAATTGCCTCTTTTTCCTGCCAGTACAGGTATGGACTGTCTGCCATGCCTACTTGGATGCTGTCACCGATGTAATCCTCCACCATTCTGTCAATGGTGACAGTATCATATGCAGTGACAGTAGACATGTCAGAAATTGTTGCCAGGTCCTTCAGTCCGGACCAGATGTCCAAACTTGGTCCTGCCTGCCCTGCATCACCGCCAGCGGGTTGCTTAGGATACCTAAGTTTTTTCCTGGCAGCCCCAGTTGCAGGAGAAAATGAAGAAGGAGCCGTTGACGTGTCACGTTCCGCTTCAGCTGACAGTGTGTTCACCAGCAGGTCTTTGCACCTCTGCAGGCTTGTGTCGGCCGGAAAGAGAGACACCACATAGGCTTTAAACCTAGGATCGAGCATGGTGGCCAAAACGTAGTGGTCTGATTTCAACAGATTGACCACCCTGGAATCCTGGCAAAGCGAATGAAGGGCTTCATCCACAAGTCCCACATGCCGAGCGGAATCGCTCCGTCTTAGCTCCTCCTTCACTTTCTCCAGCTGCTTCTGCAAAAGCCTGATGAGGGGAATGACCTGACTCAAGCTGGCAGTGTCTGAACTGACTTCACGTGTGGCAAGTTCGAAGGGCTGGAGAACCTTGCACAACACGGAAATCATTCTCCACTGCGCTTGAGTCAGGTGCATACCCCCTCCTTTGCCTATGTCATAGGTGGATGTATAGGCTTGTATGGCCTTTTGCTGCTCCTCCATCCTCTGAAGCATATAGAGGGTTGAGTTCCACCGCGTCACAACCTCTTGCTTCAGGTGATGGCGGGGCAGGTTCAAGAGTGTTTGCTGGCGCTCCAGTCTTCGGCACGCAGTCGCTGAATGGCGAAAGTGGCCAGAAATTTTTCGGGCCACCCAAAGCGTCTCCTGCACGCCCCTGTCGCTTTTCAGAAAATTCTGCACCACCAAGTTTATTGTGTGAGCAAAACATGGGACGTGCTGGAATTTGCCCAGATGTAATGCCCGCACAATATTGGTGGCGTTGTCAGATATCACAAATCCCCAGGAGAGTCTAAGTGGGGTAAGCCACTGGGCGATGATTTCCCTCAGTTTCTCTAAGAGGTTGTCGGCGGTGTGCCTCTTACTGAAACCGGTGATACACAGCGTAGCCTGCCTTGTAACGAGCTGGCATTTCTGAGATGCTGCTACTGGTGACGCTGCTGCTGTTGCTGCGTAAGGTGATACATCTACCCAGTGGGCTGTCACAGTCATATAGTCCTTAGTCTGCCCTGTTCCACTTGTCCACATGTCCGTGGTTAAGTGGACATTGTGTACAACGGCATTTTTCAGGACACTGAGGACACTTTTTCTGACGTTTCTGTACAGTCTCGGTATCGCCTGCCTAGTGAAGTGGAATCTAGACGGGATTTGGAACCGGGGACACACTACCTCCATCAATTGTCTAAATCCCACTGCACTAATGGCGGATACCGGATGCACGTCTAACACCAACATAGCAGTCAAGGCCTCAGTTATACGTTTTGCTTCAGGATGACTGCTGTCGTACTTCATCCTCCTCGCTAAGGACTGTTGGAGGGTCAATTGTTTAGTAAAAGTAGTGGTGTTCCTACTTCCTCTCTGGGATGATGAACGACTCCCAGCAGCAGCAACAGCAGCAGCGGCAGCAGTAGGCGTAGCAATGCAGGATCCTCCAGAGGAATCCCGGATAGGAGAGTCAGTCATGCCAGTGACATGGCCTGCAGGACTACTTCCGATCCTGACTAAGGAGGAAATTGACGAGGAGGGAGTTGACGGTGTGGTTTGCAGGCGCTTGGATACAACAGGACAACGGGATCTAGGTGTCCCTGGACTGCTTACGGTCTTAGCCAAAGTTTCTGAACTTGACAGTAACTTTTTATGAACGCGCTGCAGGTGCCGTATAAGGGAGGATGTTCCTAGGTGGTTGACGTCCCTACCCCTACTTATTTCACCTTTACATATGGTACATATGGCAAGACAGTTGTTGTCCGGATTTGGATAGAAATACTGCCAGACCAAAGAGGTGGAATGTTTGGTCTTCTGCCCAGGCATGACCGTGATGGGCTTTTTCATCCCATGGACAACAACTGTCTCCCCCAGAGCCTGATTTAAACAAACCACATCACCATCAGAATCCTCCTCGCCAACTTCCTCCTCAGCGCCAGCTACACCAGTATCCTCATCCTGTTGTACTTCAACAGTGACATCTTCAATTTGCATATCAGCAAGTGGACTGTGGGTGCTCCTTTCAGCACTTGCAGGGGGCGTGCAAATGGTGGAAAGAGCCACCTCTTCCCGTCCAGTGCTGGGAAGGTCAGGCATCGCAACCACCACCACACTTGGACTCTCCTTGGGGATTTGTGATATCTTCTTAGAAAGCACAGTTCTTCGCTGTGCTTTTGCCAGCTTAACTCTTTTGATTTTTTTAGTGGGAGGAGGGCTTCCATCGTCATGTGAAGCTGAACCACTAGTCATGAACATACTAGGGATCGACCTTAGCCGTTCCTTGCCACTCCGTGTTGTAAATGGCATATTGGCAAGTTTACGTTTCTCTTCAGTTGATTTAAATGTCTTTTTCAAGGTCATTTTCCTGAACTTTGCCATTTGGGATTGTATGTGCCCTCTACTATGACATTGGGCATCGGCCTTGGCAGACGACGTTGATGGCATGTTATCGTCTATGTCATGACTAGTGGCAGCAGCTTCAGCACTAGGAGGAAGTGGTTCTTGATCTTTCTCTATTTTATTTTTATCGGAGAAAGTTTGGTCCTCCATTTATGTTATATCGATTTGATATATACGTGCGGCTAAACACAGAAAATAATTTTTTTTTTGGTTTGGACTGGAGTGTACTTTGTGGGTTACAGCACCCTTTAACGGTCAAGCCACCCGGCCCTTTACTTATGACACAGGCGCACGCTTGGCACTACTTTGTTGATGCACGTGCGGCTACTGCGCACACAATTCACAAACACAGAAAATAATTTTTTTTTTGGTTTGGACTGGAGTGTACTTTCGGGGGTTACAGCACCCTTAACGGTCAAGCCAGCCGGCCCTTTACTTATGACACAGGTGCACGCTTGGCACTACTTTGTTGATGCACGTGCGGCTACTGCGCACACAATTCACAAGCACAGAAAATAATTTTTTTTTTGGTTTGGACTGGAGTGTACTTTCGGGGGTTACAGCACCCTTAACGGTCAAGCCAGCCGGCCCTTTACTTATGACACAGGCGCACGCTTGGCACTACTTTGTTGATGCACGTGCGGCTACTGCGCACACAATTCACAAACACAGAAAATTATTTTTTTTTGGTTTGGACTGGAGTGTACTTTCGGGGGTTACAGCACCCTTTAACGGTCAAGCCAGCCGGCCCTTTACTTATGACACAGGCGCACGCTTGGCACTACTTTGTTGATGCACGTGCGGCTACTGCGCACACAATTCACAAACACAGAAAATATATTATTTTTTTAGCACTTGGGGGGAGCACCCCTGATGGACAGAGCACCCCCTGGACAACACTACAGCACTCCTTTAGGACTGGGACACTGCACAGGACTTTGGAGTGGACACAGCCCCTATGGAGAACTGACTGCACAACACAGTCCAGCCAGCCCCTATGGACTTTGAAGTAGTGGACACAGCCCCTATTAACAACAGCAGCACAGCACAACACAGCCAGCCCCTATGGACTTTGAAGTAGTGGACAACAGCAGCACTACACTACACTACACTACACTACACAGCCCTAACTCCCACCCTCCCTCTTCACTGTCCACAGCCGAGTGAGAAAATGGCGCCGACGCGGGTACCTTATATAGGATCCAAAACCCGCGAGACTCGGAAGGCGGGATGATGACGTTTTGCCTCGATTTCAGATCCGAGTCAGGCGGGAAAAGTCGAGCCTGACTCGGATCGGACTCGGATCGGGGGGGCTCGGGGGGGTTCGGATTTCAGAAATCCGAACCCGCTCACCCCTACTTCTTACTAAACTCGTATGTAAAGGGGCACAAGTTTACATCAATTTACAACATTCCCACAGCGTTCCAAGACTTCCTGAGTCCTGGGCACCAGCAGTTCTGCATCCTGAGGTGGTGCATTGGGCTGCGATCTCCACCCTCATTGCTGAGGTACCACACTGGTCGCTGCCATCTTGAGGCCATCTGTTCCTGCAGCTTCTCAGTTCAAGGGAGTTCATATTCTGCAACACCTTTGTTGTAGGCTGAGGGGAATATTTTACCTTCAGTGGTTCTGCAGCTGTCTTGACCTGGAAACTCTGGAGCCACAAGACCCTGAGTTATTGTTTACCATTATATACAGATGTAGGTTTGCCATATCATTCATTTAATTTGAGACAGATATGAACTACACAGATTCTGTGGCTGGCTGGCTGGCTGGCTGGCTGGCTGGCTTTGAGTCTCCATTTTACCTGGTTTTAATCAGCCACAAAACTTGTGTTATACATGTGTAGAGAAATAAAGGGATGATATGGCAATCTTATATCTATGGCTGCCCCTGAAGCCTGTCTTCCTACTGCCTTTCTCTACTTTGCCACCAGGAATATGTGAGGCACAGCCTATGACCTCTCCATGGCTGCCTAGACCTTCAGTGACTAGTGATAACCTACTGTACCCACCTATCTTGGTGCAAATAATTCCCATATACCAGTATACACTATTATTACTGGTTTCATGGGACTCATCCATCATGGAATGGATCAAACCACTGCGACTCTGGCTCATGCTGACCATAAGCCTTTACTACAGCCATATAGATAATCGACCATGAGCACCTCACCAAGACCCTCATCCCCTGCCCCCTTGAGGACCTTGGACTCATAGGGCCTGATTCAGAGCCGGACGCTCTTTAAGAGCGCTTGCTCTGAATCAGGGCGTTTTGTTTTTTTTGTTGCGGCCTCCATGTGTCCTAAATTACACTTTAGCCAAGCAGCATTAATATATATATAAGAGACTGCTTACCCTATGTAAGGCTATGCAATAAATACGCTACAGTATTATATTATTATTATTAATAATAATAATAAGCTTTTTAGGGCGCCGCATGTGATCCGCAGCGCCGTACAGAGGGTAAATGACAAGACAGTACATGGTAACACAGTACAATACAATAAGCAATGCAGCATACAATTAACAAATAACACTACAACTATCATCCATATGCGTTCGGCATCGCGGCGGTCTGGATGCCAATGCTCCTATTACCGGTGCCAAAATCTCATGCCGGTCAGAAGCCCGGCACCAGCATTCCGACTGCCGGGAAACCGAAGGTAACAATTGGGGTGTTGAGGGGGTTAGGTTTAGGGTTAGGGGTTAGGGTTAGGTACTAGGGGGAGGGTTGGGGTTAGGCACGAAGGGGAGAGGGTTAAAGTTAGGCACGAAGGGGGGGGGTTAGGGTTAGGCAACGGGGAGGGTGAGGTTAGAGTTAGGCACTAGGGGGAGGGAGGTTAGGGTTAGGCACCAAAGAGGGGGGTTAGGGTAGGGAGAGGGGGAGGGTTAGCATACCGACCAACAAGTGTCATTTTGTTAACCCTTTCGGGATGCTGGCATCGAGATTCTAACAGCCGGGATCCCGAGCGCCGGCATCTCATACCGATTCCCTCTCAACAAAGCTGCTGATGCCACTGTGGCAAGCTGAATATTTGTTACAAGCTAAAACCTCTGCCCTTAGGCTAGGGCACAACTAATAGGTTTAAAGTAGGGGTGAGCGGGTTCGGTTTTACTCGGTTTTACTCGGTTCTTATCGCCACTTTACCGCAATTTCGGCTCGATTTCATTCGCTAACCAAAACACGTGTTCGGCGATAGCCAATAAAAAGATCCGAGTAAAACCGAGTAAAACCGAACACGCTCACCCCTAGTTTAAAGCCGCTGCAAGAAGATAGGAAGGAAAGATGAAGTGAAGTTCAGAGCAGTCCAAGGAAGATGTGAACAAGCGTAGCTGGTGAGCAAGAGAAGTAAATGATGAGACAGGAGGGAGGAGGGCCCTGCTCATAGGAGCTTACATACTAAAGGCATACTTGCCGACATTCAGCTCCCTCCTTCCGGGAGGGAGCTGAATGCCTGCATTCTGTGGGGGGCGTGGCCAGATTATGATGCCGTTTTGGGGGGCGGGGCCCGGAGGCGTGACAACGAGATCGTGTCATCGTGGCCCCGCCCCCTCTTCACAATGCCGGAAAAAAGGCATTGCGAAGCAGGGGGCGGAGCCACGATGAAGCGATTCAGCGCGGGGGTTTTTGCTAGTAGTCTGGGGGGGTAGGCGGCAGCCGGGAGGCTTGCCTGCCTTTCCGGGGGGTCGGGAGCGGCACCCGATATTCGGGAGGCTCCCGACCAAATCGTGAGGGTAGGCAAGCCTGACTAAAGGGTCGGGGAGACAAACAGATGACACACGAAAGCCGAGGGCAGGTAGTAGGGGAGATGGAGGTTGAATTAAAGCATCTAATTTTCTATTCAAGATTTGTATACTAATAATGTTATGTATTATTTTTATAACTGCCAACTTTATCATAAATTATTCACATTTCCATGATCCAGTTTTTATTCTTCTTTTCTAGCTGCACTAACATGAGCTGTAGTATATAATTCATCATTTAATTCACCCTGGTTACTGCAATTATACAAGTGGTCACGTCCAGGAGGGAGCAAAGCCATATTGTATACTGTACATGGTGTGTCAACATGTTTAACCCTTTCAGGGTTGAAAAATTTACCATCTATGTATGGGAAAAGCTAAGTGGATCAGGGTGGTTCTAGGTTAGGGTCTGATTCCGATCCGGACGCAAAGTCGATGTTTTATGCAGATTAAGAGACTGTCCACCATTGCGCGTGCATATAAGCCATTAAGCACGCGTGCACCGATTGAATTGCGATTTACTTGCAAAGTGATTGAAAGTGATTGAAAGGTAGTCTGCATTTGGGGGATGTATTGGGGAGTGGCTACAGAAAGGTAGTCTGCATTTGGGGGATGTATTGGGGAGTGGCTACAGAAAGGTAGTCTGCATTTGGGGGATGTAACGGGGAGTGGCTACAGAAAGGTAATCTGCATTTGGGGGATGTAACGGGGAGTGGTTACAGAAAGGTAGTCTGCATTTGGGGGATGTAATGGGGAGTGGCTACAGAAAGGTAGTCTGCATTTGGTTGATGTAACGGGGAGTGGCTACAGAAAGGTAGTCTGCATTTGGGGGATGTAAAGGGGAGTGGCTACAGAAAGGTAATCTGCATTTGGGGGATGTAACGGGGAGTGGCTACAGAAAGGTAGTCTGCATTTGGGGGATGTAACGGGGAGTGGCTACAGAAAGGTAATCTGCATTTGGGGGATGTAACGGGGAGTGGCTACAGAAAGGTAGTCTGCATTTGGGGGATGTAACGGGGAGTGGCTACGGAAAGGTAATCTGCATTTGGGGGATGTAACGGGGAGTGGCTACAGAAAGGTAATCTGCATCTGGGGGATGTAAAAGGAGCTACTACAGAAAGGTAGTCTGCATTTGGGGGATGTAACGGGGAGTGGCTATAGAAAGGTAGTCTGCATTTGGGCGATGTAACGGGGAGTGGTTACAGAAAGGTAGTCTGCATTTGGGGGATGTAACGGGGAGTGGCTACAGAAAGGTAGTTGGCATTTGGGGGATGTAACGGGGAGTGGCTACAGAAAGGTAGTCTGCATTTGAGGGATGTAACGGAGAGTGGCTACAGAAAGGTAGTCTGCATTTGGGGGATGTAACGGAGAGTGGCTACAGAAAGGTAGTCTGCATTTGGGGGATCTAACGGGGAGTGGCTACAGAAATGTAGTCCGCATTTCGGGGATATAACGGGGAGTGGCTACAGAAAGATAGTCTGCATTTGGAGGATGTAACGGGGAGTGGCTACAGAAGGGTAGTCTGCATTTGGAGGACGTAACGGAGAGTGGGTACAGAAAGGTAGTCTGCATTTTGGGGATGTAACGGGGAGTGGCTACAGAAAGGTAGTCGGCATTTGGGGGATGTAATGGGGAGTGGCTACAGAAAGGTAGTCTGCATTTGGGGGATGTAAAGGGGAGTGGCTACAGAAAGGTAATCTGCATTTGGGGGATGTAACGGGGAGTGGCTACAGAAAGGTAGTCTGCATTTGGGGGATGTAACGGGGAGTGGCTACAGAAAGGTAATCTGCATTTGGGGGATGTAACGGGGAGTGGCTACAGAAAGGTAGTCTGCATTTGGGGGATGTAACGGGGAGTGGCTACAGAAAGGTAATCTGCATTTGGGGGATGTAACGGGGAGTGGCTACAGAAAGGTAGTCTGCATTTGGGGGATGTAACGGGGAGTGGCTACAGAAAGGTAGTCTGCATTTGGGGGATGTAACGGGGAGTGGTTACAGAAAGGTTGCATTTGGGGGATGTAATGGGGAGTGGTTACAGAAAGGTAGTCTGCATTTGGGGGATGTAATGGGGAGCGGCTACAGAAAGGTAGTCTGTATTTGGGGGATGTAACGTGGAGTGGCTACAGAAAGGTAATCTGCATTTGGGGATGTAACCGGGTGTGGTTACAGAACGGTAGTCTGCATTTGGGGGATGTAACGGGGAGTGGCTACAGAAAGGTAGTCTGCATTTGGGGGATTTAAAGGGGAGTGGCTACAGAAAGGTAATCTGCATTTGGGGGATGTAACGGGGAGTGGCTACAGAAAGGTAGTCTGCATTTGGGGGATGTAACGGGGAGTGGCTACGGAAAGGTAATCTGCATTTGGGGGATGTAACGGGGAGTGGCTACAGAAAGGTAATCTGCATCTGGGGGATGTAAAAGGAGCTACTACAGAAAGGTAGTCTGCATTTGGGGGATGTAACGGGGAGTGGCTATAGAAAGGTAGTCTGAATTTGGGCGATGTAACGGGGAGTGGTTAGAGAAAGGTAGTCTGCATTTGGGGGATGTAATGGGGAGTGGCTATAGAAAGGTAGTCTGCATTTGGGGGATGTAACGGGGAGAGGCTACAGAAATGTAGTTGGCATTTGGGGGATGTAACGGGGAGTGGCTACAGAAAGGTAGTCTGCATTTGGGGGATGTAACGGAGAGTGGCTACAGAAAGGTAGTCTGCATTTGGGGGATGTAACGGAGAGTGGCTACAGAAAGGTAGTCTGCATTTGGGGGATATAACGGGGAGTGGCTACAGAAACGTAGTCCGCATTTCGGGGATATAACGGGGAGTGGCTACAGAAAGATAGTCTGCATTTGGAGGATGTAACGGGGAGTGGCTACAGAAAGGTAGTCTGCATTTTGGGGATGTAACGGGGAGTGGCTACAGAAAGGTAGTCTGCATTTGGAGGATGTAATGGGGAGTAGCTACAGAAAGGTCGTCTGCATTTGGGGTTGTAACGGGGAGTGGCTACAGAAAGGTAGTCTGCATTTGGGGGAATTAACGGTGAGTGGCTACAGAAAGGTAGTCTGCATTTGGGGAATGTAACGGAGAGTGGCTACAGAAAGGTAGTCTGCATTTGGGCAATGTAAAGGGGAGTGGTTACAGAAAGGTAGTCTGCATTTGGGGGATGTAATGGGGAGTGGCTATAGAAAGGTAGTCTGCATTTGGGGATGTAACGGGGAGTGGCTACAGAAAGGTAGTCGGCATTTGGGGGATGTAACGGGGAGTGGCTACAGAAAGGTAGTCTGCATTTGGGGGACGTAACGGAGAGTGGCTACAGAAAGGTAGTCTGCATTTGGGGGATGTAACGGAGAGTGGCTACAGAAAGGTAGTCTGCATTTGGGAGATCTAACGGGGAGTGGCTACAGAAACGTTGTCCGCATTTCGGGGATATAACGGGGAGTGGCTACAGAAAGGTAGTCTGCATTTGGAGGATGTAACGGGGAGTGGCTACAGAAAGGTAGTCTGCATTTGGAGGACGTAACGGAGAGTGGCTACAGAAAGGTAGTCTGCATTTGGGGGATGTAACGGGGAGTGGCTACAGAAAGGTAGTCTGCATTTGGGGGATGTAATGGGGAGTAGCTACAGAAAGGTCGTCTGCATTTGGGGTTGTAACGGGGAGAGGCTACAGAAAGGTAGTCTGCATTTGGGGGAATTAACGGGGAGTGGCTACAGAAAGGTAGTCTGCATTTGGGGAATGTAACGGAGAGTGGCTACAGAAAGGTAGTCTGCATTTGGGGAATATAACGGGGAGTGGCTATAGAAAGGTAGTCTGCATTTGGGGGATGTAACGGGGAGTGGCTACAGAAAGGTAGTCTGCATTTAGGTGAACTAACGGGGAGTGGCTACAGAAAGGTAGTCTGCATTTGGGGAATGTAACGGAGAGTGGCTAAAGAAAGGTAGTCTGCATTTGGGGAATGTAACAGGGAGTGGCTACAGAAAGGTAGTCTGCATTTGGGGGATGTAATGGGGAGTATCTACAGAAAGGTAGTCTGCATTTCGGGGATGTAACGGGGAGTGGCGACAGAAAGGTAGTCTGCATTTGGGGGATGTAACGGGGAGTGGCTACAGAAAGGTAGTCTGCATTTGGAAGACGTAACGGGGAGTGGCTACAGAAAGGTAGTCTGCATTTGTGGGATGTAATGGGGAGTAGCTACAGAAAGGTCGTCTGCATTTGGGGTTGTAACGGGGAGTGGCTACAGAAAGGTAGTCTGCATTTGGGGGAATTAACGGGGAGTGGCTACAGAAAGGTAGTCTGCATTTGGGGAATGTAACGCAGAGTGGCTACAGAAAGGTAGTCTGCATATGGGGAATGTAACGGGGAGCGGCTACAGAAAGGTAGTCTGCATTTGGGGGATGTAATGGGGAGCGGCTACAGAAAGGTAGTCTGTATTTGGGGGATGTAACGGGGAGCGGCTACAGAACGGTAGTCTGCATTTGGGGGATGTAACGGGGAGTGGCTACAGAAAGGTAATCTGCATTTGGGGATGTAACCGGGTGTGGTTACAGAACGGTAGTCTGCATTTGGGGGATGTAATGGGGAGTGGCTACAGAAAGGTAGTCTGCATTTGGGGTATTTAATGTGGAGTGGCTACAGAAAGGTAATCTGCATTTGGGGCATGTAACGGGGAGTGGCTACAGAAAGGTAATCTGCATTTGGGGGATGTAACGGGGAGTGGCTACGGAAAGGTAATCTGCATTTGGGGGATGTAACTGGGAGTGGCTACAGAAAGGTAATCTGCATCTGGGGGATGTAAAAGGAGCTACTACAGAAATGTAGTCTGCATTTGGGGGATGTAACGGGGAGTGGTTATAGAAAGGTAGTCTGCATTTGGGCGATGTAACGGGGAGTGGTTACAGAAAGGTAGTCTGCATTTGGGGGATGTAATGGGGAGTGGCTATAGAAAGGTAGTCTGCATTTGGGGGATGTAACGGGGAGTGGCTACAGAAAGGTAGTTGGCATTTGGGGGATGTAACGGGGAGTGGCTACAGAAAGGTAGTCTGCATTTGGGGGATGTAACGGGGAGTGGCTACAGAAAGGTAGTCTGCATTTGGGGGATGTAATGGGGAGTAGCTACAGAAAGGTCGTCTGCATTTGGGGTTGTAACGGGGAGTGGCTACAGAAAGGTAGTCTGCATTTGGGGGAATTAACGGGGAGTGGCTACAGAAAGGTAGTCTGCATTTGGGGAATGTAACAGAGAGTGGCTACAGAAAGGTAGTCTGCATTTGGGGAATATAACGGGGAGTGGCTACAGAAAGGTAGTCTGCATTTGGGGGATGTAACGGGGAGTGGCTACAGAAAGGTAGTCTGCATTTGGGGGAATTAACGGGGAGTGGCTACAGAAAGGTAGTCTGCATTTGGGGAATGTAACGGAGAGTTGCTACAGAAAGGTAGTCTGCATTTGGGGAATGTAACAGGGAGTGGCTACAGAAAGGTAGTCTGCATTTTTGGGATGTAACGGGGAGTGGCTATAGAAAGGTAATCTGCATTTTGGGGATGTAACGGGGAGTGGCAACAGAAAGGTAGTCTCCATTTGGGGGATGTAATGGGGAGTATCTACAGAAAGGTAGTCTGCATTTCGGGGATGTAACGGGGAGTGGCTACAGAAAGGTAGTCTGCATTTGGGGGATGTAACGGGGAGTGGCTACAGAAAGGTAGTCTGCATTTGGAAGACGTAACAGGGAGTGGCTACAGAAAGGTAGTCTGCATTTGGGGGATGTAATGGGGAGTAGCTACAGAAAGGTCGTCTGCATTTGGGGTTGTAACAGGGAGTGGCTACAGAAAGGTAGTCTGCATTTGGGGGAATTAACGGGGAGTGGCTACAGAAAGGTAGTCTGCATTTGGGGAATGTAACGGAGAGTGGCTACAGAAAGGTAGTCTGCATTTGGGGAATGTAACGGGGAGTGGCTACAGAAAGGTAGTCTGCATTTGGGGGATGTAACGGGGAGTGGCTACAGAAAGATAGTCTTCATTTGGGGGAATTAACGGGGAGTGGCTACAGAAAGGTAGTCTGCATTTGGGGAATGTAACAGGGAGTGGCTACAGAAAGGTAGTCTGCATTTTTGGGATGTAACGGGGAGTGGCTATAGAAAGGTAATCTGCATTTGGGGGATGTAACGGGGAGTGGCTACAGAAAGGTAGTCTCCATTTGGGGGATGTAATGGGGAGTATCTACAGAAAGGTAGTCTGCATTTCGGGGATGTAACGGGGAGTGGCTACAGAAAGGTAGTCTGCATTTGGGGGATGTAACGGGGAGTGGCTACAGAAAGGTAGTCTGCATTTGGAAGACGTAACGGAGAGTGGCTACAGAAAGGTAGTCTGCATTTGGGGGATGTAATGGGGAGTGGCTACAGAAAGGTAGTCTGCATTTGGGGGATGTAATGGGGAGTAGCTACAGAAAGGTCGTCTGCATTTGGGGTTGTAACGGGGAGTGGCTACAGAAATGTAGTCTGCATTTGGGGGAATTAACGGGGAGTGGCTACAGAAAGGTAGTCTGCATTTGGGGAATGTAACGGAGAGTGGCTACAGAAAGGTAGTCTGCATTTGGGGAATGTAACAGGGAGTGGCTACAGAAAGGTAGTCTGCATTTGGGGGATGTAACGGGGAGTGGCTAGATAAAGTTAGTAGTGCATTTGGAGGATGTAACAGGGAGTGACTATAGAAAGGTAATCTGCATTTGGGGGATGTAACGGGGAGTGGCTTCAGAAAGGTAGTCTGAATTTGGGGGATGTAATGGGGAGTTTCTACAGAAAGGTAGTCTGCATTTCGGTGGGATGTAATGAGGAGTGGCTACAGAAAGGTAGTCTGCATTTGGGGGATGTAACGGGGAGAGGCTACAGAAAGGTAGTCTGCATTTGGGAATGTAACAGGGAGAGGCTACAGAAAGGTAGTCGGCATTTGGGGGATGTAACGGTTAGTGGCTACAGAAAGGTAATCTGCATTTGGAGGATGTAACAGGAAGTGGTTATAGAAAGGTAGTCTGCATTTTGGGGATGTAACGGGGAGCAGCTACAGAAAGGTAGTCTGTATTTGGGGGATGTAAAGGGGAGCGGCTATAGAAAGGTAGTCTGCATTTGGGGGATCTAACGGGGAGTGGCTACAGAAACGTAGTCCGCATTTCGGGGATATAACGGGGAGTGGCTACAGAAAGATAGTCTGCATTTGGAGGATGTAACGGAGAGTGGCTACAGAAAGGTAGTCTGCATTTGGAGGACGTAACGGAGAGTGGCTACAGAAAGGTAGTCTGCATTTTGGGGATGTAACGGGGAGTGGCTACAGAAAGGTAGTCTGCATTTGGGGGATGTAATGGGGAGTAGCTACAGAAAGGTCGTCTGCATTTGGGGTTGTAACGGGGAGTGGCTACAGAAAGGTAGTCTGCATTTGGGGGAATTAACGGGGAGTGGCTACAGAAAGGTAGTCTGCATTTGGGGAATGTAACGGAGAGTGGCTACAGAAAGGTAGTCTGCATTTGGGCGATGTAACGGGAAGTGGTTACAGAAAGGTAGTCTGCATTTGGGGGATGTAATGGGGAGTGGCTATAGAAAGGTAGTCTGCATTTGGGGATGTAACGGGGAGTGGCTACAGAAAGGTAGTCGGCATTTGGGGGATGTAACGGGGAGTGGCTACAGAAAGGTAGTCTGCATTTGGGGGATGTAACGGAGAGTGGCTACAGAAAGGTAGTCTGCATTTGGGGGATGTAACGGAGAGTGGCTACAGAAAGGTAGTCTGCATTTGGGAGATCTAACGGGGAGTGGCTACAGAAACGTTGTCCGCATTTCGGGGATATAACGGGGAGTGGCTACAGAAAGGTAGTCTGCATTTGGAGGATGTAACGGGGAGTGGCTACAGAAAGGTAGTCTGCATTTGGAGGACGTAACGGAGAGTGGCTACAGAAAGGTAGTCTGCATTTGGGGGATGTAACGGGGAGTGGCTACAGAAAGGTAGTCTGCATTTGGGGGATGTAATGGGGAGTAGCTACAGAAAGGTCGTCTGCATTTGGGGTTGTAACGGGGAGTGGCTACAGAAAGGTAGTCTGCATTTGGGGGAATTAACGGGGAGTGGCTTCAGAAAGGTAGTCTGCATTTGGGGAATGTAACAGAGAGTGGCTACAGAAAGGTAGTCTGCATTTGGGGGATGTAACGGGGAGTGGCTACAGAAAGGTAGTCTGCATTTGGGGGATGTAATGGGGAGTAGCTACAGAAAGGTCGTCTGCATTTGGGGTTGTAACGGGGAGTGGCTACAGAAAGGTAGTCTGCATTTGGGGGAATTAACGGGGAGTGGCTACAGAAAGGTAGTCTGCATTTGGGGAATGTAACAGAGAGTGGCTACAGAAAGGTAGTCTGCATTTGGGGAATATAACGGGGAGTGGCTACAGAAAGGTAGTCTGCATTTGGGGGATGTAACGGGGAGTGGCTACAGAAAGGTAGTCTGCATTTGGGGGAATTAACGGGGAGTGGCTACAGAAAGGTAGTCTGCATTTGGGGAATGTAACGGAGAGTTGCTACAGAAAGGTAGTCTGCATTTGGGGAATGTAACAGGGAGTGGCTACAGAAAGGTAGTCTGCATTTTTGGGATGTAACGGGGAGTGGCTATAGAAAGGTAATCTGCATTTTGGGGATGTAACGGGGAGTGGCAACAGAAAGGTAGTCTCCATTTGGGGGATGTAATGGGGAGTATCTACAGAAAGGTAGTCTGCATTTCGGGGATGTAACGGGGAGTGGCTACAGAAAGGTAGTCTGCATTTGGGGGATGTAATGGGGAGTGGCTACAGAAAGGTAGTCTGCATTTGGAAGACGTAACAGGGAGTGGCTACAGAAAGGTAGTCTGCATTTGGGGGATGTAATGGGGAGTAGCTACAGAAAGGTCGTCTGCATTTGGGGTTGTAACAGGGAGTGGCTACAGAAAGGTAGTCTGCATTTGGGGGAATTAACGGGGAGTGGCTACAGAAAGGTAGTCTGCATTTGGGGAATGTAACAGGGAGTGGCTACAGAAAGGTAGTCTGCATTTTTGGGATGTAACGGGGAGTGGCTATAGAAAGGTAATCTGCATTTGGGGGATGTAACGGGGAGTGGCTACAGAAAGGTAGTCTCCATTTGGGGGATGTAATGGGGAGTATCTACAGAAAGGTAGTCTGCATTTCGGGGATGTAACGGGGAGTGGCTACAGAAAGGTAGTCTGCATTTGGGGGATGTAACGGGGAGTGGCTACAGAAAGGTAGTCTGCATTTGGAAGACGTAACGGAGAGTGGCTACAGAAAGGTAGTCTGCATTTGGGGGATGTAATGGGGAGTGGCTACAGAAAGGTAGTCTGCATTTGGGGGATGTAATGGGGAGTAGCTACAGAAAGGTCGTCTGCATTTGGGGTTGTAACGGGGAGTGGCTACAGAAATGTAGTCTGCATTTGGGGGAATTAACGGGGAGTGGCTACAGAAAGGTAGTCTGCATTTGGGGAATGTAACGGAGAGTGGCTACAGAAAGGTAGTCTGCATTTGGGGAATGTAACAGGGAGTGGCTACAGAAAGGTAGTCTGCATTTGGGGGATGTAACGGGGAGTGGCTAGATAAAGTTAGTAGTGCATTTGGAGGATGTAACAGGGAGTGACTATAGAAAGGTAATCTGCATTTGGGGGATGTAACGGGGAGTGGCTTCAGAAAGGTAGTCTGAATTTGGGGGATGTAATGGGGAGTTTCTACAGAAAGGTAGTCTGCATTTCGGTGGGATGTAATGAGGAGTGGCTACAGAAAGGTAGTCTGCATTTGGGGGATGTAACGGGGAGAGGCTACAGAAAGGTAGTCTGCATTTGGGAATGTAACAGGGAGAGGCTACAGAAAGGTAGTCGGCATTTGGGGGATGTAACGGTTAGTGGCTACAGAAAGGTAATCTGCATTTGGAGGATGTAACAGGAAGTGGTTATAGAAAGGTAGTCTGCATTTTGGGGATGTAACGGGGAGCAGCTACAGAAAGGTAGTCTGTATTTGGGGGATGTAAAGGGGAGCGGCTATAGAAAGGTAGTCTGCATTTGGGGGATCTAACGGGGAGTGGCTACAGAAACGTAGTCCGCATTTCGGGGATATAACGGGGAGTGGCTACAGAAAGATAGTCTGCATTTGGAGGATGTAACGGAGAGTGGCTACAGAAAGGTAGTCTGCATTTGGAGGACGTAACGGAGAGTGGCTACAGAAAGGTAGTCTGCATTTTGGGGATGTAACGGGGAGTGGCTACAGAAAGGTAGTCTGCATTTGGGGGATGTAATGGGGAGTAGCTACAGAAAGGTCGTCTGCATTTGGGGTTGTAACGGGGAGTGGCTACAGAAAGGTAGTCTGCATTTGGGGGAATTAACGGGGAGTGGCTACAGAAAGGTAGTCTGCATTTGGGGAATGTAACGGAGAGTGGCTACAGAAAGGTAGTCTGCATTTGGGCGATGTAACGGGAAGTGGTTACAGAAAGGTAGTCTGCATTTGGGGGATGTAATGGGGAGTGGCTATAGAAAGGTAGTCTGCATTTGGGGATGTAACGGGGAGTGGCTACAGAAAGGTAGTCGGCATTTGGGGGATGTAACGGGGAGTGGCTACAGAAAGGTAGTCTGCATTTGGGGGATGTAACGGAGAGTGGCTACAGAAAGGTAGTCTGCATTTGGGGGATGTAACGGAGAGTGGCTACAGAAAGGTAGTCTGCATTTGGGAGATCTAACGGGGAGTGGCTACAGAAACGTTGTCCGCATTTCGGGGATATAACGGGGAGTGGCTACAGAAAGGTAGTCTGCATTTGGAGGATGTAACGGGGAGTGGCTACAGAAAGGTAGTCTGCATTTGGAGGACGTAACGGAGAGTGGCTACAGAAAGGTAGTCTGCATTTGGGGGATGTAACGGGGAGTGGCTACAGAAAGGTAGTCTGCATTTGGGGGATGTAATGGGGAGTAGCTACAGAAAGGTCGTCTGCATTTGGGGTTGTAACGGGGAGTGGCTACAGAAAGGTAGTCTGCATTTGGGGGAATTAACGGGGAGTGGCTTCAGAAAGGTAGTCTGCATTTGGGGAATGTAACAGAGAGTGGCTACAGAAAGGTAGTCTGCATTTGGGGAATATAACGGGGAGTGGCTACAGAAAGGTAGTCTGCATTTGGGGAATATAACGGGGAGTGGCTACAGAAAGGTAGTCTGCATTTGGGGGATGTAACGGGGAGTGGCTACAGAAAGGTAGTCTGCATTTGGGGGAATTAACGGGGAGTGGCTACAGAAAGGTAGTCTGCATTTGGGGAATGTAACGGAGAGTTGCTACAGAAAGGTAGTCTGCATTTGGGGAATGTAACAGGGAGTGGCTACAGAAAGGTAGTCTGCATTTTTGGGATGTAACGGGGAGTGGCTATAGAAAGGTAATCTGCATTTTGGGGATGTAACGGGGAGTGGCTACAGAAAGGTAGTCTCCATTTGGGGGATGTAATGGGGAGTATCTACAGAAAGGTAGTCTGCATTTCGGGGATGTAACGGGGAGTGGCTACAGAAAGGTAGTCTGCATTTGGGGGATGTAACGGGGAGTGGCTACAGAAAGGTAGTCTGCATTTGGAAGACGTAACAGGGAGTGGCTACAGAAAGGTAGTCTGCATTTGGGGGATGTAATGGGGAGTAGCTACAGAAAGGTCGTCTGCATTTGGGGTTGTAACAGGGAGTGGCTACAGAAAGGTAGTCTGCATTTGGGGGAATTAACGGGGAGTGGCTACAGAAAGGTAGTCTGCATTTGGGGAATGTAACGGAGAGTGGCTACAGAAAGGTAGTCTGCATTTGGGGAATGTAACGGGGAGTGGCTACAGAAAGGTAGTCTGCATTTGGGGGATGTAACGGGGAGTGGCTACAGAAAGATAGTCTTCATTTGGGGGAGTTAACGGGGAGTGGCTACAGAAAGGTAGTCTGCATTTGGGGAATGTAACAGGGAGTGGCTACAGAAAGGTAGTCTGCATTTTTGGGATGTAACGGGGAGTGGCTATAGAAAGGTAATCTGCATTTGGGGGATGTAACGGGGAGTGGCTACAGAAAGGTAGTCTCCATTTGGGGGATGTAATGGGGAGTATCTACAGAAAGGTAGTCTGCATTTCGGGGATGTAACGGGGAGTGGCTACAGAAAGGTAGTCTGCATTTGGGGGATGTAACGGGGAGTGGCTACAGAAAGGTAGTCTGCATTTGGAAGACGTAACGGAGAGTGGCTACAGAAAGGTAGTCTGCATTTGGGGGATGTAATGGGGAGTGGCTACAGAAAGGTAGTCTGCATTTGGGGGATGTAATGGGGAGTAGCTACAGAAAGGTCGTCTGCATTTGGGGTTGTAACGGGGAGTGGCTACAGAAATGTAGTCTGCATTTGGGGGAATTAACGGGGAGTGGCTACAGAAAGGTAGTCTGCATTTGGGGAATGTAACGGAGAGTGGCTACAGAAAGGTAGTCTGCATTTGGGGAATGTAACAGGGAGTGGCTACAGAAAGGTAGTCTGCATTTGGGGGATGTAACGGGGAGTGGCTAGATAAAGTTAGTAGTGCATTTGGAGGATGTAACAGGGAGTGACTATAGAAAGGTAATCTGCATTTGGGGGATGTAACGGGGAGTGGCTTCAGAAAGGTAGTCTGAATTTGGGGGATGTAATGGGGAGTTTCTACAGAAAGGTAGTCTGCATTTCGGGGATGTAATGAGGAGTGGCTACAGAAAGGTAGTCTGCATTTGGGGGATGTAACGGGGAGAGGCTACAGAAAGGTAGTCTGCATTTGGGAATGTAACAGGGAGAGGCTACAGAAAGGTAGTCGGCATTTGGGGGATGTAACGGTTAGTGGCTACAGAAAGGTAATCTGCATTTGGAGGATGTAACAGGAAGTGGTTATAGAAAGGTAGTCTGCATTTTGGGGATGTAACGGGGAGCAGCTACAGAAAGGTAGTCTGTATTTGGGGGATGTAAAGGGGAGCGGCTATAGAAAGGTAGTCGGCATTTGGGGGATGTAACGGGGAGCGGCTACAGAAAGGTAGTCGGCATTTGGGGAATGTAACGGGGAGCGCCTACAGAAAGGTAGTCTGCATTTGGGGGATGTAACGCAGAGTGGCTACAGAAAGGTAGTCTGCATTTGGGGTTGTATTGGGGAGTGGCTACTGAAAGGTAGTCGGCATCTGGGGGATGTAGCGGGGAGTGGCTAGAGAAAGGTAGTCTGCATTTGGGTTTGTAATGGGGAGTGGCTACAGAAAGGTAATCGGCAGTTGGGGGATGTAAGGAGGAGTGGCTACAGAAAGGTAGTCCACATTTGGGGGATGTAATGGGGAGCAGCTACAGAAAGGTAGTCTGCATTTGGGGGATGTAACGGGGAGTTGCTACAGAAAGGTAATCGGCATTTGGTGGATGTAACGGGGAGTGGCTACAGAACGGTAGTCTGCATTTGGGGGATGTAAGGAGGAGTGGCTACAGAAAGGTAGTCCGTATTAGGGGGATGTAAAGGGGAGTGGCTACAGAAAGGTAGTCGGCATTTGGGAGATGTAACGGGGAGCAGCTACAGAAAGGTAGTCTGCATTTGGGGGACGTAACGGGGAGTGGCTACAGAAAGGTAATCAGCATTTGGGGGATGTTACGGGGAGTGGCTACAGAACGGTAGTCTGCATTTGGGGGATGTAAGGAGGAGTGGCTACAGAAAGGTAGTCCGCATTTGGGGGATGTAACGGGGAGTGGCTACAGAAAGGTAGTCGGCATTTGGGAGATGCAACGGGGAGGCATGTTGAAAGGTAGGCATGTTGGCTCCTTTTTAACACTGTTTTCTGGGCGTGCATATATTAGCTAGGGGTTTGCACCGGCCACTTTTTGTGTTTTGGTTTTGGATCTGGATCTTTCTTCGTGTTTTGGATCTGGATTGGTTTGCCAAAACCACCCTTCCGTGTTTTGGGTTCTGGGTTTTGTGGTTTGGTTCTGTATTTTTTTGAAAAAAAGCATAAAAACAGCTAAAATCAATGAATTTGTGGGTTTTTCTGCTCCTATGCTATTATTAACCTCAATAACCTTAAGTTCCACTCATTTCCAGTCTATTCTGAACACCTCACACCTCGCAATAGTGTTTTTATGTCCAAAAGGTTGTGCTGAGGTAGCTGGATGACTATGCTAAGAGATACGAGTGGGCGGCACAAACACGTGGCCCATCTAGGAGTGACACTGCAGTGGCAGACAGGATGGCAGTTTGAAAAACTAGGTCCCAAACAGTACATAATGCAAAGAAAAAAAAGTGGTGCAAGATGGTACAACCCTTATGTTGTATAAACAGGAAATGCACACTTTAACAAACCAATCAATTCAGCGCCAGGGTCTGCCACACGACTGTGGTTGAAATGATTGGTTCGTTTGGGCCCCCACAAAACAAGCTGGCAATTAATCTGTCCCTGCACAAACTGGCTCTACGGAGGCAAGATGTCATCCTCATCCACCGATTCCTCACCCTCTTCAGTGTTGTGTACATCCTCATCCTCACAGAGTATTAATTCGTCCCCGCTGGAATCCACCACCACAGGTCCCTCTGTACGTTCTGGAGGCTGGTCTCCCTGGAAGAGTTGATAATTCATTTTTATGAACATCATCTTCTCCACATTTTGTGGAAGCAACCTCCTACGCCTTTCGCTGACAAGGTTCCCGGCTGCACTAAACACTCTTTCGGAGTACACACTGGAGAGGGAGCAACTCAGGTAAAATAGAGCCAGTTTGTACAGGGGCCTCCAAATTGTCTCTTTTTCCTGCCAGTACAGGTACGGACTGTCTGACATGCCTACTTGGATGCTGTCAATGATGTAATCCTCCACCATTCTGTCAATGGTGACAGTATCATATACAGTGACAGTAGACATGTCAGAAATTGTTGCCAGGTCCTTCAGTCCGGACAAGATGTACAAACTTGGTCCTGCCTGCCCTGCATCACCGCCAGTGGGTTGCTTAGGATACCTAAGTTTTTTCCTAGCAGCCCCAGTTGCGGGAGAAAATGAAGAAGGAGCTGTTGACGTGTCACGTTCCGCTTCAGCTGACAGTGTTTTCACCAGCAGGCCTTTGCACCTCTGCAGGCTTGTGTCGGCCGGAAAGAGAGACACCACATAGGCTTTAAACCTAGGATCGAGCACAGTGGCCAAAATGTAGTGGTCTGATTTCAACAGATTGACCACCCTGGAATCCTGGCAAAGCGAATGAAGGGCTTCATCCACAAGTCCCACATGCCAAGCAGAATCACTCCGTCTTAGCTCCTCCTTCACTTTCTCCAGCTGCTTCTGCAAAAGTCTGATGAGGGGAATGATCTGACTCAAGCTGGCAGTGTCTGAGCTGACTTCACGTGTGGCAAGTTCGAATGGCTGGAGAACCTTGCACAACACGGAAATCATTCTCCACTGCGCTTGAGTCAGGTGCATACCCCCTCCTTTGCCTATGTCATTGGTGGATGTATAGGCTTGAATGGCCTTTTGCTGCTCCTCCATCCTCTGAAGCATATAGAGGGTTGAGTTCTACCGCATCACAACCTCTTGCTTCAGGTGATGGTGGGGCAGGTTTAAGAGTGTTTGCTGGTGCTCCAGTCTTCGGCATGCAGTTGCTGAACGGCGAAAGTGGGCAGAAATTTCTCCTGCATGCCCCTGTCGCTTTTCAGAATATTCTGCACCACCAAGTTTATTGTGTGAGCAAAACATGGGACGTGCTGGAATTTGCCCAGATGTAATGCCCGCACAATATTGGTGGCGTTGTCAGATATCACAAGTCCCCAGGAGAGTATAAGTGGGGTAAGCCACTGGGCGATGATTTCCCTCAGTTTCTCTAAGAGGTTGTCGGCGGTGTGCCTCTTACTGAAACTGGTGATACACAGCGTAGCTTGCCTTGGAACGAGCTGGCGTTTCTGAGATGCTGCTACTGGTGACGCAGCTGTTGTTGCTGCGTAAGGTGATACATCTACCCAGTGGGCTGTCACAGTCATATAGTCCTTAGTCTGCCCTGTTCCACTTGTCCACATGTCCGTGGTTAAGTGGACATTGGGTACAACCGCATTTTTCAGGACACAGAGGACACTTTTTCTGTCGTTTCTGTACAGTCTTGGTATATAGTGAAGTGGAATCTAGATGGGATTTGGAACCGGGGACACACTACCTCCATCAATTGTCTAAATCCCACTGCACTAATGGTGGATACCGGACGCACGTCTAACACCAACATAGCAGTCAAGGCCTCAGTTATACGTTTTGCTTCAGGATGACTGCTGTCGTACTTCATCCTCCTCGCTAAGGACTGTTGGAGGGTCAATTGTTTAGTAAAAGTAGTGGTGTTCCTACTTCCTCTCTGGGATGATGAATGACTCCCAGCAGCAACAGCAGCAGCGGCAGCAGTAGGCGTAGCAATACAGGATCCTCCGGAGGAATCCCGGATAGGAGAGTCAGTCATGCCAGTGACATGGCCTGCAGGACTACTTCCGATCCTGACTAAGGAGGAAATTGATGAGGAGGGAGTTGACGGTGTGGTTTGCAGGCGCTTGGATACAACAGGACAACGGGATTTAGGTTTCCCTGGACTGCTTACGGTCTTAGCCAAAGTTTATGAATTTGACAGTAACTTTTTATGAACCCGCTGCAGGTGCCGTGTAAGGGAGGATGTTCCTAGGTGGTTAACATCCCTACCCCTACTTATTTCACCTTTACATATGGTACATATGGCAAGACAGTTGTTGTCCGGATTTGGATAGAAATATTGCCAGACATAAGAGGTGGAATGTTTGGTCTTCTGCCCAGGCATGACCGTGATGGGCTTTTTCATCCTACGGACAACAACTGTCACCCCCGACGCCTGATTTAAACAAACCACATCACCATCAGAATCCTCCTCTCAACTTCCTCCTCAGCACCAGCTACACCAGTATCCTCATCCTGTTGTACTTCAACAGTGACATCTTCAATTTGCATATCAGCAAGTAGACTGTGGGTGCTCCTTTCAGCACTTGCAGGGGGCGTGCAAATGGTGGAAAGAGCCACCTCTTCCCGTCCAGTGCTGGGAAGGTCAGGCATCGCAACCACCACCACACTTGGACTCTCCTTGGGGATTTGTGATATCTTCTTAGAACGCACAGTTCTTTGCTGTGCTTTTGCCAGCTTAACTCATTTGATTTTTTTAGCGGGAGGAGGGCTTCCATCGTCATGTGAAGCTGAACCACTAGTCATGAACTTAGGGAAAGACCTTAGCCGTTCCTTGCCACTCTGTGTCGTAAATGGCATATTGGCAAGTTTATGTTTCTCCTCAGATTATTTAAATGTTTTTTTTAAGGTCATTTTACTGAACTTTGTCATTTGGGATTGTATGTGCCCTCTACTATAACGTTGGGCATCGGCCTTGGCAGACGACGTTGATGGTATGTTATCGTCTATGTCATGGCTAAGTGGCAGCAGCTTCAGCACTAGGAGGAAGTGGTTCTTGATCTTTCCCTATTTTATTTTTATCGGAGAAAGTTTGGTCCTCCATTTATGTTATATTTATATATACGTGCGGCTAAGGCACACACAAACACAGAAAATAGTTTTGTTTTTTTTTGGAGACTAGTGCACTTTGTGGGTTACACCACCCTTTAAGAAATGAGCCAGCCGGCTCTTTACTTATGGGACACAGGCGCACGCTTGGCGCTGCTCCTTTGTTGATGCACATGCAGCTACAGTGCACACAATTCACAAACAGAAAAAAAAGGAAGAATTTTTTATTTTTTGTGGAGTGCACTTTGAGGGTTATACCACCCTTTAACACACAGACGCACGCTTGGCACTGCTGCTTTGAGGATGCATGTATAGTGCAGACAATTCACAAACACAGAAGAAAATGTTTTAGTTTTGTTGGAGTGCACTTTGGGGGATTACACCACCCTTTAACAGACAGACGCACGCTTGGCGCTGCTGCTTTGAGGATGCACGTACAGTGCACACAATTCACAAACACAGAAGAAAATATTTTATTTTTGTTGGAGTGCACTTTGGGGGTTACACCACCCTTTAACAGACGAGCCAGCCGGCCCTTTACTTATGACACAGGCGCACGCTTGGCGCTGCTCCTTTGTTGATGCACGTGCAGTCACAGTGCACACAATTCACAAACACAGAAAATATATTTTTATTTTGTTTGGAGTGCATTTTGGGGGTTACACCACCCTTTAACAGACGAGCCAGCCGGCCCTTTACTTATGACACAGGCGCACGCTTGGCGCTACTTTGTTGATGCACGTGCGGCTACTGCGCACACAATTCACAAACACAAAAAATATTTTTTTATTTTGTTTGGAGTGCACTTTGGGGGTTACACCACCCTTTAACGGTCAAGCCAGCCGGCCCTTCACTTAAGACACAGGCACACGCTTGGCGCTACTTTGTTGATGCAAGTGCGTCTACTGCGCACACAATTCACAAACACAGAAAAAAAAATATTATTTGGACTGCACTTTGGGGGTTACAGCACCCTTTAACGGACGAGCCAGCCGGCCCTTTACTTATGACATAGGCGCACGCTTGGCACTACTTTGTTGATGCATGTGCGGCTACTGCGCACACAATTCACAAACACGAAAAAATATTTATTTTTTTGCACTTGGGGGGAGCACCCCTGATGGACAGAGCACCCCCTGGACAACATTACAGCACCCCTTTAGGACTGGGACACTGCACAGGACTTTGGAGTGGACACAGCCCCTATGGACAACTGACTGCACAACACAGTCCAGCCAGCCCCTATGGACTTTGGAGGAGTGGACACAGCCCTATGGACAACAGCAGCACAGCACAACACAGCCAGCCCCTATGGACTTTGGAGGAGTGGACACAGCCCCTATGGACAGCAGCAGGACAGCACAACACAGCCAGCCCCTATGGAATTTGGAGGAGTGGACACAGCCCCTATGGACAACAGCAGCACAGTGCAGCACAGCACAACACTACACTGCACTACACTACACTGCACTACACTACACTGCACAGCCCAGCCAGCCCTAACTCCCACCCTCACTCTTCACTGTCCACAGCCAAGTGAGAAAATGGCGCCGACGCGGGTACTTTATATAGAATCCAAAACCCGCGAGATCCGGAAGGCGGGATGATGACGTTTTGCCTCGATTTCAGATCCGAGTCAGGCGGGAAAAGTCGAGCCTGACTTGGATCGGCCTCGGATCGGGGGGGCTCGGGGGGGGTTCGGATATCAGAAATCTGAACCCGCTCACCCCTAATATTAGCCACTGCCATCTTACTCGCAGCTGGAGAGCCCTTTGCCTGTTTGGAGAGCAGTTCTGTTTGAGACAGGCCAGACTTGGTCAGAAGGTCGATCGGCAATCGATCTGCGTCACTGTTTCCAATGTTACCATTACTGCACATTGTCGGACGGATATGAGAAGGCAGCAGTGGGGATCCCTATGCTCTGGTAAACTTCTGAGTCCTTAGCATATATTTGCAATTGTGGTGTGAAAACTCACAATGCAAATACAACTGTGTCAGGATCGGTATCAGGCCCTTAATGCAGGCAGCACCCACTAATGCGCATACAATTGCACCCACATGCAAAAATAAATATTTTTACATATATATATATATATATATATATATATATACATACAAAGATTTCTACGGTCCGGCACTCCTCCTTTAAAAGACAGCTGACTCCGGTGCCCTCAGCAACAGATGGATGTGAGGCAGAGTAGTAAAGCTGCAGCACTCAGAGATTTGTGGTTGTAATAAATATATTAAAAGGTGTCACATAAACGATACAAACGTTTCGGAGCGTTAAGCACCTTTTAATATATTTATAACAACCACAAATCTCTGAGTGCCGCAGCTTTACTACTCTGACATATGTATATATATATATATATATATATATATATACACACACACACATAGCGGTAGAATATGTATTTAACACATCAACATTTTTCTCAGTAAATATATTTGTAATGGGGCTATTGTAAAGAAATTTTCACCAAATGTCAGCAAAAACCCATGCAATCCTCACATGCAAAGAAATCAAACCCATCTGGGTATGCCAGGTATTGCTGTAAGCAGGATTTCTGGATTTGCCAGGTATTGCTGTAAGCAAGATTTCTGGGTATGCCAGGTAGTGCTGTAAACTGGATTTCTGGGTATAAATAAGCAAGCATAAAGCTAAGACCAACAAGCGCTCACAAACAATCAGCTAAATGATACTGTATACAATAGAATTGTGCATGTTACGGTTCCCCACATCAATCAATGAGAAACCATTGGTGAAATGAAAAAGATGTATAAAATGAGGATCACTGGTCAAACAAAAGCATGAATTGGTATTTTAATAAAATACAGACAGAACAGTCCAACTATACATGGATTATATGACTAAATGTAATGAACTAAGCAAAATAAAATGGAATACGCCGTATCCACATAGATTAAACAATAAATAGAAATCACCTAAAATAAATTAATATAATGCAATCCACTGTCTTAGTGAAACTGGTCTTGATTGGCACTCAATGTGCAATCTAACAATAAGTATGGGTCCGATGAACAGACATATGCATTGGACACATAAGGAGGGGAAAGGGGAGTGGACAAGTAGGGATGGTACAGTTTATATGTATCAATAGTATGGATGTATTAGATATTCTATACAATAGACAAGCGGTTTGTAGTGGTAATTATGAACAAATCTTAGGATAAAAAAGATGGTCGACCATATAACTTAAAATTAAATACTGTATGGTGTGTTCCAATCGCTTGGCAAATGGTTGTAGTAGTCAAAAATTGTAGCAGAGTCTTGTAAAAAAAAGGGGGAAATAATGATTGACCATATACTCGAAAGTAAAAGTAATGGTTATGCATTAATCCTGATGCACCATGGTTTTGCCGTGTCCTGTATACTGGGATGAATCAAATGGTATAATGCACAACCATTACTTTATATAAACTGTACCATCCCTACTTGTCCACTCCCCTTTCCCCTCCTTATGTGTCCAATGCATATGTCTGTTCATCGGACCCATACTTATTGTTAGATTGCACATTGAGTGCCAATCAAGACCAGTTTCACTAAGACAGTGGATTGCATTATATTAATTTATTTTAGGTGATTTCTATTTATTGTTTAATCTATGTGGATACGGCGTATTCCATTTTATTTTGCTTAGTTCATTACATTTAGGCCCTCATTCAGAGCCGCTCGTTAACAGCAGTACGCTCGTTGCGTTCCGATGTTGAGAAATCGCGCATGCGTCGGTGTACCACTGCGCATGTGCGTACGGCATATTGCGAGCTTTTTTTGTCTCGTTCGTCAAATTGCGTACAGGAAGTGACATGTCAAATGTGATTGACAGAACAGGGCGTTTTTGGGCGTTGACGGGGGTGGAGATGGAAAAACGCAGGTTGGCGAGGCGTTTTTTGGGCGTACATACATTATCTGATGCAAACGTCAAATGTGTTCGTACCAAGTCATACGTCACTGGATGATCCTCTTTCCGTTCAAACTGCTCGCACAGCTTGGGGTCTGGATTACTCGACCACATTGGCGATGGCCTTCTCCTCCGTCCCGGCCCTCCACGATGTTTCATCGATTAATCACGGCTTGTCAGAAAAACAATCAGTTTTGAATTGAAAACCAGCTTGTAATGTGTTTTGAAAACAGTTTTTTTGGTTAGCACAAAACCGTACGCAGGTGGAAATCATAGCTGCTAATTTCAGGATTACACAATCAATTAGCGTACATTTGTAGGTATGTCTTTTTTTGTTTGTATTTGGTTTTTGTGCTATTGTAACAATAATGTCATCATGTTTGTGTGTATTTTTCCATTTTGCTTTTGTCTGGAGAACTTGCATCCTTATGTAATTTTTAAAGTGTTCCTTAAAGAGCCCTTTTTTTTTTTTTTTTTTTTTTTTGAGAGGTCGTTTTTGCCTTGTGGGCCAGGATTAACTGTAAACCATTTATAAAATAATGTCAGAATACAATGTCGAACTTTTTTTCTAAATTTATTGGAAACTAAAAACATTTTCTGGCCCAAACTTTTTTGGCAGTGTTATTCCAATAAAAATTATAATTTGGGCAAACATAAAAGGTATGGAAACTTAAAACAAAAAATTAAAAACAATTCACAAGAAAGGAGAGGGAAGTTTTGGCCAGAAAGGAATATGGGGCAAGCACAGAAGGAGTGTGGGAAAAGTAGCCAGTGCTGTCAACGTCTTTTCCCCCGTTTGGCTGGGGGAGGGAGGGCGCCAGACCGGGTCCGGGATGTCATCGGGCTGGCCTGTCCAGAGGCAGATGTTGTGGCCTCTGGACTAGGCACAGGGCTAGGCACATTTGGAGGATTGGCTGATGTTGTGCCAGAGGTGGAGGATCCAGATGTTCCGGCACGAAGGGAGGTCGGCTCCACCATGTGCTGGCGAACGAGCTGCTCCAGGGCATTGGCGATGCGGATGTTGGCCCTGGTATTTTCCGCCAGGGCCTGACCAATGGTCACGTTGGCCGCAGCATTTTGCTCCAGGGCCTCAGCCACCCGTAGCAGACTGGCGTCCATCCTCTGCAGAATCTCCGTATGGAAATCCGATTTAAAATTGAGTTCTGTGAGGAGTGCCACTGCCTGCGAGGGGGATTGCCCTGGACTGGCTTCTGCAGGGTCCTCAGCCGGATGTACTGGTTCCTCCCCTGCAGAGCCAGCAGAAATTCTGCGGCCAAGGCACCCCTCTGGAGCAGACTCATCCGCCTGTGTCTCTGTGTGAAAAATGAGAAAAGAGTCACATTAGAATCTACATATTGGCACAATAACATTTCAGAGTTGGTTACATCACAATATTTACCTGGGACAACATGAGGAGCCGCAAAGTCTGGCATGTCCGTATCCATGTTCGACACGCCAAACACCTCCACAGCCTGCACACACCCCTGTGCCAGCTCTTCCAAATCATTCAACTCCAATGACACAGGGGTGGGACCCCCACCTGTCCCCCTTGCATGCCTAGCCCTGTCCACCATTTTTTGTTTCAGGCGATATTTGAAGTCTTGCCATCTGTGGGTGAAAAAGTAACCATTATTCCTGTGGTTTTTTTATTTTTGGTTTTAGGGGGGTCAAGTTTTTACTTACCGCCGTTTGACATCCCGGGCTAGACGGACATAATCACCCACCCTATTGACAGCACTGGCTATCTCCTCCCACATTCTCCACTTCTGGCTTGCACCCATATTCCTGTCTGCCTGTGGCAGGATGTCCACACACTTCTGAACCAAAACCTCCATCTCCTTTCTTGTGAATTGTGGCTGCCTTTTCTTTTTCCCTGCTTTGCCCGGAATACTGGGCCCAGCAGCCTCTTCCATGTCATCCTCCTCACCTATTTGTTTAAACGTTGAGAAATTTAAGCTTGCAAACTTTCACTATATTATGTTTCAAAATAATCCTTGTTTGGAAATGCCTGAAAAACTTACCGGCCGACTCTTGGCCATTGTTATCCTGGTCTGTAGCCATTTCTTACCTCCAAACAAGAAATACACCAGAACGTTTTTTTTGGGTCGTGACGTATTTATACATGCGTCCTTATTTTTTGTCCTCATCATTGATTGTGCGTTCCTATGATCCCTCCTTAATTTTTGCGGGAAAATAAACACTATTTATGGCTTTGGGCGTCTCGAGTCGAGGTGGCGGGTGTTGGTTGTTGGAGGTTACGTTGGTCGGAGTGGATTGTTGGCGGGATTTGTATTTGGCGGTGTTTGGAGTTTGTTTTGGTGTGTCTTTTTGGAGTTTTTCTTTCCGTTCGCTTTTTTTGGTGTGGTTGTTTTATTTGTCGTGTCATTTTTTGGTAAGTTTTTGTCCGTCTTCCTTTTGTTCACTTTGTGTATCCTTCTTTTTGTTAAATTTGGGTCGCTAATTTGTTACAAATTCTCCTTTGGTAGGTTTCTTTTGGCTCTGCCCCAACGACCTTTTTATCCGGTGACTTATATATCCTCTATTGGTAAGTTTGTTTTTTCACTTGTTTATTAAATGTTCATGTTTTGTTTAACGCAACTTTGTTTGACCTTACACTTTTAACCTTTGGTTTTGTGATTCCTAAATGTATGAACTAATTAGCGCATTTTTATCTGCTTATTTTCTGTCTTGTAATTGCGAACTAATTAGCGCATTTTTATCTGCTTATTTTCTGTCTTGTAATTGCGAACTAATTAGCGCATTTTTATTTGCTTATTTTCTGTCTTGCAATTGCGAACTAATTAGCGCATTTTTATCTGCTTATTTTCTGTATTTAAATTGGTTGTGATTTCCCGTTAGAAATTTTTTAAGAATTTGGGGCCCAAATTGTGGTAGTCTGCGCACTGTCATTTTGCTCTTTTCCTAAATGTGTGTTTATCTCCTTTTATGTTTTGTATTGCACCCAATTTAGATTCCTAAATGGCCACCCTAAATTTTTGCATTGTTTGTTTGGTTTTATTTTTAGGTTTTGAAAATCATGACAATACCCCGGCATGTAAGCATCATTGGATTGCATCGTAAAGATAAGTAATTTTTGGGCCAAAAAAACCTTACATTCAATTTTTGCCATTTCAGGTTGATCTTGGTCGGATTGTTCTGGCCATGCTCCCGGAAGCCGACCAACCTCAATCTCGTCCCAGGCATAGGCATCGTAGGCGTGCAAGGCCCCAGATATATCGAACACGTGTCACCCTTTTTGGAATGCCCGATGATGAGGTGTTAAGACGCTACCGTCTTCCGCCCCAAATCATCATAGACACTCTCTAATTAATAGAGAGTGATCTTGAGCGGCAAATTGACAGTCCTACAGCAATACCACCACTTACGCAATTTATGGCAGTGTTACATTTCTGTGCCTCAGGATCATTTCAAACAACGGTGGGAATAGTTGCGGGAATCTCCCAATCCTCCTTTTCCAGGATCCTGAGGGCAGTGATGGAGGCCCTTTTCAAGCACCTCCATCATTTTATTCAAATGTCTTTGGATATGGGTGCCCTTAGTGTGGCCAAGGCCAATTTTTACCAAATAGCTGGCTTCCCACACATCATAGGGGTTCTGGATGGTACTCACATACCACTTCAGCCTCCAGCACGGCTGGAGGCAATTTTTCGCAACCGCAAACACTATCACTCCCTGAATGTAATGGTGGTATGTGATGCCTCCCTCCAGATCCTGTCCCTGAATGCAAAATTACCGGGAAGTGCACATGACTCATTCTTCATCCGGCAATCAGGAATATGGTAAAAATTAAACAATCTACAAGCTGGTGATGCGTGGCTTCTGGGTAAGTGGAGACCTTTAGTACATAACAATGTTAAGCTTGATACACAGTGATCCTGATGATATCACTTCTTTTCCACAGGAGACAGTGGCTACCCTTGCACGCCCTGGCTGCTCACTCCTTATTTGGCTTCCACACCAGGGCCACAAAGTAATTTTAATTCCGCACTTACAGCTACCAGGCAAGTGGAGGAGCGCTGTATCGGCCTTTTAAAAGGCCGATTCAGATGCCTTCACCGCTCTGGTGGCGAGCTCATGTATTTGCCGGATATGGTTTCGAAAATTGTGGTCCTGTGTGGGATATTTCACAACATCGCCATAAGGAGTGGTGTCCCAATGCAGCCAGAGGATGCCTTGCCTGAGGATGGCCCCCCCAAGGTTGGTCGGAGGTCAGTATGTGGGGGGGCCATACGCGATGATGTGGTGGCCAGATATTTTAGGTAATTATTGGCACAAAAGAAGTTCTTTGACACAATGTGTTAAGGATTTTGGGAGACCATCTAATTAATTTGTTTATTTTTTCCCATCTTCTGTTTGATTTCATAATCTTTGGGACTGAAACGATGACTACTTCCTGCTACCCAAAACAAACCTTCATGGGGACACATTGGATATATTTTCTGGACCCAATATTGCAACGCCACATTTGTGGAATCATGTTGGCATGCTCATTCGTCAACCAGTTCTTGATTTTTCTTTACTTTTTTCATACGGTGTTTGATGGGTTGTACTTTTTGTTATCACTGTGTGTATTGTTTGTGAGCCAACACTTTGTTTTTTTTGTTATGTGTTGAATACATTTTTTGAGAGTGTAATTTTGCAAATTTTCTTGAACATTGCAAGCAAGTGTAATCAGGTTCACCCACGTTAAAATTGCTTAAGGGTTAATCCTGTAATGTCGCAATTTGCTCAAAATTTAAATATGCTTTCTGGGTCAAAACCAACACCAAAAGGTATTGTGTACAATCAGTATGCTTTGGAATCTCGGGCTAAGCAGGTTGCCCCCAAAATTGGGACATGTAAAATGTACTAATATCAAAATTGTAACACAAAAACAAACCCCAAGCAGATTGTTACTGTTAGCTTTTTCATGTGACTGTTTTCTAAAAATCTACAACACACAATCTTAGTGACATTAGTTGCAAATACTTGCTGCAAGAGTCTACTTATGTCAGTGTAAACAATCTAAGATTTGGAGACAAGGAATGAGACTGAACTCTAACTTTAAAATTTTTATTTAGAAAAATAATTGTGGGAGAAAATAAAAAATTAGGGACGCAGGATCCCAGCCATACGGTCAAGGACCACCAGCAGGCCGATCACGTGTCCCCGCATCACTTGGACGCACCCGGCTAGGTCCGCCAAACGCCTCTGGTCCTCTGTGGGTTAGAAAAGTGTGGGGCTTAATACAAAATTTAAGAAACACCCTGAAAAAACAAGCAAAACAGAGCTATCCAAAAATGACAATAGTGTGACCTAAAGCACATTTAACCAAAAAACCCAAAGGACACAAAAATGGACACCCAAAAAAACAACAAAAAACAATGAAAACTGTTTTGCCATGTGGGATATGTGTATGGGGAAATCAGCAGTAAAAGGTAAAGACAAACAGAGATATACCCAAACTTGGGACAAACCAAATAAAGGAAAAGG
Organism: Taudactylus pleione; assembly: GCA_031769625.1. NCBI lineage: Eukaryota > Metazoa > Chordata > Amphibia > Anura > Myobatrachidae > Taudactylus > Taudactylus pleione. Next base: position 15,344,296 of record JAUIMM010000091.1, read on the forward strand.
CACAGACACAGGATTAGAACAAAACATTTTAAACTACAAAAAAGGATAAAAGGGAATACCATTCAAAATGACGGCTGGGCGAGAACAAACTCCCTCGTCCTCCTCGGAGGTGGCGACATTCCCCAACGAGGTGGGAGGGGTGATTACGGATTCCGGGGAGGGGGTAGTCACGAGAGGGGTGGTTGGAGGGGAGGGGGAATTGGGATGGAGGGGAAGTAACACAAAGGGATGTGCGACAGGGTCTGGCCAGGCTGGGGAGGAGGGGGAATTTAGGTTATTTTGGGGAGAGGATGTTTGGCTGGGGGTTGGGGAGAGGGGCCGAGAGCGCCGTCTTTGACGGCGATGACGCCATAGTCTTCGCTCTGCCCCTAAATGATGGAAAACAAATTGAGGTTACTTTAGAACATCACCTTGTTAAACGCTAATTGTTGAACATCAAAAAATGAAAACATGCACATGCAGATATGAGTACAAATAATAAATAGGCCATACATGAAAACATGCACATGCAGATATGAGTACAAATAATAAATAGGCCATACATGAAAACATGCACATGCAGATATGAGTACAAATAATAAATAGGCCATACATGAAAACATGCACATGCAGATATGAGTACAAATAATAAATAGGCCATACATGAAAACATGCACATGCAGATATGAGTACAAATAATAAATAGGCCATACATGAAAACATGCACATGCAGATATGAGTACAAATAATAAATAGGCCATACATGAAAACATGCACATGCAGTTAGGGCCACAAAGATAAACATGAAAACCACAGTCAAAAAAACTTACTTTCCGCTACCTGCATGCGAAAGCATGCCAGCAAGCGGGGTGTCCGCCGTTGCAGGTCGGACCACCTGCGCTCCAGCTGGCCGATCTGGCGGCGTGAGCCGAAGGAACGCAGGCAGCCACGTACCTCCACATATGCGGAACGCTTTTCCCGATTGGTGATGGGGGGAGGCTGGCTGGTGATCCGCCTGTCCATCACCTCAGTTAAGACCATGAGCTCGCGCCTGGTGAATGCCGAGGCTCTCATGATGGCAATGGTGTATTTTTAATAAAACAATTTTAATAAAGACCAGAAAAAAAATTTGATTGGCTAATGTATTTGGGTAATTAACAGGACCAATTCTATTGGTTAGTGTATGAGTCATGTGTTCGACAGGGCCACAAATCTATTGAGAGTTATGATAGGCTTGATGCAGTGACATGCGTAAGCTAATTTAAATAAAGAAATGAACCCAGTAAAATATGCGTGGGAAAAACAAAGAAAACAAATGGATAATTGCCTCAAACATGTATTTTGACAAATAAAAGCGAATGTTTAAGCCGTACGTATTCTGCGGGTAAACACAAACACGGACAAGAGTAAAGTTTATTGCATGTCAAAAAAAAAAAAAATTGACGAGCAATTAAGCTAATTGATATATTGATTGGCATGATACGATTGAGGGAGGTAGGCAGAATAAACGAGCAGGTAATCGGAATCTGACAGGCCCACTTCCGGTTTGTACTTGTGAGTGCATTCCCTGCAAGCCACATTGGGGATGTACGCTCGCTATTTGGCACGCTCGTTAGTTAGAGGAGGGGTCGGTAGACTTTGGGGAGGAAGTTTAGCTGCGTTCGAAATTACAAGCGAGCGCTTAAATTTACGAACGTACGAACGGCCACTTGCGTCCGGCTCTGAATGAGGGCCTTAGTCATATAATCCATGTATAGTTGGACTGTTCTGTCTGTATTTTATTAAAATACCAATTCATGCTTTTGTATGACCAGTGATCCTCATTTTATACATCTTTTTCATTTCACCAATTGTTTCTCATTGATTGATGTGGGGAACTATAACATGCACAATTCTATTGTATACAGTATCATTTAGCTGATTGTTTGTGAGCGCTTGTTGGTCTTAGCTTTATGCTTGCTTATTTAAGTGGTGACCCGACCATTTAGCTGCTCCTATTCATATTACCTAGCTCTAATGATTAGAGCGCACATACCCATATTTTTCTAAGTATGGATTTCTGGGTATGCCAGGTATTGCTGTAAGCAGGATTTCGGGATTTGCCAGGTATTGCTGTAAGCAGGATTTCTGGGTATGCCAGGTATTGCTGTAAACTGGATTTCTGGGTATGCCAGGTAGTGCTGTAAACTGGATTTCTGGGTATGCCAGGTATTGCTGTAAGCGGGATTTCTGGCTATGCCAGGTATTGCTGTTAGCAGGATTTTTGGGTATGCCAGGTATTGCTGTAAGCAGGATGTCTGGATTTGCCAGGTAATGCTGTAAGCAGGATTTTTGGATTTGCCAGGTATTGCTGTAAGCAGGATTTCTGGATTTGCCAGGTATTGCTGTAAGCAGGATTTCTGGATTTGCCAGGTATTGCTGTTAGCAGGATTTCTGGATTTGCCAGGTATTGCTGTAAGCAGGATTTCTGGATGTGCTAGGTATTGTTGTAAGCAGGATTTCTGGTATGCCAGGTATTGCTTTAAGCAGGATTTCTGGATGTGTCAGGTATTGCTGTAAGCAGGATTTCTAGATGTGCCAGGTATTGCTGTAAGCAGGATTTCTGGATTTGCCAGGTAGTGCAGTAAGCAGGATTTCTGGATTTGCCAGGTATTGCTGTAAGCAGGATTTCTGGATTTGCCAGGTATTGCTGTTAGCAGGATTTCAGGATGTGCCAGGTATTGCTGTAAGCAGGATTTCTGGGTATGCCAGGTATTGCTGTAAACTGGATTTCTGGGTATGCCAGGTAGTGCTGTAAACTGGATTTCTGGGTATGCCAGGTATTGCTGTAAGCGGGATTTCTGGGTATGCCAGGTATTGCTGTTAGCAGGATTTCTGGGTATGCCAGGTATTGCTGTAAGCAGGATGTCTGGATTTGCCAGGTAATGCTGTAAGCAGGATTTTGGGGTATGCCAGGTATTGCTGTAAGCAGGATTTCTGGATTTGCCAGGTATTGCTGTAAGCAGGATTTTTGGATTTGCCAGGTATTGCTGTAAGCAGGATTTCTGGATTTGCCAGGTATTGCTGTAAGCAGGATTTCTGGATTTGCCAGGTATTGCTGTTAGCAGGATTTCTGGATTTGCCAGGTATTGCTGTAAGCAGGATTTCTGGATGTGCCAGGTATTGCTGTAAGCAGGATTTCTGGTATGCCAGGTATTGCTGTAAGCAGGATTTCTGGATGTGTCAGGTATTGCAGTAAGCAGGATTTCTAGATGTGCCAGGTATTGCTGTAAGCAGGATTTCTGGATTTGCCAGGTAGTGCTGTAAGCAGGATTTCTGGATTTGCCAGGTATTGCTGTAAGCAGGATTTCTGGGTATGCCAGGTATTGCTGTTAGCAGGATTTCTGGGTATGCCAGGTATTGCTGTAAACAGGATTTGTGGATTTGCCAGGTATTGCTGTTAGCAGGATTTCTGGATTTGCCAGGTATTGCTGTAAGCAGGATTTCTGGATTTGCCAGGTATTGCTGTTAGCAGGATGACTGGTCTGAGAACCAGCAGGTTTTCCGGATGCACCAGGGGTTTCTGCCAGTTGGAGCCTGGGATACACTTGTACACAGGGAGACAGGAGTAGCACAATCTGTACACCATGGGAAGTAATAAGATGTTCAGGCTCCGAATGCTATCAGAGGAGGATGTATATACCCTGGGTCTGGCAGGAATTGGTGGATACGGTCAGGTGGTCTGGTAGTAGCACTCTGAGTGGTGGAGGGCACAACATGCAGAGGGAGCAATCATCTCTGCAGTACTGAGAGTCAGAACTACACCTGTAATTCCAATCAAGGCTAGCAGTGTTCACAGACAGAGGAGGGCCCAGGTGAATAATCACTGTGGAAAGAAGAGCACAATCCAAATGCACACACAGAAGTGTTACAGCCAGCATGATCCAGAGCAGATCTCCCAGGCGAATTGCACACACAGATCCATGGAGCAACTGGCAGAGGTAAGTCTCAAGGCTTTTTTTGCACTTTTAGTACCTCTATTGTTTGTTTAATATATGTATTATTTTTAAACCTCTACTTTTCACCTTCTTATATATGCAGCAGTAGCTGCTCTTATCTATCTTACACTTCACCTTTTCTCATTAGAGTGATGCCCTGGGGTTGCTCAGCTGGGCCTGTTTAGGGGTGTCCTGCGCTCTGGATTTCAACCCCAGTATGTTAGGGACCTACCCTCAGAGGTTACCTGGGCATGGTGGGTAGGCCCATAACCATGGCCATGATTATGCTAAAACCTCTCTCTATTGCAAAATTTTATTGCATTATGTATTATATATAATTAGTAATGTTGGAGTTGTGCACTTGTACTTGTTCTTCTTGTGTTTGCAACAATAGTCTCCACAGGTAGCTGTGTAGTATATATATATTCATGGTGTACAGTCTAGGGTCCTCTTTTCTATATAAACTTTAGGTGAGTGCCAGCACCTTGTAACTTTAGGTGAGTGCCACACCTTTTAACTTTGAGTGCCAGCACCATGTAACTTTAGGTGAGTGCCACACCTTTTACCTTAAGGTGAGTCCCAGCACCTTTTACCTTAAGGTGAGTGCCAGCACCTTTTACTTTAAGGTGAGTGCCAGCACCTTGTAACTTTAGGTGAGTGCCACACCTTTTAACTTTGAGTGCCAGCACCATGTAACTTTAGGTGAGTGCCACACCTTTTACCTTAAGGTGAGTCCCAGCACCTTTTACCTTAAGGTGAGTGCCAGCACCTTTTACTTTAAGGTGAGTGCCAGCACCTAGTAACTTTAGGTGAGTGCCAGCACCTTGTAACTTTAGGTGAGTGCCAGCATCTTGTAACTTTAGGTGAGTGCCAACACCGTGTAACCTTAGGTGAGTGCCAGCATCCTTTAACTTTAGGTGAGTGCCAGCACTTGTAACTTTAGGTGAGTGTTAGCACCTTGTAACTTTAGGTGATGGTGTTGCAGAAGATCTGATGCTGCATCTTAGGACGCAGCACTGGGATCTGTCATGCAGTCAGAAGGCATATATTTTCTCCAGATGCCTCCTTCTGCATTTGCATATGAGTTGTACAGTAGGGAAGCAGTCGGGAAGCTGGCGGTCGCAATGCTGACCGCTGGCTTCCTGACTGCTTAATCCCGGCAAGGTACAAATGACAGGCGTCGAAATCCAGACAGCTGTCTTTAGATATACGCCGGAAGACTGACACCCGGCTTACCGATCGAAGGTAAGCCGGGCACGGACAGCAGCGGGTGGAGGAGGGTTAGGTTTGCGCTCCTGGGGTGGACTTAGGGTTAGGCACCCCCCCCGGGAGGGTTAGGGTTAGTCTATGGGAAGGGGGGGTTAGGGATAGGCACCCCTGGGGGGAGGTTAGGGTTAGGCAGCCCCCCCGGGATACTTATTGTTAGGCTGCGGGGAAGGGGGGGTTAGGTTTAGGCACATAGAGGGGGGTTAGGGTTAGGCACTTAGGGGGGAGGTTAGGGTTAGGCACCCCTAAAGGAGGGTTAGGGTTAGGGGGTAGAATTAGGTCAGTTTATACTTACCTTAAGGACGATCGTCACATAGCTTAACTCCACGCAAATAATCAAAGCACACACGTGTGCCCCATCATTGAAGGAGCCGCCAGCCAATCAGCGGGCATCTCCATCGGAGCAGCTCGCTGATTGCCTGTATGCGGTCAGCGTGTCTACACATAGACTTCAATGGAGAGAAATCTCTATTGAAGTCTATGCTGGGACCCACTACATTTTATCTACTGATGTAACCACAAGGTTAATTGTGTTTAACCTTGTGGTTACATCAGTAGATACAATGTCGATTGATTTTTTTTTATAGGTACCCCTATGGATTACTTCGGAGACTAGGTGAGTTTGTGCGATAGTGAGTGTGAGTGTGCATGTATGTTATAATACAATTTTACTTTCACAGTGTATGTTGTGATTATTTACGTATTGCTTTGGTTGTGGAACTACAAGTGCCAGCGGGCCCATAATGCCCCACATGCTGGTATTTGGGGTTCTCCAAATACCAGCATGCTGGGGAGGCTTGCTGGTACGTGTAGTTCAACAACTAAAGACAATATTTAACCATTTATTTTACACTATACTTTAACACTATCAACCCGCCACCCACCACCCAGGGGTGGCGGGGATAGCCATGGGCTATCAGCCTAGGCCAGGGGTGCCCTGGAGAGGGGGACCCATTTATTGGAGGGGTCCCCAACTCCCCAGGGATCCCTGGCCTGGGTTGACTAGCGGTCAGGGCTGATGCTGCAGCTGGGGGGCCCGGTGAAACAGCACCCCTGCCTGTGGCATCAGTCCCCCGCTAGAAAGGGCCCAGAGCTGGTTTTAACTATATGGTGAACCTCACGCAAATTTTTTCTCCATATATTTAAAACCAGGTCTGGCCCTGCTGCCTTGTGCTGGTTCTTAAATTACAGTGGAACCCTACACAGATTTTTCCCTGTAATTTTAAGAACCAGGACTGGCTGGAAAGTCCTGGGCTGGTTAGTCTTTTGGGGAGGGACCTGACGTCATTTTTTTTTTATAATTAACCCTATTTAAACAAGTTTTAAAAAAACACACACAATACACAATGATTTGTGTATGTTTCAGCCAAACTCGCAGCTCTGTAGGTGAGTGGTTAAAATGTCAATTTGGCAGAGAGTTTGCAGACATCTCACCCGAGATTGTCATCCCGATTCTTGGTAAATTTGCAAGCTGTATCTTTTAGATGAAAAGTACTTCCGAGTTTTGCCAATGGTGAGAAGATTCGAGCTCTCCCGAGTTTTGCGAGTGAGATGAAAGAAATCTCTCTGTAACTCACCCGACTTTACCTTTAGTAAATTTGCGATTTGAAAAACATGCCTCATCTCACCCGAGATTGCAATCTCACCCAAACTCGATTCTTAGTAAATTTACCCCTTAGTGTCTCAAATATATTGTTTTAACTCATTGCTGATCATAAGGTAAATACGTAGCCATTGTGAAGGTCAGAGGGCTGCATACACAGTGCCTGAAGGTCACCAGGTTACCGATTACTGATCTAAAAGCAAGCTTAGGCTGATGAGGCTAAGACGAGCTTATAAACTCTACATCACAAATAACATTCAGTAGCTTCCTTCTTAAAACCAAAAGCAATTTGCACTGCCTCATATTTGCAATGTGTGATGCGGTGATATATTTATAGCAGGGAGCAGGCAATACCAATACCCTCTCAAAGCTTTTACTATACTTTATTAGAAGTGGAATATTTCTTTGGTTCTTTTTTTATAGCAGCTGATCATAATCGTTCTGGACCCCTCTATAAATCAGCTAGATATAAAAAGCCTGGAAAGCTTTATGTGTAGCTCAGCTGATTTGCTGCTGTGCGGGTTCCGTCTGCCTACATACAAATGAGCATCCCTCAGATTGGGGGGAATCTATCATCATTATCTTTGCTGGTACCTGTCACTCATCACTGTGTTTCAATCCTCCTCCGCACTAGGGTTTAACCCTCTGACACCCAGGTACACCTTCATTTACAGGAAACATTTTTTTTTCTCTTTTACAAATTGGGAACACGTCTGAAGTCCCCGGAGAACTGAGCTGATGGAAAAGACAACAACGTACGCTGTTATCCATTTTCCAGAACCTGTCCATTGCAAGCTCTTGAATTATGTATAATAAAACAAATGTTCGGATGGCATTTCATGGTTCAGCCCCTGACTACTAATATTAGGCAGCTATTAGTGTGAGACCAAGCCACTGCACATAAGACTGCAGACTAGAGACATGAGCGAGGCATGAGGTGTCTCATCCACACATGCTGTCACTAAAACTTGTCTCTAGTGAATTTATTTATAGGCTGAATAGCTGTTTAGTGATTGGCTGTAATAATTACACTGCTATTAATAAATGTTACATTTCTTTGTTACATTGCTATTAAAGCTTTGTTAAAATATTGTGTTTGTTTCAAACTTTGAGGCGCCCAGGGCTGCAATGAGGGATACAGGACTGGTGCCGCTGACCAGGGCGCAAGGCTGAGGGGGCAGCGTGGTGGCTGCCCAATGGCAACTGTTTTAGTCTTGTAGGGTACCTTCTGAGGCCCCCCGATACATAGAAAGCCCCAGGATGCATCCTTAGGGGTACCCTGCGCCCATCTTCCTGCTGGGATGTGGCCTGTGCCGGCATGGGGTGCATCTGAGACCTGCGTGGGCGGCTGGAGAGGCCTATTTACCACATAGACTAGCAAAATTTCTATTGCTATGTACACTAATGGAAGTGATAAAAAATTATTTTTTGTGTCGATGTACGAAAAAATAAAAAAACAAGGCAAGCTTATTTATTATTATTATTATTATTATTATTATTATTATTTTTATTTATTATTATTTTTATTTATTATTATTATTATTATTAGTGGGGAAAAAGCAGTTCATGTTGTTTCTTTGCTAGTATTATACTTTGGGTATATGTAGAATCTATTTTACAATTAATATTTTACAAAATGATGACTGAAACATAAAGACATAACTTATTTATTTAGATTTATTATTTTTGAAATGTATTCATTAAACTCCAATAGAACTGGGCTGTCGGTGACCAAATCTGGGATAACGTTTACTGGTATCAGGCTTCAGTCCATCTTCAAATATATAAACATATATTACACTTTCTTCTAACTAATGCAGTGTTGTGTGTCCCACCACCCGCTACCGATCCCAAATCTTACTTCTCCTTTTAAAGATTATTCTCAGCTCATGTATAATTGCCAAACCTTAAAACTATTTATACAATGAAATGGGACAGTAAATAAATAGTGCTTACATTGATCAGTATAAATGAAGGTATAGTAGCCTTGTAAGTTGACCATGGTCAGTGTCCTATCGTTCATTGTGGCTACACCACTCCCCTGCTTAGCATCTATACTGGGTAATATGTGAGCCTGTTATTATCTCTGTTCCCATCAGATGTGACTTTTCACCTGAACTTCCCTGACCAGCAGCAACACCGATAGGCTGTGTGTCAGGTCCTTGCTGGATGCACACTGTATACATCACAGACACAGGTAGGATTTCCCGGATACATCATCATATTTGTGTAGCCAATATACTGTAAAGGGGGTAAAAGTCTTAGCATGCTATTGCTCACACTGGGCCTGAAATGACAGTATGTTGAGAGATTATTCAGACCAGTGCCCTCTGCTCCAATTTAGTCCATAAATTCAGAGATGGCGAAGAACAAGGCACAGGAGACTGACATCTACCGTAATAATGTGCAACAGTAACAGGAGAAAACTAACACTTACTGTAGGCAGAGTCTAAATATACAGTAACTGTTCCACCTGTGTAAATAGAGGTATAAGCATGATTGCCTGTTACTTTGTACAAGTAGTTATATGAGAAAATAAAATTGAAGCCCACCCTTTTGTTCCCTTATTTGAACCACTTGCTCATCCCTAATTGGAATTATTCACAATTCCACTTGGGCTTTTTAATAAAAGTTAATAAATCCTTGTTTAGCCTAGTGCCCCTGAGTCTATTTGTTCGGGATTGGTATGAAATACCGCCGGACGCATGAAGACCGGCAACAGAAGATCCCGACAGGTGAGTATTTTTACTATTACTAACCCTACCCCTACCCCTACCCTAACCCCCCCTATAAGTGCCTAAACCTAACCTCCCCTTCCCGACAGCCTAAACCTAACCCTCTCCCGGTTGGGTGCCTAACCCTAACCTCCCCCCGGGGGTGCCTAACCCTAACCCTCCCGAGGGGGTTCCTACCCCTAAGTCCCCCCCCGGGAGCCTCTAACCTACACCGCGGCTGTCCGCGCCCATCAAGCCCCCGACGTAGGGAAAGTGATAGGCATCAGGATTTCGACGCCTATCATTAGACCCCTGCCGGGATTAGACAGTCGGGATGCCGACGGCCGGCATTTCGTCCGTCGGCTTCCTGGCTGCATCCCATTTGTTCATAGGGCCTGATTTAGCAGCGTACACCATTGCAACTACTGTACGTATGCAGAACGGCCGATTGTTCAGCACTGTGCATGCGAATGCACCCAGCTGCGATCACAATTGCGATCCATACTGAATCAGGCCCATAGAACGTTGGAGTGCCTCTCTACATAATGTATAAAAAAAATACTTCAAACGGTTTTACATGAAAAGACTTCAGTGAGAAATTCAATGACGTTAGAGGCACTGAAAAATGAAAATCCCGTTGGGACTGCGTTCCCGGATATGCAGTGAAAATGACTCTGGTGCCTCAGTTCCCGCGACGGCCATTCTGCGCTATTATATGGTAACTCAGAAGTCCGATAATTGACTGATCTGCATCTTTGTACACAGTCCCTTGGATTTGCGTAGCCGATGGTGGGCGTCTCAATGCAAATACCGATGGCTGCGACAGTTGCATGTGTTCGCACTGCAGCTGCGGTGGCATTGGCATACATCTTTAAATTAGGCCCACAGGCGCAGTGACAGGCTTAGACATGACACAGAACAGTCACGGGACGCCTGCGTTTGACTCACCACCTCCCACAACCTCCCACAAATGCTCACTGGCTGGCAATCGTTCTGCGTCCTTATCCTCACTGCGACCGCCATTGGGTACCCATCGGGACGCATACACAGCACAAAAATAATCACTCAACTCTGCAAATATCAGCAGTGCATTCATCACTGAATCAGGCCCTTTGTCTCGGGCTAATGCCACACATCCACTACCCGACCCAGGGAAGACAGTGCGAGTACGACATCGCAATCGTACCGTCGTTCCCCATCCCCTGCAGTGCCTACATTGAACGAACAGTTGTTCAGTGTAGGCACCCTCCATCATCCCCGAACATGGTCAATCTGTCGTTATCGGCAGATTGACCAGCGTGTTCGGGCAATAATTAATATCGGAAACGACCAGCGGGAGCGCGCATCACTGGTCGTTTCTGACATTTTCATGCCTGATTTGTGCCCGATTAACGAGCGATTGAATGATAACGATGTCGTTATCGTTAAATCGCTCTGTTTCATCAGGTAGTGGATACATGCCTTAAGATTTAGGGGAACCAATCAACTTCTAGCTCTCATTTATATTGTACCTGCAAGTAAATGATATCTAGCATATTATTAGTTGCTACAGGTAACATTCACACTTTTCCTTTTTGAGAAGTTTTAGCACGTCTACCACTCCATTTGGATTTTTTACCTCTGTTTTAATTACACTTATTAATATTACAATGAGGGGGGTGATAATAATAATAGGTATAATGATATATTATTATCACAATGACAGAAATAAATCAAGAACTCAGTGTACGGGCAATGATTGATGTTAAGCTTCACGACTGGTATATTGAAGCTGGAGAAGTGGAGAGTTATTTTATGTGATATTCTGAGATACATTTCCTAAGGCAAAAAAAAAATCTCTTTTATAACGGCAGCTGGTGCAGAAAGATGATAACTGAAACTTAATATTTTTATTTTCTCTCTACTAAAGCATCCCACTGCTGCATTACAAATCAACAAATTATACAACAATATACCAAACCCTCTAGTTAAGTATTTTATGAGATGAGATATTTTAAGCATATACAGTATGTGGAATAATACATTACCCGGGAGAAAGCTCATGACAACGATTCATGTGAAGAGTTCTTGAGACATCATGATCTAGGAAGAAGCAGCTGCACAACCCCGCCAAGAAGTGCCTATGAAATGAAAAATATATAATCAGTGGACGTTATATATTACTTTCTGCCCTACTCATTATAAAAGACCTGAATTGTTCTTTTGGATAGTGCGAAGCTTATCTCCGCATGTTTATATCAAACTGTATGCCATAGGCAGTTCTATAATATAAGGCAGATTTCAGAATAAGTAAATCATTGAAGAAGTCACCTGTGACTGATAGCAAATGACCGTTCAGACCTCTGTGCTCATCTTCTGCTTTTCCCACTTCCACAGCTAATGTGAATGTTAATATGGAGGAGGGTTTTTCTGTAACTGTAATAAATAAATAAATGTATTTTAGGATATATCTCAGAAGAGGATGATTAAGTGAATGCAATGTGTACTGGAGAAATGACAGAGGGCCTGATTCAGAGCCGCTCGTAAGCGGCCGCTCGTTCGCTCCGAGCGATGTTCGCACATCTGCGCATGTGTATGGGTTGTAATGCGCATGCGCCAACCAGTCAGTGCGGTCAGAAATCGTGTGCTCGCAAAATAGCTAATGCCTGCTAATTTGAGTGACAGGATGAGGCATTTGTGGGTGGTAACAGGGGAAGGTGCTTGAAAACGGGGAGTGGAGATCCGAACGCAGGCGTGCCAAACGGTCAAAACGGGCGTTTTAAGGGTGTGCATAATTAATAAAGCAGCGTCATCGACCACGTCACTTGGTTGTCTTTTAGCCTGAACTGCTCGCATGATTGTGGTAGGAAAATCCAACCACAAGCACTGCGAGCAGTTCAGACACCTTTCGATGTACGCTCTATTTAAATATCCGGCCCCTTTTTCAGAACGACCGTCCGCAACTAGCGTTCGGCAATGAATCAGGCCCAGAGTGTTATGGGAAGGTTTTAATTTGGCATATAAATTGTAATTATATCATAGACATCATTTTAATGTACATTTTCATGGATTCGTCTTGGCTGAAATGCAAGTGTGCTTTTTACATATTGCAGTTACAAGTACTGTAGACTTGTGTGTATTCATTTCTTATTTAAATTATGTTTTGTTGTTACTATAAATAATAGCTTCCTGTCTGCCAAATTTTTTAATTTAGAACATTATATATATATATATATATATATATATATATATATATATATATATACAGTATATCCAAACACAATACTTAGAGGGCGCTAACAAATGGAATGTTCTGTGCAATTTAATACCAATACAAAATTCACAATGGAGATACCACTGAAAGCTTTCAGCTGACAGATATTAGAATTGAAGAATTATTCTGATTTGGCCACCAAGGTTCTTATTCCATGTGTGAGATGGCCATTAGGTTCTGTGAACTTACCCTCTCACCAAAGAAATCACCCAACAATGCAGCCAATGGCCAAATATTAGTACATGAGAATAATTTTATTCCTGATTAAATGTTAAAAATTATCATAAAAAGCAATTGCTTACATCAAATGTATAAAGAGATGTGCCATTGATAACGCCAATATGAAGGTTTAGAGATTATCCCTTTGATTTTTGGATTCCAAGGCTGTACATAAACATAAACAGCGGCACCCCAACCCTACGCGTTTCGTCCTTCTCATGGACTTCACCAGGGGTACAAAGCCAGGAAAAATGGTAGCAACACTAATGGATGGTGTAGTTAACCAGAATTGGCTGTGGGCACGGCGAATCCCACGATATCTCAGGGTAGCCAAATGTGTAATGATATGGGTGAAATCTTCATATATAGGGGTCTTAGGATGTGATGTCTCCCACTTTGGCCAGACAAACATAAAAACATTTTTAAATGTGGACCAAGAGCAGCAAAATGTGGCAGCCAGCTACCAGAGTGTGTATGTACATATACATATATATATATATATATATATATATATATATAGAATGCAGAAAAGTGGCACTCTCAGGACTTATCACAGATAATAATGATGGTGTGTTTATACCAAATCACCAACCAGTATCCATATAGGTAAACGTTTCATTTCTATTACAAAAAATTTTCTGAAGAAATATTTGTAATAAAAATGAAACGTTGACCTATATGGATACTGGTTTGTGATTTAGTGTTAACACACCGTCATTAATATCTGTGATAAGTCCTGTGAGTGCCAATTTTCTGTGTTCCATGTACAAGACTTTGTTTTCTAGGCATCCAGGCATGATGGTTTTCTTTTTCAATTGAGTGCCGGCCTGCTCTGTTTGTTATATATATATATTATATGATATCTTGGGGTAATTAGCCCGGCAGAGTGTGGATTGGTGCATTGTTTAGGTGCTTAATGAGGGCCCACACACAGCTTTCAAGTAAATAAATGATGCTTTACTTTCCAGCATGGAAAGTCAGGAAACAATCAGAAAATAATAAACAACCTAGCCCCTATTTAGGGTGTCTAACTCACTTTTTGAACCCTCTCTATAAGGCTGCAGCTAATCTGCCAATAAAGTCTCTCACAGTCTCTGTGCCTTCCCGGTATCCTCCAGGTATATAGTAGGTCAAAGCTTCCTCATGCCTGCAGCCCCGCTGCTTCAATGTCACACAGTCTGAGAGGTTTATGGTCCCCCCTTGCCTCCTGCAAGGTCCAGACACAGGCCTCCTGGCCCCCAATGGCTCGCTAAGCTTCACTGGGCACTCTGGCTGCCACAGTCCCACATAGACTGTTTCCAGCAGCAGCCTGACTGGTCTGCCTTCTCATCAACCCACACCTGAGCTCTCTCCACAAGGCAGCAATTAGGCATCTTCCCACAATGCTTTTCTACTCTGTGTGGGCGGATCTGTCCTGCCCCACACAGAATCTGCTGCTCACCAGTACCATCTCTGGTGATACTGCCACAATATATATATATATATATTGTATTTAAAAGATCCAACATAGAATCTATTTTGGGTCATGAACCATCATTATTACCATGTATAGTTTTTAAAATGCATTTTTGGTTTACAGATTGTAGGAATAGTTAGGATATTACAACCAAAAAAACAGGAGAGGTGAACAAATTACCGGTGAATGGACACACAATGCTAGCAAATGAAGAGATACATTCAGCAAATGAATAATATAACTTACATCAGTAAAACATACAGTAGTCAATAGATCTAATCAAAGATTGTATGCACTAAAATGTAAGATTGCTGTATTAAACCTGAAAATGTTAATTCGCTGGCTGATTCTCTCTCTCTCTAAAATATATCACATATATGTAATAGATATACCACTCTTGGGTGTGCAGTCACGCTCTGAGATACGCACGCCTTGTTGTGCTTTGTGACGCGCAAGGCTGAAGGCATATATTCACACAGCAACTGCAATGGCATTAGCGTACATACTGCCAGACTTGTGCAGTGAATCAGTGATCAGTAGAGCTTAATGTATGTAAATCTATATGCACATGAGTGACTTTTAATGCAGGTCTGCACTGGCCCAAGTATATTACCACATATTATAAACACATAGCTGTCTTACCAAAGCTGCTGGTGGAGCAGTGAGGGGCAGTGAACCATGTCCTATTTTACCACAATTTCTACTCCCGCCATCCAGTTTTGGTTGCCCTCCATACTGAATAATTATGTCAGTGAACTTCCACATTTCCTCCATTCACCTTTTAAAAACAATGTTGTGGAGGAGAGGCAGATAAGTGTCAGCTCTCTGCACAACACACTAAGAAAACAAGATAGAAGGAAAGAAACATAAAATGATGCTATCTAGGAATGGGTAACAGCACCATCTGCACCCCCTGATGGAGGACTAATGAATATATATATATATATATATATATATATATATATATAAAACACACACTACCGTTCAAAAGTTTGGGGTCACTTAGAAATTTCCTTATTTTTGAAAGAAAAGCACTGTTTTTTTTAAATGAAGATAACATTAATCAGAAATACACTCTATACATTGTTAATGTGGTAAATGACTAAACTATCTGCAAATGTCTGCTTTTTAAAGGAATATCTACATAGGTGTATAGAGGCCCATTTCCAGCAACCATCACTCCAATGTTCTAATGTCACATTGTGTTTGCTAAGCGCGTTAGAAGACTAGTGGATGATTAGAAAACCCTTGTGCAATTATGTTAGCACAGCTGAAAACGGGTTTGCTTGTTAGAGAAGCTATAAAACTGGTCTTCCTTTGAGCTAGTTGAGTATCTGGAGCATCACATTTGTGGGTTCGATTATACTCTCCAAATGGCCAGAAAAAGAGAACTTTCATGTGAAACTCGACAGTCTATTCTTGTTCTTAGAAATGAAGGCTATTCCATGCGAGAAACTGCCAAGAAACTGAACATTTCCTACAACAGTGTGTACTACTCCCTTCAGAGAACAGCACAAACAGGCTCTAACCAGAGTAGAAAGAGAAGTGGGATGCCCCGGTGCACAACTGTGCAAGAAGACAAGTACATTAGAGTCTCTAGTGTGAGAAATAGATGCCTCACAAGCCCTCAACTGGCAGCTTCATTAAATGGTACCCGCAAAACGCCAGTGTCAACGTCTACAGTGAAGAGGCGACTCCGGGATGCTGGCCTTCTAGGCAGATTGGCAAAGAAAAAGCCATATCTGAGACTTGCCAATAAAAGGAAAAGATTAATATGGGCAAAAGAACACAGACATTGCACAGAGAAAGATTGGAAAAAAGTGTTATGGACAGACGAATCGAAGTTTGAGGTGTTTGGATCACACAGAAGAACATTTGTGAGATGCAGAACAAGTGAAAAGATGCTGGAAGAGTGTCTGACGCCATCTATCAAGCATGGTGGAGGTAATGTGATGGTCTGGGGCTGTTTTGGTGCTGGTAAAGTGGGAGATATGTACAAGGTAAAAGGGAATAAGGTTGGGTCTCACTACATTTTGCAATGCCATGCCATACCCTGTGGACAGCGCTTGATTGGAGCCAATTTCCTCCTCCAACAGGACAATGACCCAAAGCACACCTCCAAATTATGCAAGAACTATTTAGGGAAGAAGCAGGCAGCTGGTATTCTGTCTGTAATGGAGTGGCCAGCGCAGTCACCAGATCTCAACCCCATTGAGCTGTGTGGGAGCAGCTTAACCATATGGTACGCAAGAAGTGCTCATCAAGTCAATCCAACTTGTGGGAGGTGCTTCAGGAAACGTGGGGTGAAATTTCTTCTGATTACCTCAACAAATTAACAGCTAGAATGCCAAAGGTCTGCAATGCTGTAATTGCTGCAAAAGGAGTATTCTTTGACGAAAGCAAAGTTTGAAGGCCAAAATTATTATTTCAAATAAAAATCATTATTTCTAACCTTGCCAATGTCTTGACCATATGTTTTATTCATTTTGCAACTCATTTGATAAATAAAAGTCACTTTTCATGTAAAACACGAAATTGTCTGGGTGACCCCAAACTTTTGAACGGTAGTGTGTGTGTATATATATATATATATATATATATATATATATATGTATATATGGGATAAAAAATAACTAACAAAGTACATAAACAAATAGATTGATTTACAGTGACTTACAGTACAATACAATACATTACAGGACATGGATAATATACATTGCTACATTCGCGAACATAACACCCAGATAAGCAACAATGCAAAGCAACCAAGTGTTAGGTGCCCTGGTAGAGAGTAAGAAGTAGATGAAGGTAGAGTAAGGGGAAGCACAAGAGGGTAGAGGGCCCTGCTCATAGGTGCTTACATTCTAAAATATACAATTTTAAAAAAAGCTGACATTTTATATCTGTGATATCTGGATGTTAAGATGTAACATAATAAAAGCTAATAATTACATATCACCTACAGACATTGATTTCTGTTAAAAAAATGTTTTTATTGGATCAGCCACTGGGAGGAATGTGATAGGTTTCAAGTTTTCGTACAAGTGTGGTCTTGCATCCTTTCGCTGTGAGTATGATATGAGTTTGTTCCGAAACTGGCAGTATGTAATAGGCCGAGAGTTGGAAGGGTGTGAGTTTATCTGAATCACGAGTCCATGTGAGTATTATGCTATTGTTCCTGTGGGAAAACTCGCAAATTGAAATGCGAGCTTCACTACAAGGTGCAAGTTAGCCAATGTAACCATTAGCAGCAGCATGTTTGACAGAAGCATGCACAGGTCAGTGAGATCTGTGCAGGCTTCTACTAAACACACTGCTGCTGAGGCTAAACCCGCCAGCCTTAAGAGTCTTTTTTTTTTGTGAGCTTTTTTTTAAACTAATTTTGTTTGAGTTTACAACTCGCACTTGATTGCATTGTGTGAGTTGTATATTTAACATGGGCAACATCGGGATGGCGTATTTTGCAGGGGCGAGAAGGTTTGATGTGAGCTTCATGCGAGTTTGCATGGTCTCGCACTCTATTACATACGAAGGATGCAAACTCGCATGAGGCAAACTTGCACATTTTTAGAACTCGAACTCTATTACATCTCCCCCCCTGTGTTTACTGATGCTAATATTTCTGCAGTGTAGTAATGTATTTTCTAGTGGTCTCCAGTCACCAGATAATAACCACTAGAGGGCCACATCATTTGAAGTGGGTGGCCTCCTCTTTCTCAAATGATGATGCACCTGAGTACATAATAGCCAGGACGGCGTACTTGCTGACCTTTTGGCTGTCTCCTCCTGGGGCGGGGCTTGGCCGAGGTGGGCAGGTCTGAAGGTGTGATAACACGATTGCATCATCCAAGCCCCTGCTGTGCAATACAGAGATTACCGGCATTGTAGAGAGGGGGGCAGAGCCACGATGATGCAATTCAACACAAATTGCGTTATTGGCCACCTGAACCGCCCACTTCACTGGTGAAGTGGCCGACTGCTGCCGGGTGGCCTCAGCTCCCGGGAGACGTGTCCACCTTTCCAGGTGGCCGGGTGCACCATCCGAATTTTAGGAGCCATTCCAGGAGGGTAGGCAAGTCTGCAGGATGGGGGAGATATATCCCCCATCTCTGAGCGTTTAATAATGATTTCTGCAGTGCAGGTGTTTTGTCTGGTGATCACATATGATCCTTAGAGAATTAATACTTAGCTGCCAAAGGAGACTATAGAACATCACTTATAGCTAATAGTAGTATTGGTTTCCAATGGAACTTTTGATTTTCAGGAGAAAAATGGACATATATTAACTCAATGGAAGTATGCTCATGGTACAGTATCTTGGGGAAGCAGCTGAGTGGGTAGGGGTGTGGAGCAGAGGATCAGAGCATGGACAATCTTTGCGCCAATATTTTCAAATGGAATATTAGGAAATATACAATACTGTCTTTCAGTTTACTCTTATTGTTTCCTAGGGACAGGTTTATATTTCACCGCATTACAGTAATTTAATATTTGTCAAATTTAATTTATCTTTTCTGCATACAGTAAATCAAAAGTGTCAATTAATCATCAGTAATGGACAGATGGCCCTGAAAAGATCACCTTAACATGGTGATTATGGGTCCCCACATCTTACAGTGTTTCCATTAAGTCTCAGCAACCACATTTTTCATGCATGAAGTCCTGCATCGTTCTTATTGCAGAATGCAAATAAAAAATCGAAGATAATGAATTTGTCACCAAAGAAAATATCATGAGAGTTAATCAGAAGAAAACTCTTAGTAAATGTAAACACCGGCAGGTGCTTCCAAAAAGTTATTTCAGGAAAACAGATGCTGCTTTCATCAGTAGTCAACCTATGTATCTATCACAACGTCACCTACGTTATATAGAATACATCACGGCAATTCATTTGGGCTAGTTCATTAAATCTGTGAGTTCTAATCTGGTCTGGGTGTTTTCTTTATTGAAATTAATTAAATTTCTAGTTCATTGGATTACTGTGTGTTTTATATAGAAGAACTGCCTTGTGATTATCGCTGTAAGGAGCGGGCTGGCTTATTTGACTCTTGAAAGGGAACAAATTCATTGAGTGTCAAATGTTAAAGTGGAACTGTCAAATTGAATTAACTTTTTCTGATCCAATGGTATTTCAACCTAAGTACACATCATGTTAGATAATATGTTCCGAAAGCCCTTTTTACCGATGTACACTTTGTACTAGCCTCATTTGCTAGAAGACTGACCTCAATGCTAATGGAGTTTTAGAAATTCAGAACTTGTTTCAAAAGTTTACCAGCGGAGCAGAAGAAGTTAATAAACGTATGTCTACAAAAAGCTGATATTTTGTGGGATGAACCAACATGATGAGATTGCAGCCTATCCAGGGATGTTGCTACTATTAAGAGATCCTAGGCAACATCCCGGACCACCAATGGTTAGGGAGCGTCTAAAACATTGAAAGAGTGAGATACTGAGCGTGATGCAGAAATGTGAGAAATGCGGGCAAACCCCCGAAAATGCAGTTTTCGGGGTTTGTTAGTATTTCTCATATGCACCAAGCCCCGGAATGCGATGGATGTGGTGGGTAATGCCATCTTCAGATGGCATTACCCTTTAGATCCTATAGGCTTCTATTCGGAGAGTGATGTGAGAGGGATCCAATGGGATCCCTCCCATCACCCCTCGCAGTGCACACGTCCTCCTGCGCATGTGCAGAAAGACGCCATAGGGACTTCTGAGTCATAGACCCGGAGGTAACTCATTCGCAAAGGACAGCTCTTACCGAGAGAGCTGTCCTTTGTGGTCTCCTTTATACATACCGGTGTAACCAATGCCGGCATGCATGCGCAGAGTGCAAGCATCATGCATCCCGCCCTTTTTCACTCATCCATTATTTTTGAATGTTCCCATGATGCCTCCACACTGCGGACCTAATTCGGAGGTGGACGCCAATGCATGCGCGACTGCAAAGTCGCAGCGGAGGTAAAATGCAAATGCTAGTTTCAGCTCTCCCCTTGTGTACTAGCGTATGACGGACTATGCAAGCTCTGAGACGCCCACTTTCAATGCCCGCGGGCAGTGCAACTCCACTAGCGGAAACACTCCACCATCGGTGCATCGCTGGCACCATGGACACTTACGACAGCCTATGGCCGATGCAATGTCTCCTTTTGAAAATTTTCAAAACATAGCCTCTGTGTTTGTGGATCTGCCTATCAGAACTCAGCCACCATCACTGACACCCCCGAGACACTCTCATAACACGCCCATGAGACGGCCTTTTGTTTTCATTCACTTCAGGCCACCTCCCAGTAACCCCCCAGGAACACCCATGGCTTTCCACCTCCAACTCAAATGGGAGTGATCCCATATTCAACATGCACAGTAGCAAATAGTCGCTCAGCTGTGCAAACATAGGCATTGCGTCCACCCCTGGATCAGGCCCAGAGAGCTGCTGACATGAGAAGAAGTAATATATATATTTCCAGGAAAAAGCCGGCACTCCTTGCACCTTTCCAGAGGTATACGTTCGGGAAGCCGGCGGACTCATTGCCGACCGCCGGCTTCCCGACTGCTTAATCCCGGCGAGGGTTTAATGGCAGGTATCTAAATCCAGACGCCTGACATTTTACCTACGCCGGGAGACCGGCGCCCGGCATCCCGGTCGAAGGGATGCCAGGCGCCGACAGCCATGCGGGGGGGAGGGTTAGCTTTAGGGCTCCCGGGGGAGACAGGGTTAGGCACCCCCCCCGGGAGGTTAGGGTCAGGCTAGGGGAAGGGGGGGTTAGGGTTAGGCACCCCCAGGGGGAGGTTAGGGTTAGGCACCCCCCCGCGAGACTTAGGTCTAGGCGGCGGGGAAGGGGGCTTAGGTTTAGGCATTTAGAGGAGGGGATTAGGGTTAGGCACAGGGGGAGGAGGTTTGGCTTAGGCACCCTAAAGGAGGGTTTGGGTCAAGGGGTAGAATTAGGTTAGTTTATATCATACCAAATCCCTTTCCAGCACATGACGTGCTTCCTCCATGTGTTGCATGAATATCGCAGTGACCATAGTAGATATTTTTCAGGAGAAAAAAAAATGCACTCACCATTTGAATTATTATTATTATTGTTATTATTATTTTTTTTATTATTATTATTATAGTTATTATTATTATTTTTTTTTATTATTATTATCATCCTTTATTTTTATGGCCCCACAAGGGTTCCGCAGCGTCTTACAAATGAGCAAAACAAGAAAACAGTGACTTACAGTACAAAACAATACAGGACAAGGACCTGGTTTATAAACATTGCTGCATGATCATATCGCTCAAATAAGCAGGAGAGGCACCGAAACCTGGCAGCACTGAGAGCAGCAGTGATGTCACATGGCCGCCGCACCACTGATTAAAGTTCACACACAGCCCAGCGCTGTCACTGTCTTGGCTGAAGTTGATAAACTCAATGTTGAAATCACAGGCCTCAGCGGTGGTCGCGGTGTAGGCTAGGTACAGTAGCTCACTCAGCTGTCAGTTTCTTTTACTGGGGAGGATTGTGCTGGGGCCCCTCGGAAGCTCGTACATGCTTTCCTTTAGCCCCCCCTGTCGCCGGGCCTGGGTGCTGTTATAGGGAGTAAAAGTTATTGGGACATATGTACTAAACTCTGGAAAGTGATAAATTGGAAAGTAATAAACTACCAACCAATCAGTTCCTAACTGTCATTTTTCAAACACAGCCTGTAAGATGACAGAAAGGAGCTGAGTGGTTGATGGTTTATCATTATCCAATTTATCACTTTCCAGAGCTTAGTACATCTCCCCCATTGTGAGTAAGGGAAAGGAGAAGCACATGAGGGAAGAGAGAGCTTACAATCTAAAGGGGAGGGGCAGACAGACAAGGGTGATACTGATGGAGTAGACAGGGAGGAAGGAGCATGGAGTAGTGGGTTAGGATGAGAGCTGGATGGCTTTGAAGAAGAAGTGAGTTTTGATAGCCCTTTTGAAGTTTTGTAGAGATTGAATCAATTGACAGTAAAGTCCAGCATGTTTAATGACATATCACCAAGTGAATTACAGGTTAAAATGTAAAGTCAGTCAACCTTTCGGTCCCATATTGCAGGACCTTTGTCAAGACTTACAGCATGGACATATTTCAATGACCAGGTAATGTTCCTGCTGTGAGTCTTGTGCATTATAACAAATAACATACCCATTAAGGGTTGGGGATCCCAGGGGTCAAAATCCCATCCCTAGCATCCCGACAGGGTAAGGACACCTATTGGTATGTATCAATTCCTAACCCTTCTCCTACCCCTACCCCTCCCTCCCCGGTGCCTAAACCTATCCTCTCCCGCTAGGGCCTAAACCTAACCTCCCCCTCACCGCACCCTAACCCTTCCCCCTTAGTGCATTACCCTACTCCTCCCCCTAGTGCCTAACCCTAACCCCGCTACTTACCTTGGATGCCGGCGGTCTGGATTCCGCCGTCGGGATTCTGACAGGTGCCGGGATTCCAGCGGCATTATTGTAAGCTCCGGCATCCCCTTTGCCAGGATATTGACTGGATCCCCCCAATAATAACCAGTGGCACATTTATAGAAACCATAAGGAATGATTAAGAATAAAATCTCCCTGTTTCCTGGCATGTGCAGGGAAGAACGTTGATTGCCATAAAGACATCACAGAGCATGTGATCCGATCTTTCAATAACCAATATTAACAAGCAATGTGCTGTCCTGCTCTGACCAGTGACCTGGGACCGAGACCTCTCCTGTTACATGAGCACTGATCACTCCTATTTGTCCATGAGTTGTGAAATATGGAACTTGTAAAAGTGACATGTCAGAAGGATTGTGCCAACGGCAATGCACCTGGAGGGAATACATGGAGGAAGTGCAAAGTTGTTACTTCTTTTGGACAATTTGCCTTATTCTTTTCTTTTGAGATCCCACCTCTGCCTCGTGCCCAGCAAATGAGTTAAGAAATTGAGCAGATTTCATGTCAGACCATTTGTCAGCTGCTGCAAGAAATGTATAGCTGAGAACTGAAAACCACAGCACAGCGAAATCATAGTGACAGCAGCCTGAACTTGTGACACTGCTGTATCGCGGATACTGCAGAGACAAGATGATAAACATTGAGATGAAAAGAAAAATGTTTAACAAATTTAGAGAAAAAATTATGCTCCCTTTACCCACATCCAGTAACATGTAATAATGAGGCAGTATTTATCTATGATGTCAGATAAATAACCTTTGTTCCATGGGGTTAGGGGGGGGTAAGGTGCGCTCTCCCTGCTAGTGGTGGTGATGGTGATGACTTGTGTGTGTTTGTGAGTGGTGTTAATTGGAATATTTCTTCTGGTGGTAGTGGTGTTTTGGGAGTGAGAAGGAGGGTGTGATTGGGTATGGAGTGTGGTTTGGAGTAATGTGAAAAAGGGGGATGGGATAGGATCGAAATGATGCCAGCGAGACACAGTAGTTTGGGGCAAAATCTTTTATTGAGTAGTCACAATGCTGCTCAGTTGAGATCCCGGGCAGGTGGGTGAGGTTCAGTGATGAGTGGTGATGAGACTGGGCAGCTAGGTGGACCCTTTCAGGGGGCTCTTTCCCGTGCGGTTCAGTGACTTTCCACGTCACCCCTGCTGGACCTATGGTTGACAGTCTAGGAAGTCTCGGGGTGGGGGGATGTGCAGAATGGGTTGGAACACCTGTGTGGCGTCCCGCGTGTTGGTGCGAGTCTTGGCAGTACTTACCTACCGATAGGTTTTTGTTATGGTGATGTGGGTCGACGTTGCGGCCGTTGCAGAAAGGTTGGAAGCTGCAGGTTTTGTTGGTGAGCTGGGACAGTGTGTTGCTGGAGTGCTGCAGGTGCACGGCTGTTCTGATTGGTCTGCGGAGGTCAGCGACCCGAGAGTGCAGCTGCGGTTGGTGCTTGGTCGTGCCTCTGGTGGTGTGGAGCCAGAGGTGTGGATGGGTGAGCTGCTGGGAGGCTGGGTTGCGGCGTGTGTGATTGGACCACCCCCGGGATTTAGAATGGAAAGGCCGGGGGAGATAAGGAGGGTGTGACCGGGATGGAGCTGGTCACTGGCGATGTTGGCTGTGTGGATTTGCGGCCGGATGTGCAGGGTGCTCTCTGCACTGACCGTCCCTCATGGAAATGGGGATAGACGGTGGAGGCAACCCTGGCCAGGAGTCAGTGTGAGCACGCCAGAGGGGGGCTGGGGGAGAGAGGCTGGTCCAGAGTGGAGCTGGTCACTGGAGGTGTGAGCAGTGCGGACCAGTGGGTGGGTGGACTGAGAGCTTTCTGCAATGGCGGTCCCTGGAGGGGATGGGGATCTTCAGTGGAGGTCAGCCTGGATCGGTTTAGGGTTTGATGTGAGGGTCTCCAACGCGTTTCGGCACAGGTGCCTTCTTCAAGGAGGTGTGAGAGGATCAATGCTTCTGAGGTTCTTATGTAGTCCACTTCCGGGGGTGGGGGTGTGGTCAGGTGACTCAAGGGGCCAATTGTGTGTTTGAGAGGTAATGCAGTGCAGGTGTGTGCAGGGATTTGCTGAATGGTGATGCGGTGCAGGTGTGTGCAAGGACTAGCTGGAGTGATAAGTGTAATCAGATTATCACTGTCGAAGTTTACGTTTCATATCGGAGCTTTTACCTGGGATAAAGTATCCCCGTATTCAATATGAAACTAACGAAAACGGGAGCCTGTGAAGTGGGATTTGCATAAAGTTACGAAATTTTCCTTAAAAAAATTGTAGGACCCCCCTAAAGTTGTAAAAACATGGGGGATCACTATGGGTACCCCCGTTTTAGCCTTTAAATGAAAGTCGCATGAAAATGAAATAGCCGCAGCAGGTGTTTTTTCCCGACATTGAAGAAGTGTTGCAGAAGAGCACTTTGGTTATTTTTTTCGTTTTTTTAAGTGGTCCCATCAAATTTGGGGTACATGAAACTGGGTACTAGCATATTTTGATGTCCCTAAAGTAAGTTTTTAAAAATTCTGAAATTGTGCACCTGCCGCTATAATTCTATTCTAGAAAACACCTGCCGCATACTTGCAGAATAGCCCTGAACCTATTTCCCTATTGTTAAACTATTTTTTCCCATTTTTTTTTTCACCCCAATTTTTAAATTAATTTTTTGGGGTGTCCCTATTTTTTTAAAAAACTTTTTTTGACACAGTTCTTTTTTAAATGTCATTCCCAGGGGTGCAGGCTATTTTTTTTAAGCCTGCACCCCTAAACCCCAATTCTGCACTTTTTTTCGACACCTATTCAATGGTGAAAAGTTATCCCCGTTTTTTATCAAAGACTTTTCGAACCTGCGAAAAGTCTTTGAAATTGAATACGGTGTAAAACTAAAACCTGCGATAATGACGTCATAGGTGCGATATTAACGCAAAAAATGAGTTTTCGCACCAATATTGAATACCCCTGTATGTCTCATAAAAGGATCACATGTGGAAAAATCAGTGCTCCATTAAGGAAATGCAGAAAACATGCACCGTTTGTAAGTCCTAGGACAGGTCTGTGAACCAGAGAATTCATATTGCTGAGTTACAGTCTCATACAGTACATCCCCTTTATATGATTTTTAGTAAAAGTTGGAATATCCCATGACCTCTTTTAATAGTGGAAAAATATGAACCTATTAATCTTAATAACTACCTGAAATGGTTTGGAATTAGGGAGGTTAAATGTTTAAAATGTTGAAGTAATTCTTAAAGTACCATTATTTTTTTATTATCACATTAGTATGGGTAATACATGCACTCTACAAGGTGAATTATTTTTCTATGGTCTCCTATGGTAGAATTTAATGTCTGGTATTTGTAACAAAATGAACTGTAGCAAAAAAAAAATAATCTTAATGTAAATGAAACTCTGTGCCCCCAAGAAGGCCCCATAGTCAGGGTATTTCCTGCATATCTGCCCCGGGCAGGCTGAGTGCCATGGGGGGCTCTTTGGCATCTATCATCAGCCCAATACTTCCTACACCCATCCCAATTTCTCTTTGGGACTTCACCTCACCCACCTCACCCCCTGGTCACTCCTTTCCAGCACTTTCCCCGGGCTGAATTTACCAGAGAGGGGTTTCAACTGTCATTTTAGAGAGACCTGGAGAGGTCGTACTGAGCCCCAATAAAATGCCGCCATCGTGCACAATCAATTTTGCTCCCTGTGCAGAAACACCAGTCACATTGCCCTTTGTAAGGCTCTGCCCATAGTAGCAGCACCAGCTTTTTTGATGTTTTTGATGACGGGTTCCCATTTGTGAGAACCAAGCATTTCTAGATATACTCATTCTGGCATTTGCATGCAATAAATAATTGTGAATATGAAAAAGGAAGGAGACTCCGCGCTTGTATATTGAATAGGTTATAGCAACTATAATAGGAGAAATGCCAAACCCCAGTGTCACGCCTTTAAAAAAGTCTAATCATTACATGAAACACATTAGCGCTGAATGACCTGTTAACAGTCACCTACTACAGTTCTAGTGTTGTAATGTATTGCTGTTTATTGATTGATTCAACTGATTTCAAGATAACATTACAAACATTTAAGCTGGGTACACACTACACGATCCTGGATCGTGGTTGACGGTACAGACGATCGAGCAATATGTTGATCGGCCATTCACACTAAACAATAGAGTGCACGACCACACAATATATATTGTTCAGTGGCCACTTCCAGGAGCATGGTGTCGTTCAAGATATCTTCATATCGGCCGTTCAGAAGATGCGATGAACGACCCGTGGGAGTGCGCAATCGACCGTACACACTAGACTATGTGCCCGATATGTTGGCCTGAACCACCATATTGGATGACATCTCGTCTAGTGTGTACCCAGCGTTTAAGAAGGATAGTATTCTTTGTTATATTTATCAAATTTTTGGTCTTATAATTCCACCTGGGAACGATTACCACTATAGTTGGTATTTGTTACCAATAAGGGATCATGGGGGTCATTCAGACCCACTCGCGAGCGGCAGTACGCTCGCAAGTGGGTCGATGGTCCCCACTGCGCATGCGCACGACGGAGGGAGCTCCGTCGTGCGCATGCGCGAGACCCGGCGAGCGAAGGACTTTCCATCGCTCCGGGTCTCGCACTAAAGGGGGCGTGCTGTCGATGTTGATTGACAGCACGCCCCCTTTGGTGGGCGTGCCGGGGGCGTGCCTGCCAGACGGAGGCGTTCCCATGGGAATGCCTACCGTCTGAAGCCGGCCCCACTGACATCACTAGTGATGTCAGTGGGAGTGATTTTGGCTCTGATAGAGCCAAAATCACTCCTGGCCTTGCGGCTGGGAAACCCGACCGCAGGGTTTCCCTCGCAATTCCGATGGTCGCGATGGTCAAAACCATCGCGACCATCTTTTTGCACGCTCGTATATGCTGTGGGTGGCGACCCACAGCTATACGAGCGTCCGGGAGGACGCTCCATATTAATGGAGGAGGGCCCTGATTCAGAGCGAGCGCTCTGGTCAGAGCGTCCGGCTCTGAATCAGGGCCCATATTTGTGTGTGGCTTTAGTATTATATATCTTTGTCATTTTATATTGGATATTTTAATGGCTTTGGTAATAAGCTTTGTATTTATGAACAGACATTATTTTATTCTATCTATTGTGTTTTTCTGATTACAACTCCAAACACCCTGAGGGGACAGGAGAGCTTACAAACGTTGCCTCTTTTTCTAGTGGAATAAGTGGAATATTTTTATTCATCTAATTGACTCATTATTATATACATACTGTAATTATACCCATGTCCCGCAAAAACTAAGTATACATTTTTAAAGTACAGCAATTACTACATGATAGTATGTTACTTATAGGTGCATAAACACGACTTTGAAACATTTGTTCTTATTTTGTTTAATATTAGTTGATATTGTTTACTGACACATAGAAACCACTTGGCCCATCTAGTCTGCTACTATGACTAGCTCTACTAATGGGACCCGCACATCAGCAATTACAAAAAAATACATGGCCGATATGTACCAGCGATTCACAGATTATATTCACCAAAGAACGGATCTGCCAGTAGTGAAAGGCTCATCATTTTACTAGTAACGGTCTGCAAAACGGCTGATTCATACCAAACACAGCCCCGATTGGTCAGCATAATTCAATATGTTGGACAACCTAATTCACCTATTCAGATCACTTTTTGGTTGGAATTGGTGATCGGTGAACCCCATAAATTGTCGAGTTTTGTACACAATCATCTGCAAAAAGGGTACTGTAATTGCCCAATTGATTGTTGATGTATGGAGCCCAAAGGAAAGTCTTGGTATATTATACAATACCAGAATTAATGTTTTGTTTATCTCACACTGTACTAGTCATTTTTCTTTTTTGACTCATTTGCATATTTATTTTTTATTTTTGTTGCTGGTTGTCATTTTAATATGTACAATAGTAAAAATTGGAATATTATTTTTTCTATTTTTATGTTTACATAAGAGTGTTGCCAAAAAAAAAAGGTTTATCTTTCTGTTTTATTGCTGTCTTGCAAAACACATCCGTGTTGACATTCTCATGTCAACATTATGAATGTCGACATAGTGAATGTCGACACTGAACCCCATTCCTGGGTCGATTTCCTCTACATATCACTGTTCTACTGCTTTACAGGATAGAGTAACTCTGCCCAGGAGAGAGCACAGTACGCTGCATAACATGGGCTCTCCCATTTTACTTCTAACCCTATGTAATGACGTACAGTGGTTACCTACAGTGATAACTCTGGGGGGCTTGGTGATAGCCCTGCCCCCACTACGCGATGTTGGTATTTGTATAATCATCTTACAGCGGGGAACATGGGGCCTTGATGATGGGATATGCATCAAATGACATCACATCAGAAGAATATGAAGTGGGATCCAGAACAATGACCACAAAATCCACACAAAGCAGGCGCATCCAGGGCTGGTGCTACCATTAGGCAGCTTTAGGCAGCCGCCTAGGGGCGCTGGCCACTGGAGGGTCCACAAAAAAAATGAATGGCATAATTCATGGCTAAGTGGCATATAATGAATTTGTGGCACAGCTGTGTGGCATATTATGGATTTGTGGCAGTGTTATGAGGTACATTATGATTTTGTTGCTCTGCTATGTGCAATATTATATATAGTATATTATGAATTTGGGACACTGCTGTGTGGCATATTATTTAACTGGGGAGACTGATGCGTGGCATATTATGAGTTGGAGGGAGCAGGGGCGGTTGGTGAAATGTTGCCTAGGGCGCCCGGAAACCTTGCACCGGCCCTGGGTGCATCTGCAATTTTTTGCCATAGTCATGCGCCCGAGGCCATTGAGGCTGATCATTTGCAACCTGGTGGATCTGCAGGGCTATTCAGACCAGCACAGAAATCAGCCATTTCTCCACCTGTAAGCGGCGCATTCGCACTTAGCATTAGCTTGCCGGGAGGGTGACGTGGGAGTGTAGATGGAATTGCGGCCTATTCTGAGGTGAGCATGCACAAAGATCTACCAACTTCTGAGGTATATTTTGCACTCAGAATAGGGCTGTTGCAAATCCATGCTGACTGTGATGGCGGCTGCTCCCATAAATGGATGAAGAGGTGCTGTGAAGCCGCATATATTTGACCAACTTTTAATACGGGTGGAAATCTGCAGCCACTTTGCACATGGCTCTGAAATACAGTAGGCCCGAAGTGTTTAAAAAAAAATAAAACCTGCTTGCTCTAAATAGCATTATTGTACAGACGTTTTATGCTAAGAAAATGTGTTTTAAATGTTCTATGCAAAATTTTAATTCCCAGGAGACTGAGGGGCAGTTATATTGCGGGATCGCCTTGAAAACGGCCATTTTTAAGGGATCCTCGCAAAAAATCAAAGAATCCCCAGGAGGTACCAAGGAAGCTCCGCAGCAGATGTCTCTGATATCTGCCTCAGGTCCTGATTCAGAGCCGGACGCTCTGACAGAGCGCTCGCTCTGAATCAGGGCGTCTTTTTTTTTTTAATGGAGCGGCCTCCTGGGTTGCCACCCACAGCTAATGCGAGCAGCCAGGATGATGGTCGCGTTGGTCAAGACCATCGCAACCATTGGGCTTGCGACGAGACCCTTGTGGTAGGGTCTCGTGGCCGCAAGCCCCAGAGAGCTTTCGGCTAAAACAGAGGCGAAAGCTCTCCCACTGACATCACTTGTCGGGTTGTAATGATCACACGCCCCTTAGAACCACAAAATAGATGAAAATAAAAATGGCTTCTATATAACAGCTGCATTGTGGGGATATGACAGCTGCTGGTGCAGACAAGAAAGGTTCTGTCACCTTAGCAGCACAGTAGTAAGTTTTCAAGTTTGGTTTGGAAAAATGAAGGTAAAAACCTGTCTATTTACTGCAGGTTTCAGTACATTTTGCTATACTCTAATTTGTTTATTTGCATATGTAAATGTTACAATTCCTTGCTTGGCTAACTTTGATACTTGTAATAGAACGTTTCCAAAAGTAAACAAAGTAAGCATAGGTCAGTACATACCATTGCTGTTACCAGTACTGTACCTGTCCCGTGTCACAGGTTGTGCCAAGCTTCTGACCTTGACGTTATTGTCTCCAGTAAAGCGGATTATCAGGTTGGTAAAGCAGCTCCCAGCCTGTCCTCGGTCTGACATGAAATTAGGCAGTTAATTCTATTACAGAGCATGTGCTGAAGTTTAATCACTCATTGCACACACACTACTAAAAGAGTCAAGGATTCTCACATTACTTAATAACACAGTTAAAGCCTCATTTTACATGCCCTGGTTTTACAGTTTCCCGGAATTGACTTTTTCTAGTCTCATTCACTTATTGCATGTCAGTGAGACTTATCCCTGACTTTATCCTGCATTTTAAAAATTCTTACAATTACATTTGTACTGTTCTAGTGCTTTTCAGTTGTTTTATGTTGGTACTTATGATTGCGTGTGTTCAGTATTTCTGGGTATAGTAATGTAATAGTTACAAAATTCCACACGTACAGTATACAGGAATGTATATATGTGTGTGTGTTAGATAGAAAGTAGATTTTTTTTTTTGTTTTGTTTTCTGTTTTTTTACTCTAACATTCTGTTCACCATGCAGATGTGATTTTGAATTGGACATAAGTTTCGGTTTTGTACCATTTGCCAATATTAAAATGAACCTCTATATACCCCTGCCTGTACCTTCAAAAATACTTCCTATAAACCTCTGATGACGCTAATTTGCGTACGCAGTCATACAATAAATAGAGACTCCAGACTCAGGACATGTGGTTCCGAAGCACAAAGTATTATTCAAGTAAAAGTACAGTCAGTTACACGCTATGATCTGTGTACAATTTAGCGCAAAGGAATTATACAGACCCCAAGTACAGTATACATACGCATGCGCTCTGGACCAGATCCCGGCATTCAGAAAGAAAACCTCCGTCTATCAGCATTCAGCAAGAAGACTAAAGACCCAGTGTTTGAGCACACATGTTTATACCCCCCAGAATAGACAGGACAATAGAGAAGTTTCTTGCTTATGCCATTGGTTCCCATGGGGGAACCATCTGTTACAGAGCGTTTAACAGGCTGCTTCAAATAGACTCAACCCAGCCTCCAACAACTAGGGGTCTCTGCCCACCCGCCCCCTAACAGTCATCCTAACAGTTGTTCATAAAATATACATTTTGTTGTTTGAAGTCTCTGCGATCCATAACTCGAGAATGCATGATGCGATCTCCCCACCAATTACACCGGAATACTGTAAAAAGAGAATGCACCAGTACAAAACCAAACACGATTTGTTTAGCATGTATAATACCTTAGTTATCAAATATCTTTATTTCTCAGCATTTAAACTAACTGAACCAACTTAAATCATACACTTTAAAGCTTATTAATCCTTATGTGTGAATATGTAATGTGTGAGTATTCGGGGTTTGATATAAAGACGTATTAATGTGTGTATGAGGAAGGGTGCACTTAACTCTCACTTAAGTGAACATCTTAGCAGTGTGACATGCTGAGCCAGATAGTTCCACATGCCCACTCTGCCAGCAGTCCCCCCCACTTGTCCCTGGCTTCAAAAGAAAAACTCTTTATTCTCCAAGTCTCTTGTGTGAAATGCAAATAGCCCAGCTACAAGAGACAGACCTAAGATGACACTCTAGTCTTTGAAGTCAGGTCATTGCAGGAAGCTTGCTAATGTAGGTGTGTATTCTAGCCAGACCACCTGTAGTGAGGGCAGACACTGTCCAGGAAGCTTATCTACACAAGCAAGTTGTCACATAGTCATTTGCTTTATTCAGCTAATGCAATCAATTTTGACATAGTGTAAAGTCATTTTGAAATATATCCTTTATAATACGTAAAGTCATGAAATAGGCTTCTGGTGAATCACTGTAACTTGCTAATAGTATTATCGCCACATGTACTAAAGTGTGAGTTTATCTAAAATGGCGCTTAGGCGGCCATCTCGCAAAATGGCGTCTTGCGGCCAGTCGCAAGATGGTGTCGCTGCGATTCAATTTTAAACTGATCTTGTCTCAGCCAATAATCTAGTTTCGACAGTCCACCCTTTGATAGCGAACAACATGCTATCACAATCTGATCTTAAAATTTAATTTAGGCTTACATTTAAATATTATTTAGTGTTATTATGGGATGGCACAGGGTGGTTCTTAATCCATCAATAATGTGTCTCTGAGTGGGGACATAAAACTACTATTATACGCACACCGCGGATCTTGGAAGATCATGTGAAAGGTGTGGGGATGCACCAGTCTTATAAAAGCAGTCTTGAAGGGGAATTGAGACTTTACATTATCTGAGGTGTTTTAAAAATAACATTTCAATAATACATTCTATGCATGGCTAAATATAATACATTAAATGATGGTATTTCCTAGCACAGGGTTGTAATGCAGTTCTGTATTTACCTCAGTATTCATACTGGCCACTATCATAATTTCATTCTTTTGTTTTACTCTATTTTTACATTTTCCACACTTCAACACAATAGGAACACACCGGACGCATATGCCAATTATTATGATGACAATCAGTATAAGGATTAAGAATTTGCCTATGCTGGCGATCACTTCCGGGACCCATTCCCCTAAACCTGAGAACCATTTCATTGGGTTCAGCCATGAAACCCATCCTTCTATCTTCTCCCCTACTTCAGCCACTGAAGCATTATGGTTCTTACAAAATTCCCACTTTAGCTGCAGAATTTCATCCATCTTCCGGTCTATCACCTCCTTAGGGTCGCTGGTATCATTGGTGACATAGGTGCAACATTTTACTCCAAATTGGGTGGCTAACATTACGCAATACCCTCCAGTAACAGCAGTTAAATAATTCAACACTAGCCTGTGTTGCACCAGTTCTTTCTTGTACGCTTGCAATTCTCTCCCTGTATACCTGAATGTGTCATCGTACATCTCGGTGATATTATCTATCAATTTGGCAAGTTCCTGGATATATCTAAAATTTAATGTACCCCGAGCGATCCTGGTGGGGTCCAATGCGACTAGAACTTGAAAGCCAGTTGTCTCACTGATTAACTGAGAGGCTTTATGTACATCACCAGGTACCATATTTCTTTTGCCTCTGTGTTCATATTGTGTGTGAAGATATGGTGATGGTATGTTTTTATGTATACCCAGCAGTTCAACATGTAGTCCCAGAAGTTAGTCCCATAACTTCTGGGACTACTCTTCCCAGGTAACACAAACCTTCGGAACTCGGGGAGAGCCATTTATACGCTTTTCTTCCACAGATGAAATATACATTATCAGGGAGAACATAAGGAATGGTATGCATCATTATCATTAAGCACATTTCCCTTGCAAACAATCCTATTTCTGGTTCTTCCATCTAGTACATGCAAGTTTCTGGCTGTATTATTTTAGCACAATAACCATTTGGCACCTTACCAATAATTTCTTTGGTGGAACTCAATATATACCGATACCTAAAATGTTTCCCACCAGACTTAATGGAGCGTAACAGATCATGGTTTATGGACTCATTATCAGCTCTTTGTGAGAAGGTCATCGTCTGATTATTCCCCGTCACTTCCCAACTCCCGTGTCTATTGGGGTTGGTTATGTTTAAGCACAAAAGTGATCTATCTACTTGGAATTGATGGAGTTTGAAATGAGGTGGTTTGGATGAGAGAAATTTTCCATCCAATGTTTTCCTTTTTTGCAATTCTAAAATTTTCTGTGATATTCAGTGGAAATGGCACCAACCCTACATTATGCTGTCCCTGTGGCACATGTGAACACACCCAGCAATCAGTTTGATTTAACACTTTGCCTACCATGCTATGATAATCCTCTAGAGGATACCCACCCCAGTACGGATTATATTTAGGTTGGCACCGTTGGATACAGTTCTCATCAACTAGGGACCCACAAAGCTCACAAATACAGGAATCTTCAGACGATAAACCTCCACACCTTCCCCGAGTATCCGGAATGACAGCTCTCTTAACAATAACAGTACTAAGATTGGTCAGACACTCCCCTGATTGGCATTGCACTCCTCCTGACTCCACTTCATCAGCGCTGCCATCAGCTCCCGTTTCCTCTATCGGTCCTCCATCACAGACACTGAGTATCCCCAAACAGATCATCATGACAAAAACTCTGGAAAAAAAAAGAACTAGGATGACCACAGCAGACCATTCCATCCACATTTCTTTAGCTCAGATATCTCGCCGGCACCTTTTTAATCCTTCCAGCACAAGCTCGCAATCGACAGGTCCACTTTATCGGCCTTGTCTCCGCCTTGTATCTCCACCGGTTGGTTAACCTCCCTATAGTGAGTGGAATGGACCCACGTATCTTCCTCGGCCACCCTTTGTGGATGTAGTATCGTCAGATACGGACCTTTCCACCGATCAGTCAAACAGCTAAAAAAATTTGGATCATAACAAATTCTCCAGATTTGACATCATGACAGTTTGCATTAAATATGTTAGTTAATAACACTTTCAATTTCTGTTATTCGCATTCATCTTCGTGAGACCCTTTACAGTTACCTCATTATCATATTTTCACATGAGGCTGCCTGTTTGAACAGTGTCTCAAAGGGGGGCAAATAAAGGAAAAGACAGTCTGGAATAATCTTAGTGTTGTTACCCATCACCTTACACATGTTCTTGGAAACGTCACCTGTAAAATAAGACCCCCTATCATTTTTAATAACTCTAGGGATATAGTATCTGCATACAGGTTCCTGCAATCAAATTTTGTTATTAATAGCTACTGCTCTAAATAATACCTGGGCCACTGGGTTGGATAATATTCCGAGTAGCCGACCTTAGCCTGGCATGGCTGCCGTTTATCCTTATCAACCTTGTGTCCTGTGAGTGGGAGACAAAGCACAACAGTTTAATATCATTTAAACATGACCTAAATACAACAATAAATCGTCCACATTCTACACTAGAACAGATCCATCGGCAGGTTGAAAAGATTGTAAACAGTCATATAAGGCCTGGGAGAAGATACTGGGGTTGCCTATGAACCCATGGGAAACTAGTGCTCCTGTGTGGTGTTCTTTACTTTGCAGTACTTACTTATGTGTCCCGCTTGGTTTCAGTTAAAACATGTTTTTGAACGGGTTGGATGAAAGGATTGTTGTGGGAGTTGAGCAAGAGGAAAAGGTGGTGGGTATGGGTAAGGATAGGGAGGGTAAGGATATTGTGGGGGATATGAGTATGGGACCTGTGGTTGTGTATGATATGTGGGGTAAGGATGTGTTTGCTGTGGTGTGGGATTGGTGAGGACGTGTAACTGTTCAGGTGCAGGTGTGTGTGTGGGTGCAGGTGTGTAGGTTGGCTGTGATGTTATTGTCATTCCTTCCAGAGCTTGGATACTGACAGCCATTAGTTTTTCACTCTGGGTCTCTCTCTCTTCTTGGAGATGTTTTTATCATGTTCGATGGCGGTTTCTATGAGGGTATCTATTGTGAGTCCCCGCCAGCCAGGCTGTGAGGTCTGAACCCGGGTTTTTTAAACTCTCCTTCAGACCGTCCACGAGTATCGTGACTATCATTCCCCTGTGGAGAGTGCTATCTTTAATATCCTCTATCCCAGTGTACTGGGTGATAGCCTGCAGAGCCCGATCGCAATAATCTTCTGCAGTTTCACTCTCCTTCTGCTTAATGGTAAAAATTTTGTTCCAGTTAACTACTACTGAAAAATATATACCCAATTGAGTTACAATGCGGGAAATGTTACCTTGGTTTACTTGGTCTGTTAAGGGAACGTCACTATCCAATACACAATCCGTGATAAATTTTGTCACGTCGGTATTGCATGGTAGACAGGCCCTTAACACCACACGCCAATCTTTATTAGTGGGTTCATGTGAACTACTCAAATTTCTCAAAAATCTTTGACATTTGGCTAATTCCTTTTTGGGATCGGGGAAATCATTTATGATGGAATTTAGTTCTGCTCTTGTCCAAGGACCATGCATTACTACTTCCCTCGTGGGTACTATACCGTTTGCATCTGCATTTCCATTTGGAACAGTTATTGTCCGAATGGGATGCAGACCGGTAGCGCTGCTACCTTTGACCTGATTACCTGGCTGGGGGTTTAGTCTGCTGCTGCTACGTATGGTATGAACAACTTCCTCTACGGGTGCAGAGGGCATTAACACTTCCCTTGCTGTTACCGATGGAGATGGCGGCACCACTAGTGATTGTGGTGATGCAGCATCTATCATCTGCACAGCATGGGAAATGGCAGACATTACAATAGGCTCATCATCCGCATCATGAACATTTTCTTTATAGTTGCTTAAGAGAGGGTACAAGTTGCTTGTTACATTTTTATGGGTATTTTTGGTAACTGTACTTGCACCTCCATCCACATAAGGTGGGGGAGGTGAGCATGAACTGCTGGCAATACTCTCCACGACACTACCTTGCCGCACGGGTGCGCCATTTTGCGGCTCGCCCGTATTGCAATTTAGCATTGCGGATGTATTTTCTGGCAATGTGCTCACGACGCTAGTTTGCGTCGTTTCAACATTTTTAAGCCATGCATCCCCTTCATGCTGCCACAGTTTTAAACATTCAAAA
This sequence comes from Taudactylus pleione, assembly GCA_031769625.1. NCBI lineage: Eukaryota > Metazoa > Chordata > Amphibia > Anura > Myobatrachidae > Taudactylus > Taudactylus pleione. The sequence goes on from JAUIMM010000091.1 coordinate 15,381,815, forward strand.
TATTTAACCTTTTTCTCTCAGGAGCGCATCAAACTGATGTGATCCCGGACATTATCTAATACATCTTTATCAAAACTACCAATTCTGGGAAATGGTCTAACACTCTTCCTCGTCATATTAAACCATAAATCACAATACCTTATTGCATAAGTACCGTACTTAGTATGCATGATACGACGGGCCGATCCGATCGGCGCCTCCATTAGCAGCACATCATTGTCTAACATCTCTACTGTTTGCGTGGCTCCCATTCTGAGACAACTCCTACACTTTTCAATAAAGATTTAAACTGGTGAAAGACAATCAAGATACTTTCACTTACCTGTGGACGATTTAAGTCGGCGGCGCCCACACACCTGGATAAGATTTAGTAAGGCAACTTCCACACCTGGATAAGATTTGAAAAAGGCAACTTCCACACCCGGATAAGATTTAGTAAGGCAACTTCCACACCTGTGAGAGTTTATATGTCGGCTACTCTCACGCACCTCTCTACAACAAAGACAACATGTACATCTGCTACTGTGTATAGAACGGTAAAGCTGCTTACCGAGCGGCTAGACTAACCCTTGCACCTAGCCCTTAAAGGTCATACGGTACCTTTAACTGTAGGGAACAAATTACCCCGGCCAACAATACACTCACTGTTACACACTTTTTCCTGCGCAGAAAAATACATGTTAACCCAGATATTGGTAAGAAAAAAAAATGTAAACCTCAATGGCTTTGTTCAAATACATGGCAGCAGAACCGGCAGTGCGTATACGCTATTGTGCGACCAGCCGCATACACAATAATGCGACTACCACACAACCGTATAATGACTTTTTAGCCGCGTAAACAAAAGTGCGTCTTTGCTATGCGCAAACCTGCGACTTAGCAGCGTACTCAGTACTGCGGCACCCCTTTAAACGTAAGGTTCTATCTACAAAGGAAAACAAACTTTTTTCTTTCTTGTCCCTGGATTCTAGTCAGCTTCCTTTGCTCACACGAAAATGGATAGCGATTTTTCAGCACAACGGTTGCAGGAAAACCCTGCATGTGGCCACTCCACCCTTTGCTAAGACATCGATAGCCGTATGTGCCAAGTGAGTAGGTAAGTGACTTCACTCGATGAGCCCCCATCTGCCGATATTAAAATGAACCTCTATATACCCCTGCCTGTACCTTCTAAAATCCTTCCTATAAACCTCTAAGGATGACGCTAATTTGTGTATGCAGTCACACAATATATAGAGACTCCAGACTCAGAACATGTGGTTCCGAAGCACAAAGTATTATTCAAGTAAAAGTACAGTCAGTTACACGCTATGATCTGTGTACAATTTAGCGCAAAGGAATTATACAGACCCCAAGTACAGTATACATACGCATACGCTCTGGACCAGATCCCGGCATTCAGAAAGAAAACCTCCATCTATCAGCATTCAGCAAGAAGACTAAAGACCCAGTGTTTGAGCACACATGTTTATACCCCCCCAGAATAGACAGGACAATAGAGAAGTTTCTTGCTTATGCCATTGGTTCCCATGGGGGAACCATCTGTTACAGAGCGTTTTACAGGCTGCTTCAAATAGACTCAACCCAGCCTCCAACAACTAGGGGTCTCTGCCCACCCGCCCCCTAACAGTCATCCTAACAGTTGTTCATAAAATATACATTTTGTTGTTTGAAGTCTCTGCGATCCATAACTCGAGAATGCATGATGCGATCTCCCCACCGATTACACTGGAATACTGTAAAAAGAGAACGCATCAGTACAAAATCAAACACGACTTGTTTAGCATGTATAATACCTTAGTTATCAAATATCTTTATTTCTCAGCATTTAAACTAACTGAACCAACTTAAATCATACACTTTAAAGCTTATTAAACCTTATGTGTGAATATGTAATGTGTGAGTATTCGGGGTTTGATATAAAGACGTATTAATGTGTGTATGAGGAAGGGTGCACTTAACTCTCACTTAAGTGAGCATCTTAGCAGTGTGACATGCTGAGCCAGATAGTTCCACATGCCCACTCTGTCAGCAGTCCCCCCCCCACCTGTCCCAGGCTTCAAAAGAAAAACTCTTTATTCTCCCAGTCTCTTGTGTGAAATGCAAATAGCCCAGCTACAAGAGACAGACCTAAGATGACACTCTAGTCTTTGAAGTCAGGTCATTGCAGGAAGCTTGCTAATGTAGGTGTGTATTCGGGCCAGACTACCTGTAGTGAGGGCAGACACTGTCCAGGAAGCTTATCTACACAAGCAAGTTGTCACATAGTCATTTGCTTTATTCAGCTAATGCAATCAATTTTGGCATAGTGTAAAGTCATTTTGAAATATATCCTTTATAATACGTAAAGTCATGAAATAGGCTTCTGGTGAATCGCCGTAACTTGCTAATAGTATTATCACCACATGTACTAAAGTGTGAGTTTATCTAAAATGGCGCTTAGGCGGCCATCTCGCAAAATGGTGTCTTGCGGCCAGTCGCAAGATGGTGTCGCTGCGATTCAATTTTAAACTGATCTTGTCTCAGCCAATAATCTAGTTTCAACACATTGGCTCCAGTTATTTTAAATGGCTGCGGCTCCAGTTAGGCTTGTTTCCAGAAATATGTCTCGCAGGTACTTTTATTTCTCTTGCAGTTATTTTTATTATTCTGTTTTGTTTAGGATACTGACCGACAAGTTTCGGTATCCTAACCCTGTCGGGATGCCATTGTCGGGATTCTGACCTCTGGGAAACCGAGCGCTGGCATCCTGTATCCAGCCCCTCATACTTTCGGCTGGTCACAGCCAGTGTCAGACCGGGGCATGAAGTGCCCACCGAGCATACCTACTAACATTGGTGATTCAGTGGTAGGGACATCTGTGTGCGTGTCTGAAAAAGGGTTGTGGCCTATCTGTAAAGGGGGCGTGATCTTATGGCATGCCCCCGTTACATCACTTGGAGATGCTGGGCTGCCCCCAGGCTCCCTGCATAGTGAAGAGATGCCATAAGCATGCACAGAGCAGCAATAAAAACTGATTTCTCCCATCTTCCCCCCACCGCGGGACACTGCAGCCAACGGGTGGGACGAGCGGGACAATACCTAAATGGCGGGACTGTCCCGCCAGAAGCACCTGCACACAGCATGCAAACAACAGTACAGTGCATGGCCTGGGCCTCTTTATATATATATATATATATATATAAATGACAATAGAAGACTGGCACTCTGTGAAGGTACGTCTACTTGCTCCGGTGCCCTCTGAATAAACAAATTCCAGCAGACAGCAAGCAGCGGCACTCTGAGTCGTTCAGCGATTAGTAAAGAAGTATTTATTTTCACAGTAAATACTTCTTTACTAATCGCTGAACGACTCCGAGTGCCACTGCTTGCTGTCTGCTGCTATATATATATATATATATTAGGGGTGAGCGGGTTCGGATTTCTGAAATCCGAACCCCCCCGAGCCCCCCCGATCCGAGTCCGATCCGAATCAGGCTCGACTTTTCCCGCCTGACTCGGATCTGAAATCGAGGCAAAACGTCATCATCCCGCCTTCCGAGTCTCGTGGGTTTTGGATCCTATATAAGGTACCCACGTCGGCGCCATTTTCTCACTCGGCTGTGGACAGTGAAGAGGGAGGGTGGGAGTTAGGGCTGTGTAGTGTAGTGTAGTGTAGTGCTGCTGTTGTCCACTACTTCAAAGTCCATAGGGGCTGGCTGTGTTGTGCTGTGCTGCTGTTGTTAATAGGGGCTGTGTCCACTACTTCAAAGTCCATAGGGGCTGGCTGGACTGTGTTGTGCAGTCAGTTCTCCATATGGGCTGTGTCCACTCCAAAGTCCTGTGCAGTGTCCCAGTCCTAAAGGAGTGCTGTAGTGTTGTCCAGGGGGTGCTCTGTCCATCAGGGGTGCTCCCCCCAAGTGCTAAAAAAATAATATATTTTCTGTGTTTGTGAATTGTGTGCGCAGTAGCCGCACGTGCATCAACAAAGTAGTGCCAAGCGTGCGCCTGTGTCATAAGTAAAGGGCCGGCTGGCTTGACCGTTAAAGGGTGCTGTAACCCCCGAAAGTACACTCCAGTCCAAACCAAAAAAAAAATATTTTCTGTGTTTGTGAATTGTGTGCGCAGTAGCCGCACGTGCATCAACAAAGTAGTGCCAAGCGTGCGCCTGTGTCATAAGTAAAGGGCCGGCTGGCTTGACCGTTAAAGGGTGCTGTAACCCCCGAAAGTACACTCCAGTCCAAACCAAAAAAAAATTATTTTCTGTGTTTGTGAATTGTGTGCGCAGTAGCCGCACGTGCATCAACAAAGTAGTGCCAAGCGTGCACCTGTGTCATAAGTAAAGGGCCGGCTGGCTTGACCGTTAAGGGTGCTGTAACCCCCGAAAGTACACTCCAGTCCAAACCAAAAAAAAAATTATTTTCTGTGTTTGTGAATTGTGTGCGCAGTAGCCGCACGTGCATCAACAAAGTAGTGCCAAGCGTGCACCTGTGTCATAAGTAAAGGGCCGGCTGGCTTGACCGTTAAGGGTGCTGTAACCCCCGAAAGTACACTCCAGTCCAAACCAAAAAAAAAAATTATTTTCTGTGTTTGTGAATTGTGTGCGCAGTAGCCGCACGTGCATCAACAAAGTAGTGCCAAGCGTGCACCTGTGTCATAAGTAAAGGGCCGGCTGGCTTGACCGTTAAGGGTGCTGTAACCCCCGAAAGTACACTCCAGTCCAAACCAAAAAAAAAATTATTTTCTGTGTTTGTGAATTGTGTGCGCAGTAGCCGCACGTGCATCAACAAAGTAGTGCCAAGCGTGCGCCTGTGTCATAAGTAAAGGGCCGGCTGGCTTGACCGTTAAAGGGTGCTGTAACCCCCGAAAGTACACTCCAGTCCAAACCAAAAAAAAATTATTTTCTGTGTTTGTGAATTGTGTGCGCAGTAGCCGCACGTGCATCAACAAAGTAGTGCCAAGCGTGCGCCTGTGTCATAAGTAAAGGGCCGGCTGGCTTGACCGTTAAGGGTGCTGTAACCCCCGAAAGTACACTCCAGTCCAAACCAAAAAAAAAATTATTTTCTGTGTTTGTGAATTGTGTGCGCAGTAGCCGCACGTGCATCAACAAAGTAGTGCCAAGCGTGCACCTGTGTCATAAGTAAAGGGCCGGCTGGCTTGACCGTTAAGGGTGCTGTAACCCCCGAAAGTACACTCCAGTCCAAACCAAAATAAAAATTATTTTCTGTGTTTGTGAATTGTGTGCGCAGTAGCCGCACGTGCATCAACAAAGTAGTGCCAAGCGTGCACCTGTGTCATAAGTAAAGGGCCGGCTGGCTTGACCGTTAAGGGTGCTGTAACCCCCGAAAGTACACTCCAGTCCAAACCAAAAAAAAAATTATTTTCTGTGTTTGTGAATTGTGTGCGCAGTAGCCGCACGTGCATCAACAAAGTAGTGCCAAGCGTGCGCCTGTGTCATAAGTAAAGGGCCGGCTGGCTTGACCGTTAAAGGGTGCTGTAACCCCCAAAGTACACTCCAGTCCAAACCAAAAAAAAAATTATTTTCTGTGTTTAGCCGCACGTATATATCAAATCGATATAACATAAATGGAGGACCAAACTTTCTCCGATAAAAATAAAATAGAGAAAGATCAAGAACCACTTCCTCCTAGTGCTGAAGCTGCTGCCACTAGTCATGACATAGACGATAACATGCCATCAACGTCGTCTGCCAAGGCCGATGCCCAATGTCATAGTAGAGGGCACATACAATCCCAAATGGCAAAGTTCAGGAAAATGACCTTGAAAAAGACATTTAAATCAGCTGAAGAGAAACGTAAACTTGCCAATATGCCATTTACGACACGGAGTGGCAAGGAACGGCTAAGGTCGATCCCTAGTATGTTCATGACTAGTGGTTCAGCTTCACATGACGATGGAAGCCCTCCTCCCACTAAAAAAATCAAAAGAGTTAAGCTGGCAAAAGCACAGCGAAGAACTGTGCTTTCTAAGAAGATATCACAAATCCCCAAGGAGAGTCCAAGTGTGGTGGTGGTTGCGATGCCTGACCTTCCCAGCACTGGACGGGAAGAGGTGGCTCTTTCCACCATTTGCACGCCCCCTGCAAGTGCTGAAAGGAGCACCCACAGTCCACTTGCTGATATGCAAATTGAAGATGTCACTGTTGAAGTACAACAGGATGAGGATACTGGTGTAGCTGGCGCTGAGGAGGAAGTTGGCGAGGAGGATTCTGATGGTGATGTGGTTTGTTTAAATCAGGCTCCGGGGGAGACAGTTGTTGTCCGTGGGATGAAAAAGCCCATCACGGTCATGCCTGGGCAGAAGACCAAACATTCCACCTCTTTGGTCTGGCAATATTTCTATCCAAATCCGGACAACAACTGTCTTGCCATATGTACCATATGTAAAGGTGAAATAAGTAGGGGTAGGGACGTCAACCACCTAGGAACATCCTCCCTTATACGGCACCTGCAGCGCGTTCATAAAAAGTTACTGTCAAGTTCAGAAACTTTGGCTAAGACCGTAAGCAGTCCAGGGACACCTAAATCCCGTTGTCCTGTTGTATCCAAGCGCCTGCAAACCACACCGTCAACTCCCTCCTCGTCAATTTCCTCCTTAGTCAGGATCGGAAGTAGTCCTGCAGGCCATGTCACTGGCATGACTGACTCTCCTATCCGGGATTCCTCTGGAGGATCCTGCATTGCTACGCCTACTGCTGCCGCTGCTGCTGTTGCTGCTGCTGGGAGTCATTCATCATCCCAGAGAGGAAGTAGGAACACCACTACTTTTACTAAACAATTGACCCTCCAACAGTCCTTAGCGAGGAGGATGAAGTACGACAGCAGTCATCCTGAAGCAAAACGTATAACTGAGGCCTTGACTGCTATGTTGGTGTTAGACGTGCGTCCGGTATCCGCCATTAGTGCAGTGGGATTTAGACAATTGATGGAGGTAGTGTGTCCCCGGTTCCAAATCCCGTCTAGATTCCACTTCACTAGGCAGGCGATACCGAGACTGTACAGAAACGTCAGAAAAAGTGTCCTCAGTGTCCTGAAAAATGCCGTTGTACACAATGTCCACTTAACCACGGACATGTGGACAAGTGGAACAGGGCAGACTAAGGACTATATGACTGTGACAGCCCACTGGGTAGATGTATCACCTTACGCAGCAACAGCAGCAGCGTCACCAGTAGCAGCATCTCAGAAACGCCAGCTCGTTACAAGGCAGGCTACGCTGTGTATCACCGGTTTCAGTAAGAGGCACACCGCCGACAACCTCTTAGAGAAACTGAGGGAAATCATCGCCCAGTGGCTTACCCCACTTAGACTATCCTGGGGATTTGTGATATCTGACAACGCCACCAATATTGTGCGGGCATTACATCTGGGCAAATTCCAGCACGTCCCATGTTTTGCTCACACAATAAACTTGGTGGTGCAGAATTTTCTGAAAAGCGACAGGGGCGTGCAGGAGATGCTTTGGGTGGCCCGAAAAATTTCTGGCCACTTTCGCCATTCAGCGACTGCGTGCCGAAGACTGGAGTGCCAGCAAACACTCTTGAACCTGCCCCGCCATCACCTGAAGCAAGAGGTTGTGACGCGGTGGAACTCAACCCTCTATATGCTTCAGAGGATGGAGGAGCAGCAAAAGGCCATACAAGCCTATACATCCACCTATGACATAGGCAAAGGAGGGGGTATGCACCTGACTCAAGCGCAGTGGAGAATGATTTCCGTGTTGTGCAAGGTTCTCCAGCCCTTCGAACTTGCTACACGTGAAGTCAGTTCAGACACTGCCAGCTTGAGTCAGGTCATTCCCCTCATCAGGCTTTTGCAGAAGCAGCTGGAGAAAGTGAAGGAGGAGCTAAGACGGAGCGATTCCGCTCGGCATGTGGGACTTGTGGATGAAGCCCTTCATTCGCTTTGCCAGGATTCCAGGGTGGTCAATCTGTTGAAATCAGACCACTACGTTTTGGCCACCGTGCTCGATCCTAGGTTTAAAGCCTATGTGGTGTCTCTCTTTACGGCCGACACAAGCCTGCAGAGGTGCAAAGACCTGCTGGTGAACACACTGTCAGCTGAAGCGGAACGTGACACGTCAACGGCTCCTTCTTCATTTTCTCCTGCAACTGGGGCTGCCAGGAAAAAACTTAGGTATCCTAAGCAACCCGCTGGCGGTGATGCAGGGCAGGCAGGACCAAGTTTGGACATCTGGTCCGGACTGAAGGACCTGGCAACAATTTCTGACATGTCTACTGTCACTGCATATGATACTGTCACCATTGACAGAATGGTGGAGGATTACATCGGTGACAGCATCCAAGTAGGCATGGCAGACAGTCCATACCTGTACTGGCAGGAAAAAGAGGCAATTTGGAGGCCCCTGTACAAACTGGCTCTATTTTACCTGAGTTGCCCCCCCTCCAGTGTGTACTCCGAAAGAGTGTTTAGTGCAGCCGGGAACCTTGTCAGCGAAAGGCGTAGGAGGTTGCTTCCACAGAATGTGGAGAAGATGATGTTCATCAAAATGAATTATCAGCTCTTCCAGGGAGACCAGCCTCCAGAAGGTACAGAGGGACCTGTGGTGGTGGATTCAAGTGGGGACGAGTTAATACTTTGTGAGGATGAGGATGTACACACTGAAGAGGGTGAGGAATTGGTGGATGAGGAGGATGAGAATGACATCTTGCCTCCATAGAGCCAGTTTGTGCAGGGACACATTAATTGCCAGCTTGTTTTGTGGGGGCCCAAACGAACCAATCATTTCAGCCACAGTTGTGTGGCAGACCCTGGCGCTGAAATAATTGGTTTGTTAAAGTGTGCATGTCCTGTTTATACAACATAAGGGTGGGTGGGAGGGCCCAAGGACAATTCCATCTTGCACCTCTTTTTTTTCTTTGCATTATGTACAGTTTGGGGCCTAGTTTTTCAAACTGCCATCCTGTCTGCCACTGCAGTTTCACGCCTAGATGGGTCACGTGTTTGTGCCGCCCACTCGTGTCGCTTAGCATAGTCATCCAGCTACCTCGGTGCAACGTTTTGGACATAAAAACACTATTGTGAGGTGTGAGGTGTTCAGAATAGACTGGAAATTAGTGGAAATTAAGGTTATTGAGGTTAATAATAGCATAGGCGCAGAAAAACCTACAAATTCTGTGATTTTAGCTGTTTTTATGCTTTTTAAAAAAAAAATACAGATCCAAAACACAAAACCCAGAACCCAAAACACGGAAGGGTGGTTTTGGCAAAACCAATCCAGATCCAAAACACGAAGAAAGATCCAGATCCAAAACCAAAACACAAAACACGAAAAGTGGCCGGTGCACACCCCTAATATATATTAGGGGTGAGCGGGTTCGGATTTCTGAAATCCGAACCCCCCCGAGCCCCCCCGATCCGAGTCCGATCCGAATCAGGCTCGACTTTTCCCGCCTGACTCGGATCTGAAATCGAGGCAAAACGTCATCATCCCGCCTTCCGAGTCTCGTGGGTTTTGGATCCTATATAAGGTACCCACGTCGGCGCCATTTTCTCACTCGGCTGTGGACAGTGAAGAGGGAGGGTGGGAGTTAGGGCTGTGTAGTGTAGTGTAGTGTAGTGCTGCTGTTGTCCACTACTGCAAAGTCCATAGGGGCTGGCTGTGTTGTGCTGTGCTGCTGTTGTTAATAGGGGCTGTGTCCACTACTTCAAAGTCCATAGGGGCTGGCTGGACTGTGTTGTGCAGTCAGTTCTCCATAGGGGCTGTGTCCACTCCAAAGTCCTGTGCAGTGTCCCAGTCCTAAAGGAGTGCTGTAGTGTTGTCCAGGGGGTGCTCTGTCCATCAGGGGTGCTCCCCCCAAGTGCTAAAAAAATAATATATTTTCTGTGTTTGTGAATTGTGTGCGCAGTAGCCGCACGTGCATCAACAAAGTAGTGCCAAGCGTGCGCCTGTGTCATAAGTAAAGGGCCGGCTGGCTTGACCGTTAAAGGGTGCTGTAACCCCCGAAAGTACACTCCAGTCCAAACCAAAAAAAAATTATTTTCTGTGTTTGTGAATTGTGTGCGCAGTAGCCGCACGTGCATCAACAAAGTAGTGCCAAGCGTGCGCCTGTGTCATAAGTAAAGGGCCGGCTGGCTTGACCGTTAAGGGTGCTGTAACCCCAGAAAGTACACTCCAGTCCAAACCAAAAAAAAAAATTATTTTCTGTGTTTGTGAATTGTGTGCGCAGTAGCCGCACGTGCATCAACAAAGTAGTGCCAAGCGTGCGCCTGTGTCATAAGTAAAGGGCCGGCTGGCTTGACCGTTAAGGGTGCTGTAACCCCCGAAAGTACACTCCAGTCCAAACCAAAAAAAAAATTATTTTCTGTGTTTGTGAATTGTGTGCGCAGTAGCCGCACGTGCATCAACAAAGTAGTGCCAAGCGTGCGCCTGTGTCATAAGTAAAGGGCCGGCTGGCTTGACCGTTAAAGGGTGCTGTAACCCCCGAAAGTACACTCCAGTCCAAACCAAAAAAAAATTATTTTCTGTGTTTGTGAATTGTGTGCGCAGTAGCCGCACGTGCATCAACAAAGTAGTGCCAAGCGTGCGCCTGTGTCATAAGTAAAGGGCCGGCTGGCTTGACCGTTAAGGGTGCTGTAACCCCCGAAAGTACACTCCAGTCCAAACCAAAAAAAAAATTATTTTCTGTGTTTGTGAATTGTGTGCGCAGTAGCCGCACGTGCATCAACAAAGTAGTGCCAAGCGTGCGCCTGTGTCATAAGTAAAGGGCCGGCTGGCTTGACCGTTAAAGGGTGCTGTAACCCCCAAAGTACACTCCAGTCCAAACCAAAAAAAAAAATATTTTCTGTGTTTGTGAATTGTGTGCGCAGTAGCCGCACGTGCATCAACAAAGTAGTGCCAAGCGTGCGCCTGTGTCATAAGTAAAGGGCCGGCTGGCTTGACCGTTAAAGGGTGCTGTAACCCCCGAAAGTACACTCCAGTCCAAACCAAAAAAAAATTATTTTCTGTGTTTGTGAATTGTGTGCGCAGTAGCCGCACGTGCATCAACAAAGTAGTGCCAAGCGTGCGCCTGTGTCATAAGTAAAGGGCCGGCTGGCTTGACCGTTAAGGGTGCTGTAACCCCCGAAAGTACACTCCAGTCCAAACCAAAAAAAAAATTATTTTCTGTGTTTGTGAATTGTGTGCGCAGTAGCCGCACGTGCATCAACAAAGTAGTGCCAAGCGTGCGCCTGTGTCATAAGTAAAGGGCCGGCTGGCTTGACGGTTAAGGGTGCTGTAACCCCCGAAAGTACACTCCAGTCCAAACCAAAAAAAAAATTATTTTCTGTGTTTGTGAATTGTGTGCGCAGTAGCCGCACGTGCATCAACAAAGTAGTGCCAAGCGTGCACCTGTGTCATAAGTAAAGGGCCGGCTGGCTTGACCGTTAAGGGTGCTGTAACCCCCGAAAGTACACTCCAGTCCAAACCAAAAAAAAAATTATTTTCTGTGTTTGTGAATTGTGTGCGCAGTAGCCGCACGTGCATCAACAAAGTAGTGCCAAGCGTGCGCCTGTGTCATAAGTAAAGGGCCGGCTGGCTTGACCGTTAAAGGGTGCTGTAACCCCCAAAGTACACTCCAGTCCAAACCAAAAAAAATTATTTTCTGTGTTTGTGAATTGTGTGCGCAGTAGCCGCACGTGCATCAACAAAGTAGTGCCAAGCGTGCGCCTGTGTCATAAGTAAAGGGCCGGCTGGCTTGACCGTTAAAGGGTGCTGTAACCCACAAAGTACACTCCAGTCCAAACCCAAAAAAAAATTATTTTCTGTGTTTAGCCGCACGTATATATCAAATCGATATAACATAAATGGAGGACCAAACTTTCTCCGATAAAAATAAAATAGAGAAAGATCAAGAACCACTTCCTCCTAGTGCTGAAGCTGCTGCCACTAGTCATGACATAGACGATAACATGCCATCAACGTCGTCTGCCAAGGCCGATGCCCAATGTCATAGTAGAGGGCACATACAATCCCAAATGGCAAAGTTCAGGAAAATGACCTTGAAAAAGACATTTAAATCAGCTGAAGAGAAACGTAAACTTGCCAATATGCCATTTACGACACGGAGTGGCAAGGAACGGCTAAGGTCGATCCCTAGTATGTTCATGACTAGTGGTTCAGCTTCACATGACGATGGAAGCCCTCCTCCCACTAAAAAAATCAAAAGAGTTAAGCTGGCAAAAGCACAGCGAAGAACTGTGCTTTCTAAGAAGATATCACAAATCCCCAAGGAGAGTCCAAGTGTGGTGGTGGTTGCGATGCCTGACCTTCCCAGCACTGGACGGGAAGAGGTGGCTCTTTCCACCATTTGCACGCCCCCTGCAAGTGCTGAAAGGAGCACCCACAGTCCACTTGCTGATATGCAAATTGAAGATGTCACTGTTGAAGTACAACAGGATGAGGATACTGGTGTAGCTGGCGCTGAGGAGGAAGTTGGCGAGGAGGATTCTGATGGTGATGTGGTTTGTTTAAATCAGGCTCCGGGGGAGACAGTTGTTGTCCGTGGGATGAAAAAGCCCATCACGGTCATGCCTGGGCAGAAGACCAAACATTCCACCTCTTTGGTCTGGCAATATTTCTATCCAAATCCGGACAACAACTGTCTTGCCATATGTACCATATGTAAAGGTGAAATAAGTAGGGGTAGGGACGTCAACCACCTAGGAACATCCTCCCTTATACGGCACCTGCAGCGCGTTCATAAAAAGTTACTGTCAAGTTCAGAAACTTTGGCTAAGACCGTAAGCAGTCCAGGGACACCTAAATCCCGTTGTCCTGTTGTATCCAAGCGCCTGCAAACCACACCGTCAACTCCCTCCTCGTCAATTTCCTCCTTAGTTAGGATCGGAAGTAGTCCTGCAGGCCATGTCACTGGCATGACTGACTCTCCTATCCGGGATTCCTCCGGAGGATCCTGCATTGCTACGCCTACTGCTGCCGCTGCTGCTGTTGCTGCTGCTGGGAGTCATTCATCATCCCAGAGAGGAAGTAGGAACACCACTACTTTTACTAAACAATTGACCCTCCAACAGTCCTTAGCGAGGAGGATGAAGTACGACAGCAGTCATCCTGAAGCAAAACGTATAACTGAGGCCTTGACTGCTATGTTGGTGTTAGACGTGCGTCCGGTATCCGCCATTAGTGCAGTGGGATTTAGACAATTGATGGAGGTAGTGTGTCCCCGGTTCCAAATCCCGTCTAGATTCCACTTCACTAGGCAGGCGATACCGAGACTGTACAGAAACGTCAGAAAAAGTGTCCTCAGTGTCCTGAAAAATGCCGTTGTACACAATGTCCACTTAACCACGGACATGTGGACAAGTGGAACAGGGCAGACTAAGGACTATATGACTGTGACAGCCCACTGGGTAGATGTATCACCTTACGCAGCAACAGCAGCAGCGTCACCAGTAGCAGCATCTCAGAAATGCCAGCTCGTTACAAGGCAGGCTACGCTGTGTATCACCGGTTTCAGTAAGAGGCACACCGCCGACAACCTCTTAGAGAAACTGAGGGAAATCATCGCCCAGTGGCTTACCCCACTTAGACTCTCCTGGGGATTTGTGATATCTGACAACGCCACCAATATTGTGCGGGCATTACATCTGGGCAAATTCCAGCACGTCCCATGTTTTGCTCACACAATAAACTTGGTGGTGCAGAATTTTCTGAAAAGCGACAGGGGCGTGCAGGAGACGCTTTGGGTGGCCCAAAAAATTTCTGGCCACTTTCGCCATTCAGCGACTGCGTGCCGAAGACTGGAGCGCCAGCAAACACTCTTGAACCTGCCCCGCCATCACCTGAAGCAAGAGGTTGTGACGCGGTGGAACTCAACCCTCTATATGCTTCAGAGGATGGAGGAGCAGCAAAAGGCCATACAAGCCTATACATCCACCTATGACATAGGCAAAGGAGGGGGTATGCACCTGACTCAAGCGCAGTGGAGAATGATTTCCGTGTTGTGCAAGGTTCTCCAGCCCTTCGAACTTGCCACACGTGAAGTCAGTTCAGACACTGCCAGCTTGAGTCAGGTCATTCCCCTCATCAGGCTTTTGCAGAAGCAGCTGGAGAAAGTGAAGGAGGAGCTAAGACGGAGCGATTCCGCTCGGCATGTGGGACTTGTGGATGAAGCCCTTCATTCGCTTTGCCAGGATTCCAGGGTGGTCAATCTGTTGAAATCAGACCACTACGTTTTGGCCACCGTGCTCGATCCTAGGTTTAAAGCCTATGTGGTGTCTCTCTTTCCGGCCGACACAAGCCTGCAGAGGTGCAAAGACCTGCTGGTGAACACACTGTCAGCTGAAGCGGAACGTGACACGTCAACGGCTCCTTCTTCATTTTCTCCTGCAACTGGGGCTGCCAGGAAAAAACTTAGGTATCCTAAGCAACCCGCTGGCGGTGATGCAGGGCAGGCAGGACCAAGTTTGGACATCTGGTCCGGACTGAAGGACCTGGCAACAATTTCTGACATGTCTACTGTCACTGCATATGATACTGTCACCATTGACAGAATGGTGGAGGATTACATCGGTGACAGCATCCAAGTAGGCATGGCAGACAGTCCATACCTGTACTGGCAGGAAAAAGAGGCAATTTGGAGGCCCCTGTACAAACTGGCTCTATTTTACCTGAGTTGCCCCCCCTCCAGTGTGTACTCCGAAAGAGTGTTTAGTGCAGCCGGGAACCTTGTCAGCGAAAGGCGTAGGAGGTTGCTTCCACAGAATGTGGAGAAGATGATGTTCATCAAAATGAATTATCAGCTCTTCCAGGGAGACCAGCCTCCAGAAGGTACAGAGGGACCTGTGGTGGTGGATTCAAGTGGGGACGAGTTAATACTTTGTGAGGATGAGGATGTACACACTGAAGAGGGTGAGGAATCGGTGGATGAGGAGGATGAGGATGACATCTTGCCTCCATAGAGCCAGTTTGTGCAGGGACACATTAATTGCCAGCTTGTTTTGTGGGGGCCCAAACGAACCAATCATTTCAGCCACAGTTGTGTGGCAGACCCTGGCGCTGAAATGATTGGTTTGTTAAAGTGTGCATGTCCTGTTTATACAACATAAGGGTGGGTGGGAGGGCCCAAGGACAATTCCATCTTGCACCTCTTTTTTTTCTTTGCATTATGTACAGTTTGGGGCCTAGTTTTTCAAACTGCCATCCTGTCTGCCACTGCAGTTTCACGCCTAGATGGGTCACGTGTTTGTGCCGCCCACTCGTGTCGCTTAGCATAGTCATCCAGCTACCTCGGTGCAACGTTTTGGACATAAAAACACTATTGTGAGGTGTGAGGTGTTCAGAATAGACTGGAAATGAGTGGAAATTAAGGTTATTGAGGTTAATAATAGCATAGGAGCAGAAAAACCTACAAATTCTGTGATTTTAGCTGTTTTTATGCTTTTTTAAAAAAAAATACAGATCCAAAACACAAAACCCAGAACCCAAAACACGGAAGGGTGGTTTTGGCAAAACCAATCCAGATCCAAAACACGAAGAAAGATCCAGATCCAAAACCAAAACACAAAACACGAAAAGTGGCCGGTGCACACCCCTAGTAAGAAGTAGGGGTGAGCGGGTTCGGATTTCTGAAATCCGAACCCCCCCGAGCCCCCCCGATCCGAGTCCGATCCGAGTCAGGCTCGACTTTTCCCGCCTGACTCGGATCTGAAATCG
Organism: Taudactylus pleione; assembly: GCA_031769625.1. NCBI lineage: Eukaryota > Metazoa > Chordata > Amphibia > Anura > Myobatrachidae > Taudactylus > Taudactylus pleione. The sequence continues at coordinate 15,397,487 of JAUIMM010000091.1, forward strand.
AGGCAAAACGTCATCATCCCGCCTTCCGAGTCTCGCGGGTTTTGGATCCTATATAAGGTACCTGCGTCGGCGCCATTTTCTCACTCGGCTGTGGACAGTGAAGAGGGAGGGTGGGAGTTAGGGCTGTGTAGTGTAGTGTAGTGTAGTGCTGCTGTTGTCCACTGCTTCAAAGTCCATAGGGGCTGGCTGTGTTGTGCTGTGCTGCTGTTGTTAATAGGGGCTGTGTCCACTACTTCAAAGTCCATAGGGGCTGGCTGGACTGTGTTGTGCAGTCAGTTCTCCATAGGGGCTGTGTCCACTCCAAAGTCCTGTGCAGTGTCCCAGTCCTAAAGGAGTGCTGTAGTGTTGTCCAGGGGGTGCTCTGTCCATCAGGGGTGCTCCCCCCAAGTGCTAAAAAAATAATATATTTTCTGTGTTTGTGAATTGTGTGCGCAGTAGCCGCACGTGCATCAACAAAGTAGTGCCAAGCGTGCGCCTGTGTCATAAGTAAAGGGCCGGCTGGCTTGACCGTTAAAGGGTGCTGTAACCCCCGAAAGTACACTCCAGTCCAAACCAAAAAAAAATTATTTTCTGTGTTTGTGAATTGTGTGCGCAGTAGCCGCACGTGCATCAACAAAGTAGTGCCAAGCGTGCGCCTGTGTCATAAGTAAAGGGCCGGCTGGCTTGACCGTTAAGGGCGCTGTAACCCCCGAAAGTACACTCCAGTCCAAACCAAAAAAAAAATTATTTTCTGTGTTTGTGAATTGTGTGCGCAGTAGCCGCACGTGCATCAACAAAGTAGTGCCAAGCGTGCACCTGTGTCATAAGTAAAGGGCCGGCTGGCTTGACCGTTAAGGGTGCTGTAACCCCCGAAAGTACACTCCAGTCCAAACCAAAAAAAAAATTATTTTCTGTGTTTGTGAATTGTGTGCGCAGTAGCCGCACGTGCATCAACAAAGTAGTGCCAAGCGTGCGCCTGTGTCATAAGTAAAGGGCCGGCTGGCTTGACCGTTAAAGGGTGCTGTAACCCCCAAAGTACACTCCAGTCCAAACCAAAAAAAAAATTATTTTCTGTGTTTGTGAATTGTGTGCGCAGTAGCCGCACGTGCATCAACAAAGTAGTGCCAAGCGTGCGCCTGTGTCATAAGTAAAGGGCCGGCTGGCTTGACCGTTAAAGGGTGCTGTAACCCCCGAAAGTACACTCCAGTCCAAACCAAAAAAAAATTATTTTCTGTGTTTGTGAATTGTGTGCGCAGTAGCCGCACGTGCATCAACAAAGTAGTGCCAAGCGTGCGCCTGTGTCATAAGTAAAGGGCCGGCTGGCTTGACCGTTAAGGGTGCTGTAACCCCCGAAAGTACACTCCAGTCCAAACCAAAAAAAAAATTATTTTCTGTGTTTGTGAATTGTGTGCGCAGTAGCCGCACGTGCATCAACAAAGTAGTGCCAAGCGTGCGCCTGTGTCATAAGTAAAGGGCCGGCTGGCTTGACCGTTAAGGGTGCTGTAACCCCCGAAAGTACACTCCAGTCCAAACCAAAAAAAAAATTATTTTCTGTGTTTGTGAATTGTGTGCGCAGTAGCCGCACGTGCATCAACAAAGTAGTGCCAAGCGTGCACCTGTGTCATAAGTAAAGGGCCGGCTGGCTTGACCGTTAAGGGTGCTGTAACCCCCGAAAGTACACTCCAGTCCAAACCAAAAAAAAAAATATTTTCTGTGTTTGTGAATTGTGTGCGCAGTAGCCGCACGTGCATCAACAAAGTAGTGCCAAGCGTGCGCCTGTGTCATAAGTAAAGGGCCGGCTGGCTTGACCGTTAAAGGGTGCTGTAACCCCCAAAGTACACTCCAGTCCAAACCAAAAAAAAAATTATTTTCTGTGTTTGTGAATTGTGTGCGCAGTAGCCGCACGTGCATCAACAAAGTAGTGCCAAGCGTGCGCCTGTGTCATAAGTAAAGGGCCGGCTGGCTTGACCGTTAAAGGGTGCTGTAACCCCCGAAAGTACACTCCAGTCCAAACCAAAAAAAAATTATTTTCTGTGTTTGTGAATTGTGTGCGCAGTAGCCGCACGTGCATCAACAAAGTAGTGCCAAGCGTGCACCTGTGTCATAAGTAAAGGGCCGGCTGGCTTGACCGTTAAGGGTGCTGTAACCCCCGAAAGTACACTCCAGTCCAAACCAAAAAAAAAATTATTTTCTGTGTTTGTGAATTGTGTGCGCAGTAGCCGCACGTGCATCAACAAAGTAGTGCCAAGCGTGCGCCTGTGTCATAAGTAAAGGGCCGGCTGGCTTGACCGTTAAAGGGTGCTGTAACCCCCAAAGTACACTCCAGTCCAAACCAAAAAAAAAATTATTTTCTGTGTTTGTGAATTGTGTGCGCAGTAGCCGCACGTGCATCAACAAAGTAGTGCCAAGCGTGCGCCTGTGTCATAAGTAAAGGGCCGGCTGGCTTGACCGTTAAAGGGTGCTGTAACCCCCGAAAGTACACTCCAGTCCAAACCAAAAAAAAATTATTTTCTGTGTTTGTGAATTGTGTGCGCAGTAGCCGCACGTGCATCAACAAAGTAGTGCCAAGCGTGCGCCTGTGTCATAAGTAAAGGGCCGGCTGGCTTGACCGTTAAGGGTGCTGTAACCCCCGAAAGTACACTCCAGTCCAAACCAAAAAAAAAATTATTTTCTGTGTTTGTGAATTGTGTGCGCAGTAGCCGCACGTGCATCAACAAAGTAGTGCCAAGCGTGCGCCTGTGTCATAAGTAAAGGGCCGGCTGGCTTGACCGTTAAGGGTGCTGTAACCCCCGAAAGTACACTCCAGTCCAAACCAAAAAAAAAATTATTTTCTGTGTTTGTGAATTGTGTGCGCAGTAGCCGCACGTGCATCAACAAAGTAGTGCCAAGCGTGCACCTGTGTCATAAGTAAAGGGCCGGCTGGCTTGACCGTTAAGGGTGCTGTAACCCCCGAAAGTACACTCCAGTCCAAACCAAAAAAAAAAATATTTTCTGTGTTTGTGAATTGTGTGCGCAGTAGCCGCACGTGCATCAACAAAGTAGTGCCAAGCGTGCGCCTGTGTCATAAGTAAAGGGCCGGCTGGCTTGACCGTTAAAGGGTGCTGTAACCCCCAAAGTACACTCCAGTCCAAACCAAAAAAAAAATTATTTTCTGTGTTTGTGAATTGTGTGCGCAGTAGCCGCACGTGCATCAACAAAGTAGTGCCAAGCGTGCGCCTGTGTCATAAGTAAAGGGCCGGCTGGCTTGACCGTTAAAGGGTGCTGTAACCCCCGAAAGTACACTCCAGTCCAAACCAAAAAAAAATTATTTTCTGTGTTTGTGAATTGTGTGCGCAGTAGCCGCACGTGCATCAACAAAGTAGTGCCAAGCGTGCGCCTGTGTCATAAGTAAAGGGCCGGCTGGCTTGACCGTTAAAGGGTGCTGTAACCCACAAAGTACACTCCAGTCCAAACCCAAAAAAAAATTATTTTCTGTGTTTAGCCGCACGTATATATCAAATCGATATAACATAAATGGAGGACCAAACTTTCTCCGATAAAAATAAAATAGAGAAAGATCAAGAACCACTTCCTCCTAGTGCTGAAGCTGCTGCCACTAGTCATGACATAGACGATAACATACCATCAACGTCGTCTGCCAAGGCCGATGCCCAATGTCATAGTAGAGGGCACATACAATCCCAAATGGCAAAGTTCAGGAAAATGACCTTGAAAAAGACATTTAAATCAGCTGAAGAGAAACGTAAACTTGCCAATATGCCATTTACGACACGGAGTGGCAAGGAACGGCTAAGGTCGATCCCTAGTATGTTCATGACTAGTGGTTCAGCTTCACATGACGATGGAAGCCCTCCTCCCACTAAAAAAATCAAAAGAGTTAAGCTGGCAAAAGCACAGCGAAGAACTGTGCTTTCTAAGAAGATATCACAAATCCCCAAGGAGAGTCCAAGTGCGGTGGTGGTTGCGATGCCTGACCTTCCCAGCACTGGACGGGAAGAGGTGGCTCTTTCCACCATTTGCACGCCCCCTGCAAGTGCTGAAAGGAGCACCCACAGTCCACTTGCTGATATGCAAATTGAAGATGTCACTGTTGAAGTACAACAGGATGAGGATACTGGTGTAGCTGGCGCTGAGGAGGAAGTTGGCGAGGAGGATTCTGATGGTGATGTGGTTTGTTTAAATCAGGCTCCGGGGGAGACAGTTGTTGTCCGTGGGATGAAAAAGCCCATCACGGTCATGCCTGGGCAGAAGACCAAACATTCCACCTCTTTGGTCTGGCAATATTTCTATCCAAATCCGGACAACAACTGTCTTGCCATATGTACCATATGTAAAGGTGAAATAAGTAGGGGTAGGGACGTCAACCACCTAGGAACATCCTCCCTTATACGGCACCTGCAGCGCGTTCATAAAAAGTTACTGTCAAGTTCAGAAACTTTGGCTAAGACCGTAAGCAGTCCAGGGACACCTAAATCCCGTTGTCCTGTTGTATCCAAGCGCCTGCAAACCACACCGTCAACTCCCTCCTCGTCAATTTCCTCCTTAGTTAGGATCGGAAGTAGTCCTGCAGGCCATGTCACTGGCATGACTGACTCTCCTATCCGGGATTCCTCCGGAGGATCCTGCATTGCTACGCCTACTGCTGCCGCTGCTGCTGTTGCTGCTGCTGGGAGTCGTTCATCATCCCAGAGAGGAAGTAGGAACACCACTACTTTTACTAAACAATTGACCCTCCAACAGTCCTTAGCGAGGAGGATGAAGTACGACAGCAGTCATCCTGAAGCAAAACGTATAACTGAGGCCTTGACTGCTATGTTGGTGTTAGACGTGCGTCCGGTATCCGCCATTAGTGCAGTGGGATTTAGACAATTGATGGAGGTAGTGTGTCCCCGGTTCCAAATCCCGTCTAGATTCCACTTCACTAGGCAGGCGATACCGAGACTGTACAGAAACGTCAGAAAAAGTGTCCTCAGTGTCCTGAAAAATGCCGTTGTACACAATGTCCACTTAACCATGGACATGTGGACAAGTGGAACAGGGCAGACTAAGGACTATATGACTGTGACAGCCCACTGGGTAGATGTATCACCTTACGCAGCAACAGCAGCAGCGTCACCAGTAGCAGCATCTCAGAAATGCCAGCTCGTTACAAGGCAGGCTACGCTGTGTATCACCGGTTTCAGTAAGAGGCACACCGCCGACAACCTCTTAGAGAAACTGAGGGAAATCATCGCCCAGTGGCTTACCCCACTTAGACTCTCCTGGGGATTTGTGATATCTGACAACGCCACCAATATTGTGCGGGCATTACATCTGGGCAAATTCCAGCACGTCCCATGTTTTGCTCACACAATAAACTTGGTGGTGCAGAATTTTCTGAAAAGCGACAGGGGCGTGCAGGAGACGCTTTGGGTGGCCCGAAAAATTTCTGGCCACTTTCGCCATTCAGCGACTGCGTGCCGAAGACTGGAGCGCCAGCAAACACTCTTGAACCTGCCCCGCCATCACCTGAAGCAAGAGGTTGTGACGCGGTGGAACTCAACCCTCTATATGCTTCAGAGGATGGAGGAGCAGCAAAAGGCCATACAAGCCTATACATCCACCTATGACATAGGCAAAGGAGGGGGTATGCACCTGACTCAAGCGCAGTGGAGAATGATTTCCGTGTTGTGCAAGGTTCTCCAGCCCTTCGAACTTGCCACACGTGAAGTCAGTTCAGACACTGCCAGCTTGAGTCAGGTCATTCCCCTCATCAGGCTTTTGCAGAAGCAGCTGGAGAAAGTGAAGGAGGAGCTAAGACGGAGCGATTCCGCTCGGCATGTGGGACTTGTGGATGAAGCCCTTCATTCGCTTTGCCAGGATTCCAGGGTGGTCAATCTGTTGAAATCAGACCACTACGTTTTGGCCACCGTGCTCGATCCTAGGTTTAAAGCCTATGTGGTGTCTCTCTTTCCGGCCGACACAAGCCTGCAGAGGTGCAAAGACCTGCTGGTGAACACACTGTCAGCTGAAGCGGAACGTGACACGTCAACGGCTCCTTCTTCATTTTCTCCTGCAACTGGGGCTGCCAGGAAAAAACTTAGGTATCCTAAGCAACCCGCTGGCAGTGATGCAGGGCAGGCAGGACCAAGTTTGGACATCTGGTCTGGACTGAAGGACCTGGCAACAATTTCTGACATGTCTACTGTCACTGCATATGATACTGTCACCATTGACAGAATGGTGGAGGATTACATCGGTGACAGCATCCAAGTAGGCATGGCAGACAGTCCATACCTGTACTGGCAGGAAAAAGAGGCAATTTGGAGGCCCCTGTACAAACTGGCTCTATTTTACCTGAGTTGCCCCCCCTCCAGTGTGTACTCCGAAAGAGTGTTTAGTGCAGCCGGGAACCTTGTCAGCGAAAGGCGTAGGAGGTTGCTTCCACAGAATGTGGAGAAGATGATGTTCATCAAAATGAATTATCAGCTCTTCCAGGGAGACCAGCCTCCAGAAGGTACAGAGGGACCTGTGGTGGTGGATTCAAGTGGGGACGAGTTAATACTTTGTGAGGATGAGGATGTACACACTGAAGAGGGTGAGGAATCGGTGGATGAGGAGGATGAGGATGACATCTTGCCTCCATAGAGCCAGTTTGTGCAGGGACACATTAATTGCCAGCTTGTTTTGTGGGGGCCCAAACGAACCAATCATTTCAGCCACAGTTGTGTGGCAGACCCTGGCGCTGAAATGATTGGTTTGTTAAAGTGTGCATGTCCTGTTTATACAACATAAGGGTGGGTGGGAGGGCCCAAGGACAATTCCATCTTGCACCTCTTTTTTTTCTTTGCATTATGTACAGTTTGGGGCCTAGTTTTTCAAACTGCCATCCTGTCTGCCACTGCAGTTTCACGCCTAGATGGGTCACGTGTTTGTGCCGCCCACTCGTGTCGCTTAGCATAGTCATCCAGCTACCTCGGTGCAACGTTTTGGACATAAAAACACTATTGTGAGGTGTGAGGTGTTCAGAATAGACTGGAAATGAGTGGAAATTAAGGTTATTGAGGTTAATAATAGCATAGGAGCAGAAAAACCTACAAATTCTGTGATTTTAGCTGTTTTTATGCTTTTTTAAAAAAAAATACAGATCCAAAACACAAAACCCAGAACCCAAAACACGGAAGGGTGGTTTTGGCAAAACCAATCCAGATCCAAAACACGAAGAAAGATCCAGATCCAAAACCAAAACACAAAACACGAAAAGTGGCCGGTGCACACCCCTAGTAAGAAGTAGGGGTGAGCGGGTTCGGATTTCTGAAATCCGAACCCCCCCGAGCCCCCCCGATCCGAGTCCGATCCGAGTCAGGCTCGACTTTTCCCGCCTGACTCGGATCTGAAATCGAGGCAAAACGTCATCATCCCGCCTTCCGAGTCTCGCGGGTTTTGGATCCTATATAAGGTACCTGCGTCGGCGCCATTTTCTCACTCGGCTGTGGACAGTGAAGAGGGAGGGTGGGAGTTAGGGCTGTGTAGTGTAGTGTAGTGTAGTGCTGCTGTTGTCCACTGCTTCAAAGTCCATAGGGGCTGGCTGTGTTGTGCTGTGCTGCTGTTGTTAATAGGGGCTGTGTCCACTACTTCAAAGTCCATAGGGGCTGGCTGGACTGTGTTGTGCAGTCAGTTCTCCATAGGGGCTGTGTCCACTCCAAAGTCCTGTGCAGTGTCCCAGTCCTAAAGGAGTGCTGTAGTGTTGTCCAGGGGGTGCTCTGTCCATCAGGGGTGCTCCCCCCAAGTGCTAAAAAAATAATATATTTTCTGTGTTTGTGAATTGTGTGCGCAGTAGCCGCACGTGCATCAACAAAGTAGTGCCAAGCGTGCGCCTGTGTCATAAGTAAAGGGCCGGCTGGCTTGACCGTTAAAGGGTGCTGTAACCCCCGAAAGTACACTCCAGTCCAAACCAAAAAAAAATTATTTTCTGTGTTTGTGAATTGTGTGCGCAGTAGCCGCACGTGCATCAACAAAGTAGTGCCAAGCGTGCGCCTGTGTCATAAGTAAAGGGCCGGCTGGCTTGACCGTTAAGGGTGCTGTAACCCCCGAAAGTACACTCCAGTCCAAACCAAAAAAAAAATTATTTTCTGTGTTTGTGAATTGTGTGCGCAGTAGCCGCACGTGCATCAACAAAGTAGTGCCAAGCGTGCACCTGTGTCATAAGTAAAGGGCCGGCTGGCTTGACCGTTAAGGGTGCTGTAACCCCCGAAAGTACACTCCAGTCCAAACCAAAAAAAAAATTATTTTCTGTGTTTGTGAATTGTGTGCGCAGTAGCCGCACGTGCATCAACAAAGTAGTGCCAAGCGTGCGCCTGTGTCATAAGTAAAGGGCCGGCTGGCTTGACCGTTAAAGGGTGCTGTAACCCCCAAAGTACACTCCAGTCCAAACCAAAAAAAAAATTATTTTCTGTGTTTGTGAATTGTGTGCGCAGTAGCCGCACGTGCATCAACAAAGTAGTGCCAAGCGTGCGCCTGTGTCATAAGTAAAGGGCCGGCTGGCTTGACCGTTAAAGGGTGCTGTAACCCCCGAAAGTACACTCCAGTCCAAACCAAAAAAAAATTATTTTCTGTGTTTGTGAATTGTGTGCGCAGTAGCCGCACGTGCATCAACAAAGTAGTGCCAAGCGTGCGCCTGTGTCATAAGTAAAGGGCCGGCTGGCTTGACCGTTAAGGGTGCTGTAACCCCCGAAAGTACACTCCAGTCCAAACCAAAAAAAAAATTATTTTCTGTGTTTGTGAATTGTGTGCGCAGTAGCCGCACGTGCATCAACAAAGTAGTGCCAAGCGTGCGCCTGTGTCATAAGTAAAGGGCCGGCTGGCTTGACCGTTAAGGGTGCTGTAACCCCCGAAAGTACACTCCAGTCCAAACCAAAAAAAAAATTATTTTCTGTGTTTGTGAATTGTGTGCGCAGTAGCCGCACGTGCATCAACAAAGTAGTGCCAAGCGTGCACCTGTGTCATAAGTAAAGGGCCGGCTGGCTTGACCGTTAAGGGTGCTGTAACCCCCGAAAGTACACTCCAGTCCAAACCAAAAAAAAAAATATTTTCTGTGTTTGTGAATTGTGTGCGCAGTAGCCGCACGTGCATCAACAAAGTAGTGCCAAGCGTGCGCCTGTGTCATAAGTAAAGGGCCGGCTGGCTTGACCGTTAAAGGGTGCTGTAACCCCCAAAGTACACTCCAGTCCAAACCAAAAAAAAAATTATTTTCTGTGTTTGTGAATTGTGTGCGCAGTAGCCGCACGTGCATCAACAAAGTAGTGCCAAGCGTGCGCCTGTGTCATAAGTAAAGGGCCGGCTGGCTTGACCGTTAAAGGGTGCTGTAACCCCCGAAAGTACACTCCAGTCCAAACCAAAAAAAAATTATTTTCTGTGTTTGTGAATTGTGTGCGCAGTAGCCGCACGTGCATCAACAAAGTAGTGCCAAGCGTGCGCCTGTGTCATAAGTAAAGGGCCGGCTGGCTTGACCGTTAAAGGGTGCTGTAACCCACAAAGTACACTCCAGTCCAAACCCAAAAAAAAATTATTTTCTGTGTTTAGCCGCACGTATATATCAAATCGATATAACATAAATGGAGGACCAAACTTTCTCCGATAAAAATAAAATAGAGAAAGATCAAGAACCACTTCCTCCTAGTGCTGAAGCTGCTGCCACTAGTCATGACATAGACGATAACATACCATCAACGTCGTCTGCCAAGGCCGATGCCCAATGTCATAGTAGAGGGCACATACAATCCCAAATGGCAAAGTTCAGGAAAATGACCTTGAAAAAGACATTTAAATCAGCTGAAGAGAAACGTAAACTTGCCAATATGCCATTTACGACACGGAGTGGCAAGGAACGGCTAAGGTCGATCCCTAGTATGTTCACGACTAGTGGTTCAGCTTCACATGACGATGGAAGCCCTCCTCCCACTAAAAAAATCAAAAGAGTTAAGCTGGCAAAAGCACAGCGAAGAACTGTGCTTTCTAAGAAGATATCACAAATCCCCAAGGAGAGTCCAAGTGCGGTGGTGGTTGCGATGCCTGACCTTCCCAGCACTGGACGGGAAGAGGTGGCTCTTTCCACCATTTGCACGCCCCCTGCAAGTGCTGAAAGGAGCACCCACAGTCCACTTGCTGATATGCAAATTGAAGATGTCACTGTTGAAGTACAACAGGATGAGGATACTGGTGTAGCTGGCGCTGAGGAGGAAGTTGGCGAGGAGGATTCTGATGGTGATGTGGTTTGTTTAAATCAGGCTCCGGGGGAGACAGTTGTTGTCCGTGGGATGAAAAAGCCCATCACGGTCATGCCTGGGCAGAAGACCAAACATTCCACCTCTTTGGTCTGGCAATATTTCTATCCAAATCCGGACAACAACTGTCTTGCCATATGTACCATATGTAAAGGTGAAATAAGTAGGGGTAGGGACGTCAACCACCTAGGAACATCCTCCCTTATACGGCACCTGCAGCGCGTTCATAAAAAGTTACTGTCAAGTTCAGAAACTTTGGCTAAGACCGTAAGCAGTCCAGGGACACCTAAATCCCGTTGTCCTGTTGTATCCAAGCGCCTGCAAACCACACCGTCAACTCCCTCCTCGTCAATTTCCTCCTTAGTTAGGATCGGAAGTAGTCCTGCAGGCCATGTCACTGGCATGACTGACTCTCCTATCCGGGATTCCTCCGGAGGATCCTGCATTGCTACGCCTACTGCTGCCGCTGCTGCTGTTGCTGCTGCTGGGAGTCGTTCATCATCCCAGAGAGGAAGTAGGAACACCACTACTTTTACTAAACAATTGACCCTCCAACAGTCCTTAGCGAGGAGGATGAAGTACGACAGCAGTCATCCTGAAGCAAAACGTATAACTGAGGCCTTGACTGCTATGTTGGTGTTAGACGTGCGTCCGGTATCCGCCATTAGTGCAGTGGGATTTAGACAATTGATGGAGGTAGTGTGTCCCCGGTTCCAAATCCCGTCTAGATTCCACTTCACTAGGCAGGCGATACCGAGACTGTACAGAAACGTCAGAAAAAGTGTCCTCAGTGTCCTGAAAAATGCCGTTGTACACAATGTCCACTTAACCATGGACATGTGGACAAGTGGAACAGGGCAGACTAAGGACTATATGACTGTGACAGCCCACTGGGTAGATGTATCACCTTACGCAGCAACAGCAGCAGCGTCACCAGTAGCAGCATCTCAGAAATGCCAGCTCGTTACAAGGCAGGCTACGCTGTGTATCACCGGTTTCAGTAAGAGGCACACCGCCGACAACCTCTTAGAGAAACTGAGGGAAATCATCGCCCAGTGGCTTACCCCACTTAGACTCTCCTGGGGATTTGTGATATCTGACAACGCCACCAATATTGTGCGGGCATTACATCTGGGCAAATTCCAGCACGTCCCATGTTTTGCTCACACAATAAACTTGGTGGTGCAGAATTTTCTGAAAAGCGACAGGGGCGTGCAGGAGACGCTTTGGGTGGCCCGAAAAATTTCTGGCCACTTTCGCCATTCAGCGACTGCGTGCCGAAGACTGGAGCGCCAGCAAACACTCTTGAACCTGCCCCGCCATCACCTGAAGCAAGAGGTTGTGACGCGGTGGAACTCAACCCTCTATATGCTTCAGAGGATGGAGGAGCAGCAAAAGGCCATTCAAGCCTATACATCCACCTATGACATAGGCAAAGGAGGGGGTATGCACCTGACTCAAGCGCAGTGGAGAATGATTTCCGTGTTGTGCAAGGTTCTCCAGCCCTTCGAACTTGCCACACGTGAAGTCAGTTCAGACACTGCCAGCTTGAGTCAGGTCATTCCCCTCATCAGGCTTTTGCAGAAGCAGCTGGAGAAAGTGAAGGAGGAGCTAAGACGGAGCGATTCCGCTCGGCATGTGGGACTTGTGGATGAAGCCCTTCATTCGCTTTGCCAGGATTCCAGGGTGGTCAATCTGTTGAAATCAGACCACTACGTTTTGGCCACCGTGCTCGATCCTAGGTTTAAAGCCTATGTGGTGTCTCTCTTTCCGGCCGACACAAGCCTGCAGAGGTGCAAAGACCTGCTGGTGAACACACTGTCAGCTGAAGCGGAACGTGACACGTCAACGGCTCCTTCTTCATTTTCTCCTGCAACTGGGGCTGCCAGGAAAAAACTTAGGTATCCTAAGCAACCCGCTGGCAGTGATGCAGGGCAGGCAGGACCAAGTTTGGACATCTGGTCCGGACTGAAGGACCTGGCAACAATTTCTGACATGTCTACTGTCACTGCATATGATACTGTCACCATTGACAGAATGGTGGAGGATTACATCGGTGACAGCATCCAAGTAGGCATGGCAGACAGTCCATACCTGTACTGGCAGGAAAAAGAGGCAATTTGGAGGCCCCTGTACAAACTGGCTCTATTTTACCTGAGTTGCCCCCCCTCCAGTGTGTACTCCGAAAGAGTGTTTAGTGCAGCCGGGAACCTTGTCAGCGAAAGGCGTAGGAGGTTGCTTCCACAGAATGTGGAGAAGATGATGTTCATCAAAATGAATTATCAGCTCTTCCAGGGAGACCAGCCTCCAGAAGGTACAGAGGGACCTGTGGTGGTGGATTCAAGTGGGGACGAGTTAATACTTTGTGAGGATGAGGATGTACACACTGAAGAGGGTGAGGAATCGGTGGATGAGGAGGATGAGGATGACATCTTGCCTCCATAGAGCCAGTTTGTGCAGGGACACATTAATTGCCAGCTTGTTTTGTGGGGGCCCAAACGAACCAATCATTTCAGCCACAGTTGTGTGGCAGACCCTGGCGCTGAAATGATTGGTTTGTTAAAGTGTGCATGTCCTGTTTATACAACATAAGGGTGGGTGGGAGGGCCCAAGGACAATTCCATCTTGCACCTCTTTTTTTTCTTTGCATTATGTACAGTTTGGGGCCTAGTTTTTCAAACTGCCATCCTGTCTGCCACTGCAGTTTCACGCCTAGATGGGTCACGTGTTTGTGCCGCCCACTCGTGTCGCTTAGCATAGTCATCCAGCTACCTCGGTGCAACGTTTTGGACATAAAAACACTATTGTGAGGTGTGAGGTGTTCAGAATAGACTGGAAATGAGTGGAAATTAAGGTTATTGAGGTTAATAATAGCATAGGAGCAGAAAAACCTACAAATTCTGTGATTTTAGCTGTTTTTATGCTTTTTTAAAAAAAAATACAGATCCAAAACACAAAACCCAGAACCCAAAACACGCAAGGGTGGTTTTGGCAAAACCAATCCAGATCCAAAACACGAAGAAAGATCCAGATCCAAAACCAAAACACAAAACACGAAAAGTGGCCGGTGCACACCCCTAGTAAGAAGGTATGATGCAGACATGGTGTAAAATTACAGTAAAGTGTCTCCATGTAATTCTATAGGGAATAATGGGCGCCAGGCTCTCTCTCTCTCTAATGTAATAAACTTGAACAACTTTATTTACGTCAGCTCACCTTCTCTTCAACACACTTCTTGTTTGAAAACTTTGAATTAAATTTACAAAGTCCATGGCTGTGCATGCCATTCGTCAGTGATGCTTTAGGCGGCGATGGAATAGATAAAACCCATGCAGAGGTGCTGGGTGTTCACAGGGGCTTGGATTGATAAATTACAGTGCTGCTGCTCAGTTACCGTGTGGTCTAATCTGTTTGCTGTTGCTCACAGGTTTTTATGCTTTCAGACCGAGAATCTTTCTCTGGGCACTATGGCCCTCATTCAGAGGCGGTTGGAGGATGCAAGCAGTCGCTCAGAAACTGGGCGGCCACTTGCATCGTGACCGCCCGCCTCTGTTGCGGTCGTTAGGCTGTGGGTTAACACGACGAGACCCTAGGGTAGGGTTTCACTTGTCGTAAGCCTCGGAGAGCTTCTGGCTCTGTCAGAGCCGGAAGCTCTCCACTGACATCACTAGTGATGTCAGTGTGGCCTCCCCCAAACGGCAGGCATTCCCATGGGAACGCCTCCGTTTGGGGTGCCACCCCCCAGGCCCGCCTTCCAAACGGGGCGAGCTGTCAATCAACATCGACAGCTCGCCCCCTTTGGAAAGAGACCCGCTACGACCGGCGCTGTCGGTCGTAGCGGGTCTCACGCATGCGCACGAGGGAGCCGGCTCCCTCGTGCGCATGCGCACTAGCAAAACATTGAGGCGGCCGTGCGGTCGTAGACCGTACGGCCGTCTCTGAATAAGGTCCTATCTCTTTTTTCTATTCTATTTTACTCTGTTGCTGCATGGACAAAGGCTGAATCACCATAGGCTACAGGCTGAGGCATCCCAGGAACCTCAATATACTGCCTCTGGTCTCAAGTCCCATCAAGTCCATCCAGAGATGTAGTAGTAGAAACCAAGGCACATAGAGCAAGCGCATTCAATGGCGACCCCTCAGGACTGAAGCTTGCCAGGGGAGGGATGTGGCCAGCGTTTGTGCAAAGTTGAATTAGAAAACTCCTGTTATTCATTAACCCCTTCATTATTGACCTTCATATTCATACCCAACCTCCCTCTCCACTCACCTGTTACTTACCGGACCCTACCTTTTAGTTTTAAAAGCAAAATAGAAATATACAAAAAAACTAGTAACCTATGCTGGGTGACCTCAGTCCGTCCCCTAACCTCTCCACCCCATCTGTCTGCTGCTCCACGGCCTCTTGCCCCGTTCTGTCTCAGCTTTTCTACTGTGATACTTCAAACCCACCGCTGCTCCACTCCGTCCTGCCCCCCGCTCTTTACCATACACTTTCTGCATACTGTATAGTGCTCCGTACCCTCACTCTTGTTTTCTCTTTTGAATTCTTGTTGTATATATGGTATAACCTCTCTCAGATGTAAATTTCCATTACGTTATATAAAATTAAGAGAGTTGTACAGTATTGTACCAGTGCGGTGGTCCTAACCACTTCTATTGAAATTATGACCTTTGCAAGAGATGAAGGGGCCTATATATATCTATATATATATATATATATATCTATATATCTATCTATATATATATATATATATATATATAGCATAGCACGGAGAAATAGTGGCACTCTGAGTCTTTAAAGCGGCTAACAGAAGTTATAAATTTATTCCATATTCAGGAAAACAGGACGAAGTTTCGGGGCATCAGCGCCCCTTTGTCAGAGTGCCAATATTTCTCCGTGCTATGCTATTTATTACATTAGGAGGCACCTGAGCGCTGTTTGATCCAGTGGATTGTTGTGAGTGCCAAACTACTGTACATGTGTGTGTGTATATATATATATATATATATATATATATATATTAGGGGTGTGCACCGGCCACTTTTCGTGTTTTGTGTTTTATTTTTGGATCTGGATCTTTCTTCGTGTTTTGGATCTGGATTGGTTTTGCCAAAACCACCCTTCCGTCTTTTGGGTTCTGGGTTTTGTGTTTTGGATCTGTATTTTTTTTTTAAAAAGCATAAAAACAGCTAAAATCACAGAATTTGTGGGTTTTTCTGCTCCTATGCTATTATTAACCTCAATAACCTTAATTTCCACTCATTTCCAGTCTATTCTGAACACCTCACACCTCACAATAGTGTTTTTATATCCAAAAGGTTGCACCGAGGTAGCTGGATGACTATGCTAAGAGATACGAGTGGGCGGCACAAACACGTGGTCCATCTAGGAGTGACACTGCAGTGGCAGACAGGATGGCAGTTTGAAAAACTAGGCCCCAAACTGTACATAATTCAAAGAAAAAAAAGAGGTGCAAGATGGAATTGTCCTTGGGCCCTCCCACCCACCCTTATGTTGTATAAACAGGACATGCACACTTTAACAAACCAAACATTTCAGCGCCAGGGTCTGCCACACGACTGTGGCTGAAATGATTGGTTCGTTTGGGCCCCCACAAAACAAGCTGGCAATTAATCTGTCCCTGCACAAACTGGCTCTACGGAGGCAAGATGTCATCCTCATCCTCCTCATCCACCGATTCCTCACCCTCTTCAGTGTTGTGTACATCCTCATCCTCACAGAGTATTAATTCGTCCCCGCTGGAATCCACAACCACAGGTCCCTCTGTACGTTCTGGAGGCTGGTCTCCCTGGAAGAGTTGATAATTCATTTTATGAACATCATCTTCTCCACATTTTGTGGAAGCAACCTCCTACGCCTTTCGCTGACAAGGTTCCCGGCTGCACAAAACACTCTTTCGAAGTACACACTGGAGGGGGGGCAACTCAGGTAAAATAGAGCCAGTTTGTACAGGGACCTCCAAATTGCTTCTTTTTCCTGCCAGTACAGGTACGGACTGTCTGACATGCCTACTTGGATGCTGTTGCCGATGTAATCCTTTAACAGACAGACGCACGCTTGTCGCTGCTGCTTTAAGGATGCAGGTGCGGCTACAGCCCACACATTTCACAAAGACAGAAAAAAAAAGAAGAATTTTTTTATTGTTTGTGGAGTGCACTTTGAGGGTTACACCACCCTTTAACAGACAGACGCACGCTTGTCGCTGCTGCTTTAAGGATGCAGGTGCGGCTACAGCCCACACATTTCACAAAGACAGAAAAAAAAAGAAGAATATTTTTATTGTTTGTGGAGCACACTTTGAGGGTGTCACCACCCTTTAACAGACAGACGCACGCTTGTCACTGCTGCTTTAATGATGCAGGTGCGGCTACAGCCCACACATTTCACAAAGACAGAAAAAAAAGAAGAATGTTTTTATTGTTTGTGGAGCGCCCTTTGAGGGTTACACCACCCTTTAACAGACAGATGCACGCTTGTCGCTGCTGCTTTGAGGATGCAAGTGCGGCTACAGCCCACACAATTCACAAAGACAGAAAAAAAAAGAAGAATTTTTTTATTGTTTGTGGAGCACACTTTGAGGGTTACACCACCCTTTAACAGACAGACGCACGCTTGTCGCTGCTGCTTTGAGGATGCAAGTGCGGCTACAGCCCACACAATTCACAAAGACAGAAAAAAAAAGAAGAATTTTTTTATTGTTTGTGGAGCGCACTTTGAGGGTTACACCACCCTTTAACAGACAGACGCATGCTTGTCGCTGCTGCTTTAAGGATGCAGGTGCGGCTACAGCCCACACATTTCACAAAGAGAAAAAAAAAGAAGAATTTTTTTATTGTTTGTGGAGCGCACTTTGAGGGTTACACCACCCTTTAACAGACAGACGCACGCTTGTCGCTGCTGCTTTGAGGATGCAGGTGGAATCTAGATGGATTTGGAACCGGGGACACACTACCACCATCAATTGTCTAAATCCCACTGCACTAATGGCGGATACCGGACGCACGTCTAACACCAACATAGCAGTCAAGGCCTCAGTTATACGTTTTGCTTCAGGATGACTGCTGTCGTACTTCATCCTCATCGCTAGGGACTGTTGGAGGGTCAATTGTTTAGTAAAAGTAGTGGTGTTCCTACTTCCTCTCTGGGATGATGAACAACTCCCAGCAGCAGCAACAGCACTAGGAGGAAGTGGTTCTTGATCTTTCCCTATTTTATTTTTATCGGAGAAAGTTTGGTCCTCCATTTATGTTATATTGATATATACGTGCGGCTAAGGCGCACACAAACACAGAAAATATTTTTTTATTTTTGCTGGAGAGTAGTGCACTTTGTGGGTTACACCACCCTTTAAGAAATTAGCCAGCCGGCTCTTTACTTATGGGACATAGGCGCACGCTTGGCGTTGCTCCTTTGTTGATGCACGTGCAGCCACAGTGCACACAATTCACAAACACAGAAAATATTTTTTTATTTGGTTTGGAGTGTACTTTGGGGTTACAGCACCCTTTAACGGTCAAGCCAGCCGGCCCTTTACTTATGACACAGGCGCACGCTTGGCACTACTTTGTTGATGCACGTGCGGCTACTGCGCACATAATTCACAAACACAGAAAATATTTTTTTATTTGGTTTGGAGTGTACTTTGGGGGTTACAGCACCCTTTAACGGTCAAGCCAGCCGGCCCTTTACTTATGACACAGGCGGACGCTTGGCACTACTTTGTTGATGCACGTGCGGCTACTGCGCACACAATTCACAAACACAGAAAATATTTTTTTATTTGTTTTGGACTGGAGTGTACTTTGGGGGTTACAGCACCCTTTAATGGTCAAGCCAGCCGGCCCTTTACTTATGACACAGGCGCACGCTTGGCACTACTTTGTTGATGCACGTGTGGCTACTGCGCACACAATTCACAAACACAGAAAATATTTTTTTATTTGGTTTGGAGTGTACTTTGGGGGTTACAGCACCATTTAACGGTCAAGCCAGCCGGCCCTTTACTTATGACACAGGCGCACGCTTGGCACTACTTTGTTGATGCACGTGCAGCTACTGCGCACACAATTCACAAACAGAAAATATTTTTTTATTTGGTTTGGAGTGTACTTTGGGGGTTACAGCACCCTTTAACGGTCAAGCCAGCCGGCCCTTTACTTATGACACAGGCGCACGCTTGGCACTACTTTGTTGATGCACGTGCGGCTGCTGCGCACACAATTCACAAACACAGAAAATATTTTTTTATTTGGTTTGGACTGGAGTGTACTTTGGGGGTTACAGCACCCTTTAACGGTCAAGCCAGCCGGCCCTTTACTTATGACACAGGCGCACGCTTGGCACTACTTTGTTGATGCACGTGCGGCTACTGCGCACACAATTCACAAACACAGAAAATATTTTTTTATTTGGTTTGGACTGGAGTGTACTTTGGGGGTTACAGCACCCTTTAACGGTCAAGCCAGCCGGCCCTTTACTTATGACACAGGCGCACGCTTGGCACTGCTTTGTTGATGCACGTGCGGCTACTGCGCACACAATTCACAAACACAGAAAATATTTTTTTATTTGGTTTGGAGTGTACTTT
This sequence comes from Taudactylus pleione, assembly GCA_031769625.1. NCBI lineage: Eukaryota > Metazoa > Chordata > Amphibia > Anura > Myobatrachidae > Taudactylus > Taudactylus pleione. The sequence continues at coordinate 15,416,340 of JAUIMM010000091.1, forward strand.
GGGGGTTACAGCACCCTTTAACGGTCAAGCTAGCCGGCCCTTTACTTATGACACAGGCGCACGCTTGGCACTACTTTGTTGATGCACGTGCGGCTACTGCGCACACAATTCACAAACACAGAAAAAATAATTTTTTTTTACCACTTGGGGGGAGCACCCCTGACGGATAGAACACCCCCTGGACAACACTACAGCACCCCTTTAGGACTGGGACATTGCACAGGACTTTGGAGTGGACACAGCCCCTATGGACAACTGACTGCACAACACAGTCCAGCCAGCCCCTATGGACTTTGAAGTAGTGGACACAGCCCCTATGGACAACAGCAGCACAGCGCAGCACAGCACAGCACAACACTACTCTGCACTACACTACACTACACTACACAGCCCAGCCAGCCCTAACTCCCACCCTCCCTCTTCACTGTCCACAGCCGAGTGAGAAAATGGCGCCGATGCGGGTACCTTATATAGGATCCAAAACCCGCGAGACCCTGAAGGCGGGATGATGACGTTTTGCTTCGATTTCAGATCCGAGTCAGGCGGGAAAAGTCGAGCCTGACTCGGATCGGCCTCGGATCGGGGGGGCTCGGATTTCAGAAATCCGAACCCGCTCACCCCTAATATATATATATATATATATATATATATATATATTTTTATCATAAATAAGCCCTGTAAACTATGATTCCTCATGGCCATAAGGAATATTTTTTTCTAATTTATCAAATATCTCTAGCTGAGACAGCATCTCTAAAAATATGACTGGGCAGTAAAGTGATTGCTATCATTGTTGCTTTACTGCAGGCTAAGATGTGTGCATACTGAAGATGCAATGTGCCGAAGCGGAGGAGTACGGAACCTGCCAGGAGGAATCAGGAGATCCCTCTGCAGCTATATTGTATATTGCCTCTGTAGGCATAAAGTGGCTAATGGGGATAAGGTGCTTGGCGAATAGAACCAGACCCCTGTTCCCATTCTAAAAAAGATACCTATAATCAGTGGCGTAACTTCATCCCAGGTGCCCAGAGGTAAGGTAAATGGTGTGCCCCCCCCCCCAAAAAATAAAATAAAATAAAATGAACCATCCCCCCCAGCACCTATGCCTGCCCCAGCTGCCGTCGCCCCGCCATGGAGTTCCCCAGTAGTGGTCCCCCTGTGCAGTGCCCTCTGTAGAGGTCCCCCTATGCAGTGCCCACCTATGTAGTGCCCCCCAGTAATGGTCCCCCTATGCAGTACCTCCAGTAGTTGTGCCTCTAAGCAGTGCCCCTGGTAGTAAGGGCCCCTGTAGTGCCCCCAGTTGTAATGCCCTTGTAGTGCCCCAGTAGTAATGCTCCCTGCAGTGCCCCAGTAGTAATGCCAGTTGTAGTGCCACCAGTAGTAAGGCACCTGTAGTGCCCCCAGTAGTAAGCCCCCTGTAGTCTCCCAAGTAGTAAGCCCCAGTAGTGCCCTCAGTAATGCCCCCGGTAGTAACCCCCTGTAGTGCCCCTATAGTAATGCCCCCAGTAATGCCCCCAGTAGTGCCAGTAATGCCCTTTGTAGTAATGCCCCCCTGTAGTAAGCCCCAGTAATGCCCCCTGTAGTAAACTCCAGTAGTGCCCCCAGTAATGCCCCCTGTAGTAAGGCCCAGTAGTGCCCCCTGTAGTGAGCCACAGTAGTGCCCTCTGTAGTAAGCTCCAGTAGTGCCCCTAGTAATGCTCCCTGTAGTAAGCCCCAGTAGTGCCCCCAGTAATGCCCCCTGTAGTAAACTCCAGTAGTGCCCCCAGTAATGCCCCCTGTAGTAAGGCCCAGTAGTGCCCCCTGTAGTGAGCCACAGTAGTGCCCTCTGTAGTAAGCCCCAGTAGTGCCCCTAGTAATGCCCCCTGTAGTAAGCCCCCTGTAGTGCCCCAAGTAGTAAGCCCCTGTAGTGTCCCCAGTAGTAAGCCCCAGTAGTGCCCTCAGTAATGCCCCCTGTAGTAACCCCCTGTAGTGCCCCCCATAGTAATGCCCCCAGTAATGCCCCCAGTAATGCCCCCTGTAGTAATGCCCCCCTGTAGTAAGCCCCAGTAATGCCCCCTGTAGTAAACCCCAGTAGTGCCCCAGTAATGCCCCCTGTAGTAAGGCCCAGTAGTGCCCCTCTGTAGTAAGCCCCAGTAGTGCCCCTAGTAATGCCCCCTGTAATAAGCCCCAGTAGTGCCCCCAGTAATGCCCCCTGTAGTAAGCCCCAGTAGTGCTCCCTGTAGTAAGCCCCAGTAGTGCCCCCTTTAGTGAGCCACAGTAGTGCCCCCTGTAGTAAGCCCCAGTAGTGCCCCTAGTAATGCCCCCTGTAGTAAGCCCCAGTAGTGCCCCCAGTAATGCCCCTGTAGTAAGCCCCAGTAGTGCCCCCTGTAGTAAGCCCCAGTAATGCCCCCTGTAGTAAGCCCCAGTAATGCCCCCTGTAGTGAGCACCGCCCGCGTGCTCACGCACACAAAAAAAAACAAACAATACTTACCCGCTCCAGTGCTGCTGCCGTCTGTCCCAGGCGCCCGCTCCTCGGAACTATGGGAGTGATGTCATGACGTCACTCCCATAGTGCATTGCGGGATCCGGCAACCAGAGCTGCCGCTGGCACCGGGGGGAGGGAGGAGAGAAGGAACCAGGCGCCCGCGCTGGTAACACACTTAGCGGGCGCCCGGCATATGGAGGGTGCATGGGGTGCGAACGCACCCCCTGCACCGCCTGTAGTTACGCCATTGGAGGTGGATCGCCGATCAGCGGCGCTCCTTCTCCATGCAGTACCCGGTACGGCCGGGGGACAATGGAGCCAGGTTACCTCCTTTAGGGCTGGCGCCCGGCGGCAAATGACTCCATTGTCTCTGGGAGTTCCGCCACTGCCTATAATGCACTCGCTGTGAAGGGGGCATTACACTGAGAAATAAATATACTATTGGTTCTCTGGATTCAAGAGTAAGGTAAGTATGTGCTGTAGATGTCATGCCTCTGTCTATATGAATTTTATCCTTTTGAACTCCCGATGTGACACAGCAAGAGGGGTGTCACGACCAGGGTTTCTCGGCATGGTGGTCGACGGGTATTACCTGTGAGGTCACTGTGGCGAGGGGCGTCTAGTGGTGGTGCTGGTGTGTGGTGAGGGGCATTGGCTGTGCGTGGCTCTGCGCGGGCATGTTGTCACGTTGGGCTGGTGAGGCCTGGTAGTGCTTCCGTTCCGTGTGGCATGGGCGCCGCCATCTTGCCTCCGGCCATGTGATTTGCTCGCCCAATCCTGGTTTGTCACATGCTCTCTCTGGCCAGTCATGGCACAGCACTTGGTATTTAGGGAGGTTCAGAGCCTCACTTCATTGCCAGTGCAACGTGTTTCTCAGCATAGCTGAGAGAGAGTTCCCTGTGCTCACCACCTGTTATCTGTGAAATGCTACCTGCCTGCCTGTCTGCTCCAACCCCGCTGGTCTACCCTGCATCCTCCATTACCTTCCCCTTGCCTGAGTACCTGAGTCCTGCTGTTCACCCTGCACCTTGCCTCCACTGACACTCTGCTGGATATTTCTTCTCAGTCTGCATTCCTCATTAATCAGTCACCACCTGGACAGTTCCACTTGTCTGCCACTACCTGGACATTTTCTATTAACCAGTCACTCACTGGACATTTTCTATTAACCAGTCACTTCCTGGACATTTTCTATTAACCAGTCACTAACTGGACTTTCTCTTATTGACCTCACTACAGCTCCCAAGTGCACTTTAGTGCTATATCCGGACTTTCTGTTTTACCATATTCATGTCTGTTAAGCCACTCATTAAAAACTCCACATTTACTTTTAAACCTGCTTCAGTGTCTCCTCCTATTACCACCCTGGGTCCACAACAAAACCAGAACCTCACAAGGGGGAGGTAGCGGGAGTGGTAGTGCGCAGCCGTACTATAAATTGTTGTTGCCACGCCCCTTCCAGTGTCAGGTATTACTGGGGCCTGATATTTTGCTAGGCACCTCTGATGAGATGCAGCCCCCTATGCAGGTGCCTATAAACTGCCTTGTGCAAGTGCTCCCTTGCCAACTCTCTAACCTGGCAAATGTAGATTCCTGTTACCACTGGCATTGCTCAGCTGCCCCGGTGACTATTTTTTGGTGGCTAAATTGTGATAAAGAAGATTTTCTTTCACTGCAATGAGCAGTGATAAATAAAAAATCTTTTCTGAGCAATCTTAATAAAATAGATCCACAAAACTGCAGTTTGTAAAAAGTTTTGCTGTAGCATAGATAACACAGGTCTACAAAAAAAATAAACTTTTTTCTTTCACAAGAACTGAATAAACTTAATCTAAATGTATTTTTCATGCTGAATTCTAATATGTATTCAGATTTTTTCCATCGGGCAGGGATGTTTTGTGACATACGTTTAAAGTTTTATTCAATTAGTACTTACTGTATGTAAGTCTAAGTGATAAATATACACCTCGTTCTGCCTGACCTAAAAAGTTGTAGATGATGATTTTCACCAACTTTACACCCGAGTAAAGTTCATAAAACATTTTTACAAGTGGCTTGAAACTTCACCACACACACAACAGAAATTGTCTGGATGATTTAAACACTTTCTTTGCATTATTGAAAATATTCTGACAACTAATACAACAAATTCTTGTGCTAACCGGCTCCTCTATGGTGAGACACACCCAGGGGTCACAGGACATTGTATTGAGCCCTGATTGTAGGAGCCCAACACACATGCTCCTCTGATCCGACCAGGGGGTCGAGGCTACACCCACAGATTAGGCTGTATGGAGGAGGGGGAGAAAGAAGCTGCTGGAGGCTCCACATAAAGGGGAGAGGGGAGAGACTACAAGGGGACATATTGTTTGCATACCGCTGTCTGTCTGTGTATGACAGGCCATAAAGAACACTAAAATCTGCAAAAAAAGAAAAGTAACTGTCACAAACACACTTAGAGGTCAATCCTATTAAGTGCGAGTTGCCGTTGCAACAGCGTTAAAACACCGAAAATGTACCGGCACCTTGCATCCTTCACATCCCGCTCCAAGCCCGAATTCGCTGAAATTTGCTCGGAGCTCTATGGGGCTGCAAGCACAATTCAGCAAATCCAGGCTGCCGTAAAGTGCGGCCATTGCCGCAATGACTCGCACCGGCGAGATCATCACAGCTAATAGGATTGACCCCTATACCCGATGGGACAATTATAATGACATATTTGAATTGTGAATTTAATACTGCATTAGAGTCACTATTGAGTTTTCTTGTGAAAAAAAATCATGTTGACTGGTGTAAGCCAATAAATGTTTGTAGTGAGTATTTGGCTTCTTCTCAACTATGGCCCTCATTCAGAGCCATACGCGCACGCTCTGAATGAGGGCCGGCCTCCATAACTATGGAGCGTCCTCCTGGACGCTTGTATAGCTGTGGGTCACCACCCACAGCCTATACGAGCGGGCAGTTTGATGGCCGCGATGGTCTTGACCATTGCGACCATCGAAACTGCGAGACGGAGCCTGCGGTTGAGGTTTTCAACCGCAAGGCCCGGAGTGATTTTGGCTCTATCAGAGCCAAAATCACTCCCACTGACATAACTAGTGATGTCAGTGGGCCGGCTTCTGACGGGAGGCGTTCCCTTAGGAACGCCCCCGTCAGGGAGGCACGCCCCCGGCACGCCCACCAAAGGGGGCGTGCTGTCAATCAACATCGACAGCACGCCCCCTTTGATCAGACACAACGAGCGAAGGAAAGTCCTTCGCTCGTCGCGTCTGGCGCATGCGCACGAAGGAGCTCCCTCCGTCGTGCGCATGCTCAGTGCAGAACATCGACCCACTTGCGAGCGGACAGCCGCTCGCGAGTGGGTCTGAATCAGGGCCTATATGTTTTACTCACACAGTATCTTCTTCACATATACAAAATTTGTAAGTAAGGATACGGTTATTTATCTATGATCAGAATAGAAAATGCATAACAGCAAATATTACCTCTTCATGGGGAGAGACATCTGCACTGAGAGACATTCACGTGTTATTTTGTTTTTTCTGGTAAGCAGTTTTCCAGTGTGATTTATTAGTGTGCTCAGTCAGATTGTAAGAAAAAACAACTGCGCTTTAATTCAATATTAACCTCCTGTAATGCTGTGTATTTGATATCTTAGGTAACCTAATGCGGCCCATACACGGGGCGATTTTACACACGATATGCACGATTTCGATTGATCGCAACAATCAATCGTGCATATCGTGTGTGTTTTGGCATGTTGTACGACGGCGATGCGCGTCCCCGGCCTTTGTACATTGGCATCGTAGATCTTATGGAAAAACCATAAGATCTGCGATCCATCATGCTGTTAAATAGGTAAACGATGCATCTTGTAAGATGCATCGTTTACCATTCACAACAGCATGCGATGCATCGGGCTGAATTTCAAAACGTACCGAGGTGTTGTACATTTTCAAATCGCACCGTGTATGGGCCGCCTAAGTTCTCATATTCTTGATAAGAACACAATACTTGCCACCAGCAGCGGTGGCCATCGAGGGGGTGCAAACCGTTAATGGCTTACCATAGATGATTTTGTGCCATCGATGGTAATCATCGACGGACACCCCACTGATGGCCATCTCTAAACTGGTCACTTTGTTTTGCAAACATTTAGACATGCGTAATAGGGACAAAATATGCCTCACCCAGATCTACCCAAACTCCTAGTTGATTTGCCCAAACCCTTCCTTTATCTACCCAGAATCTCCAACTTTTGAGCAAATGACTGTATCTTTTGAGGACCACGAATCGGGGCTGTCCTGCCAATAGCAGGTCAGTTGCAAGGTGTTGCATACTATACTAGCATATACGGTGTCTATGAAAGAGTGGCAATAGAGAAGATTTTCTCTTGTCACTTGTTGCAACTTGCAACATTAGAAATGTTGGATGGGTAGCGTTCCTCACTGCCTTAGACCATAGCTCAGCAGAGCAGACGGGCTCAGCAGGAGGCCTGACCTTTTGGCCTTTTGCTGCATCTTTTAGGGACTAAGAACCTCCTCTTCCGACCATGCGAATATTCCCGAGATCCTCCCAATCTAATCTTCCAAGATCTTGGACTGCACATGCTCCTGAGATTCTTCCCAATGCATTATGGGGGATGTAGTCTTTGTTCTGCAGCTGAATTGGGGTACTGGAAAGCTCTGATGGTTGGGGTCTGCTATGGCCCGCCCCCAGCTAGTGGCTCCCCTAGGTTAGTGCCTCACACGCCTAGTGGAAAATCCAACATTGAAGACAGGGGTACTTGTACTGCTGCCATCCTTGTTAAATAGGCTTTCCTAATCTACACTTGTGGAAGGCATCGACAGAAATACTCGGAGAAGCTATCATCGTGACAGCTATTATCAGCCAGGGGCTTGTAAAATAAAGAGAATTCCTACTCTTCATTTTAACAAACAGGGGCCTTAGGAATCCATTTATCAAAGCTCATATTTTATTTTTATTTTTTTGTGAATTTAGCATCGGTGTATTGCTGGGACACTCTGCTGCCAGGTTTAGATCCAGTACGCGTGCTGCACAGGCGCAGATTCCTCTCTGAAAGAATCGGCGTCAGGAAAGCCCAAAACCCAGTGGTTCCCAAACGGTGTGCCGCGGCACCTTGGGGTGCCTCGGGACACTTGCAGGGGTGCCTCAGGTTGGTGGTCCAGCACCAAATCAAATTATTTATGGTCAATGTAATGTAAATATGTGCACAAAAAGAAGCACAAACCTGTCCACTACTATATAACCTAAGGATGACAGGTCAGCACAATTTACTTCACTGTACTACTTCAATACATTTTTTTCTGAATTTCTCAATAACAAACATTTGGCTTAGGGGTGCCGTGAAAATAATGCTCATGCACTAGGGCGCTGTGATTCAAAAATTTTTGGTAACCACTGCCATAGGCTACTGGAGATATTGGAGATGGGATGTAATTAAAATACCGACGGTCGGGAAGCCGTCTGTCTAATTACCGGCATCTAAATCCCGACTCGGGACTAAAGACAGGCGTCGAAATCCTGATGCCAGTTTAGATCCTGATGCCGGAATCTCGACAAACGGCTTCCCGAACGAAGGTTAGCCGGTCCATCTTAGCTCTTAGCCGTGGAAGAGTGGGGGAGGGTTAGGTTTAGACACCCCCAGGGGGCTTAGGGGTAGGTTGCGGGGAGGGGGGGTTAGGGTTAGGCACTCCCCGGGGAGGGTTAGGTTTAGGGTGCGGAGAGAGGGGGCTAGGGTTAGGCACCACCGGGGGGGGGGGTTAGGGATAGGCACCACCAAGGGAGGGTTAGGGTTAGGGGGGGAAAGGGGTAAGGTTAGTGTACTTACATGCCCCTGTGGGGATCTTTCATAATCGGGCTACCGGCGTCAGTATTTCACCCGGCGGCTATTCAGCTGTTGGGATATCATACTCAACCCATCTGCTGTAGTCCCTCCCCGTTACATTCAGGGGATCCTTAATAGTGTCAGGTACCCCTGAAAACACCTGCAGATATTCTTTAATAAATATGCCCCATAATGTTAAGGTTTTGTTTTTTTTGGGTTCTTTAGTAGAAAGTTAGGGCAACTTACAGCAATAGTTGTTGCAGTTAGGAATCTGAAAATATAGCATTACAATGAGTCAGGATGAGGTGAAAAGTCTCATGTTTTGTGACAGAACAATGTTGGTAGGGAGGCAGCATGTTCTCCGCACACAGACAGCTGTCACCAGATAACAAACGGCAAAGAAGAGCCGCATCATCAGCATAATTATCCTTTTCAAACATCGTTACATCAGGTAAATGGGCGCACAAATGGCCTAGGCCGCTGATAATTGCACTGAAATCTAAGGCGGTCGCAGCTGAACAGGAAAAGAGAAAAGAAAGCGAGCAAGTGTGCGCAGCAGGGTCTAATGTTTAAAGAGACAGAACAAAAAAGAAAAAAAACATGTTATTCGTGGGGATCGGTTTCTGGGAAAATTTACAGCTGGCGTCATGAGCCGTCTCTCACCCAGATATTTATCTGTAGAAAGGAGCAGGGAACAATCGGTGGATAAATATTTTGTTGAAATTATTTTTTTTTATCATCTGATACTAGAAATGAGTGTATTAAAGTGTGCCTATGACCTTTAACAACATATATTCTGTTTACAATGAATATTTACAAACTACTGATAATTCAGGTTTGCTATTTGTCCAAGAAACCTATTAAAGTTTTTTCCTTATTTACTTTATTTTCTAATGGGTGTCATTTGCTCCTGAGAGTGCTGGAAGCGCCGATGAGAACAGCAGAGCATGCTTTAATATATAGTTAAATAACATTTAAATAACATTTATTAGGCATGATCTCAAATTAAGGCCTTGTTACGTAAAGGATTGATCACACATTACTGCTTAACCAAATGTCTGCTGTGCAGATCGATAAAGGCGAATGTATTGGAAATTAAAAAAATGCAGGTGGTCTAAGGGACGTGAACTTACTAAAGAAAACAGAGGAAACAATGCAGCATGTTGAATTGTGGGCCTGATTCAGACCCGCTCGCGAGCGCTATGCACTCGCAAGCGGGTCGATGGTGGCCCAGTGCGCATGCGCGAGACCCGGATAGCGATGGGCAAACCGTCGCTCCGGGTCTCGTACCAAACTGTGACTCAACATCGACAGCACGCCCCCTTTGGTGGGCGGGCCGGGGAAGTGGCTGCCCAAACGGAGGCGTTCCCATGTGAACTGACATCACAAGTGATGTCAGTGGGAGAGATTTCGGCTCTGTTTGAGCCGAAATCTCTCTTGGGCTCGCGGCAACGAGACCCTACCACAAGGGTCTCGTCGCAAGCCCGATGGTCGCGATGGTCTTGACCATCGCGACCATCTTCCTGGCCGCTCGCTATAGCTGTGGGTGGTCACCAACAGCTATGCGAGCGGCCAGGAGGCCGCTCTAAAAAAAACAAGAAGGCCGGCCCTGATTCAGAGCGAGCGCTCTGTCAGAGCGTCCGGCTCTGAATCAGGCCCAGTATTCTTAAGCTAGGTACAGTACGGAATCGGTATGAGTTACCACTGGACCTAAGTCCAACGGTTCAAATCCCGACGCCGGAAGACCGACACTAGAAGATCCTGAAAGGGGAAGTATTTCTACTATCCCTAACTCTCTCCTCCCCCTAACCCTCCTTTAGGGGTGCCTAACCCTAATCTCCCCCCCCTAGTACCTAACCCTAACCCTTGGGGTGCGTAAACCTAACCCCCCCTCCCCGCACCCTGAACCTAACCCTCCCGGGGGGGTGCCTAACCCTAACCAACCCCCGGGGGTGCCTAACCCCGCCTTTCCCTAGCCTGTCCGTAACCCTCCCGGGGGGTGCCTTACCCTGTTCCCCCCAGGAGCCCATAACCTAACCCTCCCCCCCCTGCGGCTGTCCGCACCCGCTGCCCGGCTTACCTTCGTTCGTAGGGATAATGATAGGCTTCGGGATTTTGACGCCTATCATTAGTCCCTTGTTGGGATATGACAGTCGGGAAGCCGATGGTCAGCATTTCGACCGTCGGCTTCTTAACTACATACCATATAGTACACACCTGAACGATGCAATGGCCGATACAATTTCATTTACATTCATACGATCCCAGAACACACAATATCCAGCGTACACACTATGTAATCTTTGGATCGATGGTACAATATATCATGATAGGGGATTGTAACCATTAATTGTTTCTCCAGGACACTATGGGCCTGATTCAGAGACGGACGCTAATGTGATCGCAACTGCGTTTTCATACGCAATGCAGCTGCAAAAATATGCTAATGTTAGCAAAGATCACTGCTGCCTTCTTACCTGCGTGTGCGACGACGCATACCTACGCAAACATCGGTAACATCGATGGATATAGGCAGTCTTACTCTTGCAGCAGGTCTGACCTGCAGCTGCCTTGTGTAGTCTTCTGACACACAGACCGGCGTATGCATTTGCTGTGGCTAATTTATGCACGCCCATTTAACGGCGTTTAAACGAACAGGCACGCCTGCGTTTTTGTGAACACTCCCCATTACCACTCCCGGACGCTGCCAGTCTGTCACTCACTTAGCGATGGATTCCTCTGTGCAATGGCAATCAATCGCTCGATCTGCGTGAAGTTTGCATTAACGTCCGTCTCTGAATCAGGCCCTACTGTGTGTTTTTGTGCGTACACACTATACAATCTGCCCACATCCTTCATTGCATCTGACGTGCCACACATCTGATGGGACAATACGATGAACAATGTGTGTAAACGATAGATTGGGTGCACACACTATGTAAGCAAGAAGATTGACATTCAAGCATGAGGGACATTAAACCACAAGTGTTTTGAGTGTTGCCAGTTTAATAACGTGTTGGATATTGCCCCTTTAAGTTTAGCTGGGCTTATGCAGCCAATGAATGTCTCATGGGGAGTGGTCTAAGAGTATCTAATGGAGTGATGTATGTAAATCTGCCTCTTGTTCCAGTTTTTCCCACCCTCCCTTCCTCTTTTTGTTTTTCGTTTGTTGAATGTATGATGGTTGGTTTGGTGGTTGCGGAAAAGAACGACACTTGGAGTTACTTTATGTTAATAATTAGGCTTAGTGTGTGCGCTCTCATTAAAGTGGAGTAAGGCGACAGCCAATTGTCCTGGACGGGAAATGGCTATACCACCTGGACCAGTGGTTGAATTTAAAGGAGAGTTGATCACCAATGTTTGGCTTGTGTGTGTGTTTGTTTGAACTGTTTGGTTGTTATTGTCCTGTGCGTTCTTGTTGTGTCGTCACCATTATTAGTATTATTATTAACTTATAGTCTAAAATTTAATGACGTCAAAAATGAATTTGACAAAATATTTAAATGACAACACTGTTGTATGTGTCTTTATTCAGAAGTTAAGTTACATTGTATTTAAGAAGGTTGTTATATGGTAACACAATAATACACGTTGGTGAGTTTAAAGGTGGTCGTGCACAGGGCTGGTGCTAGACTTCTAGGCACCCTAGGCAAAACTTCTGCATGCGCCCCCGGCCTCAAAAAAAGTTTGTGTAGATACATAAAATTCAGTTATGTTTCATATACACCCTATACACACAGCCTAAAGGTAATTTTATACAATATTTTTAATAATTTGTGCCTTAGACAAAGTTTGTGTACATTGATCCATCAAAAATCAAAGGTTTCATTATCTCAGTCAAGCCAAAAAAAATCTGTATTTTGGAATATTTGGATATGGGAGACTCAACCTGTATTGTGATACCAGTGTATATTTACTGAAACAATTGTTTATTTATTAAAATAAAACATGTTTTCTGCTAAAGGTTCCAGCATTAGTGTATTTTGATTGCTTCTACATATCACCACCCCAGACAAGTCCCGTCCCTCTACTCACATCGGGTCATAACAAGTAAATGCAACCCAGTTGGCAAGACAAAACATTTTTACAGTTATTTCTTGGCATTCATGGGTGAAAAAACGTATTGTGTGATTTCAAAAATAGTTTTTGTTTGCAAATTGTATTTTATTAAATTCAACAAAATAGAAATAATACATACATCCAAAGAGAATAAACAGTGGCCAAACTATGCTTACATAGAAAAAAGAGGAAAAATTCAGTTAGTTTGTCAGAACCACTGGAAAAATGTCTAACATCGTATTACCTATCATCAATAATCAATAAATCACAAAAAAAGAAAAACAGACCTACAAAAACAATAATACTGTCCAGCATAATATGAAAATAAAGAACAAAAAGACATCAAGACGAAGGGAAGGAAGGAAAGGGGAGGGGGATAGAAAGATGGGAACAAGTACTCACTTTCGATCCAAAGGTGCAAACTCATATTTCCAAAAACCAATTAAACCTAAAATAGATATAGAGTGAAATTATAGAGTGGCCAAAATAGCAAGTAATAGAGGCCTTAGTGTGACACACTGGGAAACATATCCATAAAATCTAAGAGGGTGAGCAGGAAAGAATAGCCTTAAAGGTATCAGAGTCCTTAAAATCCATCCAACGGAACCAGGTGTTTCCAAAGGACTCATAACCCCCATCAGCAGAAGTCAGTATATCATCCATATCCATATAAAAATCTATTCTGTTGAACCAGTCCATCACTGTTGGAGGGGAAGAGGAACGCCATCTTACCGGGATAACCGCTTTAGCTGCATTATTCAAATGGCACAACAGAGATTTCTTATATTTTGAGAGGGGTCTGGACGATAAGTGGAACAACCAAAACAAAGGGTCTTTAGGGACTGCTTCGCCTAAAAAATTTTCAGATAGGGTAAGAACCTCCTTCCAAAAAGATTGGAGGGTAAGGCATTGCCACCAAATATAGAAAGGGTTGTCCGGAGCATTAAAACATCGCCAACAAATATTTGGCATACCTATCCCCATTTTAGAAAGAGTGTCCGGACTTCTGTACCAACAGGAAAGAAGCTTGTATTGGGTCTCTACAACATTAACATTGGAAGAGCATGCATGGGCTAATTTAAATATTTTTCCCCACTTAACTACACCTAGATCTTCCCCAATCTCTCGGTCCCAGACTTTTGTGAAACTAGGCAGAGACAGGCTAGAATCTGTTGACAAAAAAATTATAAATTAGAGAAATAGTATGCGTCGGGGGGGTTGAGTCGGTACAGAGTTGTTCAAAAGGAGTAAGAGATAGGCGAAAAACTGAAAAAGGAGCAAGCGAGCGTATAAAATGGCTCACCTGGAGATAACGCCAATGTTCCTGTGATGGGAGGTTCCATTTCTCCCCTACTTCTTCAAAGGGAATAAGACTACCTCCACTCATCAGCTGTCCAATTCTAAAGAGTCCTACCTCGAACCAGGATTGAAAAACGTTACCATCCATACCCAGGGGAATTGTTCATTAAAGAGAAACAACATGAGTGAAGAATGAAGTGATGAAATTGAAGGAGAACGTCTCAGAGTTTTCCAACAACTTATAGTGGGTCCAATAGTAGGATGGGAAGAACAAGGGAGGGAGGGAAGCCATGGTACTATTGATAAAGGAATCCCTAGTGCCTGGTTTTCAATTTGCACCCATTGTTTAGTGGAGTCTGGTCTGAACCATTCTAAAATTCTATGGAGGAGACAAGCCCGGTAGTAACCTCGACTATCAGGGAGCCATAGCCCCCCTCTGTCTTTGTGGCGAAACAAAATATCTAATTTCAAACGTGGTCTACTACCTCCCCAAACAAATTCTCTCATTAACGTTTGGACCTCTAGAAACCAACTAGACTGTAGCTTAATAGGAAGGGTCTGCAATAGGTACAGAATCTTGAGAAGAGAATTCATTTTTAGAACCCCTAACCTCCCAAACCACAAGGGCCTGGACCTCCACAGATGTAGATCAGAACGGATTTTATTTAAAAGGGGAGGAAAATTGGTCTCAAATAGTCGAGAAAGGTCCCTAGTAATGATGACACCCAGATATTTAAGTTGAGAAGCATGCCAGGTAAATGAAAACGCTGATTTGAGGCCTGCTACCATCTGAGGCATTGCCGTAAGATTCAAGGCCACCGATTTAGAATAGTTGACCTTAAAATTAGAAGATCTTAAATTCATCAACTAGGTTTGGTAACGAGATAATGGGATTTGTTATCGTGGCCAATAAATCATCGTCGAAAAGAGCTAGTTTAAATTCGCCATTACTCAGCCAAAAACCTGATATATCTGGGTTCAACCTGATTGACCTTGCCAGAGGCTCTATAGAGAGAATAAAAATTAGGGGGGATAGAGGACAACCCTGTCTAATCCCATTATTAATAGAGAAAGAATCAGAAAGGGAGCCATTGACTCTAACACGAGCAGAGGGAGAGCTGTAGAGAGCAAGGATAAACTGAAAGCAGACAGGACCCAGTCCCAAATGACCCAACACCCCTGACAAAAAGGTCCATTCTATTCTATTGAACACCTTCTCAGCATCTGTAGACAATAAAATAGCTGGGGCATCCGTATTTGAGATGTGGTGGATGAGCGCTATGATTTTGGAGGTGTTGTCCCTGGCCTCATGTTCCGGAACAAAACCTACTTGGTCATTATGGATAAGAGAAGGTAGGAGGTGTTTCAATCTATTGGCAAGGAGCTTGGCAAATAATTTAACATCGACGTTAAGCAGGGAGATTGGGCGGTAGCTGGGACATAGGTAGAGGTCCTTGTCGTCTTTGGGAATAACCGTTATATGCGCCTCCAGGGATTGGCGAGAAAAGGGGGTATCAGTCGAGACAGTATTGAAGGCCTGCAAAAGTATAGGAGCTATTTTATCTCTGGCCTTATAATAGTTGAATAGTTGATAGTAAAGCCGTCTGGGCCCAGACTTTTCCCCGATGGGGTGGATTTAATTGCCTCTTCCAGCTCAAGCAGAGTACACGGCTTTTCCAGTTCCTCCTTATCAAAGTCAGCAAGTTTAGGGAACCTGATTCTAGAAAGGTATACCTCGATGGCTCGTTGTTTCTCACTAATGTCAGGGTAGGTCAGGGGGGAGGGAGATAATACAGTGAGGAATAATAAGAGCAGAAAGCTCTTGCAATCTGACCAGTATCATGGAAGACCCGACCCTTCTCATCCTTAATAGAGGAGATAAAAGATCGAGCTCTTTGAGTCCTCAGGGCTCTAGCTAGCATTTTACCGGGCTTGTTACCCCACCTATAATACCTACTACGGCACTTCCTAAATGAGTGTTTAACTTTGTCCAGAATCAAAAATAGTTTAACGTGGGAACTCAGCAAGAGCACCATTTCATTTCTATGGTTCTGGTGCTGAGAAATAATGCATCCAAAAATGCTATAAAAATCTAAAAACATGCAATAACTGATATAATACATATGTGGACAAAAATCTAGATGCAGTAAAAACACGAAAATGGCATATTATCGCAAAAAGCACATTGATACATATTAGTGACGTGCTGTGAGGTCAATGGCTGGGGAGGCACACATGTATAAAAACAGTTTTTATATTAAAACTCTGGAGCATGACAGGGAGTATGATAGGGGAGGGAGTATGACAGGGGAGGCTTTGCCTACCCTGACCGTACGTCCCTGATACATATGCTCCTTTGGTCTTTCAGTGTTTCAAAAGAAACCAATAGCAAGAATTGTTCCAAAAATTGTCTTTTAAAAAATTTTTGAACAAAACTATAATTTAAAGTTTTTGTTTTTGAACAATAAAACAGTATCCAGACTATAGATAGACAGTTAAAAGGTTGACAATTGTCTAGATAGACAGGCAATCAGCTGACAGGAATAAAAGGTCGACACACTAAAGGTTAAAATGGAAGGTTGACAGGTACAAATGGTCAACAGTGTCAAAAGGTCAACACAAAAAATTGTCGACACGCAAATGGTAGACAATCTTTTTTGTGTTTTTTTAGGGTTATATTTAGGATTAGGCACTTACCAGAGGGTTAGGGTTAGGCACTTACCTCAACGGTCAGGGTTAGGCACCAGGATGGGAGGATTAGGCACTTACTGGAGGGGTAGGCACTAGAAGGGACGGTTAAGGTCAGGCACCTGCCCCGATGGTTAGGGTTAGAAACCAGGAGGGACGGTTAGGCTTAGATACCAATGGGAGGGTTAGGGTGAAGATTAGGGTTAGAAAACAAAAATAAACATGTGCCGAACATTTTTGTGTCAACCATTTGATCCTGTCGACCATTTGTACACGTCGACCTTCTTCCATGTCGACCTTTAGTGTGACGACCCTTTGTCCCTGTCGACCTATTGCTGTCTAAAATATGGTATCTATCTAGACATTGTCAATCTTTTTACTGTCTATCTTATACCACACCCCAATAAAACAGTAGTTTTACAAATGTCAGAGTATTCATCAAATTTCAATAATAAATGTCTTTGACAGTTCATAAATTGATTTGCCAAATTTAGAATTTTTGGCCCATTATCACAAATTAAACTGAGGCACATTTGCTTATCTCTATTCTATTCTGGTCCCCTGACAAACCTTCAGTTTTTCCCTTCTTGCTTTCAGTCTCACAGTTGTACAACAGCGCAGTCCCACTGGTGCTGATAAATGACTACACAGGTGAACATTATAGTCTGAAGGGACAAATGTTTTGTTTGCTATTAATATTGTGCTAAATTGTGTGGCTGCCTATTTTTTCCCCTTCTTCATGTAATGCTGACTGTTCATTCTTACTGCTGGTGCACAAGACAAATCAGCAATGGTGAATAATAATTAATCTAATCACGCAGACAGCGTGTATAATGGAAGTAGATGCTAGATATGCAGATACAGGATTTTCAGGGACTTGCTGGAATCAATTAACACTTAGAATTCCATGTGCACAAATAAGTTCTACTGTTTCCTAATAGAGATGTTCCGTGTGGTTCAGGTTTGCAGAAAACCCAACACACCTGAACTTGGGGTTTCCGAGGAGAACCGAGTCCCGGGTCGGATCTTCCCGCCAAGTTCATATCTCAAAACAAGGCACAGTGTAATTTCTTGCATAATTTTAATTCCATATAAGAGTCCCAAATTCGTGATCAGGCGCCATTTCACACAGGAGTGTGTATGGAGAGGGTGTAGGCTGTAGTTAGATGCCATTAGGACACCGTTAGAGAGTTGTAGGTAGATGGAGTAGGTGGGAGAGTGTAACAGACGTCAGACATCTTTGTCACTGTGTATGTTTGTCAGACACTAGCCAGCACCGGCCATCTGCATGCAAACAGGCTACTGCCACAGTCACTGTGTGTTTGTTTGTGAGACACTAGGAGGAGCTGCAATCCAGTGCAAACAGGCTCTTGTGCATTTATGTTAGAAGTGATCCTTAAGTGAGCTACATTTAAAATAGTTTTTCCACAAGGAAGTGGGAATTCTGAAGTGGGAGTATGGAGGTGGCCAGAGCATGCGCACAAAAAAAATGTGTGTGGCCATGCGTCACGAGGGGTCATGTCAGCATTTTCATTAATGTCTCATGTCACCCCTGCTCTTCCTCTTTGCCTACTTACCCCCTGTACCACTCGTAAACTTTATCCCTCTTTAACCTTGCACTTTTCCAGTGAGGCACACAGGGGTGAGGGGTACACAGAGGAGGTGAGGGACACAGGGGTAATGGTGTACACATGGGGGGACAGTGAGGGAGGACAGCACACACATGGGGACAGGGAGGGGGGGGAAATGCACACATGGGGACAGGGATGGGGGACAGTGCACACATGGGGACAGGGAGGGGGGCAGTGCACACATGGGGACAGGGATGGGGGACAGTGCACACATGGGGACAGGGATGGGGGACAGTGCACACATGGGGACAGGGAGGGGGGGCAGTGCACACATGGGGACAGGGATGGGGGACAGTGCACACATGGGGACAGGGAGGGGGGGCAGTGCACACATGGGGACAGGGATGGGGGACAGTGCACACATGGGGACAGGGAGGGGGGGCAGTGCACACATGGGGACAGGGATGGGGGACAGTGCACACATGGGGACAGGGAGGGGGGGCAGTGCACACATGGGGACAGGGAGGGGGGGCAGTGCACACATGGGGACAGGGATGGGGGACAGTGCACACATGGGGACAGGGAGGGGGGGCAGTGCACACATGGGGACAGGGATGGGGGACAGTGCACACATGGGGACAGTGAGGGAGGACAGCACGCACATGGGGACAGGGAGGGGGGGCAGTGCACACATGGGGACAGGGAGGGGGGACAGCGCACACATGTGGATAGGGAGGGAGGACTGTATATACCAGGGGCTAAAGGGAGTGAGAACAGTATGTGACATGTGTACAGTAAGCGATAGGCCCAGAATATACGTATATGTAACTCACCTTTTTCCTCCTCCTGCTGTGGCTGCTCCCAGTCACTCTCCCGCAGCCCTGCTCCATCATCCTGCTCCTCCGAGTCCTGACTGAAATCTATGCGTTGCCCCAGACGTGACCCACCTCCTGTTTCTCCGCACAGGATTAGTTCCTGTTCTCACCAGCCACACTTCCTGATCCTGAGTGGCTGAGTCCCCAAAGCTATGGCCTCTGTGGTTCCGCTATCCGGCAGTTCCCGCCCGGCCGGCATTGAACCCCATGCGACGGAGGCAGCATGTGATGTCATACGTCACGAGGGGGAAGAGCTGTAGGGGGCAGAGCAGAGCTAAAGGCACTGAATGGATCCTAGCTATGTGGCGTTGATCATGGCCGCTTCGTTTGTTAAGGCCGGCTGTGACTGACTGACCAGCATACTATAATGAGTCCAACAGACTCAATATTAGTACTGCTAAAACCACGGGCTCCGGTGTAAAGCACCGGCTGCCTGTACTTTCATAACCACACACTGCAGTCCTGAAAACGTGAAAAAAAAAAGTTTAGTGATTGATGTGTCAGTATGTCATACTGCTGCATACCGGCACACTTCCAGCACTGGTCACATGTGTATGAGGGCAGATGCAAGGTGATATATAGCTTAGCTGTCCAAAAAATACTTTGCTGTGTCTGTGAGCTGCATCCCCAAAGAAGGACATCTTTTCCTGTTTAAAAAAAAAATCTCAAGTCTTTTATAATTCAACTGAAATCATACTGTATATCAAGGGAATATTGAATGTTTTTGAATGTTACTGTTCTTATTAGGTGGGTATGGTGTCTCTCTCAGCTGCACCCCAAAAGTTATAAGTGCAAAGAATTTTTTTTTCTGGTGTCAATAACTGTCTCAAGTCTTTTAATAAAACTGCATGGTAGCGATAACAGTGCCTCATTTCCCGATCTCATTATATGTTCACTTTAATGGGGCAGACTAGATGGGCCATGTGGTTCTTATTTGCTGTCAAATTCTATGTGTTGGCAGTTAAGTTCAACAACAGTAGCAACCCAGTACTAGTGCTGGCAGTCATAGAACTTCTGCAACATCTACTTTTAAAGAAGGTCAAGGGATATGAAGATTTTAGAAAGGGCACTCCAAATCTAAACAATGTAGTGCGCGAACCGGCCACTGCGATCGAGAAGCAATCACAGTGAGCACGCAGAGTCCTTATACAGTGATTGATGGGAAGTGACCGTTTGAGGGTGGTGGCGGGGGGTGGTCAGAGAAAGGCAGGTGTGTCTGGTTGTTTAAATGCCATTACAGGAGCGTGCATAATTAAGCCCCTGCGATAGCATATGCTGGCAGAAGTCTAGATGGAGATAGGAAGTTTAGCAGTTTGTGCGGTAGGGTCAGGTCAATCACAACTGTGCGGATGGTTCCGATGTTACTGATGTTTTTGCTGACTTGCAGATGCATGTCATGGGAAGTGGGCGCTTAATACAGTGGTGTGTGTCTTGGTATAGAGCTGCGGTTGCCGTGCGATTGCATTTATTAGCATATTTTTTGCAGCGAGTGGGGTGCATGTGAACGCAGCCTTGCAAACCAACATGAATCAGGCCCTGTAATCATAGAGGAGCTTCCTTCCACCATTTTTTAACTCTCTGCAAATTTAAGGATGAGTAGTTTTTTAAATTATGATCATAATGGTTTAGACAGAGAATTTGAGAATGCTACTGTGGAAGTGCAACAGGATGAGGGAGTTAATTGTGTATCTGATATTAATAAGGAGGAGGAGGATTAATGTGTTGGAGAAGAACAAGTCAATAAAATTCAGGAGGATGATGTTGTTTGTGTCAAAGTAAGTCAGCCACCAGTGGCAGCAATTCTTGCCAGTGATAAGAAGAAGGCCATTGTCATGCCTGGGCATAAGACCAAAAAAGCAACCTCTCCCATGTGGAATAATTTTTATCCAAATCCTGACATTTTAGCATCTGCAGCATTTGAGAGGCCAAAGTAAGTAGAGGTAGGGACATTTACTATCTAGGCACCTCCTCTCTGTTACATCATTTGCAGCAAGTTCATTCAAATGATCAAAATCTGGAATAATCATGTAAAATAATAACAAGCAGTCCAGCATTAGCTACCAGCAGCATGGATAGATTCCAGCACATGCAATGTCCACCGCCACTGCCAACACCTTCATCATCAACCCCCTCATTAGCGATCAGAGGTAGTCCTCTAGGTAGTCCTCTAGACTATCTGACTCCACTTCTATCCAGAATTCCTAAGAATAATCTTTGCATGCTAGGGCTACTGCTGCATGTGAATCTTCATCATAGAAGGGGACCAAGAAGACTAGTAGTTCATACAATAATTGTCTGTGAAACAATAATTTGCAAGAGGAATGAAGTATGACAGCCGCCATCCCACAGCAGGTCACTGAAGCAATGACACCTATGTTAGCATTAGATCTGCATCCAATATACACCATCAATGCATCTGGTTTTAGACAAATAATTGAGGTAATTTGTCCATGCTACCAAATTCCATCTCGATTCCATTTTACTAGAACAGCAAGTTCTTACATGTACCAGGATTTGGAGCTAAAAAGTTGTAAGCTATCTCTGAACAGAAGGCTAAATGTAAACACTTGACATTTTTCTATTACTGTATGCTTTCTGCAAATTGATTTTGTCAAGAGTCTAATAAAACCACTTAATAATTTTGTTGCAAGACACAGCTCCTGCAGAAAGTACATTAAGTTGACCATGCAGATGCCGTGCCTGCCAAGTTGCAGAAGATTGCTTCTTTTCTTCAGTGGAGCTCACTGGATTAGGCTATTTCAAAATGAATCATAGGCTAGGTGACCTTGTGCACGTCGCAGGTTGTCAACATGCTAGATCAATATTTTGTTTTGCAGGATATGATTGTAAAATGACAATCATGCAATGACGGGAACAAGATTACAGTATGCTTCAAATCCTGTTTCGCCCTGAAAAATTATTTCATTTTTAACAAGGTCCCTAGATAAAGTGGAAACCAGGCATCAGCCATCACTTTCAATGGGACATCTTTTGCAGGAAGCTAAATTTTAGGTAAATATTTCCACCAATATAATAAATACATAGAACAAGGACAATCATGTCAGAGGAGTAGCGTGTAGCCAGGGTGCCTGGAGCACGTGCGTGCTACAGAGCCCCCCCCTCCTCAAGTGTTCCAGGGAGGAGGCGGGTCCATATGGGATTAATGTAAAGTAAAAATAAAGATTAGAGACAGCCCCCTGCAGTGGTGCCCATATGCAGTGCCCCCTGTGCCCCTGGAGAGGACCCCCTTATGCAGGCCTCCAGTAGTGCCCCCAGTAGTGATCCACCCTATGCAGTGCCCCTTATACAGTGCCCCAGTAGTGGTCACCCCTTTGCAGTGCCCCTTGTGCCCCCAGTAGTAAGCCCCTTACATAGTGCCCCCAGTAGTGGCACCCCCTATGCAGTGCCCCCAGTAGTGGTACCCCCTATGCAGTGCCCCTTATATAATGCTCCCAGTAGCAGTCCCCCCCATGCAGTACCCCCAATAGTGGTAACCCTTATGCAGTGCCCATTAAATAGTGGCCCCTGTTGTAGTCCCCCCATATGCAGTACCCCCAGTATTGCCCTTTATATAGAGCCCCCAGTAGTGGTCCCCCGATGCAGTGCCCCCAGTAGTAGTCCCTTCCCCCCTAAGCAGTGCCCCTAGTAGTAGTCCCCTCCCCCCTATGCAGTGCCCCTAGTAGTAGTCCCCTCCCTTGTAGTGCCCCTAGTAGTAGTCCTCCCCTTGTAGTGCCCCTAGTAGTAGTCCTCACCTTGTAGTGCCCTTAGTAGTAGTCCCCTCCCCTTGTTGTGCGCCTAGTAGTAGTCCCCCCCCTTGTAGTGACACTAGTAGTAGTCCCCTCCCCTTGTAGTAGCCCTAGTAGTAGTCCCCCATTGTAGTGCCCCCAGTAGTAGTCCCCACCTTGTAGTGTCCCCAGTAGTAGTCCCTCCCTTGAAGTGCCCCCAGTAGTAGTCCCCAGTAGTGGTCCCCCCCTTGTAGTGCCTTCAAGTAGTCCCCCCCTTGTAGTGCCCCTAGTATTAGTCCCCCCCCTTGTAGGGCCCCCAGCAGTGGTCTCCCCCTTGAGTGCCACCAGTAGTGCCCTCCCCCAGTAGACACATGTAATAAAAATAGAAAAAAAAACACTTACCTGAATTCCCGCTCCCGCCGCCGCCAACCGCACCTCCGTTCGTCCTCCCGGGCCGGCCCGCTCTGCATTATGGGAGAGACGTCATGATGCAGGAGCCGGAAAATGGAGCGGCTACGGCAGTGGGCGCAGCAGCAGTCAATGAGAGTCTGACAGACTCTCATTGGCTGCTAATTAAAACAAACACACAGCTGCCGGCAGCTGTGTGTTTGACAGTCACTGTGTAGTGCTGACCGAACTCCGTCCAGTCAGTGCTACATGTGCGGTGCAGCTGTGTCACAGAGACACAGACTGCCCGTGGCCCGCATGGCGCTGCGGCCCGGGGGGGGCACATGGCACCCTGCCCCCCGACCCAGCCCGCCTCTGCCCAGCTGTCAGCTTAGACAGCTGCCGAGTACACAGCGGGCGGCGCCTCTGGACACCTTCGGTGCCTGGAGCTTGCGCTCCACTGGAACCGCCCTCCCTGCACCTCTGATCATGGTGTCCTTTACTGTCATAATTTTTTTAAGACGAAAATTAGGATTTTAGACATGGATTTTAGTTGAAATGTTGAAATCAATAAATGGGGTTGTCCTAAACCAGGGGTGGGGAACCTTATTTCTGCCAAGGGCCATTTTGATATATAGAACATTATTTGCGGGCCTGGTGCAGGCCGTGCCCCCTCCATCTGACATCACACGGGGGCAGGGCCACAATCGCCGGTGATTACAGCAATGCCCGGAGCATCCTCGGGATGCTCTGGGGAGCTGTAAGGACAGCGGTGTGACCGTCTAAAGCATTCTAAGGATCCTCCAGGCGGCACTGCTGCATAGATTCTGGCTGCAGTATGCCATTCTAGGCACCCTGCTAGCCAGATGAGTCTACCAGAAAAAAGCTCAGAGGACCAGACAAATTGATTTCGGGGGCCTTTTACGGCCCACGGGCAGGAGGTTCCCCATCCCTGTCCTAAAGTGATAGTAAATTGAACTCTGAGGTTATATTGTTGCTCTTTACACCGCGTGCCCCTACAGTTGCAGACACAAACCCACAGAACTAGTGCACTGTGCCAGGAGCAGTTCTAAAAAGTTGAATGAGTGTGCACATATACTGTATGTGTGTGCAGCGGGTGGATTAACAGATGGGCTTATGAAAAATTTCACTGTTTCATCAATGAGCTGAAATAAGGGTTAACACTATGTAGACAAAAGTGATTGGACACCACCGTGCAGGTGAAATGCATATCATTGCGCATGAGTTCCAAATGGCCACTAATGTGACGGTTTTAACAAGAACACTATGTAGGGAGACCCATGCTCTTACAGTTCTACGGAAACAACAAATGTTTTACAGGATGACAATGCCACCTGTCATGTTTCCAGGGCGACGCTGGACTGGTATACAGAGAGTTCCGTAACCTGGCCAGCTCAGAGTCCAGATCTTAACCCCACTGTTATGGGATGAATTGGAGCGACGGGTGCATTTTAGGCCAAATCTACCTTCTTCAGTGTCACAGTTGGTCACTGGACTTAAGGCGGAATGGCAAAACATACCGTCTGCTGTTATCCAGGAACTTGTGGACAGTTTGCCAAGAAGGGTGCAGTAATCACTGCACGTGGGGGACCTACAACGTACTGACGTCACTAAAATCCCATTGTCCTATTTGCTGTCAGTGTCCAATCACTTTTGTGACACTGACTTTGTACTAGTGTAGCTAACATTTGGCCTGAGGCAGAGTTGAAGGCAAATCATCCATAGATTATCCCACATTGAGTGCACAGAACTGAATATGTATAGTTGCAGAGTTGTATGCATCTTTGTGGTGCCCCTGCCTGCTATCTATACACTTGAATTGAAAGTTATCATCACCATTATTATCATCATCATCATCAGTATGCACTTACACCAGCCTACAGTGTGAAAATATGCGTATTTATTGCTCCATCTGCATAGCCCGCACTGATCTTTTCCTATGCAGGGCTGGCGAGGAGGGGGCAGGTACTAGTAACCCAGGCCCAGGCTTGTCACCACTCTGCAAGCACTTCAGAGTGAAATCCCACCAAGTGATGTGTACTATGACGCTGCCTTTTAATTATGCACGCCTCTGAAATGGTGTTGAAGTTCTCAAGCACGCCTGCGCTCGCACCACCACTCCCCCATTACTACTGGCTGCCCCTGTTACCACCCACAAACGGCCTCTCCTGTCACTCATTCCTCTGGGCTGTCTTTGCTGGGCGAGCGACCACTTCCCGATCGCTCGGACTAGTTCGCGCACGTGCACTGCGATGCATACTCATATGCACATTTGCAAACATCGCCAGAACGCTTGCTAGCGACCAGGTCTGAATCAGGCCCATATTCCACAGCGCTTTACAGAGAATATTTGGCCATTCACATCAGTCCTTGCCCAAATAGAGCTTGAAATCCATTCTCCCTACCATAGGTACACATGTTATGGGAAGAAACCAGAGCATCCAAAGGAAACCCACTAAAACACAGGGAGAGTATACAAACCCACACAGATAGGGCCTTGGTGGGAATTGACCCAAGACCTCAGTGCTGTGAGGCAGTAATGCTAACCATTACACCAACCTTGCAATATATATAGAGAGAGGGAGAGAGCGAGCGAGCGCTACTGTATTACAAATTTGAAATTAGATACAAAGCTCGTTATAACTACACCAAGGAACTGTTTTGTGTGAATAAACATTGCAAGTTGTGAAAAGTGCTTATGCAATGTTATTTCCCATTATTATAACGTATATATCCTGTGTTACTGAAGGATTATCTGTTACCATAGAAACCAGTGACTGGGAGTTCTGCCAAGTTCCACTATTGTAACAAGTTTGATCAATTCTGCTGTGTATACTAACAGGAGCAAAAGAAGATGTGTTGGCTCAATTGCTCGCTAAAGCATTACAAATAAATAATACTTAAAGGAAAAATCCACTTTTTTACAACTTTACCCATTTCAACTTTTTACAACTTTTGTCAATTAACCATCTTCACATTAGCAGCCACATATTTCCTCAGGTCTAATCAATGACCCCCTAGCTGAAATAACTCCCTCTAGTTGCTTTAACCAGAGGATGTAGTAGCAGCATTAGGTTTCAATCTAGCTTCCTTCCTATCTAGGAATAATCCTTTAATAACTAATGTGAAGGTGCAATGTCTTATGGAGCATACACACGGTCAGATTTGTCAGATGAACGATTTGAACGATTTATGACTGCATTAAAATGAATGGAATCGTCCAAGTCTGACTGCAAACACATCAGATGTCAGATATCGTTATCTGACCATCGGGAATGCGCATTGTCGAAGCTGGATAATTGGCTGAGACAAGATCAGCTTAAAATTAGATCGAAATGACACCATTTTGCAAATGGCTGCCTAGCGCCGTTTTAAGTTACAATTCATGAGCTCAGTACATATGGCAATGTTTTAATAATCCTTTCAGAAACCATACCCTGATGTATCTTAGGACAACCTTGCATAAAAAAATACCATAACAAACACAGTATTCACGCAGAGCCTAGAAAAACAGCTTCCTGAGAAAAGTAATTAGAAAAGACAATACACCAAGAACTGTGGGTGTTTTTGCATGTAAAGAGAGAGACCCCACATGTGGACAGGTGTAGCTGTGGCAATTGTAATATGGCCCAGACACTTGAATTTGACTGAATGAACAATGGTAAGAAATCTGCTTGAAAAGAACTGACACAGGTATCCTAATTAGGCAGAAGAAAACTTTTAAACTCACTCTCAGACAGGATGGCACCAGCAATCGGCTGGGGGTCTCCACCCTGTTTGAGAGTGAAGCTCACTGCCCATAACACATTGCATTGCATTTTAAAAATGTTAGTAAGGAGTGTATATATATATATATATATATATATATGTATATATATATATATATATATATATTTATTAAATCCATCATAAATAGAATCACATGCATAAACACCACACAGTTGCGCTGTTAACATGTCGCACATTAGCTAATGCATAATACCCCGCATGCGAATGCTGTTTATTAGCTTCGTGCATACGCATCTGCCCCAAGTTAACTAGCATCTTTTCCCAAACCCCTAATACTTACACACTGCACACTCACATAAAAGGTTCCATAGCTTTAAAGTGTAAGATCCAAGTTTTGTTCATTTATTACAAATGCTGTGAAATAAAGGCTATTTGGTATCTAAGGTAAATACATGATAAATAAGCCATGTTTGGTGTTATACTGATCTTCACTTTCTCAACAGCTTCCCGGTATCATCGATGTGAAGATCGCAACATGCATTCTCAACTTATGGACCGTAGAAAGTTAAAGCACCAAATATACTTTGTAAAGCCAACAGCCTAGATTTGCATGAGGTGGGAAAACGAAGATAACCAGCTGTCGGAGGCTGGTCTGTGTCCATTTGAATCAACCTGTTAAATGTCCTGTAACAGAAGCACTGTGATGGGGAACCAATGGGATCGCAACGAACCTCTCTATTGTGTAGTCTATTTCTGTATGGGTATAAATATGTGTGTTCTGACCCAGTCTTCATGCTGATGCTGTTGATGGAGGTTTCTTGTTGATGCCGGAATCTGGTCCCAGAGTGCGTGCGTATGTATAACTGTATCTTGGGTCGGTATAATTTATTTGCGCTAAATTGTAATTAGATCACAGCGTGTAACTATCTGTACTTTGCTTGAATAATACTTTGTGCTTTGGAAACACATGTTCAAGGTCTGAAGTCTTTATTTTACTGTATGACTGCGTACGCAAATAGCGTACATTTTAGAAGGTATAGGCAGGTTTTTAGAAGGTATAGGCAGGAGCGTATAGAGGTTTAAATTCAGTATCCTTAGATGGGGGCTCATCGAGTGAGGTCACTGACCAATTCACACGATAAACATACGGTTATCCATCTCTCACCAAAGGGTGGAGTGGCCCTGCAACCACTTGATGCTGAGAGATCGCTATCTGTTATCGTGTGAGTCAAGGTACGCTGACTAGAATCCAGGAACAAGAAAGGAAAAAGTATGTTTTCCTTTATTGATAGAATTTCACGCTAAAAAGGGTGCCGCAGTATTGCGCTCGCGACTGAGTCGCATTTTTGCACACGCAGCAGGGACGCACTTTTGCGTACGCAGCTAAGGGTAAGTCATACGGTTGTGTAGTAGTCGCATTATTGTGTATGTGACTAGTCGCACAATAGCTTATACGTATTTCCGGTTGTGCTGCCACGTGTTTAAACAAAGCCGCTGAGTTTACATTGTCAACTGTCGCCAATAACTGGGTTAACGTGTATTTTTCTGCGCAGGAAAAAAGTGTGGAACTGTGAGTATTTGTTTAGGGTGTAACACGGGACCTAAATGTTAAGGGTATCGTAGGACCCTTTAGTGCTAGGCGCAGGAGATGACCTAGTAACTCGGTAGCAGCTTACCGTTTACTTTACACAAAGCAGGTGTATGGGTTGTTATTTTTGTTAGGGTTCAGCTGCCAGTGTGATTATAGTATTCAGTAATCAATGTGTGTGATCTGTTAGGCTTATTTGAGCACTATAATTGAACCGCATAGTTTTGGGATAAACTATGATTGTGAACTGGTGAGAGGGTGGACGAAATCAACTGCCCCCTTGCAGTTGGAAAGTACTCAAAAAGGGATTACTGCATGGAAGTGGCCTTTCTTCCATAGGTGAGTGGAGGCATCTAGAGGTCTTCCATAGGGTTCGTGGATACATCCTTTTTCCAAAGCGTCCGCAGGTAAGTGAAAGTATCTTGATTGTCTTTCACCAGTTTAAATCTTTATTGTAAAACGTAGGAGTTGTCCCAAAATGAGAGCCACGCAAACAATAGAGATTATAGACAATGATGTGCTGCTAATGGAAGCTCCACTTGGATCGGCCCGTCGTACTATGCATACTAAGTATGGTGCTTATGCAATAAGGTATTGTGACGTATGGTTTAAGATTGTGGAAGCATGAAGGGGATGCGTGGCTTAAAAATGTGCAAGCGACGCAAACTAGCGATGCGAACTTATTGCCAGAAAGTACACCCACGACACTGAATTACAATGCGTGCGAGCCGCAAAACAGCACGCACGTGCGGCAAGGTAGCGTTGCGGAAGGTATTGTCAGTAGTTCACACGCACCACCACCACCTTATGTGGATGGGGGTGCAGGTACAGTTATTGAAAAAACCCATAAAAACGTAACAAGCAATTTGTACCCTCTCTTAAGTAACCATAAGGGAAATGTTTATGATGTGGATAATGAGCCTATTGTCATGTCTGCCATTTCCTATGCTGTACACATGTTAGATGCTGCACCACGACAAGCACAAGTGGTGCCACCATCTCCATCAGTAACAGCACGGGAAGTGTTATCATCCTCTGCACCCATAGAGGAAGTTGTTAATACTATACTTTGCAGCAACAGACTAAACCCCCAGCCAGGTAATAAGGTCAAAGGTAGCAGTGCGGCCGGTCTGCATCCCATCCGGACAATAACTTTTCCGAATGGGAATGCGGATGCGAACAGAGTAGTGCCCACAGGGGAAGTAGTAATGCACTGTCCTTGGACAAGAGCGGAGCTAAATTCCATAATGAATGATTTCCCGGATCCCAAAAAGGAATTAGCCAAATGTCAAAGATTTTTGAGAAATTTGGGTAGTTCCCACGAGCCAACTACCAAAGATTGGCGAGTAGTGTTAAGGGCTTGTCTTCCATCCAATATCGACGTGATGAAATTTATCACAGATTGTGTATTGGATGGAGACGTTCCCTTAACAGACCAAATTAATCAAGATAACATTTCCTGCATTGTAACTCAATTGGGTATATATTTTCCAGTAGTAGTTAACTGGAACAAAATCTTCACCATAAAACAAAAAGAGAGTGAATCTGCATAAGATTATTGCGACTGGGCTCTGCAGGCTATCACCCAGTACACTGGGTTAGAAGATATTAAAGATAGCACTCACCACAGGGGAATGATTGTCACTGTACTCATGGATGTTCTTAAAGAGAACCTAAAGACCCGGGTTCAGACCTCACAGCCTGGCTGGAGGGGAGTCACAATAGATACCCTCATAGAATCCACCATAGAACACGACAAAAACATCTCTAAAAAGAGAGAGACCCAGAGCGAGAAACTAATGGCTGTCAGTATTCATGCTCTAGAAGGAATGACGGTAACATCACAGCCAGCAGACACACCTGCATCTACACCTGCACCTGAACAGTTACACATCCTCACTAATCCTACCCCACTTATCACACACAACCACAATTCCCATAGTATTCTCTCCCTCAATATCCTTACCCATACCCACCACCTTTCCCTCCTGCTCAACCTCCACAACAAACTTCTCATCTACCCCGCTAACAAAAATGTTTTAACTGCAAGCAAGTGGGACACCTAAGTAAGTATTGCAAAGTGAAGAATGTAGGACTCCCAAACCAGACAGTACCTGTATACCCTCATAAGGGATATACACAGAATACAGGAAACCTCCAACAGGCACCAGCTCCAATTGTGGCTGTTAATGCTTTATTGGAGAGTGGGAGCCAACGCTAGGAGTCGGGTCATACCTGTGGTCTACAGATAGACAGGTTGACGGGAAGTTCTAGGGAAAAACCAGTAATGGTAATTGACGTAACTGATACCCAATCTCTGTTCTGCTTTCTTCCCTGTGTCCTAACACCCTGACTGTCAGTATCTTTTTGCTTTCACATAGGGGAAGGCGTACATTACACATGGACATGGGTGTCCCATGGGTTCATAGACAACCCCAGTATTTTCTCTCAGGCCTTATACGACTGTTTACAATCTTTCCAACCTGCCAATAGATCTGTGCTCTGATACAATATGTGGATAATTTATTGTTATGCCCTGTTTCATTTATACCATGTTTAAATGATACTAAACTGTTGTGCTTCATCTCTCACACACAGGACACAAGGTTGCTAAGGACAAATTGCAGCCATGGCAGGCTAAGGTCAAGTACTTGGGAAACTGTCCAAACCCAGGGGCTGAGACACTACCTAGAGCAGTAGCTATTAATAACAGGGTTTAATTGTACAGAAGGTTGTTTGATACGGTATCCCTAGAGTATAGGGATACTCATTTCACAGGTGATGTTTTTCAAAATATGTGTAAACTGATGGGTATTAATAGTCGACTTCACACCCTTTACGGACCGCAGGCCAGCGCCAAAGTAGAGAGGATGAACGGGACTATTAAAAATAAGTTAAGTAAAATCATGGCAGAGACGGGACTTGGATGGCCAGAAGCATTACTGTTGGTCCTACATAGTATAAGGACCACTCCTAGACCCGCTCTAAATATGTCCCCTTTGAAACACTGTTTGGTAGACAACCTCATTTGATTATAAGTCCACAGGAAGACTTGAAGGGTAACAACGAGGTAACTGTAAGGTATCTTATATCAATGAGTAAACAGTTAAAACAGCAACAGCAGAAACTGAAATTGTTGTCCCATGATATGCCTGAAACTAACTGTCATGATGTTGAACCTGGAGAATATATTATGATCAGAAATTTCTTGTGTTCAGGTTGTTTGACTGATCGGTGGGAAGGCCCATACCAGGTGTTGCTGACAAGTACCACATCCTTGAAGGTGGCTGAGAGAGATACCTGGGTCCATTCCACTCACTGCAAAAAGGTCAACCAACCGGTGGAGAAACAAAGCGGAGACAAGGCTGATAACGTGGACCTGTTGATCGCGAGCTAATTCCGGGAGGATTAATAGGTTGTTGTGAGATACCTGAACTAAAAGAAATTTGCAGGTCTTTGTTGTGGCAATGGACTGGCCTGCTGTGTTCATTTTCATATTCTCTTACAGAGTTTTCACCATTCTGGTTGGTTCGGGGATGTCTGGTTTCTGTGACGGCGGACCGATAGAGGAGATGGTAGCTGATGGCAGTGCTGATGGAGTGGAGTCAGAAGGAGGAGTGCTATGAAAATCAGGGGAGTGTCTGACCAATCTTAGTACCGTAATTGTTATGTTATTTGGGAAGAAAAGTTCCAGAAATTATGACCCTTACACATGTTGAAATGCTTGGTATTCATAAAAACACACCAGAGGCAAAATAAATATGATACCTGGTGATGTGCATAAAGCCATTCAGTTAATTAGTGAGACAACTGGCTTTCAAGGTTTAGTAGCACTGGATCCCACCAGGATCGCTCGGGGAACATTACATTTTGGATATATTCAGGATCTTGCTGAATTGATAGATGATATCACTGAGATGTATGATGACACCTTCAGGTGTACAGGTAGGGAATTGCAAGCATACAAGAAAAAACAGGTGCAACACAGACTAGTGTTAAATTATTTAACCGCTGTCACTGGAGGGTACTGCGTAGTTTTGGCCACCCAATTTGGAGTGAAGTGCAGTGGCAAACGCAGGATTTCTAGAGGGGGGTTTCCAAATGCTTGATATTAGACTGTAGCCAGTCCATGAAGAGCGCATAATTACCACTTATCCAGCTTTAATATGCATCATACAAAGTATATTGTGTGTCATAATTCCAGCATATACAGGACCAACAATCACAGTAAGCCATTATATGCGGCAGTAGGGCCATCCTGCCTGAGCTGAATGTTTTTATTGTAGATGTGGGCACTATTCCAAAGCATGGGAGCAAGTCCAGGAGTCTGGTAGCAGCAGAAGAACCTAGCACTGCCCTGGATATATATGTATATATTGGGTTCTATAGCAGCACATCCCTAACAGTGCGTGATTTCCAGATCTCCTAGTTGGTGCACAGGATATTTTTTACTGACTGATACATGTTAAAAGAACCCCAGGTGGTGCTAATAATTTCATTTTTGATACACGGAGAGAACATGCTACACTAGTAAAATTCTATTACATTATTATTTCTATTGTGGTCATGGTGTGGGGGGTTTCCAGGCAGATGGAAACCCCCCCTGCGTTTGCCTATGAAGTGTTGCACCTATGTCACCAATGATACCAGTGCCCCCAGGGAGGTGAAGGACCGAGGGATGGATGAAATTCTGCAGCTGGGATGGGAGTTTCGGGGGAGCCATGATGCTTCGGTGGCTGAAGTGGAGGAGAGGGTGGAGGAGTGGGTTTCATGCTTGAACCAAGCGAAATGGTTCTCAGGCCTAGGGAAATGGGTCCAGGAAATGATCGCAAGCATAGGTAAACTCCTGATCCTCATACTGGTTGTCATCATAGTAATTGGCATATGTGTCCGGTGTGTTCCTACTGTGGTGAAGTGTGGAAAATGTAAAGATAAGGTAAAACGAAATAACGAAATTATGATGGTGGTCAGCAATGACAATATGAATACTGAGGTAAATATAGAACTGCATTACAACCCTGAACTAGCTAATACCATCATATAATGTATTATATTTAGACATGCACAAAATGTATTATCAAAATGTTATTTTAAAAACACCTCAAATAATGTAAGTCCCTATTCCCCCTCAAGATTGCCTTTATAGGATTGATGCATCGCCACATCATTCCCATGATCTTCCAAGATCCGCGGTGTGCGTATAATGGTAGTTTTATGTCCCCTCCCAGAGACACATTATTGATGGATTAAGAACCACCTTGTGCCATCCCATAATAACATTAAATAATATATGAAAATGTAAGCCTAAATATTTTAAAAACCAGAATGTGATAGCATGTTGTTCGTTATCAAAGGGTCGACTGTTGAAGCTGGATAATTGGCTGAGACAAGATCAGCTTAAAATTAGATCGAAACGACGCCATTTTGTGAATGGCCGCCCAGCGCCATTTTAAGTTACAATTCACGAGCTCAGTACATATGGCAATGTTTTAATAATCCTTTCAGAAACCATACCCTGATGTATCTTAGGACAACCTTGCATAAAAAAATACCATAACAAACACAGTATTCACGCAGAGCCTAGAAAAACAGCTTCCTGAGAAAAATAATTAGAAAAGACAATACACCAGGAACTGTGGGTGTTTTTGCATGTAAAGGGAGAGACCCCACATGTGGACAGGTGTAGCTGTGGCAAATGTAATATGGCCCAGACACTTGAATTTGACTGAATGAACAATGGTAAGAAATCTGCTTGAAAAGAACTGACACAGGTATCCTAATTAGGCAGAAGAAAGCTTTTATATATATATATATATATATATATATATATTAAATCCATCATAAATAGAATCACATGCATAAACACCACACATTATGCACAGTTGCGCTGTTAACATGTCGCATATTAGCGAATGCATAATACCCCGCATGCGAACGCTGTTTATTAGCTTCGTGCATACGCATCTGCCCCAAGTTAACTAGCATCTTTTCCCAAACCCTTACTTACTTACTTACACACTGCACACTCACATAAAAGGTTCCATAGCTTTAAAGTGTAAGATCCAAGTTTTGTTCATTTATTACAAATGCTGTGAAATAAAGGCTATTTGGTATCTTAGGTTTAATACATGATAAGTAAGCCGTGTTTGGTGTTATACTGATCTGCACTTTCTCAACAGCTTCCCGGTATCATCGATGTGAAGATCGCAACATGCATTCTCAACTTATGGACCGTAGAAAGTTAAAGCACCAAAATGTATTTTGTAAAACCAACAGCCTAGATTTGCATGAGGCGGGAAATCGGAGATAACCAGCTGTCGGAGGCTGGTCTGTGTCCATTTGAATCAACCTGTTAAATGTCCTGTAACAGAAGCACTGTGATGGGGAACCAATGGGATCGCAACAAACCTCTTTATTGTGTAGTCTATTTCTGTATGGGTATAAATATGTGTGTTCTGACCCAGTCTTCATGCTGATGCTGTTGATGGAGCTTTCTTGTTGATGCCGGAATCCGGTCCCAGAGCGTGTGCGTATGTATAACTGTATCTTGGGTCTGTATAATTTCTTTGCGCTAAATTGTACTTAGATCACAGCGTGTAACTATCTGTACTTCGCTTGAATAATACTTTGTGCTTTGGAAAAACATGTTCAAGGTGTGAAGTCTTTATTTTACTGTATAACTGCATACGCAAATAGCATAAATTTTAGAAGGTATAGGCAGGTTTTTAGAAGGTATAGGCAGGAGCGTATAGAGGTTTAAATTCAGTATCCTTAGCATCGTTCATTGTCCTTCGTTCAGGCATTTCAGATCTGTCAGATTTTCCTTCAGATATGAACGATTGAACGATTTTTTAAATCGTTATCGTTCAGATCTGAAGAAAAATCTGACCGTGTGTATGCACCATTAGACCAGTGGTTCTCAACCCCAATCCTCAAGTACCCCAACAGATCTTGTTTTCTGGATTTCTTTAATCATGCACAGGTGAAATAAGGTATTTTGATGGGTCAGTAATTTTCCCACCTGTTTTCATAGATAGAAATTCGGAAAACATGGTCTGTTGGGGGTACTTGAAGACTGGAGTTGAGTACCACTGTCTTAGACAACAAAAGTATAGCAAGAAGGTGAGAGACCACGTTACCTTACATTTTAGTTTTGTGGATAACTGGACAAGCCTTTACTATGATAAGACAAGAACAACCACATCTCTAGTGAATTTATCTGATTAACTGTCACATTACTTCCTCATTCCTAGTTCATACAGAACACTTAAACTGTTTGGGAAGTATCCAAGCTACCCAAGCCTGTAGGGATGATCAGTGCTTTCATGGAACTGCAAACACGGCTGTTATTTAAGGCAATATTTAGGGCCCCAGTGTTGATACTCCCAATTTATCAATGTATCTTGTCCGATGCACCATGCATTACAGTCCCACTCTGCAGCAGGCACTACCATGACAGGACTCCACCTGGCTAATATTTCAGTGTTATCTGTGCATACCTCTCTCCACATAATGTTCTCAGTTTGGAAATTAGGGCCTATTTAGGCTAGGTCCTTGATCTATCCATACCAACCATAATGCTCCTAAATCATGGCCACAACTGTGAAGCCTTGCCAAGGGCATTTTAAGAGCTGAAGGCTCATGTGCAGGGGCCCCCCTCATAACGCAGAGTGCCACTACTCAGCAAGAGCGTAGCGAGGGTGGAGCCGATGGAGCTCATGCTCCAGGTGCCTGCTCTGGCCAGGGCGCTCTCTGGGACTCATAAAAAAAAGTTTAACCTCCTCAGCCACCAGTGAGTGCCGATAACAGGGGCGGGCTGGACCAGGTGTCAGGGGGGGTCGAGCACATTTAGAATACATTTGCTCCGGTTTCCAGCTATCACTAGAACACCTGTTGCTGCTTTGCTGCTGCGGGCTTGTACATAGGGTACAACCTATGTGGGTGGCCACGATATTTACTATAGCTTAGTGAGATTTTTCTCGTACAGGGCTCCCATAGCCTACAGAAGTCCTGCACAAAGACATAGTTGGGTTAGCTCTGCCTTCCAGCAGTAGCAGTTAAGGTGACCATACACTGGACGATTTTAGGCTCGATTTGCACAAAAACGATCTATCGGAACGTTTAAAAATGTGCAAATCGTGCAGCTTCCAGGAATTATAATGATCGGACCCGCAGATCGTTTTTCGTATCTTCAGGTCTTACCTACAGCAGGTAAGATCTGGCAATCTCCTTAACGATGCCCTGGAAATCGTTGAGGATGCACGATAGGTCGTTAGTCACTTTGCACAGTTTAGCAAGATATCATCTGTCCAGAAGTGCCAGGGGAGTTCAAGGGAAATCATTAACGACATTGCATCTTTTGCGAGTCATCCAGTGTGTGGGCACCTTTGACTTGCAGTTCAGTTCACTGTCAGCTCCTCCTCCTCCCCTGCTCGGAGTGCCTATGATACCAATGGGTATATAAGTGGCAAAGGTACTGTAACAGTTCTACAACCTTTAGAGAAGATTGTAGAGGTTATAATACAGTATGTTTCCTCAATAGGCTATTTAAGTGATCTATTTAATACTGGTTTCATATTGCCTCTAAAGGTGCCTACACACATAGCGATGTGCTCACGATCCGACATCATGTACGATTTCCCCTGAACTCTCCCCGGGAGCTCCTCGGCAGTCGTGAGCATGATTAGATCAAAAAAGCTGGCAATTTGATTTACGATCCCACGATCTATCCTGCAACGTGTCGGAAGTCCAAATCGATAGATCGTGAGTTTATCAAACAACACATGAGGATCCTCACGATTGGTGGGAAATTTTAATAATGGGCAGGGCTAGCTAGGGGGTATAAAAAGTAGGCACCATTTTAACCCTGTGCACATTCTGCTCTGCTACTAGTGAGGCTAGGTGTATACCTGCTGATCCCTGTAATTGCTACTTTGCTCTGCTTTGTATTTGGCTTGCCTTTTACAAAGTGTGTTCTACCTGCAAATGTGTGCTACCTGCATTCTATCCTGTTCCTGAACTCTGTGCTGATGCTTCCCTATCAGTATAAGGTGTTGGTCGCCCAAACTGGGGTCAAGGTGATCCAGGAGAGGGCCCAGCGAAGGAGGAGGAGAGCATGCCGGACCAAGGAGTGGCTGCTACAAAGAGATACTCTCTCTCACATGTCCCTAATGATGGAGATCAAGAAGAACAACCTGGACGACTACCACAACTACCTGCGCATGGATGACGACACTTTCCAGGAGTTGCTGAGTATGGTGACCCCCCCACATCCGGAGGCAGGACACAAAGTGGCAAAGGGCAATGCCTGCTGAAGAGAGACCGGTGGCTACCCTGAGGTACCTGGCTACAGGTAGGTCACTGGAAGACCTGAAGTTTGGGACCCTCATCTCCCCTCAGTCCTTGGACGTCATCACCCTGGAGACCTGCAAGGCTATCGTTAAAGTGCTGCAGTACCAGTATTGCAAGGTAAGAAAAATAAAACACATTACACATTTGTTCTTGTGAAAGAAAAAAAGATGATTTTTTTTTGTGATTTTTTTTAACTCTTAATATAACCGTGTTGACAGCCAATAAGGCTGCATTAACAAGACTGTGCCAACAACACTGCACAGTATTAAATAAAAAATGTTTGTGTTTTTTTTTATTATATCAATTTTACATTATGTATATAAAATATAGAAAGCAGCATTATCACCAAATTTTATCAATCCCTATAGGTAGGCTGCTGTATGTTTTTTAAGTGGGTCAGACGCCAGTTTGAACAGGCCAATACACACATGGCACAAGTACAGATTGTGGCCCCAGCTTCCATCAATCTGTACTTACACCATGTGTATAGTTACCTTGTCCAATCAGCGTCATCACCACCGTATAGCACACAGCACCTATTGGGAGTGATAATATTTGGTGATAGTATAGTACAGGCAACAATAATAAAAAAAAAAATACAGAGCATTTACGAATAACGGGGCAAATCATCCGCTACCTCCAGTAGAGCAATATAAAAAGTCTGGCTTGTGGGTGGGGGAGCAACCTCCAACTGGGCTGGGGGGGCTCACATAGGTGCTTGGGGCAGGCGAATACAGAAGTGGATCTGCAATGTAAGTTGACTCATGTAAATTACTATTTAGTGACCTTAATAGCTCATACACGAGCCTTTGGAAATTTTGCTTTGCTGGGTCATCCATTTTCCGAATTCTACTATTGATATGCGCCGTGAAATCATCAATGTCATCCGGCTGTTTCTGAAAGATGCGTTCCACTTGTTGCAGAAATATGTCCTCCTGCTCTGTGTACTGCTGCTGCTTTTTCCCCTGTTTTTATTTGTTTTGGAGGTGCAGAACATGATGGGGAGGATAGAATGGTTGTTGGCACTGGGGAAGAAGTTTCCACCTCGCTGTCCCCGATCAAACTTAGGTCCGGCGTGGAGGACATATCAGGCTCTTGAGTGGAAGTCTAAAAAATTGGAGAAATATTATAGTCATGTTTTAACACATTTTGAACAATTTTTCTAGTTTCCAAACACCGTGGAGGAGTGGAAGAGCATTGCTGAAGAGTTTGAACAACGTTGGAATTTCCCTAACTGCAGAGGAGCCATTGATGGAAAACACATACGCATCAACCCACCTGCCAACACCGGATCATATTAGTACAACTATAAAGGCTTCTTCAGCATCGTTCTCATGGCAGTGGTGAATGCCAACTACAAATTTTTAATTGTGGATGTTGGCAAGAATGACCGTGCTTCAGATGGTGAGTCTTTCAAACATATGGCATTCTACCAGAGACTCACCAACAAAACCCTCAACTTGCCGTCAGTGGACGAGACACAGCATGGCCTAAATTATGTTTTCGTTGCAGATGAGGCTTTTGCTTTACATGAACATGTGATGAAGCCATTTGCACAGACGGGCCTGACCAGACAGAAGTGGATCTACAACTATCCCGTGCACTGCGCATTCTGGAAAATGCATTTGGAATACTTAGCAACCGGTTCCGCATTTTCCACACCACCATAAACTTACATGTGGATAAGATAGACTGGGTCATGATGGCGTGCTGTGTGCTACACAACGAGGACCAGTCCCAGCTAGACCAGAAGATGCAGGACATCCGGAGATTTCCCAGTTTACATCAGTGTCTGCACCTCCAATTTCAACAATATCAATAGTACGTGCCAAAGAAGTGAGGGAGGAGTACATGGCCTATTTCAATGGACCAGGTGCGGCGCCATGGCAGTAGGATTGTCTGTGAGATAACTGACTATAGTGGACAATTGGGATTGATCTAAAATGTTTTGGTTTATGAACTGTGGCCCTGATTCAGAGCCAGACGCTCTGAAAGAGCGCTCGCTCTGAATCAGGGCATTTTTTTTTTTGGAGCGGCCTCCTGGCCGCTCACATATCTGTGGGTGACCACCCACAACTATTGCGAGCGGCCAGGATGATGGTCACGATGGTCAAGACCATCGGGCTTGCGATGAGACCCTTGTGGTAGGGTCTCATCGCCGCAAGCCCCAGAGAGCTTCTGGCTCTAATAGAGCCGGAAGCTCTCCCACTGACATCACTGGTGATGTCAGTGGGGCCACCCACCAACAGCAGGCCTCCGTTTGTGAGGCCACCCCATGCCACGCCTCCAAAATGGTGTGAGCTGTCGATCAAAATCGACAGCCGCCCCCTTTTGGTGCGAGACCCGGAGCGGCGGAGCGCCCGTTGCTAGCTGGGTCTCGCGCATGCGCACGTCGGAGCCGGCTCCGCCGTGCACATGCACAGTGGCCTAACATCGACCCGCTCATGAGCGGGTCTGAATCAGGCCCTGTGTCTCTACTTACAAAAAATTCCTCTGACGGTCCACTCTCTACTGCAGCCTCTTCTCCCTCTCGCTTGGCCATCTGGACGACAGACTGGCATTGTGGCTCCTGATCACTGAAGAAGCTTTTCAAGTGACAGTACCACAGCGTTGGATGATACACGTCATCGCTGCCTGCTCCGGATCTTTTTGAATCGTCCACTTTCTTCTTCTCCTTGATGTAGGCCGTACACAGGTTCTGAATTTTGTGGCGGACTGTTTTCAGGTCAGCATCCGCAATTAACTGTTTTGTGTACTCCAACACCTCTAAAGCTGCCAATTTCTGAGACTTATTAGTATTGTCTACAGCTTATCCGCCATAGACATTCTTTTGACTGTAGGATCTCGACGAATCCAGTCACAAACTCGTGCTCACTATCCATTGACATTCCTAGAAAGAATACAAAATTAGGACATATACATTTTTAAGTATTATTGCAATTAGTTTTGTGATTTTTAAAGTTGTTTATTTGTAGTTTTAAGCATGTTTTAATATTTTTTACAGGATTTTAATGTGTTTTTAATTGTATTTTAATGTTTTTTTTTCCACAGGAATGTAACGTGTTTTTAATTGTATTGTATTGTTTTTTACAGTATTTTATTGTGTTTTTAATTGTATTTTAATGTTTTTTTTCTACAGGAATGTAATGAGTTTTTAAATGTATTGTTTTTTTTCTACAGGAATGTAATGCGTTTTTAATTGTATTGTAATATATATTCTTTTACAGGTTTTTAATATATTTGTTTATGCTGATGTAATATATTTGTTTGTTGTTTATGTTGTTGCAATACATTTGTTTATGGTGTTATATTACAACATCATAAACAAATATATTACAGAAACATAAACAAAGTTAATATATTTGAATATGCTGTTGAAATTTATTTTATGTTGTTATAATTTAATTGTTTGTTGTTGCAATCTATTTGTTTATCTTGCTGTAATATATTTGTTTATGAAATTTTAATATATTTGGAGTGTTTTCATATTTTCTAGGTATTAATTAGGTGGCCCGTGAAATTGGTGGGCAGTGAGTGGGTATGTGGGTGGCGCACATTGGTGGACATGGGAGGTTAATGCATGACCCAACCACCATCCACCTCATTTCAGCGGGCAATGGCTGGGTCATGCATTTATAGGTGGGTGGCACACATTGGTGGGTAGTGCACATTGGTGGACATGAGAGATTAATGCATGACCCAGTCACCGCCCGCCTTATTTTGGCGGACGGTGGCTGGGTAATGCATTTATAGGTGGGTGGCACACATTGGTGGGTAGCGCACATTGGTGGACATGGGAGGCTAATGCATGACCCTGCCACTGCCCACCTCATTTCGGCAGGCGGTGGCAGGGTCATGCATTTATTGGTGGGTGGCACACATTGATGGGCAGTGGGGTTGCATCAATACAGTACCAATACTCACCAAAGTTCTGAAAATTAGACTTCAGGTGTGCAGGCTCAATCGGGTATCCTTCTCGTTCTATCCACGATGCTGCACAAGATGGCGATGTACGATCGGCACCACATCGTGTCCCGGATAGCCAAATCTGCCCTACATATCTGAAGATGCGATATACGACGAGTGGGGACACGCATTGGCATCATGATCGTGAGTGGACACACGATTTGGGCATACTTTACATGATTTGTCATCACGATTCGTTGAAATCAGCCAAATCGGGTAAAATATCGCTATGTGTGTAGGCACCTTAACTGTTCAGTTGTAGGTTGATCACATGGAGGTATTTGTGTCTCTGAA
Source organism: Taudactylus pleione (assembly GCA_031769625.1). Classification (NCBI taxonomy): domain Eukaryota; kingdom Metazoa; phylum Chordata; class Amphibia; order Anura; family Myobatrachidae; genus Taudactylus; species Taudactylus pleione. The sequence goes on from JAUIMM010000091.1 coordinate 15,458,206, forward strand.
TATTATTATTGTGTTCAGCTTCATTACTTGTTTTTGCACAATGATTGCTTGCATATTGTAGTCAGTATTTATTTAGTCCCTGTGGTGCCATGGATTTGATATGGAAGATCTATCTGTGCTCCTTGCATTAGTGTGGAGGTGACAAGCAGTGTAGGTCTGGACTACTATCATTTTTTTATACTATATATATTTTATGTTTTTTAAATATTCTAATTGTGAGAATTATTTTTTAATGGGCAAATAAATATAATTGTGAAGTACTATACCTTCCTCTTTTTCATCGATTAGTAAAAAATCATCCTAACAGTACTGCATTAAATAAAATGCATTTTTGTTGTTATCTGAGGATATCTTTACAGGGAGAAATACCTCAAAGTTTGATAAATGAGTTCCCCCAATGTGGATTATCATCGATGGCAGCCCAATTTATAGGCAGAAGTTGAAACAAGTCCTTTTAGCTAGCAAAAACACCTTTGTTCTCCAGCAAAAGGGCTTATTTTTTCCTTTGATATATCAGACCCTGTGGTTCTATATCCACTTTTTGAGCTCAATGGCCAGTGTTGTATTCTTGCTCTCCAAGAAAAAAATTGCCAGCCAGCCCCTGTAAGGAACGTTTCCCAATCCCCAGCAGTGCATACTGAAGCAGAGACACCCCCATTGGATTACCACTCATCCAGGATTGTTCTGGAGGGTTAGCAATCCCAAACACCAGTCTTCTCTGCTCCATCCCGCCTCAGCCTGGCCTTCCACTTATACAAAAAAGTGTCCTGGACCAAGTGTAACTGTGGATTTTATTAGTGGAATTACTTTAGTGTGTTGAAATGTAACTACCCCTTCAGGCCTCAGTTCAATACTGTCCCTAATGTTTACTCCTCTTTAATTTGCTCCCACATGCTGGACATGACCACCTCCCTGGCACACTGGGGAGGGGCATCGTAGCATGCACATGCTCCAGTCACCATGGCTACATGCTACTTCTCTGCCCCTAGTCTTACCTGGTCCTGATGAAACCTTGTTTCTGGTGATGTATTCGGAAAGTTGGTGTATGCGCAAAATAGAGTGAAGACTCTGGTACAGTTTGTCACCTGGGGGTTGACGGATTGTTTTGATGGTGGTACACTGTTGTGTCCCCTTTTCATTTCTTGCATGTCCATGTAAAGAATATCAGATTATAAACGAGGAAGCAGTCACCTTCTGATTGGACATTATATTTTTTCAATCGACAAGCCTCATGTACCCTGTATTTTTTGTCTGTAGTTTTGCTAAAGTTCAGAGGCTACATTTGGTGATAATGGGGAGGGGCTGCTGAAGTGGTTGTGCCTTGAAGATATATCATATTTTTGGAAAATCCTCAGCTTAAGCTCATTGCCATGTCATAGCTCTTCGTGGTAATGGTGTGGTGCACTGTGGCAGCTCCTGGTAATGGATCCCAGTTTTACAGACAATTTTGCAGGATGTATCCTGACAACTGACATCTCAAACAAGTGCAAATATGTGGTAGCTCATTCACCCATCACCACAGGTCAGGACCTGTGGTCATTACTGGCCTGAAATCAAGGTAGGTTTGGGTGCTTTATGAGGTTTGATCATAACTTTACAGGGGACAATGGAAGTAGTCAAAAAGTATTGTGTGAGCGACCACCATACTTTTTGTTTGCAGCTCTGAGAGGCATGAAGGGACCAAGTATTGGGAGGATGTGCTGGTCCGTATAGTGCCATTTGGAGGTTTCTGGGGTACCTCCAAGGTGAGTCAGCTCTCGGTTTATACATGTGCTGTTATTATGCACTACATTAATTTGTAATTATATGACCCAGAGTGGGTGCTACTGTTAGGTAGCAATAATTATTTTGGGGTGAACGTTTGTGTGTGGGGCCTCCGGAGTTGTTCTGGCAGGACCTTTTTCAGTTCATCACCACTTAATTCACATAGATACTTTTTTTTATCACCTTTCTATTTGTTTATTTATTACTTATGTAATTTAATTCTTTCTCATTATATTAACACTTATTGATTATCTTTACACATCTATACTTTACACTTCACTATCACCTTTTATCCCTTTTTTGTGTGATGCCCTGGGGATGGTCCTTGGCTGGATTTTTTTGGGGTACCCTGCGCCTCGGTTGTGAACCCCTTAATGTTAGGGATGCTGGTACAAAGGAGCCTTGACGCTGGCCCGGTGCTGATTCATATATTTGCAAATGTATGTAACCAATACCTCTGAATTTCTATTATCATGTAGGATTCAAGTATTTTTTTGATATTGCTACAGTGTGCTGGAGGGAATATCCCCTTTTTTTCTGTGGGACAGTGGAAGTAGTAACATTCAGCTGTAAAAAACACTAAATAGAAAACAATTCAAACGCGCTGACCTGAAGCTGCTGTATATGGTTGTCAGACCCTCTAAGGTACAGTAATAGTAAATAGGTAGAACACCTGCGCTATAAACCACATAAAATATAACACTGTTGGACAGTTGAAACAAATTAAAAAATAATTTAATACATTAATAAAAATAAATAAACATGAATAGTTGTTCGGAATGAGCTGAAATAAGTGCTTTGAGAATAAGGCACAAGGCTTATTGCAATAAAGTACATAGAGATCCACTTGATCTGCTCCTAGTTACTTATAGCTACAGTCAGTGGTATTAGGACTGACTCTCATTGAAATGGTGAATTGTATCAGGGCAGCAGAACTTTACCAATAATGGATGAGTAGTTCCTGGGGAAATCCTCTGGCTTCCAGACCATCAGAGATGGTGTTGAAGCACAAATATAAGGTATCCGCCTGCGCTCCTTCGGCTCACGCCGCCAGATCGGGCAGCTGGAGCGCAGGTGGTCAGACCTGCAACAGCGGGCGCCCCGCTTGCTGGCATGCTTTCGCATGCAGATCGCCGAAAGTAAGTTTTATGGACTGTGGTTTTCATGTTTGTCTTTGTGGCCCTAACTGCGTGTGCATGTTTTCCATGTAGTTCATATTTATTCATTTTACTCATATCTGCGTGTGCATGTTTTCCATGTAGTTCATATTTATTCATTGTACTCATATCTGCATGGCCATGTTTTCCATGTAGTTCATATTTATTCATTTTACTCATATCTGCGTGTGCATGTTTTCCATGTAGTTCATATTTATTCATTGTACTCATATCTGCATGGCCATGTTTTCCATGTAGTTCATATTTATTCATTGTACTCATATCTGCATGGCCATGTTTTCCATGTAGTTCATATTTATTCATTGTACTCATATCTGCATGGCCATGTTTTCCATATAGTTCATATTTATTCATTGTACTCATATTTGCATGGCCATGTTTTCCATGTAGTTCATATTTATTCATTGTACTCATATCTGCATGGCCATGTTTTCCATGTAGTTCATATTTATTCATTGTACTCATATCTGCATGGCCTTGTTTTCCATGTAGTTCATATTTATTCATTGTACTCATATCTGCATGACCATGTTTTCCATGTAGTTCATATTTATTCATTGTGCTCATATCTGCATGTCCCTTTTTTTTTGTGGGTGATTAGAAAATGTTGTTTTTCGCGGATTTGTGTTGAAACTAACCACAATTTGATTCACATCTTTTAGGGGCCCAGCGAAGACTACGCCATCATCGTCAGCCCAGACGGCGCTCAGGGCCACTCTCCCCAACCCCCAGCCAACACTCCACAACCACAAATTCCCCTATTCCCCACTTCTCCCCAGCCTTCCAAGACCCTCTGGTTGAAATTTCGGGGCTCCTTCCCCTCCGTCCCAATTCCCCCTCTCCTCCAACCACCCCTCTTTGAATTACCCCCTCCCCGGAATCGGTAATTACCCCGCCCCGATCGTTGGGGAATGGAGGCACCTCCGAGGAGGACGAGGGAGGGCCTTCTGGAGCTGCATTTTAACTTCCGGTATGTTTTTCTTTGGGGTTTTTTTTGCCACAAACTGTTTGTATGTAGTCATGTGTCGTTCCTTTTTTTGGCGTTTTTTGCTAGACTTTTGGGGATTTTGCAGATTGCCTTTACCTGTTACTGCTGATTTCAACATACACATATCACACCTGTCGGAATTTGTACATTGGCCTTGTATTTTTGGCCTACACCATTTTTGGTGGATGGGTTTTAATGGTGTAATTATGGTTACTTTTTTTTGGGGGGGGGGGTTTGGTTTTGGCTTGTTTTTTAATGTGGTTTCATTAATGTTGTATTAATCCCCACACTTTTCTCACCCACAGAGGAACAGAGGCGTCGGGCAGAATTAGCCGCCTGTGTGGCCCGTATGCGGCACAATATCATCGGTCTGCTGGTGGTCCTTGACCATATGTCGGTCCTCCTTAGGGACTAGTTTTTTTTGTTTTTTGCCCAATTATAAATAAATTGTTATTTTCTAAGTAACGTTCTGGCTCATTCGTTTTTTCTAAATCAGAGATTGTTTACCCTGACATAAGTAGACTGTTCCTGCAAGGATTAGCAATTTTTGTCACTAAGATTGTGTGTTGTATTTTTATGTAAAACAGCCACAAGAAACACCTAACAGTAACAATCTCATTTCCCTTTTTTGGTGTAGTCACAATTAGATATTACTACATTTTACAGGTGCCTAGTTGGGGTGCAAGCTGCTTAGGCCAATATTACGAAGCCAAATGATTGTACAGGATTCCTTTGGGTATTGGTTTGGACCCTGAAAACATATTACATTTTAGCTCAACTGGCGTCATTACTGGATTACCCCTTAGTCAAATGTAACGTGTGTGAACCTGGTTACACTTGCTTGTAACATTCAAAAAAAGTTCCAAAATTTCACTCTCCAAACATTTATTCACAACATAACTGAAAAATCAAAGTGGTCAATCACAAACAAAACACACAGTGATAATCACAAATACAACGCATACCAACAAAAAAAAAAACAAAAACAAATCAAGAACTGGTTGACGAAGGACCATGCCAACATGATTCCACAAATATGGCGTTGCAATATGGGTTCCATAAATATCCCCAAAATGTCCACATACAGGTTTTTTAAGGGTAGCAGGAAGTAGTCATCGTTGGAGTGCCAAAGTTTATGTGAAAAAACAGAAGATGGAGAAAATAAAAAAAACTAATTAGATGTTCTCAAACAAACCCTACCACATTAGGTATAAACACTGTTGTTTTGACAATAATTACCTAAAAAATCTGGCCACCACATCATCGCGTATGGCCCCCCCACATACTGACCTCCGACCAACCTCGGGGGGCCATCCTCAGGTAAGGCATCCTCTGGCTGCATTGGGACACCACTCCTTATGGCGATGTTGTGAAATATCCCACACAGGACCACAATTTTCGAAACCATATCCGGCAAATACATGAGCTCGCCACCAGAGCGGTGGAGGCATCTGAATCGGCCTTTTAAAAGGCCGATACAGTGCTCCACCACTTGCCTGGTGGCTGTAAGTGCGGAATTATACTCACTTTGTGGCCCTGGTGTGGGAGCCAAATAAGGAGTGAGCAGCCAGGGCGTGCAAGGGTAGCCACTGTCTCCTGTGAAAAAGAATAGACAACATCAGGATCACTCTGTATGAAGCTTAACATTGTTATGTACTAAAGGTCTCCACTTACCCAGAAGCCACGCATCACCAGCTTGTAGGTTGGTTAATTTGTGCCATATCCCTGATTGCCGGATGACGAAGGAGTCATGTGCACTTCCAGGTAATTTTGCATTCAGGGACAGGATCTGGAGGGAGGCATCACATACCACCATTACATTGAGGGAGTGATAGTGTTTTCGGTTTCTAAATATTGCCTCCAGCCGTGCTGGAGGTTGAAGTGGTATGTGAGTACCATCCACAACCCCTATGATGTGTGGGAAGCCAGCTATTTGGTAAAAATTGGCCTTGGCCACACTAAGGGCACCCATATCCAAAGGCATTTGAATAAAATGATGGAGGTGCTTGAAAAGTGCCTCCATCACTGCCCTCAGGATCCGGGAAAAGGAGGATTGTGATATGCCCACCACTATTCCCACCGTTGTTTGAAATGATCCTGAGGCACAGAAATGTAACACCGCCATAAATTGCGTAAGTGGTGGTATTGCTGTAGGACTGTCAATTTGCCGCTCAAGATCACTCTCTATTAATGAGAGAGTGTCTATGATGATTTTGGGAGGAAGACGGTAGCGTCTTAAAACCTCATCACCGGGCATTCCAAAAAGGGTGACACGTGTTCGAAATATCTGGGGCCTTGCACGCCTACGATGCCTACGCCTGGGACGAGATTGAGGTTGGTCGGCTTCCGGGAGCATGGCCAGAACAATCCGACCCAGATCAACCTGAAATGGCAAGATTTGAATGTCAGGCTTTTTAACCCCCCAAAAAATTTAAATTTTCACTTAGCTTGAAGATACCATCCATTGATGCTTACATGCCGGGGTATTGTCATGATATGTGCAAACTGGAAATAATCACAACATAAATATACATCATTTTATGCTGGCCATTTATGATTCCAAATTTTAAGCAAGACAAAACATAAAAGGGGAGAAACACACATTTGGGCAAAGAGTAAAACGACATTGCGCACACTACGTCAAATTGAGGCCAAATGTAAGCAACAAATGCTCCATAGAAAACACAAACAATTTTACAGGATGAATTAGCATTTCACAAAGCGCTAATTAGTTCGCAAATACAAGTCACAATAGAAAGTAATAACAATGCGCTAATTAGTTAGCAAATACAAGTCACAATAGAAAGTAATAACAATGCGCTAATTAGTTCGCAAATACAAGTCACAATAGAAAGTAATAACAATGCGCTAATTAGTTCGCAAATACAAGTCACAATAGAAAGTAATAACAATGCGCTAATTAGTTCGCAAATACAAGTCACAATAGAAAGTAATAACAATGCGCTAATTAGTTCGCAAATACAAGTTAAAAAAACGCCGCGAAAATAAACCAAAAAAAACACAGATTGCGGATTTAGAAAAACAAAGGTTACATGTGTAAGGCCAACCAAAGTTGCGTAAAGACAAACAAGAACATTTACAAAACAATTTAACAAATGAACTTACCAAGAGATAATATATAAGAATCCGGATCAAAAGGTCTTTGGGGCAGAGCCAAAATAAAACCTAAGAGAGATGAAATGACGGCAAAAAAAATTTAGAAAATTCTTAAACAGAAGGAGAGACAAATTGACCCAAAGTTAGACTTCCCAAAACTTACCAAAACTGGAAACGACCAAAAAAATTACAACCGAAAAAAAACGAACGGAAATCAAAAAACGAATATATCCAAAAAAACTACTTCCACCAACGCAAACTCCTACACCAGCCAACAATCAACTCCAACCAACGTAACCTCCAACATTCAAAAAACGCCACCTCGACTCGAGACGCCCCAAGCCATAAATAGTGTTTCGTTTCCCGCACAAATTAAGGAGGGATCATAGGAACGCACAATCAATGATGCGGCCGCAAAATAAGGACGCATGTATAAATACGTCACGAGCCAAAAAAAACATTCTGGTATATTTCTTGCTTGGAGCTCAGACATGGCTACAGACCAGGGAAACAATGGACAACAGTCTGGCGGTAAGTATTTCAGGCATTTTGACTCAATGATTAATTAGAAACATAATATTGTGCAAGTTGTGAAGTTGACAATTCTCCAAATTTACACAAATAGGTGAGGAGGATGACATGGAAGAGGCTGCAGGGCCCAGTATTCCGGGCAAAGCTGCCAAAAAGAAAAGGCAGCCACAATTCACAAGAAAGGAGATGGAGGTTTTGATTCAGAAGTATGTGGACATCCTGCCACAGGCAGACAGGAATATGAGTTCAAGCCAGAAGTGGAGAATGTGGGAAGAGGTAGCCGTTGAGGTCAATAGGGTGGGTGATTATGTCCGTCTAGCCCGGGATGTCAAACGGCGGTAAGTAAACACTTGACCACCCTAAAAGCAAAAAAATAAATAAAAATAAATAATGGTTCCTTTTTCACCCACAGATGGCAAGACTTCAAATATCGCCTGAAACAAAAAATGGCGGACAGGGCTAGGCATGCAAGGGGGACAGGTGGAGGTCCCACCCCTGTCATTGGAGTTGACTGATTTAGAAGAGCTGGCACAGGGGTGTGTGCAGGCTGTGGAGGTGTTTGGCGTGTCCAACATGGATACGGACATGCCAGACTTTGCGTCTCCTCATGTTGTCCCAGGTAAATATTGTGATTTCACTAACTCTGAAATGTTATTGTGCCAATATGTACATTCTAATGTGACTCTTTTCTCATTTTTCCAACAGAGACACAGGCGGATGAGTCTGCTCCAGAGGGGAGCCTTGGCCGCAGAATTTCTGCAGGCTCGACAGGGGATGAACCAGTACATCCGGCTGAGGACCCTGCAGAAGCCAGTCCTGGGCAATCCCCCTCGCAGGCAGTGTCCCTCCTCACAGAACTCAATTTTAAATCGGATTTCCATACGGAGATTCTGCAGAGGATGGACGCCAGTCTGGTACGGGTGGCTGAGGCCCTGGAGCAAAATGCTGCGGCCAACGTGACCATTGGTCAGGCCCTGGCGGAAAATACCAGGGCCAACATCCTCATCGCCAATGCCCTGGAGCAGCTCGTTCGCCAGCACATGGTGGAGCCGACCTCCCTTCCTGCCGGAACATCAGGATCCTCCACCTCTGGCACAACATCAGCCAATCCTCCAAATGTGCCTAGCCCTGTGCCTAGTCCAGAGGCCACAACATCTGCCTCTGGACAGGCCAGCCCGATGACATCCCGGACCCGGTCTGGCGCCCTCCCTCCCCCAGCCAAACGGCCGAAAAAACGGTGACAGCATTGGCTACTTTTCCCACACTACTTCTGTGCTTGCCTCATATTCCTTTCTGGCCAAAACTTCCCTCTCCTTTCTTGTGAATTGTTTTTAATTTTTGCATTTACGTTTAACAACAATTTATTGTTTGCACAATTAATAAATATTGTGGAATGAACACTGCCAAAAATGTTTGTGTTAAATATGTGCATTTAATTTTTTGGGGATACCAATAAATTTACATCAAATGTACGACTTTGTATTCTGACATTATTGTAAAAATGGGTTACATTTAATCCGGGCCCACAAGCCAACAACGTTCAACCTAAAAAATTACACATTGAAAAAAAGGGCTCGTTAAGGAACGTTTAAAACATTACCAAAGGAGGAAAAATCACCTTGCAAACACAAAATGAGGCACCAAACCTAAACATGATGACATTATTGTTACAATAGTCCAAAAACAACACATTGTGGCCAAAATACACCCCTACAAATGTACGCTAATTGATTGTGTAATCCAGACATTAGCAGCTATGATTTCCACCTGCGTTCGGTTTTGTGCTATCCAAAAAAACTGCCTGCCAAACACATACCAAGCCGGTTTTCAATCCAACACTAATTGATTTTCTGACAAGCCGTGATTAATCGATGCAACATCGTGGAGTGGCGGGACGGAGGAGAAGGCCATCGCCACTGTGGTCGAGTTATCCAGCCCCTAAGTTGTGCGAGCATTTTGCAGGGAAAGAGGATCATCCAGTGACGTATGAGTTTGTACGAACACATTTGACGTTCGCATTTGTTAATGTATGTACGCCCCAAAAACGCCTCGCCACGCCTGCGTTTTTCCATCTCCTCCCCCGTCAACACCCAAAAACGCCCTGTTCTGTCAATCACATTTGACATGTCACTTCCTGTACGCTATTTGACGAACGAGACAAAAAAAGCTCGCAATCTGCCGTACGCACATGCGCAGTGTAACACCGACGCATGCGCGGTTAGTCAACATCGGAACGCAACGAGCGTACTGCTGTTAACGAGCGGCTCTCAATGAGGGCCAAGGTCACCAGAGATATTAGCAAGGCTTCAGAACACACCTCTTGTATGTACCCTGAGGCCTTTTCTGGCTTGCCTAACCAGGCCTAGGTAATCGCACTGATGCCTAAAATGACAATGTCTTAGGTTTCCTGCTAGCTAACTACCTGTGCCAACTGGTGAAGTGGGCACCCAGACTTAACCAGGAACATCTCCAACACCTGTTGAGCTCCACCAGGTTTATCCTGCTGCCTTTTCCCTATACTGCTAGTGTGGCTACAAAAGTCCCCTGTGGCCAAATATCTACTTATAGTATCACTAATTTTAGAACAGTCACCAAATGGTTATAGCACTTTTAAGAAAGCATTCAAGGGGAAAACATGTATCATAATATGCATAAATAGGAATCTACCAATAGCTTTCCTGTAAAAGCTATTGGTTACAAGGTCTCCTTCTGTTAGCAAATCATTGATCAACCCTCAAATGTCACCCTACTTTTGGTGGGCAGCCAGCATAGGTAAGGCTGATAACTCAGAGCTTCTCTTGCCTAAGATAGTGAGCCTGCTGTAATTGTCCTGGGCAGTCCAGTAGAGACTGTAACCAGCAGCCAGTCCTGTCACTATACAAATTATCTTCAGTGCTCCCAGACACCATCTTTAAAACTCCCTCTGCCTCCCACAAGGTGGGTTTCTGGGTATAAGAGAAGGGACTAGCTTCTCATGGGGCTATTATTCTAAGGGGTGTGGTATGACTTGTCAACATTCAGAATGTTGACAGGTTCTGAATGTCAACAGTCAGAATGTAGACATGGTCATTAGGTCGACAATCAATATGTAGACATGTATTTCGGTCGATGTGGTTAAAATGCCAACACATTCAGTATGTGAACATTTGTACAATAGCTATAAAGTGTGTTCCACAACTAAGCTTAATCTGGGAGGATAGGCCTGAGTAGTAATGATTAACCCCTTATTGTCATTTTGGTGCTCTGTGTTGGCTGGCACAAATAAAAGCACTTTGAGCAGAAAAACTGCTACAATTCCTGGCGCTGTTAGATGAATATATTAATATTATCAAAAAACCGGCTACAAGTAATGGTGGTCTGGTTAGGACCACAGAGAAAAATCTCTTAGTTACAAGCACAGATTCAATGTATATTGATTACTGCGCCAGGTTTTGAGAAATATATAATATGAACAAAATATGTTTTAATATAGATCAATAGGTCTGCTCTCTAATAGGAACACGAGGCTTGTTTAATAAATCACTAGTTTAATGCAATAAAAAAGGTTTACAAAAAAGATAGATGAATCTTCACATAAAAAGCAAATGATATAATGAGAATAAAACTGAAACATTTGTTTTTTACTGTATCGTGAATCCTAGTCACATAAACATTGAGCTATTTTGTTGCAATCTGAGGCAACTGAATTAATATGAATAACTTCTTTCAAATCCACTTAATTTGTATCAGAGTGGAGTATGAATCTGTTTATCTCCTGCTTACCTTCCTCTCCCGGTATGGCCGCTGTACCCATACAATAGTATCACAGATATCTCCTGCTTACCTTCCTCTCCCAGTATAGCCACTGTACCCAACAATAGTATCACAGATATCTCCTGCTTACCTTCCTCTCCCGGTATGGCCCGCTGTACCTATACACTAGTATCACAGATATCTCCTGCTTACCTTCCTCTCCCGGAATGGCCCGCTGTCCCCATACACTAGTATCACAGATATCTCCTGCTTACCTTCCTCTCCCGGAATGGTCCGCTGTCCACATACACTAATATCACAGATATCTCCTGCTTACCTTCCTCTCTCGGAATAGTCCGCTGTCCACATACAGTAGTATCACAGATATCTCCTGCTTACCTTCCTTTTGCGGAAAGGCCCGCTGTCCCCATACACTAGTATCACAGATATCTACTGCTTACTTTCCTCTGGCGGGAATGGCCCGCTGTCCCCATACACTAGTATCACAGATATCTCCTGCTTATTTTCTTCTCGTGGAATGGCCGCTGTCCACATACACTAGTATCACAGATATCTCCTGCTTACCTTCCTCTCCCGGAATGGCCCGCTGTCCACATACACTAGTATCACAGATATCTCCTGCTTACCTTCCTCTCCCGGAATGGCCCGCTGTCCCCATACACTAGTATCACAGATATCTCCTGCTTACCTTCCTCTTCCAGAATGGCCCGCTGTCCACATACACTAGTATCACAGATATCTCCTGCTTACCTTCCTCTCCCGGAATGGCCCGCTGTCCACATACACTTATATCACAGATATGTCCTGCTTACCTTCCTCTCCCGGAATGGCCCGCTGTCCACATACACTAGTATCACAGATATCTCCTGCTTACCTTCCTCTCCCGGAATGGCCCGCTGTCCCCATACACTAGTATCACAGATATCTCCTGCTTACCTTCCTCTCCCGGAATGGCCCGCTGTCCACATACACTAGTATCACAGATATCTCCTGCTTACCTTCCTCTCCCGGAATGGCCCGCTGTCCACATACACTAGTATCACAGATATCTCCTGCTTACCTTCCTCTCCCGGAATGGCCCGCTGTCCACATACACTAGTATCACAGATATCTCCTGCTTACCCTCCTCTCCCGGAATGGCCCGCAGTCCACATACACTAGTATCACAGATATCTCCTGCTTACCTTCCTCTCCCGGAATGGCCCGCTGTCCACATACACTAGTATCACAGATATCTCCTGCTTACCTTCCTCTCCCGGAATGGCCCGCTGTCCCCATACACTAGTATCACAGATATCTCCTGCTTACCTTCCTCTCCCAGAATGGCCCGCTGTCCCCATACACTAGTATCACAGATATCTCCTGCTTACCTTCCTCTCCCGGAATGGCCGCTGTCCACATACACTAGTATCACAGATATCTCCTGCTTACCTTCCTCTCCCGGAATGGCCCGCTGTCCACATACACTAGTATCACAGATATCTCCTGCTTACCTTCCTCTCCCGGAATGGCCCGCAGTCCACATACACTAGTATCACAGATATCTCCTGCTTACCTTCCTCTCCCGGAATGGCCCGCTGTCCCCATACACTAGTATCACAGATATCTCCTGCTTACCTTCCTCTCCCGGAATGGCCCGCTGTCCACATACACTAATATCACAGATATCTCTTGCTTACCTTCCTCTCCCGGAATGGACCGCTGTCCACATACAGTAGTATCACAGATATCTCCTGCTTGCCTTCCTTTTGCGGAATGGCCCGCTGTCCCCATACACTAGTATCACAGATATCTACTGCTTATTTTCCTCTGGCGGGAATGGCCCGCTGTCCCCATACACTAGTATCACAGATATCTCCTGCTTACCTTCCTCTCCCAGAATGGCCCACTGTCCACATACACTAGTATCACAGATATCTCGTGCTTACCTTCCTCTCCCGGAATGGCCCGCTGTCCACATACACTAGTATCACAGATATCTCCTGCTTACCTTCCTCTCCCGGAATGGTCCGCTGTCCACATACACTAATATCACAGATATCTCCTGCTTACCCTCCTCTCCCGGAATGGCCCGCTGTCCCCATACACTAGTATCACAGATATCTCCTGCTTACCTTCCTCTCCCGGAATGGCCCGCTGTCCACATACACTAGTATCACAGATATCTCCTGCTTACCTTCCTCTCCCGGAATGGCCCGCTGTCCACATACACTAGTATCACAGATATCTCCTGCTTACCTTCCTCTCCCGGAATGGCCCGCTGTCCACATACACTAGTATCACAGATATCTCCTGCTTACCCTCCTCTCCCAGAATGGCCCGCTGTCCACATACACTAGTATCACAGATATCTCCTGCTTACCTTCCTCTCCCGGAATGGCCCGCTGTCCACATACACTAGTATCACAGATATCTCTTGCTTACCTTCCTCTCCCGGAATGGCCCGCTGTCCCCATACACTAGTATCACAGATATCTCCTGCTTACCTTCCTCTCCCGGAATGGCCCGCTGTCCCCATACACTTGTATCACAGATATCTCCTGCTTACCTTCCTCTCCCGGAATGGCCCGCTGTCCACATACACTAGTATCACAGATATCTCCTGCTTAACTTCCTCTCCCGGAATGGCCCGCTGTCCACATACACTAGTATCACAGATATCTCCTGCTTACCTTCCTCTCCCGGAATGGCCCGCTGTCCACATACACTAGTATCACAGATATCTCCTGCTTACTTTCCTCTCCCGGAATGGCCCGCTGTCCACATACACTAGTATCACAGATATCTCCAGCTTACCTTCCTCTCCCGGAATGGCCCGCTGTCCACATACACTAGTATCACAGATATCTCCTGCTTACCTTCCTCTCCCGGAATGGTCCGCTGTCCACATACACTAATATCACAGATATCTCCTGCTTACCCTCCTCTCCCGGAATGGCCCGCTGTCCCCATACACTAGTATCACAGATATCTCCTGCTTACCTTCCTCTCCCGGAATGGCCCGCTGTCCACATACACTAGTATCACAGATATCTCCTGCTTACCTTCCTCTCCCGGAATGGCCCGCTGTCCACATACACTAGTATCACAGATATCTCCTGCTTACCTTCCTCTCCCGGAATGGCCCGCTGTCCACATACACTAGTATCACAGATATCTCCTGCTTACCCTCCTCTCCCGGAATGGCCCGCTGTCCACATACACTAGTATCACAGATATCTCCTGCTTACCTTCCTCTCCCGGAATGGCCCGCTGTCCACATACACTAGTATCACAGATATCTCCTGCTTACCTTCCTCTCCCGGAATGGCCCGCTGTCCCCATACACTAGTATCACAGATATCTCCTGCTTACCTTCCTCTCCCGGAATGGCCCGCTGTCCCCATACACTTGTATCACAGATATCTCCTGCTTACCTTCCTCTCCCGGAATGGCCCGCTGTCCACATACACTAGTATCACAGATATCTCCTGCTTAACTTCCTCTCCCGGAATGGCCCGCTGTCCACATACACTAGTATCACAGATATCTCCTGCTTACCTTCCTCTCCCGGAATGGCCCGCTGTCCACATACACTAGTATCACAGATATCTCCTGCTTACTTTCCTCTCCCGGAATGGCCCGCTGTCCACATACACTAGTATCACAGATATCTCCAGCTTACCTTCCTCTCCCGGAATGGTCCGCTGTCCACATACAGTAGTATCACAGATATCTCCTGCTTACCTTCCTTTTGCGGAATGGCCCGCTGTCCCCATACACTAGTATCACAGATATCTACTGCTTATTTTCCTCTGGCGGGAATGGCCCGCTGTCCCCATACACTAGTATCACAGATATCTCCTGCTTATTTTCCTTTTGCGGAATGGCCCGCTGTCCCCATACACTAGTATCACAGATATCTACTGCTTATTTTCCTCTGGCGGGAATGGCCCGCTGTCCACATACACTAGTATGGGTACTGAATTCATAAAGCTCTGAGTGCTCCCGTAACCAGCTACTTCAAGTGTTGCGAAGAGGGACCGTCCCCCACTGTACAGCTACTTCCGCCGGACACCGGGGCACTTGTGCGCATGCATGACCTGTAGGTCACGCAGGCGCAGTAGTTACACTACTCCATAAGGAGCAGTGAAAAGTTCCAGGTAGACAGCTGATTTTCGGATCAGCTGTCTCCACGCCAGAGCAATGATGAATTGCTCCGGCGCTCGCGGCGAGTTCAAATGTTATTTATAGAGTATTATTTCCCTCGCGCCCACCTATGGGTCTAATGTTTGGGCAGCAAATTTGTAGGTTAAGGGTATCCGGTCCCTTTAAAATAGCAGTAGAAATTTAGGTTACAAATTGCGCCTCTAAGGGAAAACAAATAATACCTTAAAATTTCAAGTGTTTATGAATAGAGCCCTTAGTACGTGAAATGCATCTGTGTAACAAAGAGTAACAATATGTTTTAACCAGCATACTAGAGACACTCCCCTGCCCCCACAATTGCTGCACACAGCACTAGGCTATGAAAGGCTGAGCTTGTCACACTACAACAGGGAAACTCACCAAAATACCCCCCCCGCGCGCGCGCCCCCGAAAAAGAAAATAATGTTTTTAAAAAACAATATTTTTATATGTGGCACTTCTGGACCCAGCAAACCCTGAAAGGTAGAAACTGATTGGCTATGCTGGCCCTTTTTGAAGTACATGTATAGGTATGTGCTGAGAACCAGGACCCACTAGGGCTGGTAACGAAGGTCATGCAGTCAACTTATTTAAGTTGTACAGGGTTCCACTTTGTGCAGTTCTGTGAGCTGAAAAAGTATATATCACAAATTGATTAAGTGTGTACACCCAACATTGCTTGGTTCCTGAAATGATTGGTCCTCCTCCCGTATTTTTACACCACTTCAGACCATTGTTTCGCTGGGACAAGTGATTATGTTGGTGGGATGGAGTAATTAGTATTATATTATATTTAGGCATCAATATAATTCATGATGCTATATATTGAGGTAATGATGACATAAATGGCATATAATTTTATGACATAGAAGATAAAAATAACCAGGCCCAAATGACCTTACACTTGAGAGGAATACTTGATACTTAATGCAGTGGTATAGTAACTGTAGCTACTGGTGGTGGATACATGGATATAGGTAATGTGCCAGTTTCAGTCTCTGGGAAGCTGGTGATTACAGGTAAGGTGCTAGTTCCTGTCTCCAGGCAGTCGATAATTGCAGGTACAGGGTTAAGCTGCCCATCCACTAGCAGACCTTAAAACGACTGCACGATTACGACATTGTAATCGTGCAGTCGATTGTCAGTTTGTGATGTGCCTACACGAACGAGCAGTCATTCAGTGTAGGCACATCCATCATCTGCAAACATGCTGAACCTGACGTTATCATCAGGTTGTCCAGCATGTTTGCCCGATGATAGATATCTAAACGACCAGAGGGAGCGCGCATCGGTGGTTGTTTTAGACATTTTTGCAAACGATTTGCAAACGAATGAGCGATAACGATATCAACTTAATCGTCTAGTGGATGGGCACCTTTACTTCCTGGCTCTTGGAAGTTGGTAACCACTGGACCTGTGCCAGTGTCTGGGCAGTTGGTGACCACAGGCCGTGTGCCAGTGCCTGGGCAGTTGGTGAACACAGGTCCTGTGCCATTGTCCGGGCAACTGGGGACAGGCCCTGTGCCAGTATCTGGGCAGCTGGTGAGTGCAGGCCCTGTGCCAGTGTCTGGGCAGTTGGTGAGCACAGGCCCCGTGCCAGTGTCTGGGTAGTTGGTGACCGCAGGCCCCATGCCAGTGTCTGGGTAGTTGGTGACCACAGGCACTATGACCTGCCCTTCAAATGTTTCTCCTTTGTGAAGACCTGATTTCATTAAGGGAACCCAACAGCACGGAGAGAAGACGTATCAGGAGACTCTATGAAAACTCGCAGTGACTTTCCCAATAAATGGAACTGTAACTGTATTCTATCCCCAATCTATTTTTTTATTTGTTTCTTCTAAACCTCGGCAGGCAGCAGTTCGCGGGTGGGGAAGAGGGGCTATGGGACACCGACCGCACTGTCTTTGTCAGTATGTGTCACAGACAGCGTTGTCACTGTGGAGCTAATGCTCTCGCAAGATGATGACATCATCATCTCGTGAGGCTTTCACTCTCATCAGCAGGCACCACTACCAGGCTCCGGGCGGCAGGCGGGGACTGGGAGGGAGGGATTACAGAAAGGCAGTCTGGGTTCCTTGTTTGCGTGGAGCCATCATCTTGCCTGTGGATGTCATCATCTTGCGAGGCTTTCTCTCACTCTCATCAGCAGGCACCACTACCAGGCTTCGGGCGGCGGGCGAGGACTGGGAGGGATTACAAAAGTCAGTCTGGGTTCCTTGTTTGTATGGAATCAGACACAAGCGAGAAGTCTGTGAGGGAAGGGAAGAGCCGAGCACACCACTGACTGCTGTGAGTTTGATGTCTATACCACAAAGTGGTGCAATGCTTTAACTCATGGGTGGGGAACCTTTTTTCTGCCGAGGGTCATTTTGATATATAACATTATTTGCGGGCCTGGTTCAGGCCATGCCCCCTTCACATGACGTCACACGTGGGCGGGGCCACAATCTCAAGTGATAACAACAAGTGCAAGAGCTGTAAGGGCAGCGTTGCGACCGTCTGAAGCGTCCTAAGGACACTCCAAGTGGCACTGCTGCATAGATTCTGGCTGCAGGGTGCAATTCTAAGCACCCTGCTAGCCAGATGAGGCTATCAGAAAAAAGCTCAGAGGGCCAGACCAAATGATTCCGAGAGCCTTATAAGGCCCCCGGGCAGGAGGTACCCCATCCCTGCTTTAACTGATAACTGCTGCTGAAAGTTGAAATAAAACTATAAATTCCATATCATGTATAAAAATGCATCCATCACAATTAGTGTATACTTGTATACTACACATATCATATATATATATATATATATATATATACAAACTTGGTCACCGCTGGGGTGCTCACCCTGGGGTATATACCCCTCCAATGCACTTCTCCGAAATAAGCGGCACTCCCAGACTTCAATCAATTCGAATGTTTACTGCATCAAAAGCTTCAACGTTTCGGGGTCATCCCCCTTCATCAAGATCCTGATGAAGGGGGATGACCCCGAAACGTTGAAGCTTTTGATGCAGTAAACATTCGAATTGATTGAAGTCTGGGAGTGCCGCTTATTTCGGAGAAGTATATATATATATATATATATATATATTATATATATCATATTTATATAATATATAGATACATGTGGCTGCCGCTCATTGGCTGGTTCCACGTGTGTCCCAGCCAATGAAGGGCCGATACATGTAAAGCAGCTGCTGCTTGGCTAGTGGCCCGTGAGAAATTACATCTGTCAGGTATATATCAGCATATACTTACACATGTTCGGCATGGTTCGGGTAAGTCGGTTTGTTGTTTTGCCAAGACCCTGGATGCTACGGAGAGCAGTGCCAGGATGGAGGTAAGTATAGGATCTTTTTTGCAGGTCATTCCACAAGGATTTCTACATTGGAGAAGAGGACAGACCGGCTGGTACAGGTAAGTATGTGTGATTGAAGTATGTGTGTAATAAACTTGTGCTATATACGGCGTGTTGTGTCTTTATTTAACTATTTATGTTACAGTGAGGGTACGGGTGCCGGCCGCCTGCTGGCACTTGTAGTTCCACAAGTGCCAAAGTGCAGGCATTCTGGCACCTGTAGTTCCACTGTAAAATACAATAGTTTACTTCGATTTTACACTTTAATACCCCCGTACCCACAGCCCAGGGGTGTGGGGAAGAGCCCCGGGCTTCACCCCAAGCCTAGGGTTTCAGGAGAGGGGGGACCCCTTCATGTGGGGGTTCCCACCTCCCCTAAGATTGCCGGCTTGGCCTGACCGGCTTGGGGTGACAATGCTTTGGCCCTGGAGACCCGGTAATAGGGTCTCCTGGCTGTGGCATTATAGCCCGGTCGGTTTTGATCCAGTGCTGGTTTCAAATATAGGTGGACCCCTACGCAATTTTTTTCCCCCAATATTTAAAACCAGCACTGGCCCTGCAGCCTAGTGCTGGTTCCTAAATTACGATGGAACCCTACTCGCTTTGTTCCCCGTAATTTTGGGAACCAGGACTGGCTGACAAGTCCGGGGCTGTTTGGGGGGGGGACCCTACGTCTTTTTTTTAACAAAATGTAACCCTTGTTTTACACATAAGCAGCCTTCATATATCTCACTGATATGTACAGGCTGCTAGCTCGGAAGACATTTTCAGAGAGAAAACACTACAATCTTTGGTGAGTAATCTCATCTTCACTTGCAACTCGAGGGAGATATCTTGATCTGCTTCACCATCAACCAACTCACTTTCAGCTAAACTCACTTCTTAGTAAATTTGAGAGATGAAAAACGGGAAAATCACCCGAGATTCAGCGAAGCAAATCGAGATTGAAAAAAAACCTAAACTTAACCAATCTCGATTGTTAGTAAATTTACACCTTAGTGCTGTAAAACTACACATCCCAGCATGGCCAAACATTCAAACAAATTTACTCTGATCAAACTATGTCACAGCATACTTGTATGTGCTGTTCTACAGCAGCAGCAGCTCATTGTACACTAATAGAGCAGCACTAACACAAGTTAATTATGCTAGTACAAATATGTAATATGATAGTATTGTCATGTTACTCACCAATAGATATGTAGAGTATGGGTATGTGACGGCCACCACCGGTCTTGCGAGACTGCTTAACTTCTTTCGCCATTTTCCCCTTTAACACACGTTTAATACCGTTAAAAATGGTTTTTAGCGTTTGAAACGTCATGTCTGCAGCTACTGACAGCATTAACAGCTTCTGTGATGCCCACCCACATGTTTTTTTTAGCCAGGGGGGTACAGTGTACACGTTCTCCCAGTAGACGTGTGAACACTGGTACCACAGCATGTACCAGTGCTGAATTTTCTTACGCCCGCAGCGCGTCTTCCCAGGCAAAGGACCAGCAGGCTCAGCCTCCTCTTCCTCTTCATCCTCCCCCTCCTCTTCATTCTCCTCCTTCTCCTGTGTGTCTTCATCCTCCTCCTGCGCTTCCTGGTCAGACAAACCTTCCTCCTCCTGATCACTCTGCCTGACAAACACCTCCTGATCCTCATCCTCCTCCAGCCACTGCTGAGCTCCCCCAGCTCTCCTGCTTGTCATGCTGCATAAATCTGTGAGCACACCACACCTCCCCTCTCAGCTCCTCACTGCCTATCAAAGCACAAAAGGGTGGATCAGGGGTTTATATAGTGTGTGTGATGCCTAAGTCATGGGACTTTACCCTCCTAATGGGTGATTCTCTGCCTGCTGAAATGAATCTCGCATTCCGGTTGGTCATAAAATCGCAGGTTTACCAGGGAGTTTTCTCGCGAGAAGACGCAAAGTATGTGGCTGAAAATATCGCTACCTATTACATACGAGAATTGGGACTGATACTCGCAACTTAAAAACCAGCCAATAGGTGTGTAAGCATAGTTACAAAAAAACGCACACCCTATTATATTTGGCCCATGGAGTTACTTACTCCTGCTTGGAAAAGCCTTGTAATTCTAACTATATGAAGTTAGTTGTGATGATCCGTTTAAAATACTACAGCTAAGCAAATCTATGTAGTGCCCAGTCCCACATACAACATAAATCCCCTGCAGCCACATACAACATAGATCTGCTTAACTTCAATGGTTTATACTGACCATTACAACTAGCTTCATATAATAGTAGAATTTACCATTCATCCTACGCAGAAGCAAATAGCTCCATGTGTTAGGTGTCTAACTGTGAAGTATGGTGTTGTGAGTGCCAGTTATAGAATGCAAAGAATTGTCTGTTTTAAATACGAGTTACAGGGGAATGTAACTGAAGGTGCACATATGTCCTGTGTGAGTGCAGGAACCAATCAACTGAGCCTGCCTGCTTACCCCACCATAATACATTAGTAGAACATTGGCCATCGTAGAGATTGTGGGGGCGTGGATTCTGGATACTCTAGAACCTCCCCTGCATGTGCCACTGCCTGTCTCCTCCCTTGGGGTCCCTTTCTCTTGAAACTGTCCCTTCACCCCTGTTTAAAAACCAAAAGAAGCAAGATAATGCAATAAGGAACATTGAATATTCTAAAACAAATAGATACTGGAAATCTGCTTTATAATTCATAAAATGTTTTGAAATATTTTATTTTTTATAACATTTGCATACATCACCTAGTCTGTGTCATTCTTTCTCCTTGAATCAACTACTACTCATACTAAGGGGTAAATTTACTAAAGTGAGAGTTTTTAGAAGTGAGTTTTATAAGAGATGTTGCCCATAGCAACCAATCAGATTCTAGCTATTATCTTCTAGAAGGTGCTAGTTAAATGTTAAGTAGAATCTGATTGGTTGCTATGCGCAACCTCTTCTAAAACTCACTTCTAAAAACTCTCACTTTAGTAAATTTACCCCTAAGATTCAACAACGAAAATGTCATATGTCCTGAAGCTGAAACCAGATTTTTGGGTCTACTTATCAATTTATAGTGACAGTAAAGATTTTCTGTCTCTGCTTACTGTACTGTGAGGTCTATTTACTAAGCAGTGTTAGGAGACAGAGTGAAAAGTGATAAGGTGCCAGCCAATCAGCTCCTAACTGCCATCTCACAGGGGGCGGGATGTACTAACCTTTGCGAAGAACATCCCGCCATGCCTCGCATTCAGGGGCGTAACTAGCACTTTGTGGGACCCATAGCAATGGGGCCCCATTCACGTTATGCCACAGTTGTACTCCTTATAAACATTATGCCACACAGTTGTAGTGCCCTTATTATGCCCCATGGTAGTAGTTCCCCTTATACATTATGCACCACTGTAATGCCTCTTACACATTATGGCACACACAGTAATGCCCCATACACATTATGCTACACACAGTAATGTCCCTTATAACACATTATGCCCCACAGTAATGCCACACACTGTATTGCCCTTCACCTAGGCTATTATTCCACCCCCACCCAGTAGCAGACTGGTACATGAGGGGCCCACAGGGGGAAAACAATACTTGGGGCCCACCATGAAGTGGTGTGGTCAGTCATCAGAGGGCCAAGTACCACAGAGAATTAGCCAGCTTCTCCCCTCTCTCTTTTTCTGTTTATATTTTAACTAGCTAAAAATGCTTTGGTATACATGTACTAAAAAAAAAAAAAAAATACTATAAAACTCCATTTAAGATGCTAGGAGAGAGGGAGGGTTCCAGGAGTAGGATTCAAAAAGGAGCACTGGGGAGAAAGATTACCACACCACCAGCTAAGTGGTCAGCAGGTTGATTGATGGGTGTGGGATAAAAAGATGACAGCTGGAGATAGGATGTTGAAAGTGAGCCAGTAAGAGCAAGGCGGGATCAGGAGAGGAGAGGAGGAGTATGGACAAGCGTGATTGGGGGAGGATACAGAGATATAGCGATGCACGGCAACTTGAAAAGGGACAAATAGAAGGAGACAGGTAAGAGTGTAGAATATCAGTTGTATGAGTTGGGTGGAGAGCCTCAATGTGAGGAAGCATGGCATGGACTATCGTAACAAGGAAATGGAGGGGAATGATGAATGGGAAGAAGAGGGCGTATATGCCCGCTAATATGGTGGGGTTAACATAACAGCGGTTTGGAGGTAATAAGTACAATGACACAGACACACACTGACATATGCAAACCCTCACTGATACAGACAGATACAGGCACACACCCTCACTGACAGAGACACACAGGCACCCCCCCTTGTAACCCCCCTTCTTAATCCACCTATGCACATACACAGACACACAACCTCATTCACACACAAACTCACTGATAGACACACACTGTCCCTCTCTGATACAGACAGATACAGGCACACACCCTCACTGACAGAGACACACAGGCAACCCCCCTTGTGCCCCCCCACCTGAATCCACCTATGCACATACACAGACACACAACCTCACTGACACACACAACCTCACTGATAGACACACACTGTCCCTCTCTGATAGACACACAGCTCCCCCCTCCTGAATCCACCTATGCACAGACACACTGACACAGACACACAACCTCATTGACACACACAACCTCACTGACACACACAACCTCACTGACACACACAACCTCACTGATAGACCTTCCCTCCCCCCAACATGAAAAACACACACCTGCGGCTTTGGAATACAGCACAAACCCTACAGTCAGTGAGTCGTCATCCAGAGGCTCTCACTCAGTGCTCAATTGGAACTGCCTGGGAGGGGCGTGGATATGAGACAGAGCAGGCCAGGCAGCTGCCACACAGAGTTCACTCCCTACTATTAAAAAAAAAAAGTTGTCAACCATGCCATGCTGGTGATGGATCGGCTGGCAGGGGAGGTATGATAGCGTCATAAGCCCCCTCCCCCCATGGTTGAGTGGGGCCCACCGGGGAACGGCCAAAAAAGTAATAAAAAAGACTCGGCAGGGTGCAGGGGAGGGGTTGCTTGCTGGGCCGCCGGGCCCTCTAAGCCGTCGGGCCCCATAGCAACCGCACCCCTTGCACCCTCCATAGTTACACCACTGCTCGCATTCCTACTGACCGCATATGTACTAATATATGCGATCAGTAGCGCAAAGGACAGCTCTTCCGATAAGAGCTGTCCTTTGCGATGTGCAAAGCCCCGGAAGTCCACCTGCGCATGCACAGAGTGACGCGGCGGCCGCGGGGCATACTGGGAGGGATCCGATCGGATCCCTCATAGCAGCATGATGCGGTAGAAGCCCATAGGCTTCAATAGGGCAACGCAAGCTGATGATACATACGAAAAATGCGGTAAAATCCCGGAAACGGGGTTTTTACTGCGTTTTCCGTTTAGTACATCCCACCCAGGCTGTGTTTGAAAAACGACAGTTGGGAGCTGATTGGCTGGCACCTTATCACTTTTCACTCTGTCTCCTAACACTGCTTAGTAAATAGATCCCTGTATCTCTGTGATACAAAATCTTGTATCGCTGCAATTTAGCTGCCCGGTGATACTGGATGGCAGCTATACGGAGACAATTACAAGCCAGTCCTGATCCCCCCTGAGCATGCGCTAACTGGCTTAGCCAGAATCGACTTTAAAGTAGCAGATAAAAAAAAGCAGACGCATACCCCCAACCAGGGCCAGATTAACAATGGGGCGGATGGAGCTACAGCTCCAGGCCTCAACATAAAAATAGGCCCATCAACATGACAGCATTATTAGCAGCTGCCTAACTGGCCATAAATAGTTTTTCTAGTTTAAAAAATAATATGCAATTTTTCTATTTCTATGTAGTTAGGGAGACATTGTGTCTCATAGTGTAGGGGTGAACACTCCAAGGTGACTTTGACCACACCCACAAAGCACCAATCACAGCTCTTCCCCTTCTCAGTATAGGCCCTTGAACATTTTCAGCTCCAGGCCCATGTGTGCCTTAATCCGGCCCTGCCCCCAACCATCCCGATTTTGGCAGGTCAATCCTGCTTTTCAGGCACAGTCCCACTGTTCCACCTGCAGGGCACAATGTCTCACAGAGGGGGGCTACCGCTCATTGCTGCTCTGCTTGCAGCAGCAGTGAATGGATTCCGGGCACATGCTTAAGGCATTCACACACTGGGCCTGATTCAGACCGCTCGCAAGAGCATAGCGCTCGCAAGCGGGTTGATGGTGGGCCAGTGCGCATGCGTGGCGAGCACACTGCGTGTGCGTGAGCCCCGGAGCGAGCGCAAAAAGCACTCACTCCGGCGCTCGCATCCAAAAGAGGCGGCTGTCTATGGTGATCGACAGCTCGAAGCCAGATAATTGGCTGAGACAGGATCGGTTTAAAATTAAATCTGCGCAACGCCATTTTGGTGAATCTCACCCATTATAAGTACATATGGCGATGCTATTACTTAGCGTCGTGCGATTCCCACGCAATAGAAAGAAGTTCAAAGTCCTCACAATATAAATACAGTCACTAAAACATATAAAATGATTATCCATGGTGTACTCCACAAACACGTAGCCGCACAGCGCTAACTAGCGTCTTTTCTTAATTCCCCAATACTTACACACTGCACACTTACATAAAAGGATCCCTAGCATTAAAGTGTAATATTCAAGGTTTATTCAGCAATTATTAATGTTGTGAAATAAAGGTTATTTTATATCTAAGGTTTAGTACAGGGTAAGCAGACTGTGTTTGGTGTTGTACTGATCCACTGTGTCTCAACAGATTTCCAGTATCATCGGTGAGAAGATCGCAACATGCGTCTGCAAACTATGGACTATAGAGTTAAAACATTAAAATGTACTCTGTAATGTTAGCAGCTTAGATTAGCATGCAGCGGGAAAAAGGACACAAAGGGCTGTTGGAGGCTGTCTT
The DNA here is from genome assembly GCA_031769625.1 of Taudactylus pleione. Classification (NCBI taxonomy): domain Eukaryota; kingdom Metazoa; phylum Chordata; class Amphibia; order Anura; family Myobatrachidae; genus Taudactylus; species Taudactylus pleione. The sequence continues at coordinate 15,483,950 of JAUIMM010000091.1, forward strand.
GTGTCCATTCAAATTGACCTATGAACTATACTGTAACAGAAGAACAAGGAAGATGAACCAATGGAATCATGCCAAACTGTTTTATTGTATTGCCTATCCCTGTAAAGAGTATATATGTGCGCTCTCTGAACTCAGAAGAGAGTCTTCTTGCTGTGCTGTTGACGGAGGTTTCTATACTGATGCCGGTATCTGGGTCCAGAGCACGTGCGTATGTAACAACTGTACCTTGTGTCTGTATGATTTATTTGCGCTAATTGTCTTTAGATCACAGCGTGTAACCATCTGTTTTTATATTGAATAATAACTTTTTGTGCTTTGGAACCACACTCAAAGTCTGAAAGCATTTATTTCTTGTGCGACTCATTATGCTAAATAGCGACAATTATTAGAAGGTATAGGTAGGATTTTAGAAGGTATAGACAGGATTGAATAGAGGTTTTAAATAGGTATCCATAGTTGGGGGCTCGCAGTGTGAGTAACGCTACCAGTCACTTGGTAACACTAGATAGCGATCTCTCAGGAAAAGGGTGGAGGCGCCATAGCAGGAGAATGCATTGTGCCTTCGAAAATCTGCTACCACTTTGTTGCTGAGAGTCCGCTACCTGTTATTGTGGCTTAAGGAGCGCTGATTAAGAATCCAGGGACAAGGAAGGAAAAAGTTTGTTTTCCTTCATCGATAAGATTTTTTTATGTTTAAAAGGGGAAGTCGCACAATAGCGTAAGGGTAATAATACGTTTTGTGTAGTAGTCGCATTATTCTGTATGCGACTAGTCGCACAATAGCGTATACGTATTTCCTGTATTGCTGCCACGTGTTTTAAACAAAGCCGTTGAGAGTGCATGGTGATATTGATACATAGCATTGTTGTAAATACCTTGGTCAGTGTTGCCATAGTCTGGGAAAACATGTATTTTTCTGCGCAGGAAAAGGGTGTGTAACAGTGAGTATTTGTTGGTAGGGGTAACATGTTTCCTAGTTAAGGGTATAATAGGACTCTTAAGTGCTAGGTGCCTGGTGTCGGCCTAGTGTCTCGGTATTAGATACCGCAGTCTATACACATAAGCAGGTGTAGTTGTTGTCTTTGTTGTAGTTTCGGCTCTCAGTGTGATTGCAATATTCAGTGATCAGTTAGGGTTATTTGAGCATTGTAATTGAAGCGCACAGTTGTGGCAAATTGTGATTGTGAACTGAGCAGAGGGTGGACGAAATCACTGAAAAGGGTAGGTGTTATTGGAATACCTACATGCTAGCAGTTGAAAGGTAGTCAAAAAGGGATTAGCCTGGTTATTCTTCCATAGGTGTGTGGGCGCATCCTGTTAATATCGTCCGCAGGTAAGTAAAAGTATCTTGACGTTCTTTCACCAGTTTAAATCTCTATTGAAAAACTTAGGGTTCTCCCAGAATGGGAGCCAAGCAAACGGTAGAGATGTTAGATGATGTGCTGCTGTTGGAAGCGCCGCTTGGGTCGGCACGGCATATTAAGCATACTAAGGGCCTGATTCAGAGCCGTTCGCTATTTGCGGTCGTTCGTTCAAAAACAAGGGGTGGCTATTCAAATGATCCGTTCGCAAATTGCAGTCTGTTCACACCTCTAAGTCTGAACGAGCGAGCAAAACATACGCTCGTTTATTTGTTAAAAACGCCCCCTGGCCGCTCGCACCATACATCATGTCCGCTATTTATTAGATTAATCGAGTACATCGTACAGCGTATGAACTGCTCGCTATTCTTGTGGTTGGTTTTTTCAACCTCTATTTTGCGAGCAGTTCTGAGTTAAAAAAAACCAAGTGACGTGGTCAATGACGCTGCTGTATTAATTATGCACTCCCTTAAAACGCCCGTTTTGACCTTTAAGCACGCCTGCGTTTGAAGTCCACTCCCCCGTTTTCAAGCACCTTCCCCTGTTACCACCCACATACGCCTCATTCTGTCACTCAAAATAGCAGGCACTCGCTATATAGCGTACAAACGATTTTTGGCCGCACTGACTGGTTCGCGCATGCGTACTAAAAACCGTACGCATGCGCAGATGTGCGAACATCGCTCGGAATGAGCGTACGGCCGCTAGCGAGCGGCTCTGAATGAGGGCCTAAGTATGGTGCTTATGCGATTAAGTACTGTGATGTATGGTTTAAAATGACGATGAGTGTTAGACCGTTCCCCAGAATTGGCAGCTTTGATAAGGAGGTATTGAACAATGTCTGAGATAGCATCTGTATGGTGTGCTCTCGAATGAAAAAGGTAAAATATAAAGAGTGTTTAAAATTATGGCAACGTGAGGGGGATGCGTAGCTTAAAGGTGTGCACGCGACGCAAACTGGCGTCACGAGCATGTTACCGGAGAGTACACACGCAGCGCTAAACTGTTGTGCGTGCACGCCGCGAGATAGCTCGCACGTGCAGCAAGGTATTGCCAGTGGTTCACGCGCACCACCACCGCCCTATGCTTGTACCCTCTCTTAAGTAAATAAAATAAAATAAACAAATAAAATATTTATGATGCGGATGATGAACCTGTTGTTATGTCTGCCATTTAGATGCTCCATCACAACAAGCACAAGTGGTGCCGCCATCTTCATCAGTGATAGTACTGGAAGTGTTAACATCGACTGCACCCGTAGAGGAATTTGTTAACCCTATACGTAGCAGTAATAGACTCAATCCCCAGCCAGGTAACAAGGTCAAAGGTAGCAGTGCGGCCGGTCTGCATCCCATTCGGACAATAACTGTTCCGAATGGGAATGCGGATGCAAACGGTGTAGTGCCCACAAGGGAGGTAGCAGTGCATTGTCCTTGGACAAGAGTGGAGCTAAATTCCATAATGAATGATTTCCCTGATCCTAAAAAGGAATTAGCCATTTTGAAAAATTTGGGTAGTGCTCACGAGCCAACCAATAAGGATTGGCCAGTGGTGTTAAGGGCTTGTCTTCCACACAATACCGACGTGAAAAAGTTTATCACGGATTGCGTATTGGATGGAGATGTTCCTGTAACAGATGAGAGTAATCAAGGTAACATTACCCGCATAATAACTCAATTGGGTGTATATTTTCCAGTAATAGCTAACTGGAGCAAAATTTTCACCATAAAACAAAAAGAGAGTGAATCTGCAGAAGATTATTGTAACCGAGCTCTGCAGGCTATCACCCAGTACGCTGGGTTAGAGGATATTAAAGATAGCACTCATCACAGGGGAATGATCATCACTGTACTTATGCATGGTCTAAAAGAGAATCTAAAGACCCGAGTTCAGACCTCACAACCTGGCTGGAGGGGAGTTACTGTAGACACACTCATAGAATCCATTATTGAACATGATAAAAACATCCTCAAAAAGAGAGAGACCCAGAGCGAGAAGCTAATGGCTGTTAGTATTCAAGCTCTAGAAGGAATGACTGTAACATCACAGCCACCAGACATACATGCACCTGCACAGCTACACGTCCTCACCAATCCTGCACCACCACAAACACAGCCCTACCCCAATTATCACACACAGCCTCAAAACCCATACTACTCACAACCACCCTATTACCCTCAACATCCTTATTCACACCCACAATATTTCCCTACCGCTCAACCCACACAGCAACCCTTTCACCCACCCCACTCACGAAGGTGCTTTAACTGCAACCAAGTAGGACATGTAAGTAGGAACTGTAATGTGAAGAAAGTAGGACCCCCTAACCAGGGAGTACCTGGATATCACCATAAGGGATATACACAGAGTACAGGAAATGTACAACAGTCACCAGCTCCAATTGTGGCCTTAAATGCTGTATTGGAGAGTGAGAGTCAACGCTAGGGGTCAGGTCATACCTGTAGTCTACAGTTAGTCAGGTTAACAGGAAGTACCAGGGAAGAACCGGTAATGATGGTTGATGTAGCTGGTACTAAATATCCTTTTCTTGTAGACACAGGGGTGACCAGATCAGTGATAAAATCTACAGCTAATTTACAGGTGACCAGCGAGACAGTACCAGCAATGGGTGTAATGGGTAAAGTGCAACATTATCCTTTAACTAAATCCACAGAGGTCACTATCGGGTCATTGCATACCAGGCATTCTTTCCTTCTGGCAGCAGCGGCTCCTACTAACCTACAGGGAAGGGATTTGTTATGTAAGATGGGATGTGTCATATATTGTACCCCTGATGTATTTTTAGATATCCCAGAGAGAGTTGCGCACGAGGTGAGGGATATGTTGGAAACTCCCCAAAGGATAATGTATCACTCTAACGGTTCAGGTAAAAATCCATCTCAGGTAGATCAAATGTTATCCCAAATTCACTTTGGACCAAGGATAGACAGGACACTGGATTAATGGCAAATGTAGCTCCCGTAATAGTAAACCTAAAAAGCGGTAGGCAAGCTCCAAAAATTCCCCAGTACCCATTAAAACAGGAGGTAGAGTTAGAGGTGTATCCCATAATTGAGCGATTATTACAGCAGGGAATTTTAGTCCGTACAGCAAGTGTAGCCAACAGTCCCATCTTTCCTGGGAAGAAGAGTGGTGGAAGGGGTTATAGGCTGGTATAGGATCTTAGAGGGGTTAATAAGGTAGTAGAGAGCCAATTTCCCGTAGTGCCAAATCCAGCTGTCATTCTTATGCAGATCCCACCAAGTGCAACCCATTTCACTGTCATTGACCTCTGTTCTGCTATCTTCTCTGTACCTCTTCATCCTGACTGTCAGTACCTATTCGCTTTTACATACAGCGGTGTACAATACACATGGACACTATTGGCCCACGGTTTCATAGACAGCCCCAGTATCTTCTCCCAGGCCTTACACGACTGTTTACAATCTTTTCAACCTGCCAATGGATCTCTTCTTATACAATATGTGGACAATTTATTGTTATGTTCTGATTCGTTTATGTCATGTTTAAATGATACTAAACTTTTATTGGTTCATCTCTCAAGACCACTGCGACCATCGGGCTTGCGACGAGATCCTTGTGGTAGGGTCTCGTTGCCGCAAGCCCTGGAGTGCTTTTGGCTCTATCAGAGCCGAGAGCATTCCCACTGACATCACTAGTGATGTCAGTGGGGCCTCCCCCAAACGGCAGGCGTTCCCATGGGAATGCCTCCGTTTGGGCTGCCACCCCCCGGCCCGCCTTCCAAACGGGGCGAGCTGTCAATCAACATCGACAGCTCGCCCCCTTTGGATTGAGACCCGCTATGACCGGCGCTGTCGGTCGCAGCGAGTCTCACGCAGTGCGCACGACGGCGCCGGCAAAAAGGGAAGACACTGGATGGAAAATGTCTTAATACCATACCACCCCATTTTAAACTCCACCAGTACCAGGAAGATAAAACACTTTTATGTTTACACATCACCAACTTCTATGAACCAGGAAGTTGGGAGGTGACTGGGAATAACCAGACGATGACCTTCTCACAAAGAGCTGACCGTGAGCCTATGAATTATGAACTGTGATGCACAATTAGGTCAGGTGGAAGACACTTCCGGTATAAATATACACTGAGTAACACCAAAGAAATGGTTGGCAGAGTATCAGAAGGGTACTGTGCCAGAGTTATACAACCAGAAACATGTACTAGCCAGATAGGAGAACTTGAGATAGGATCATTTGTTAGGGAAATGTGTTGGATGATTATGATGCATTCTCTTCCTTATGTTCTCCCCGATGATGTATATTTTATATGTGGAAGGAAAGCGTATAAGTGGCTCTCTTCGAGTTCCGAGGGTTTGTGTTATTTGGGAAGAGTAGTTCCAGAAGTTATGACCCTTACACATGGTGAAATGCTTGGTATTCATAAAAACACACCATCACCATATTTTCACACACAGTATGAACACAGAGACAAAAGAAATATGATACCTGGTGACGTGCATAAAGCCACACAATTAATTAGTGAGACAACTGGCTTTCAAGTTTTGGTAGCATTGGATCCCACCAGGATCGCTCGGGGTACACTAAATTTTAGATATATCCAAGATCTTGCTAAATTAATTGATAATATCACCTAGATGTATGATGACACATTCAGGTATACACGTAGGGAGTTGAAAGCTTACAAGAAAGAACTCATGCAACATAGACTAGTGTTATATTATTTAACAGCTGTCACTGGAGGGTATTGCGTAACTTTGGCCACCCAATTTGGAGTAAAGTGTTGCACTTACATTACAAACGATACCAGCGATCCCAAGGAGGTGATAGACCGGAAGATGGATGAAATTCTGCAGTTAAAATGGGACTTTCGAAAGAACCATAATGCTTCAGTGGCTGAAGTAGAGGAGAAGGTAGAGGAATGGGTTTCATGGTTGAACCCAGTGAAATGGTTCTCAGGTCTTGGAGAGTGGGTCCAGGAAATGATTGCGAGCATAGGTAAACTCCTGATTCTCATACTGGTTGTCATCATAGTAATTGACATATTTGTCAGGTGTGTTCCTACTGTGTTGAAATGTGGAAAATGTAAAGATAAGGTAAATCAGAAAAATTAAATTATGATGGCGGCCAGTAGCAACAATATGAATACTGAGGTAAATGTAGGACTGCATTACAACCCTGAACTAGAAGGTACCATCTTATGAAGTATAAGATTTAGATATGCATAAAATGTGTTATTAAAATGTTATTTCAAAACATCTTAAATAATGTAAGTCCCTATTCCCCCTCAAGACCTCCTTTATAGGATTGGAGAATCCCCACCTTTTCCATGATCTTCCAAGATCCATGTATAAGGGTAGTTTTATGTCCCCTCCTAGAGACACATTATTGTTGGATTAAGAACCACCTTGTGCCATCCCATAAATTAACATTAAATAAATGTCATAATGTAAGCCTAAATTAATTTTAAAATCAGAGTATGATAGCATGTTGTTTGCTATCAAAGGGCGGACTGTCGAAGCCGGATAATTGGCTAAGACAGGATCGGTTTAAAATTAAATCTACGCGACGCCATTTTGTGAATGGCAATGGGACGCCATTTTGCGTCTGGCCGCCCAGGCCCATTTTAGTGAATCTCGCCCATTATAAGTACATACGGCGATGCTATTATTTAGCACGCAATAGAAAGAAGTTAAAAGTCCTCACCATATAAATTAGGGGTGAGCGGGTTCGGATTTCTGAAATCCGAACCCCCCCGAGCCCCCTCGATCCGAGTTCGATCCGAGTCAGGCTCGACCTTTCCCGCCTGACTCGGATCTGACATCGAGGCAAAACGTCATCATCCCGCCTTCCGAGTCTCGCGGGTTTTGGATCCTATATAAGGTACCCGCGTCGGCGCCATTTTCTCACTCGGCTGTGGACAGTGAAGAGGGAGGGTGGGAGTTAGTGCTGTGTAGTGTAGTGTAGTGTAGTGCTGCTGTTGTCCACTACTTCAAAGTCCATAGGGGCTGGCTGTGTTGTGCTGTGCTGCTGTTGTTAATAGGGGCTGTGTCCACTACTTCAAAGTCCATAGGGGCTGGCTGGACTGTGTTGTGCAGTCAGTTCTCCATAGGGGCTGTGTCCACTCCAAAGTCCTGTGCAGTGTCCCAGTCCTAAAGGGGTGCTGTAGTGTTGTCCAGGGGGTGCTCTGTCCATCAGGGGTGCTCCCCCCAAGTGCTAAAAAAATAATATATTTTCTGTGTTTGTGAATTGTGTGCGCAGTAGCCGCACGTGCATCAACAAAGTAGTGCCAAGCGTGCGCCTGTGTCATAAGTAAAGGGCCGGCTGGCTTGACCGTTAAAGGGTGCTGTAACCCCCGAAAGTACACTCCAGTCCAAACCAAAAAAAAATTATTTTCTGTGTTTGTGAATTGTGTGCGCAGTAGCCGCACGTGCATCAACAAAGTAGTGCCAAGCGTGCGCCTGTGTCATAAGTAAAGGGCCGGCTGGCTTGACCGTTAAGGGTGCTGTAACCCCCGAAAGTACACTCCAGTCCAAACCAAAAAAAAAATTATTTTCTGTGTTTGTGAATTGTGTGCGCAGTAGCCGCACGTGCATCAACAAAGTAGTGCCAAGCGTGCGCCTGTGTCATAAGTAAAGGGCCGGCTGGCTTGACCGTTAAGGGTGCTGTAACCCCCGAAAGTACACTCCAGTCCAAACCAAAAAAAAAATTATTTTCTGTGTTTGTGAATTGTGTGCGCAGTAGCCGCACGTGCATCAACAAAGTAGTGCCAAGCGTGCGCCTGTGTCATAAGTAAAGGGCCGGCTGGCTTGACCGTTAAAGGGTGCTGTAACCTCCGAAAGTACACTCCAGTCCAAACCAAAAAAAAATTATTTTCTGTGTTTGTGAATTGTGTGCGCAGTAGCCGCACGTGCATCAACAAAGTAGTGCCAAGCGTGCGCCTGTGTCATAAGTAAAGGGCCGGCTGGCTTGACCGTTAAGGGTGCTGTAACCCCCGAAAGTACACTCCAGTCCAAACCTAAAAAAAAATTATTTTCTGTGTTTGTGAATTGTGTGCGCAGTAGCCGCACGTGCATCAACAAAGTAGTGCCAAGAGTGCGCCTGTGTCATAAGTAAAGGGCCGGCTGGCTTGACCGTTAAAGGGTGCTGTAACCCCCGAAAGTACACTCCAGTCCAAACCAAAAAAAAATTATTTTCTGTGTTTGTGAATTGTGTGCGCAGTAGCCGCACGTGCATCAACAAAGTAGTGCCAAGCGTGCGCCTGTGTCATAAGTAAAGGGCCGGCTGGCTTGACCGTTAAAAAGTGCTGTAACCCCCGAAAGTACACTCCAGTCCAAACCAAAAAAAAATTATTTTCTGTGTTTGTGAATTGTGTGCGCAGTAGCCGCACGTGCATCAACAAAGTAGTGCCAAGCGTGCGCCTGTGTCATAAGTAAAGGGCCGGCTGGCTTGACCGTTAAGGGTGCTGTAACCCCCGAAAGTACACTCCAGTCCAAACCAAAAAAAAAATTATTTTCTGTGTTTGTGAATTGTGTGCGCAGTAGCCGCACGTGCATCAACAAAGTAGTGCCAAGCGTGCGCCTGTGTCATAAGTAAAGGGCCGGCTGGCTTGACCGTTAAAGGGTGCTGTAATCCCCAAAGTACACTCCAGTCCAAACCAAAAAAAAAATTATTTTCTGTGTTTGTGAATTGTGTGCGCAGTAGCCGCACGTGCATCAACAAAGTAGTGCCAAGCGTGCGCCTGTGTCATAAGTAAAGGGCCGGCTGGCTTGACCGTTAAGGGTGCTGTAACCCCCGAAAGTACACTCCAGTCCAAACCAAAAAAAAAAATATTTTCTGTGTTTGTGAATTGTGTGCGCAGTAGCCGCACGTGCATCAACAAAGTAGTGCCAAGCGTGCGCCTGTGTCATAAGTAAAGGGCTGGCTGGCTTGACCGTTAAAGGGTGCTGTAACCCCCAAAGTACACTCCAGTCCAAACCTAAAAAAAAATTATTTTCTGTGTTTGTGAATTGTGTGCGCAGTAGCCGCACGTGCATCAACAAAGTAGTGCCAAGCGTGCGCCTGTGTCATAAGTAAAGGGCCGGCTGGCTTGACCGTTAAAGGGTGCTGTAACCCCCGAAAGTACACTCCAGTCCAAACCAAAAAAAAATTATTTTCTGTGTTTGTGAATTGTGTGCGCAGTAGCCGCACGTGCATCAACAAAGTAGTGCCAAGCGTGCGCCTGTGTCATAAGTAAAGGGCCGGCTGGCTTGACCGTTAAAGGGTGCTGTAACCCCCGAAAGTACACTCCAGTCCAAACCAAAAAAAAAATATTTTCTGTGTTTGTGAATTGTGTGCGCAGTAGCCGCACGTGCATCAACAAAGTAGTGCCAAGCGTGCGCCTGTGTCATAAGTAAAGGGCCGGCTGGCTTGACCGTTAAGGGTGCTGTAACCCCCGAAAGTACACTCCAGTCCAAACCAAAAAAAAATTATTTTCTGTGTTTGTGAATTGTGTGCGCAGTAGCCGCACGTGCATCAACAAAGTAGTGCCAAGCGTGCGCCTGTGTCATAAGTAAAGGGCCGGCTGGCTTGACCGTTAAAGGGTGCTGTAACCCCCGAAAGTACACTCCAGTCCAAACCAAAAAAAAATTATTTTCTGTGTTTGTGAATTGTGTGCGCAGTAGCCGCACGTGCATCAACAAAGTAGTGCCAAGCGTGCGCCTGTGTCATAAGTAAAGGGCCGGCTGGCTTGACCGTTAAGGGTGCTGTAACCCCCGAAAGTACACTCCAGTCCAAACCAAAAAAAAAATATTTTCTGTTTTTGTGAATTGTGTGCGCAGTAGCCGCACGTGCATCAACAAAGTAGTGCCAAGCGTGCGCCTGTGTCATAAGTAAAGGGCCGGCTGGCTTGACCGTTAAGGGTGCTGTAACCCCCGAAAGTACACTCCAGTCCAAACCAAAAAAAAAATTATTTTCTGTGTTTGTGAATTGTGTGCGCAGTAGCCGCACGTGCATCAACAAAGTAGTGCCAAGCGTGCGCCTGTGTCATAAGTAAAGGGCCGGCTGGCTTGACCGTTAAAGGGTGCTGTAACCCCCGAAAGTACACTCCAGTCCAAACCAAAAAAAAATTATTTTCTGTGTTTGTGAATTGTGTGCGCAGTAGCCGCACGTGCATCAACAAAGTAGTGCCAAGCGTGCGCCTGTGTCATAAGTAAAGGGCCGGCTGGCTTGACCGTTAAAGGGTGCTGTAACCCACAAAGTACACTCTAGTCCAAACCCAAAAAAAAATTATTTTCTGTGTTTAGCCGCACGTATATATCAAATCGATATAACATAAATGGAGGACCAAACTTTCTCCGATAAAAATAAAATAGAGAAAGATCAAGAACCACTTCCTCCTAGTGCTGAAGCTGCTGCCACTAGTCATGACATAGACGATAACATGCCATCAACGTCGTCTGCCAAGGCCGATGCCCAATGTCATAGTAGAGGGCACATACAATCCCAAATGGCAAAGTTCAGGAAAATGACCTTGAAAAAGACATTTAAATCAGCTGAAGAGAAACGTAAACTTGCCAATATGCCATTTACGACACGGAGTGGCAAGGAACGGCTAAGGTCGATCCCTAGTATGTTCATGACTAGTGGTTCAGCTTCACATGACGATGGAAGCCCTCCTCCCACTAAAAAAATCAAAAGAGTTAAGCTGGCAAAAGCACAGCGAAGAACTGTGCTTTCTAAGAAGATATCACAAATCCCCAAGGAGAGTCCAAGTGTGGTGGTGGTTGCGATGCCTGACCTTCCCAGCACTGGACGGGAAGAGGTGGCTCTTTCCACCATTTGCACGCCCCCTGCAAGTGCTGAAAGGAGCACCCACAGTCCACTTGCTGATATGCAAATTGAAGATGTCACTGTTGAAGTACAACAGGATGAGGATACTGGTGTAGCTGGCGCTGAGGAGGAAGTTGGCGAGGAGGATTCTGATGGTGATGTGGTTTGTTTAAATCAGGCTCCGGGGGAGACAGTTGTTGTCCGTGGGATGAAAAAGCCCATCACGGTCATGCCTGGGCAGAAGACCAAACATTCCACCTCTTTGGTCTGGCAATATTTCTATCCAAATCCGGACAACAACTGTCTTGCCATATGTACCATATGTAAAGGTGAAATAAGTAGGGGTAGGGACGTCAACCACCTAGGAACATCCTCCCTTATACGGCACCTGCAGCGCGTTCATAAAAAGTTACTGTCAAGTTCAGAAACTTTGGCTAAGACCGTAAGCAGTCCAGGGACACCTAAATCCCGTTGTCCTGTTGTATCCAAGCGCCTGCAAACCACACCGTCAACTCCCTCCTCGTCAATTTCCTCCTTAGTTAGGATCGGAAGTAGTCCTGCAGGCCATGTCACTGGCATGACTGACTCTCCTATCCGGGATTCCTCCGGAGGATCCTGCATTGCTACGCCTACTGCTGCCGCTGCTGCTGTTGCTGCTGCTGGGAGTCGTTCATCATCCCAGAGAGGAAGTAGGAACACCACTACTTTTACTAAACAATTGACCCTCCAACAGTCCTTAGCGAGGAGGATGAAGTACGACAGCAGTCATCCTGAAGCAAAACGTATAACTGAGGCCTTGACTGCTATGTTGGTGTTAGACGTGCGTCCGGTATCCGCCATTAGTGCAGTGGGATTTAGACAATTGATGGAGGTAGTGTGTCCCCGGTTCCAAATCCCGTCTAGATTCCACTTCACTAGGCAGGCGATACCGAGACTGTACAGAAACGTCAGAAAAAGTGTCCTCAGTGTCCTGAAAAATGCCGTTGTACACAATGTCCACTTAACCACGGACATGTGGACAAGTGGAACAGGGCAGACTAAGGACTATATGACTGTGACAGCCCACTGGGTAGATGTATCACCTTACGCAGCAACAGCAGCAGCGTCACCAGTAGCAGCATCTCAGAAATGCCAGCTCGTTACAAGGCAGGCTACGCTGTGTATCACCGGTTTCAGTAAGAGGCACACCGCCGACAACCTCTTAGAGAAACTGAGGGAAATCATCGCCCAGTGGCTTACCCCACTTAGACTCTCCTGGGGATTTGTGATATCTGACAACGCCACCAATATTGTGCGGGCATTACATCTGTGTAAATTCCAGCACGTCCCATGTTTTGCTCACACAATAAACTTGGTGGTGCAGAATTTTCTGAAAAGCGACAGGGGCGTGCAGGAGACGCTTTGGGTGGCCCGAAAAATTTCTGGCCACTTTCGCCATTCAGCGACTGCGTGCCGAAGACTGGAGCGCCAGCAAACACTCTTGAACCTGCCCCGCCATCACCTGAAGCAAGAGGTTGTGACGCGGTGGAACTCAACCCTCTATATGCTTCAGAGGATGGAGGAGCAGCAAAAGGCCATACAAGCCTATACATCCACCTATGACATAGGCAAAGGAGGGGGTATGCACCTGACTCAAGCGCAGTGGAGAATGATTTCCGTGTTGTGCAAGGTTCTCCAGCCCTTCGAACTTGCCACACGTGAAGTCAGTTCAGACACTGCCAGCTTGAGTCAGGTCATTCCCCTCATCAGGCTTTTGCAGAAGCAGCTGGAGAAAGTGAAGGAGGAGCTAAGACGGAGCGATTCCGCTCGGCATGTGGGACTTGTGGATGAAGCCCTTCATTCGCTTTGCCAGGATTCCAGGGTGGTCAATCTGTTGAAATCAGACCACTACGTTTTGGCCACCGTGCTCGATCCTAGGTTTAAAGCCTATGTGGTGTCTCTCTTTCCGGCCGACACAAGCCTGCAGAGGTGCAAAGACCTGCTGGTGAACACACTGTCAGCTGAAGCGGAACGTGACACGTCAACGGCTCCTTCTTCATTTTCTCCTGCAACTGGGGCTGCCAGGAAAAAACTTAGGTATCCTAAGCAACCCGCTGGCGGTGATGCAGGGCAGGCAGGACCAAGTTTGGACATCTGGTCCGGACTGAAGGACCTGGCAACAATTTCTGACATGTCTACTGTCACTGCATATGATACTGTCACCATTGACAGAATGGTGGAGGATTACATCGGTGACAGCATCCAAGTAGGCATGGCAGACAGTCCATACCTGTACTGGCAGGAAAAAGAGGCAATTTGGAGGCCCCTGTACAAACTGGCTCTATTTTACCTGAGTTGCCCCCCCTCCAGTGTGTACTCCGAAAGAGTGTTTAGTGCAGCCGGGAACCTTGTCAGCGAAAGGCGTAGGAGGTTGCTTCCACAGAATGTGGAGAAGATGATGTTCATCAAAATGAATTATCAGCTCTTCCAGGGAGACCAGCCTCCAGAAGGTACAGAGGGACCTGTGGTGGTGGATTCAAGTGGGGACGAGTTAATACTTTGTGAGGATGAGGATGTACACACTGAAGAGGGTGAGGAATCGGTGGATGAGGAGGATGAGGATGACATCTTGCCTCCATAGAGCCAGTTTGTGCAGGGACACATTAATTGCCAGCTTGTTTTGTGGGGGCCCAAACGAACCAATCATTTCAGCCACAGTTGTGTGGCAGACCCTGGCGCTGAAATGATTGGTTTGTTAAAGTGTGCATGTCCTGTTTATACAACATAAGGGTGGGTGGGAGGGCCCAAGGACAATTCCATCTTGCACCTCTTTTTTTTCTTTGCATTATGTACAGTTTGGGGCCTAGTTTTTCAAACTGCCATCCTGTCTGCCACTGCAGTATCACGCCTAGATGGGTCACGTGTTTGTGCCGCCCACTCGTGTCGCTTAGCATAGTCATCCAGCTACCTCGGTGCAACGTTTTGGACATAAAAACACTATTGTGAGGTGTGAGGTGTTCAGAATAGACTGGAAATGAGTGGAAATTAAGGTTATTGAGGTTAATAATAGCATAGGAGCAGAAAAACCTACAAATTCTGTGATTTTAGCTGTTTTTATGCTTTTTTAAAAAAAAATACAGATCCAAAACACAAAACCCAGAACCCAAAACACGGAAGGGTGGTTTTGGCAAAACCAATCCAGATCCAAAACACGAAGAAAGATCCAGATCCAAAACCAAAACACAAAACACGAAAAGTGGCCGGTGCACACCCCTAATATAAATACAGTCACTAAAACATATAAAATTATTATCCCTGCAAAACACGTACCATGGTGTACTCCACAAATACGTAGTCGCACAGCGCTAACTAGCGTATTTTCGTAATTCCCCAATACTTACATACTGCACACTTACAAAAAAGGTTCCCTAGCATTAAAGTGTAATATTCATGGTTTATTCAGTGTTGTGAAATAAAGGTTATTTGATATCTAAGGTTTAGTACAGGGTAAGCAGACCGTGTTTGGTGTTGTACTGATCCACTGTGTCTCAACAGATTTCCAGTGAGAAGATCGCAACATGCGTCTGCAAACTATGGACTAGAGAGTTAAACATTAAAATGTACTCTGTAATGTTAGCAGCTTAGATTAGCTTGCAGCGGGAAAAAGGACACAAAGGGCTGTTGGAGGCTGTCTTGTGTCCATTCAAATTGACCTATGAACTATACTGTAACAGAAGAACCAGGAAGAAGAACCAATGGAATCATGCCAAACTGTTCTATTGTATTGCCTATCCCTGTAAAGAGTATATATGTGGGCTCTCTGAACTCAGAAGAGTCTTCTTGCTGTGCTGTTGACAGAGGTTTCAATACTGATGCCGGTATCTGGGTCACAGCGTGTAACCATCTGTTTTTATATTGAATAGTGACTTTTCGTGCTTTGGAACCACACTCAAAGTCTGAAAGCATTTATTTCTTGTGCGACTCATTATGCTAAATAGCGACAACTATTAGAAGGTATAGAAAGGATTGCATAGAGGTTTTAAATAGGTATCCATACGTTCCTGCAGAAATGCCTGCCGTTTGTGGGCAGCCCTACTGACATCACTCATGATGTCAGTAGGTGGACTTCCTGCTCTACTACAGCAGGAAGTCCACTGGGGCTTGCGGCCACTCGACCCTACCGTAAGGGTCTCGCCGCAAGCCCGATGGTTGCGATGGTCTTGACTGTCGCTCAGGGTCTCGTACCAAAGGGGGCGTGCTGTCGATGTTGAGTGACAGCACGCCCACTTTGGTGGACGGGCCGGGGGCGTGGCTGCCCAGAAGGAGGCGTTCCCATCTGTTAGAGCCGAAAGCTCTCTGGGGCTTGCGGCAACGAGACCCTACCACAAGGGTCTCGTCGCAAGCCCGATGGTCACGACCATCATCATGGCCGCTCGCTATAGCTGTGGGTGGTCACCCACAGCTATACGAGCGGCCAGCAGGCCGTTCTGAAAATAAAAATGCCCGGCCCTGATTCAGAGCGAGCACTCTGTCAGAGCATCCGGCTCTGAATCAGGGCCTTAGGGCCTGATTCAGACCCGCTCGCGAGCGCTGAGCGCTCGCAAGCGGGTCAATGTTGGGCCAGACCGCATGCGCCGGACCCGGCTTCGTCGTGCGCATGCGCTAGACTCGGATAGCGACGGGCAAGCCGTCGCTATTGGTCTCGCTACAAAGGGGGCGTCCTGTCGATGGTGAGTGACAGCACACCCCCTTTGGTGGGCGTGTCGGGGGCGTGGGTGGCCAGAGGGATGCGTTCCCATGTCAGTGGGAGTGCTTTTGGCTCTGATAGAGCCAAAAGCACTCCAGGGCTTGCGGCAGACGAGACCCTACCACAAGGGTCTCATCGCAAGCCCAATGGTCATCTTCCTGGCCGCTCGCTATAGCTGTGGGTGGTCACCCACAGCTATGCGAGTGGCCAGGAGGCCGCTCTAAAATTCAGGAAGGACGGCCCTGATTCAGAGCGAGCACTCTGTTAGAGCGTCCGGCTCTTAATCAGGGCCTTAGTTTTTAGTGAAAAAAGAGGCAGCACAAATAGCATCAAGAGAGATAATGTCTTTGCAATGATCAAAAAAAGGAGTGCAGTGTTGCATGTCCTGGTTAAGCAGGCAGCAGGTGTGAAGAGGTAGTGACCTCACACTTGATGCTCCATAGGTGTCCATATGCAGTATTGATAGCAGTTTAGTTGTGTTTGATGAAATGTTCTCCTGTTTTCCTTCGGTTTAACGCTAGTCTAACGCTGAAATTTTCCCTAAAATCTATTTTGCACTTGTGATTCTGCACTTAGGAATCTGCACTTATCCTCCTGTGCTCTGCATCCTCATCTCCCCACCTCCTGTGCTCTGCACCATCGGCTCCACTCTTTAGTGCTCTAAGGGCCTAATTCACACCTGCTCGCGAGCGCTGAGCGATTACAAGCGGGTCGATGTTGGGGCAGTGTGCATGCACACGACGGAGGCGGCTCCGTCATGCTCATGCGCGAGACCCGGACAGCGGCGGGCAAGCCGTCGCTCAGGGTCTCGCTACAAAGGGGGCGTGCTGTCGATGTTGAGTGACAGCACGCCCCCTTTAGTGGATGTGCCGGGGGCGTGGCTGCCCAGACGGAGGCGTTCCCATGGGAACGCCTACCGTCTGGGGCCGGCCCCACTGACATCACAAGTGATGTCAGTGGGAATGCTCTCGGCTCTGATAGAGCCGAAAGCACTCCAGGGCTTGCGGCAACGAGACCCTACCACAAGGATCTCGTCGCAAGCCCGATGGTCGCAGTGGTCTTGACCATCTTTTTGGCCGCTCGCTATAGCTGTGGGTGGTCACCCACAGCTATGTGAGCGGCCAGGAGGCCGCTCTAAAAAAAGAGAAGGACGGCCCTGATTCAGAGCGAGCGCTGTGTCAGAGCGTCCGGCTCTGAATCAGGGCCTAAGTCCTCGCCTACCCCTCCCTGTGCTCTGCATCCCAGCTCCTCTAATTTTGTGCTCTCCGTCCCAGCTCCCCTCCTCCTATGCTCTACGCCATTGGCTCCCCTCCTCCTGTGCTCTATGCCATTGGCTCCCCTCCTCCTTTGCTCTACGTTGGTGGCTCCCCTCCTCCTGTGCTCTGCGTCTTTATCTCCCCACCTCCTTGTTCTGTGCCCTCGGCTTCCCTCCATAGTGTTCTGCATCCTCGCCTACCCCTCCCTGTGCTCTGCATCCCAGCTCCCCTCGCCTACCCCTCCCTGTGCTCTGCGTTCTTATCTCCCCACCTCCTTGCTCTGTGCCCTCGGCTTCCCTCCTTAGTGCTCTGCATCCTCGCCTACCCCTCCCTGTGCTCTGCGTCCCAGCTCCCCGACTTTTGTGCTCTGCATCCAAGCTCCCCGACTTTTGTGCTCTTCGTCCCAGCTCACCTCCTCCTATGCTCCACGCCATTGCCTCCCCTCCTCCTGTGCTCTGCATCATTGGCTCCCCTCCTCCTGTGCTCTGTATCATTGGCTCCCCTCCTCCTGTGCGCTGCATCGTTGGCTCCCCTCCTCCGGTGCTCTACATTGATGTCTCCCATCCTCTTGTGCTCTGCACCTTTCTTTCCCCTCCTCCTGTGCTCTGCATTGGTGGCTCCCCTCCTCCTGTGCTCTGCGTCGTTGGCTCCCCTCCTCCTGTGCTCTGCGTCGTTGGCTCCCCTCCTCTTGTGCTCTGAATTGTTGTCTCCCCTCCTCTTGTGCGCTGCACCATTCGCTGCCCTCCTCCTGTGCTCTGCATTGGTTGCTCCCCTCCTCCTGTGCTCTGCGTAGTTGGCTCCCCTCCTCCTGTGCTCTGCGTCATTGGCTCCCCTCCTCCTGTGCTCTACATTGATGTCTCCCCTCCTCTTGTGCTCTGCACCATTCGCTCCCCTCCTCCTGTGCTCTGCGTCATTGGCTCCGCTCCTCCTGTGCTCTGCGTCGTTGGCTCCCCTCCTCCTGTGCTCTGAAATGTTGTCTCCCCTCCTCTTGTGCTCTGCACCATTCACTCCCCTCCTCCTGTGCTCTGCATTGGTTGCTCCCCTCCTCCTGTGCTCTGTGTAGTTGGCTCTCCTTTTCCTGTGCTCTGAATTGTTGGCTTCCCTCTTTCTGTGCTAATTGTCATTGGCTCCTCTCCTCCTGTACTCTGCATCATTGGCTCCCCTCCTCCTGTGCTATGCGTTGTTGGCTCCCCTCCTCCTTTGCTCTGCACCATTGGCTCCCCTCTCCCTGTGCTCTGCACCATTGGCTCCCCTCCTCTGCTTTGCATCGGTGGCTACCCTCCTGTGCTCATTGTTGTTGGCTCCCCACCTCAGTGTTCTACATCAGTGGCCCTCCACCTCCTGTGCTCTGCGTTGTTGTCTCCCCTCCTCCTGTGCTCTGCGCCATTGGCCCCCTCTTCCTGCGCTCTGCATCGTTGGCTCAACTTCTCCTGTGCTCTGCATCATTGGCCCCCCACCTCTTGTGCTACACTGTCACCAGAGCTGTCCGATCTAGCTCCCATCCCACCCCCCTGCGCGGCCTCCGGTGTCTGATCCGGCTCCCCCACCCCCCAGTGTCCAATCTGGCCATAACCCCCTCCCCCCATCACCAGTGGCTGATGGGGCCAATCCGGTTAAGATACCCCTTTCCCTGCTGCCGCCATTGTCCAACCCGGCCGGCCACCCTACCCCCCAGTGTCCTATCCAGCTTCCCCGCCACTGTTCAGTAGCCGCACAAGCTCCCTCCTGCAGGCGAGCACAAGAAGACCTGAGAAGGGAGCCTGTGACAGCCTGGAGCTAAGTAACAAGCTGGAGGGATCTGAAAAGATCCCTCTGCTGCACAAGCTGTACGCCATCTCTGGGAGGCGTAAAGTATCACTCACAAGTTCCGAAAAAAATGCTTTTCGGAACTTAAAGAATTACACAATTTTCTATATACTAAAGTATGGGGACTGTGGAAATTATCGGGGCAGAATTGTAAGCAGGCATTACAGGAATAAAGAATACCCCTGACCCATTTTTACAAAAGTAAGGGAAAATGTTATTTCAGCCACTTTTGTAGAAATTAAGGGATGATGATTAAGGGATTGCTTGTTAAAGCAAAACGAGAATAGACAAACTCCACACAGATAGGGGCACTCGCATCCCCATTGCTGTAAGGCACTAACTAAGGCCCTCATTCAGACCCACTCGCAAGCGGGCGCACGTACGTTAGGCGTACGTACAAAAATATTTAAATTCAATGGCTCGCTCGTATTTTCGTTCGCATCTAAAATGCCTCCCAAAACTCTGACGACCCCTCCTCTAACTAACGAGCGTACGAAATAGCGAGCGTACATCCCCGAAATGGCTTGAAAGGAACGCACGCACAAGTATAAACAGGAAGTGGCCTTGTCAGATGTCGATTACCTGCTCCTTTATTCTGCCTACCTCCATCAATCGTATCATGCCAATCAATGTATCAATTAGCTTAATTGTTTGTTTTTTTCAACACAATGCAAGAAACTTTACTCTTGTCCGTGTTTGTGTTTACCCGCAGAATACGTACGGATGAAACATTCGCTTTTATTGTTCAAAAAACATGTGAACCACAATTAAACAATTGTACTATTGCTGTGGATCCCCGCATATTTCCCTGGGTTCATTTCTTTATTTAAATTTGCTTACGCATGTCACTGCATCAAGCCTATCATAACTCTCCAGAGATTTCTGGCCCTGTCGAACACATGACTCATACACTAACCAATAAAATTGCTCCTGTTAATTTCCAAAATACATTAGCCAATCAGAAAATTTTTACACACTTTATCAAAAATGATTTTTAAGAAAAACACCATTGCCATCATGAGAGCCTCCGCATTCACCAGGCGCGAGCTGCTGGTGCTTACGGAGGTCATGGATCGCCGGATCACCAGCCAACCTCAACCCATGACCAACCAGCAGAAGCGCTCCGCGTATGCGGAGGCACGGTCCCGCCTGTGGTCCTTCGGCTCACGCCGCAACATCGGGCAGCTGGAGCGCAGGTGGTCCGACCTGCAACGGCGAACGCCCCGCTTGCTGGCATGCTTTCGCATGCAGATCCTGGCAAGTAAGTGTTATGTATTGTGGTTTTAATGTTTGGGTTTGTGGGGCAAACTGCGTGTGCATGTTTTCCTGTCTGTTCTATTTATTATTTGTACTCATATCTGCGTGTGCATGTTTTCCTGTCTGTTCTATTTATTATTTGTACTCATATCTGCGTGTGCATGTTTTCCTGTCTGTTCTATTTATTATTTGTACTCATCTGCGTGTGCATGTTTTCCTGTCTGTTCTATTTATTATTTGTACTCATATCTGCGTGTGCATGTTTTCCTGTCTGTTCTATTTATTATTTGTACTCATATCTGCGTGTGCATGTTTTCCTGTCTGTTCTATTTATTATTTGTACTCATATCTGCGTGTGCATGTTTTCCTGTCTGTTCTATTTATTATTTGTACTCATATCTGCGTGTGCATGATTTCCTGTCTGTTCTATTTATTATTTGTACTCATATCTGCGTGTGCATGTTTTCCTGTCTGTTCTATTTTTTATTTGTACTCATATCTGCGTGTGCATGTTTTCCTGTCTGTTCTATTTATTATTTGTACTCATATCTGCGTGTGCATGTTTTCCTGTCTGTTCTATTTATTATTTGTACTCATATCTGCGTGTGCATGTTTTCCTGTCTGTTCTATTTATTATTTGTACTCATATCTGCGTGTGCATGTTTTCCTGTCTGTTCTATTTATTATTTGTACTCATATCTGCGTGTGCATGTTTTCCTGTCTGTTCTATTTATTATTTGTACTCATATCTGCGTGTGCATGTTTCCCCTCTATTTCTGATTTATTCATTCTACTGCTATTTGGCTTATTTGTTGTTTTTTTATTTATTTGTTTAGTTTGGTTGCCCGGATTTGTCCATAAACTAACCGCAATTTCTTTGACATATTTTAGGGGGACAGCCAAGACTCCGCCGTCACCGTCCGTCCAGACGGCGTTCCCGGCCACTATCCCCAACCCCCAGCCAACACTCCACCCCAAATCTTTCCCCTATTCCCCACTCCTCCCCATCCTTCCCAGACCCTCTCCCGGAAATGTCGGGCCTCCTTCCCCTCCGTCCCACTTCCCCCTCTCCTCCACCCACCCCTCTTCCAATTACCCCCTCCCCGGAGTCCATCATAACTCCTCCCCATTCTTTGGGTAATGACGGATCCTCCGAGGAGGATCATGGAGGTTTTTCCGGAGCTCCCGTTTTGTCTCCTGGTATGTTTTTTTTTTTTTTAAAGCACAAACTGTTTGTATGTAATCATGTGTCGTGCCTTTCTTCGTGTTTTTGTGGCTTGACTTTTGGTGATTGTGAAAGTTTGCCTTTACCTCTTCCTGGTGATTTAAACATACACATATCATACCTGTGGGAATTTGTACCTAGGCCTTGTATTTTTGCCAGTCCCCCCCTTTTTTTTTTTTGGTTTGGGTTTAGGAGTGATTTGGTTGTGTTTTTTTTTTTAATGTGGATTCCCTATTGTTGTATTAACCCACACACAGGCGTCGGCAAGAGGTGGCGGATGTTGTGGGGCAGATGCGCCAACATGTCATCGGCATTCTGGTGGCCCTCGACCGGCTGTCTGGCCTCCTTCGGCAGTAGTTTTTTTATTTTTGTTATATTTTCAAATTAAATTTATTAAGACAAATATACGTTGTGGCTCATTTTTAAAAACCCAAACCAAGATAGTTTAGCATGACATAAGTAGACTGTTCCTGCAAGGATTTCCCTTTTTTAAAAGTTAGATTGTGTTTTGTCTAGATATGTCAAACAGACACAAGAAACACATAACAGTAACAATGTCATTTCCCTTTTTGGGTGTAGTGTCAATTACATATTTCTACATTTTCCAGGTTCCTACTTGGTGCGCAAGCTGCTTAGGCCAATCTTACAAATCCCAAGGTTGGGCCAGGCTTCCTTTTGGTGTGGATTGGGAAGCTGAAAACATATTTCAGTTTAGCTCAACTGGCGTCAGTACTGGTTTACCCCTTAGTCAAATGTAACTTGTGTTAACCTGGTTACACTTGCTGTTAACGTCCCAAAAAAGGAAGACCATTTCACTCTCCAAAAATTTATTAACAACATAACAGAGAAAACAAAGTGGTCACTCCCAAAAAAAGAACACAGTGATAAATTCAAATACAACACATACCAAGAAATAATTAAATAAAAACAAAAAATCAAGAACTGGTTGACGAAGGACCATGCCAACATGATTCCACAAACATGGCGTTGCGATATGGGTTCCAGAATATATGCCCAAAAGGACCAGATCCAGGTTTGGTAAGGGTAGCAGGAAGTAGTGAGCGTTGGAGTGCCAAAGATTATGTGAACAAACAGAAGATGGTGAGAAAAAAAAAAAATAATTAGATGTTCGCAAACAAACACAAACACATTAGGTATAAACACTGGAGTTTTGTTCAAACTTACCTAAAAAATCTGGCCACCACATCATCGCGTATCCCCCCCCCACATACTGACCTTCGACCAACCTCGGGGGGGCCATCCTCAGGTAAGGCATCCTCTGGCTGCATTGGGACACCACTCCTTATGGCAATGTTGTGAAATATCCCACACAGGACCACAATTTTCGACACCATATCCGGCACATACATGAGCTCGCCACCAGAGCGGTGGAGGCATCTGAATCGGCCTTTTAAAAGGCCGATACAGCGCTCCACCACTTGCCTGGTGGCTGTAAGTGCGGAATTATACGCACTTTGTGGCCCTGGTGTGGGAGCCAAATAAGGAGTGAGCAGCCAGGACATGCAAGGGTATCCACTGTCTCCTGTGAGCAAAAATAGACCACATCAGGAACACTGTGTATCAAGCTTAACATTGTTATGTACTAAAGGTCTCCACTTACCCAGAAGCCACGCATCACCAGCTTGTAGGTTGGTTAATTTCTGCCATATCCCTGATTGCCGGATGACGAAGGAGTCATGAGCACTTCCGGGTAATTTAGCATTCAGGGACAGGATCTGGAGGGAGGCATCACATACCACCATTACATTCAGGGAGTGATAGTGTTTACGGTTTCTAAATATTGCCTCCAGCCGTGCTGGAGGCTGAAGTGGTATGTGAGTACCATCCACAACCCCTATGATGTATGGGAAGCCAGCTATTTGGTAAAAATTGGCCTTGGCCACACTAAGGGCACCCATATCCAAAGGCATTTTAATAAAATGATGGAGGTGCTTGAAAAGTGCCTCCATCACTGCCCTCAGGATCCGGGAAAAGGAGGATTGGGAGATGCCCGCCACTATTCCCACCGTTGTTTGAAACGATCCTGAGGCACAGAAATGTAACACCGCCATAAATTGCGTCAGTGGTGGTATTGCTGTTGGACTGTCAATTTGCCGCTCAAGATCACTTTCTATTAATGAGAGAGTGTCTATGATGATTTTGGGAGGTAGACGGTAGCGTCTTAAAACCTCATCATCGGGCATTCCAAAAAGGGTGACACGTGTTCGAAATATCTGGGGCCTTGCATGCCTACGATGCCTACGCCTGGGACGAGTTTGAGGTTGGTCGTCTTCCGGGAGCAGGGCCAGAACAATTCGCCCCAGATCTACCTGAAATTCAAAGTTTACAATGTAAGGCTTTTGACCCACCCCAAAAGTAACAAAAAACAACTTAGCTTTCTGATACCATCCATAGCTGCTTACATGCCGGGGTATTGTCATGATACGTATAAACTGTAAAAAAGCCAAAAATGAGACATCAAAAATTTAGAGGGTGATTTTTTGTTTTTCAAATTGTTGCAAGCCAACACATAAAATAGGCGAAACACACATTTGGCCATCGATGAAAACGACATTGCACACCGTACGTCAAATAGGGTTCAAATGGACCCCAAAAATGGAAAAGGGAAAAGCAAAACTTGTTTACATGATGAATAAGCCGCCAAAAATTCGTTAATTAGTTCGCAAATGCAAGTCACTACACCAACAGTCAAAAATGCGGTAATTAATTCGCAAATGCAAGTCACTACACCAACAGTCAAAAATGCGGTAATTAATTTGCAAATGCAAGTCACTACACCAACAGTCAAAAATGCGGTAATTAATTCGCAAATGCAAGTCACTACACCAACAGTCAAAAATGCGGTAATTAATTTGCAAATGCAAGTCACTACACCAACAGTCAAAAATGCGGTAATTAATTCGCAAATGCAAGTCACTACACCAACAGTCAAAAATGCGGTAATTAATTCGCAAATGCAAGTCACTACACCAACAGTCAAAAATGCGGTAATTAATTCGCAAATGCAAGTCACTACACCAACAGTCAAAAATGCGGTAATTAATTCGCAAATGCAAGTCACTACACCAACAGTCAAAAATGCGGTAATTAGTTCGCAAATGCAAGACAAAAAATGGACTTACCCAACTCGAATATATAAGATTTCCAAAAAAAAGGTCTTTGGGTCCGAAAGCCAAAACAAACTAAAAAAAATGAAATTAGTGTTACAAAAAATTAGCTAACCAAAAAACAGAAGTAGACACCAATTGGCCACAAATTTGACTGCACAAAACTTACCAAATCAGGAAAGGATGTGGAAAAAAGCAAAAAAATGCGAACGGAAAAACAAAACAACTGTAGCCAAACCAAACAAAAAACAAACTCTGCCAAATCCTCCAACCGCAAACAACCAAATCCAAACAACTTAACCGCCAACAATCCAACAACCCCACCTCGACTCCACACACACCAAGCCATAAATAGTGTTTATTTTCCCGCACAAATTAAGGATGAATCATAGGGACGCACAATCAATGATGCGGCCGCAAACAAAGGACGCATGTATAAATACGTCACGAAATTACATTGAATTTCTGGTTGATTTCATTCTGGAAGCAGAGACATGGCTTCAGACCAGGGAAACAATGGCCAAAAATCCGGCGGTAAGGCCTTCATGCATTTTGTCTCCATGATTATTTTAAAACAAATATATTGGTCAAGTTGTGAAGTGGCTAAATCTGCATATTTACCCAAATAGGTGAGGAGGATGACATGGAAGAGACTGCTGGCCCCAGTCAACCCGCCAAAGCTGCCAAAAAAAAAAGGCAGCCACATTTCACAAGCAAGGAGATGGAGGTTTTGATCCAGAAGTGCGTTGACATCCTGCCCCAGGCAGCCAGGAATATGAGCCAAAGCCAGAAGTGGAGAATGTGGGAGGAGGTCGCCGTTGCTGTCAATAGGGTGGGTGATTATGTCCGTCTAGCCCGGGATGTCAAACGGCGGTAAGTAAACACTTTCCCATCCTATAAACAAACCCCATTGTAAAAAAAAGGATAATGGTTCCAATTTCATTCCACAGATGGGCAGACTTCAAATATCGGCTCAAGCAAAAACTTGCCGACAGGGCTAGGCATGCAAGGGGGACAGGTGGGGGTCCCACCCCTGTGTCATTGGAGTTGACAGACTTAGAAGAGCTGGCACAGGGGTGTGTGCAGGCTGTGGAGGTGTTTGGCGTGTCCAACATGGATACGGACATGCCAGACTTTGCGGCTCCTCATGTTGGCCAAGGTAAGTCTTGTGATGTCACCAACTCTGAAATGCTATTGTGCCAATATGTAGATTCTAATGTGAGTCTTTTCGCAATTTTCCTAACAGAGACAGAGGCGGATGAGTCTGCTCCAGAGGGGAGCCTTGGCCGCAGAATTTCTGCTGGCTCTGCAGGGGAGGAACCAGTACATCCGGCTGAGGACCCTGCAGAAGCCAGTCCAGGGCGTGCCCCCTCGCAGGCAGTGGGCCTCCTCACAGAACTCAATTTTAAATCGGATTGCCATACGGAGATTCTGCAGAGGATGGACGCCAGTCTGATACGGGTGGCTGAGGCCCTGGAGCAAAATGCTGCGGCCAACGTGACCATTGGTCAGGCCCTGGCGGAAAATACCAGGGCCAACATCCGCATCGCCGATGCCCTGGAGCAGCTCGTTCGCCAGCACATGGTGGAGCCGACCTCCCTTCCTGCCGGAACATCCGGATCCTCCACCTCTGGCACAACATCAGCCAATCCTCCAAATGTGCCTAGCCCTGTGCCTAGTCCAGAGGCCACAACATCTGCCTCTGGACAGGCCAGCCCGATGGCATCCCGGACCCGGTCTGGCGCCCACCCTCACCCAGCCAAACGGGCGAGAAAACGGTGACAGCAATGGCGACTTTTCCCACACTCCTTCTGTGCTTGGCTCATATTCCTTTCTGGTCAAAACTTCCCTCTCCTTTCTTGTGAAATGTTTTTAAATTTTGTATTTACGCTTATGTTAGCAGTTATGGGTTTGTTTGTTTTTTAACAAATATCTTTGCCACAAAAAAAGGCAACAAAATATTAGGCCAATTTGTTTGTGTTTAAACAATAAATTAAAAACAAAAAAATGAGATTGTATTGTGACATTATTGTACAAATGGGTTACATTTAATCCTGGCCCTAAAGGCAAAAACTGACCCTCTTCCAAAAAAAAAAAGGCCTCTTTAAGGAACGTTTAAAAAATCACATAGCGATGCAAATTCCACAGTAAACGAAAAAAAAGGGGAGCTAATTAAAACATGATGACATTATTGTTACAATAGGCCATAACCAACAAATTGTGGCCAAAATAAAACCCCCAAAATGTACGCTAATTGATTGTGTAATCATGACATTAGCAGCTCTGATTTCCACCTGCGTACGCTTCTGTGCTATCCCAATAAACTGCTTTCCAAACACATACCAAGCCGGTTTTCAATCCAACACTAATTACTTTACTGACCAGCCGCGATTAATCGCAGCACCATCATTGAGTCCCGGGACGGAGGAGAAGGCCATCGCCAATGTGGTCGAGTAATCCTGACCCTAAGCTGTGCGAGCATTTTGAAGGGAAAGCGGATGTTCCAGTGACGTATGAGACGGTCCGAACACATTTGACGTTCGCATCTGCTAATGTATGTACGCCCCAAAAACGCCTCGCCACGCCTGCGTTTTTTCATCTCCACCCCCGTCAACACCCAAAAACGCCCTGTTCTGTCAATCACATTTGACATGTCACTTCCTGTACGCTATTTTAGGAACGAGAGAAAAAAAACTCGCAATCTGCCGTACGCACATGCGCAGTGTAACACCGACGGGGCGTGCTGTCAATGTTGACAGCACGCCCCCTCCCGTCAGAAGCCGGCCCACTGACATCACTAGTGATGTCAGTGGGAGTGATTTTGGCTCTGATAGAGCCAAAATCACTCCGGAGCTTGCGGTTGAAAACCTCAACCGCAGGCTCCGGCTCGCAAATTCGATGGTCGCGATGGTCTCGACCATCGCGACCATCACAATGCACGCTCGTATAGCCTGTGGGTGGTGACCCACAGCTATACGAGCGTCCAGGAGGACGCTCCATGAAAATGGAGCCCGGCCCTCATTCAGAGCGTGCGCTCTGCTCAGAGCGTACGGCTCTGAATGAGGGCCTAAAAGCTCTCCCTCCCCTGGCTGCTGTGTGCTGTGTGCCTGATTCAGACCCGCTCGCGAGCGCTCGCAAGCGGGTCGATGTTGCCCAAGTGCGCATGCGCACGACGGAGACGGCTCCGTCGTGCACATGCGCGAGACCCGAAGAACGACGGCCAAGCCGTCGTTATGGGTCTCGCACCAAAGGGGGCGTGCTGTCGATGGTGATTGACAGCACGCCCCCTTTGGTGGGCGCGCCGGGGGCGTGGCTGCCCAGACGGAGGCGTTCCCATGGGAACGCCTACCGTCTGGGCTGGCCCCACTGACATCACTAGTGATGTCAGTGGGAGTGCTTTTGGCTCTGATAGAGCCAAAAGCACTCAAGGACTTGCGGAAGCGAGACCCTACCGCAAGGGTCTCGTCGCAAGCCTGATGGTCTTAACCATCATTTTGGCCGCTCGCTATAGCCGTGGGTGGTTACCCACAGCTATGCGAGCGGCCGGGAGGCCACTCCAAAAAGGAGGGACGGCCCTGATTTAGAGCGAGCGCTCTGTCAGAGCGTCCAGCTCTGAATCAGGGCCTGATTCAGACCCGCTCGCGAGCGGGTCGATGGTGCCCTAGTGCGCATGCGCACGACGGAGGGAGCTCCGTCGTGCGCATGCGCGAGACCCGGGGAACGACGGGGAAGCCGTCGCTCCATGTCTCGCACCAAAGGGGGCGTGCTGTCGATGTTGATTAACAGCACTCCCCCTTTGGTGGGCGTGCTGGGGGCATGGCTGCCAGACGGAGGCGTTCCCATGGGAACGCCTACCATCTGGGTCCGGCCCCACTGACATCACTAGTGATGTCAGTGGGAGTGATTTTGGCTCTAATAGAGCCAAAATCACTCCAGGGCTTGCAGTCACCGAGACCCTACTGCAGGGTCTCGTCGCAAGCCCGATGGTCGCGATGGTCTTGACCATCGCGACCATCATCATTGACGCTCGCATAGGCTGTGGGTGGTAACCCACAGCTATGCGAGCGTCCAAGAGGCCGCTCCAAGTTTAGGTAGGAGGGCCCTGATTTAGAGCGAGTGGTCTGGTCAGAGCGTCCCCCTCTGAATCAGGCCTTGTGTCTCCTGCCTCTGATAACCTTCCTGGCTCATGTTGCTGGGATCGTTGGAGGCTATCTCTCACTGCCTCAGACTTGGCCCTCCCACTCCTCTCTGTTAGCTCTGATTGGCTCTCGCTGTCTCAGAGAGCCAATAAGTGTGCAGCCCTGGCCCTGCAGCTGCAACTGTGTGTCTGAGCCCCTCCCCTAACCCCGCCCCTTTACTATTCATATGAATAGTTTTCACCATTAAATGCTTTTGATGCGATGGTTAGTTACCATCGCATCGAAAGATTCAATGGTGGAAGCACTGCCATCATATGATGGTGGGCTTCCGATGTCCAACCCTAGTGCTAATGAATCAGGCACACTGACCCAGCCATCAGCAAACTAGTACTCATAGGGGCGGGGATAAAGAGACAAGAGGCGGAGTGTTATTTGCATATGGGCGTTTCGGGGAGGATCTAGGCGGGAATTGGTCAGATGAGTGACAGCGCCTCAGTCTCTTCCTACACGTGGTCTAGGTACTGTCAGTGTGGAGTAAACGAGGTGAGTACCAGTCTTCGGCTGTCAGCTGACCTGAAAGCGCCCAATCAGCGAGCACGGCAGAAGGTCGCGTCCTCCGCTGCCCGGGCAGAAGATGGCGGGGCGGAATATAGCGGGGCGGAAGATAG
Organism: Taudactylus pleione; assembly: GCA_031769625.1. Lineage (NCBI taxonomy): Eukaryota > Metazoa > Chordata > Amphibia > Anura > Myobatrachidae > Taudactylus > Taudactylus pleione. Next base: position 15,513,326 of record JAUIMM010000091.1, read on the forward strand.
CGGTGGGCCGAAAGTTATACGGGAATCTGCGGTTCAATGCGGCGTTACCGGCCACCCTGCTGCTGCCCCCGGAGCCCGCCGTGGCCACCACCTCGCTCTACCCGCCCATCGTAGCGTCCATGACGGCCAAGAGCAAGGCGTCCCAGCGGCGGCGGTTGGAAGGCCACTACAGCCGGGTGCACGCCCTGAGCGACGTCTCCGCCCGGCTGCAGCTGATCACCGGCCTCCAGCGCATGAAGTACGTGGTGTACCCGCAGACCTTCGCCCTGGGCGCTGACCGCTGGTACCAGCAATTTACCAAGACCGCTTACCTGCCGGGGCTGCCGGAGCGGCGCGCTGTGGGGGGCCCGGATCTGGCCCAGGTGCGTTCCCTGGTGTGCGAGGCGCTGCTGCAGGAGCTGCACTACACCCGGAAAGGCCGCAGCTACCTGTATCGGGAGCAGGAGGTGACTGCCGCCCCCTTCCTCACCAACCTGGTCTCCGTCCTCAGCAGTCAGTGTGTCGGCTTTAACCCGGCCCTCAGCCGCTCCTGTCTGGGTGAGTGCCCAATGCCACTGTCATGTACTGCGTGTTGGGTGACGTCTGCTGCCTGGGGGGGTGGTGGGCACAAGGGTTACTGTGCTGCCTGGGGGTGGGCACAAGGGTGACTGTGCTGCCTGGGGGGGGTGGGCACAAGGGTGACTGTGCTGCCTGGGGGGGGTGGGCACAAGGGTGACTGTGCTGCCTGGGGGGGGTGGGCACAAGGGTGACTGTGCTGCCTGGGGGGGGTGGGCACAAGGGTGACTGTGCTGCCTGGGGGGGGTGGGCACAAGGGTGACTGTGCTGCCTGGGGGGGGTGGGCACAAGGGTGACTGTGCTGCCTGGGGGGGGTGGGCACAAGGGTGACTGTGCTGCCTGGGGGGGGTGGGCACAAGGGTGACTGTGCTGCCTGGGGGGGGTGGGCACAAGGGTGACTGTGCTGCCTGGGGGGGGGTGGGCACAAGGGTGACTGTGCTGCCTGGGGGGGGTGGGCACAAGGGTGACTGTGCTGCCCGGGGGGGGGGTGGGCACAAGGGTGACTGTGCTGCCCGGGGGGTGGGGGGTGGGCACAAGGGTGACTGTGCTGCCTGGGGGGGGTGGGCACAAGGGTGACTGTGCTGCCTGGGGGGGGTGGGCACAAGGGTGACTGTGCTGCCCGGGGGGGGGGTGGGCACAAGGGTGACTGTGCTGCCCGGGGGGGGGGTGGGCACAAGGGTGACTGTGCTGCCCGGGGGGGGGGGGGGTGGGCACAAGGGTGACTGTGCTGCCCGGGGGGGGGGGGTGGGCACAAGGGTGACTGTGCTGCCCGGGGGGGGTGGGCACAAGGGTGACTGTGCTGTATATAATATTGTATTATTCTAATAATTTTTATAGTCAAAACTCTGGAGTAAAAAGTGTATGGCAGGTGAACGACGTTGTTCGCAGACATATCGCTGGTACACACTGGCCGACGCTCACGATGTATCGGCCATTCGATTGAACGGCGGATATATTGACCTGTGTGCACCCTGCACAACTGTAATTTTTGTAGCGCAGCCTCTAATATCACACAAGCTTTTTGGTTGGTACTTAATCCCTCATTTGATAAAGCTGCTCCCCACCCCCTCTCAAGTTGTCATTTATTGGTTAATTCAAGACATATGAGCTTAATAATAATAATCGCACAAGTCTAATCAAGACCACAACATCCACTTCTAGTGGAATTATGGCCCTCATTCAGAGCCGTACGCTCTGAGCAGAGCGCACGCTCTGAATGAGGGCCGGGCTCCATTTTCATGGAGCGTCCTCCTGGACGCTCGTATAGCTGTGGGTCACCACCCACAGGCTATACGAGCGTGCATTGTGATGGTCGCGATGGTCGAGACCATCGCGACCATCGAATTTGCGAGCCGGAGCCTGCGGTTGAGGTTTTCAACCGCAAGCTCCGCAGTGATTTTGGCTCTATCAGAGCCAAAATCACTCCCACTGACATCACTAGTGATGTCAGTGGGCCGGCTTCTGACGGGAGGCGTTCCCGTGGGAACGCCCCCGTCAGGGAGGCACGCCCCCGGCACGCCCACCAAAGGGGGCGTGCTGTCAATCAACATTGACAGCACGCCCCCTTTGATCGGACACAACGAGCGAAGGACTTTCCTTCGCTCGTCGCGTCTGGCGCATGCGCACGACGGAGCTCCCTCCGTCGTGCGCATGCTCAGTCCATAACATCGACCCACTTGCGAGCGGACAGCCGCTCGCGAGTGGGTCTGAATCAGGCCCCATGTCTTTGCAGGTGTCGAAAGTATTTATTTGTTTGTGATTATACATTTTTAAACTACTATATTTTTGCAGATCTGAAACCTGAGGTGAACTTCTATTGGCTGCGTGGGGAGACTAAGGTTCCTCGTGGTCACAGAAAAGGCCGTATTGATCCCGTCAGATTTCAGATTGATGATGAACCTCTTGCTCAAATCAGAGTGTCTGAACAGCTCCCAGAAGTACGATATGTCCCTTCATAAACTTTGTGCTGAGGGCCTGATTCACTACGGAACGCTATTCTGCTTATACGCACGCAGTTGCCTATAGCAGCGGTGACATGTAAATGTCATGCAGCCTGACATAAAGACGCCCACTTCCCCATATACTTGACCAACATAGTGAAACAATCGGTAACATCGGACAGTTAGGGAAGCTCGGACCTTACGCAGGAATTGCTTACTTTTGCACAAGCTATGATGCCTCAGTGAATAATTTATGCACGCCCCTGCAGCGTTCGCCTGACCACCCCCCCATCACCACCCACAAACGGCAGTGTTTGCAAGTACGCGCTGTAGCCCGTATTTTACTCGGGATTGCAGACAGGGGACTCTTTTAAAAGGTGGCCAGGTCCCCGGGGACGCGCTGTGCTGTTGACAATCTCTGACAGGCTGTCAGAGATTGGGGACACCATATGCTGCAGCCAAAGACCCGGCACACTCGGCCTGCAGATAAAAAAAAACAAAAAAACACAGCGCTGTCGTTCAAATAGATGCCGGCTGCTAGCCAATTTGGCCGCTGTTACGCGAGCTCTGATTGGCTTGAGGCTAGCGCCAGGTTAGAATGACGGCGGCGCTATCGTGAAGGGGTGCTCTCTGCTGCCTGGACTCCTGGAAGCTCCACACCAGTCACAGGCAGCAACCGACGTAGGAACCGGATAGATGGTTAGTGACAACGGGGAGCCGCAGTGGCGGCTCACGGGATTGCATCAGCCCATGGGAGAGCCTGCAGGATAGGATGGGGGTCTCCCATTGGTTGCTGGCCTGCCTGTCAACCTTTCCTTCAGGTAGCGTGCGCTCCTGCGCGCAGTATCTGCCATCTTCGCACTGCATGGTCAACCATTTCCCAGCAGCAGATCCTGGTCATCCATTCCATACCAATGACAAGGTAAACACATTTGACATATCATTACGTCTGTAGATCTATGTAAATATATAACATCCAGCCAGCTATACAAGGTCTGCTTTCTTTGAAATTGAGGTGTGGTCACTGCTGTCATCTCCTTAACCATGCTGCCTGCACCTCTGTGGCTTGATGCATTATACTGCCAGTTACAGGAAAGTAAGCAGGAGATGCCGCCTATTGGCAAATATAAGGGACTAGTATTTGACCAGTCACTTACCAGGTCGTTAGGTAGTGTGGCCAGTGCTGCATAGTAGCCCTTTCTGTCCTGGCTGCAAACTTGTCCTGTCCGTCTATCACAGCAGTGGGAGCCAATGGTGGGATGCCCACCCTGGCTACCACTGCGCATGGTGGAGACGGGAAAGGCCATAGCAGATTTTCATATAGACTAGTATTATGCACTCTACATATGTGTTGTCACCCAAGCCTTAATCCCAGACACTTCAATGTGCCTGTGCTGAGCTCTCATCTGCAGGTCTATCCAGTCTTCACTGCGGCAGCGAGAGCCGTTGGCGGTGCAATCATGTATTTCCCGATTTACATATCGATATCTGGATATTACATAGCTGATTATAATTCTCTCTGCCTTTACCCCGAGCTCTTACCTCAACTGCTACCTGCACATAGAACTGTCCCAAATGCTGCCTGCCCTCACCCCCCATAATATGTGATGGGACCCAAAATCAGAAGTAAAACCCCAATTTTTTAAAGTGAGGGCTCCCCAGGACCCACAATTTTTTTTTTTGCTAAGTGCGATCACTGAAACGGCACTTCCTGTCAATCACTCTGCCATGGGTCAGCGTAGCCTTTGCGACTGCAGTTCCGAACGCAGCGTCTGGCTTACGCACTTCGATGCATGTACACTGCGAATTAATCGACCGATTCTTGCTGAATCAGGTTTGTGTTAAGGAGTTTGCTACTGTCTAGTTTTACATTTAGGTATTTGTTATATAATTGAAAATATGATTCCTGAGCAACATGCATTAATTATCCGTTTTTCCATTCTGTCTAATTAGTTTTGCTGAATTCTGTGTTTTTTTTCTTGAAGTTTGTTCCTCTAGACTCTGCTGTACCTGAAGAGGTTCCAGTCATCCCTTATGAACCGAGCAGATTGCCCCTTTTCAAAAAACAGTATGAGAACAACGTATTCATTGGTAAATGATTCCAAGAACACCAAAGATTATTAGTTATTAACAGGATAACTTTCATGGATTTACTTCTGTAGGTATAGACCAAAACAAATTCCATTGTAGGGATATTTGTATATTCCATCCCCCCAACCTAGTTGCCCAAAAGGCTCCTAGAGGTAAAGGTTCATAGTTTCTCCGTCAGCAGTAGATATTATGGTCCCAGTGGTACTTTTGGGGGCAATTCAGGAGGCTTTAGGGCTCACCCAATCTGTTCGAGTGAAATGGAGGATCTCAAGAATTGAATTGAGAAGCCTCATAGAATGCTAGACTGCTTTTTTCGTTTTCATATACTTGTCAGCACTTCCCGAAATAAATAGATTGGGTAGTTGTGAATGCAGCCTTAGGACATGGACAAATTATACACTTATGGAATCGGTGCTTTAAGACTGGCTTTAGATGTCCTATTATACAATGTAGATTCCCATATAGATTGTGTGCATTAAGTTGTCTGCTTTTGTACTCCTCCCCTTCAATAAAATATACCCCCTCCTTGTTTTAAAATACAGGGTCCAGGTATAAATTGTTTTCGAATAGTGAGCCGTTTGAACAGTCCAATTATGTCTGCGTGAGACTGCATAACATACTGTCCACTTCTCTTTAGGATCCAAGATAGAGGACACCTGCTGTTATGGCCATACACAGTTTCACCTGGTACCAGACAAATTTAAGAGAGAGCGACTACAAAAGCTGAACAAAGGAGACCACGTTGAAGTCTTTTTACGTGCGAACGCCATTGCAAGTCTCTTTGCCTGGACAGGAGCACAAGCCATGTATCAAGGTGAGGCTAAATGTTCTATGTATGATGTTCCAGTGAGCATGGACTCTGTATAAAGGGGAGGAGGGGGCTCTATTATTGTGCACAGTTGAAAGCAAATACAAAAAAAAGGAGCAATTTGCTCCTCAACAAACCATGTTGCAGTGCACGGGGTGCAAATGTATTTATTTTTTGTTTTACATGCAAGGAAAATTCTGGCTGTTTTTTGTAAGTAACTTACAAATACTTGGTGGCTTTGGATTTACACTGCAATTTAGAATTAATCTAGGACGCACAGTGCAGCATGTTATATATTTAACCCATTACCCCTGCATATACCAGGTGCAGAGAAGGGCCAATCCTTGAGAGGGGGGGCCCCATTTTGTTTTTGGGGTCCCCACTTTCCAAGGATTGCCAGCCCTGGGCTGAAAATTTTGGGGCTGGTTTATATTATGGCACGGGGACCCCACACTGTGTTTCCCAGCTATAGTATAAGCCCCCCAGCTGGTTTAGCCCGGTGCTGGTTGTAGGAAAATAGGGTTTTCCCCCTAATTATGATTCACCACATCGGGTTGGCTATTTTCCTGTGCCAGCCTGTGCTCAGAGGTCCAGTGCTTGTTATGTTTTTGGGGCACTGCATAGATCACACTGATATGTGCAGTGCTTCTGAAGAACACGCTGCTCACAGGTGGGTCTAATCATGTCAGCCCAATATGACTGAACTTCTGCACAAACACGATTCCAGGCACCATCAGAAAACACCATTCACTCAAAAGGAATTCTTAATAAATTTGAGTATGTGATTGGGAAAAACAAGTATTGCAGCGATGCCCAGCCTGTTTAATCTCAGAGCAGTTTTCTCATTCAGCCACTGATTGTGTTAGCTAGCGTTCCCGCTAGGCTGTTTTAGCGGGCCGCCACGCCTTGCCCTATTTCTAAAAGGCAAAAAGAACCCTGCTCTCTGGCGCGGCACCCCGATGAAACAACCTGCATGTGCCGTCCTCACCCGCGGGTCGCAGTGTCGCGTGGGTGGGGAAAACTGCGGTGTATCATTCACACTGACAGCAGCGCTTGGGGGCAGCCCGGCATGTCCGGAAGTGCCGGGCACGCCCCCAAGAGTACTGAAAAGGGGATGCGCCTTAGACACGCCCCCCTTTCGTAGCACGCAGATGTGCCCTTTCTCTAGGTCTGGCACCGGACCCAGAGTGAACACTATTATCTAAAGCTGGAATTGTTGCTTATTACTGAGGGTTTGGCCAAAATGTTATGTAACGTAAGGCCTGAGAATAAGCATCAATGGAAACTCTTGAATTGAAACACTATTTATTTGAAATATTAATACACCTTAATGAATTACTGAGGTATATTACATGGTGAGCACAATGTGACTACAGTCAACAGCCCTTATATGAATAGTGTTTCTGCTAGACTGCGGGCAGGGCAGAGCATCTCTGTGCGCACCAAAGGCCCAGCACTTATGGAGGTCCTTGGCTTCCCCCAAGCTCTCCCCTTACTAATAGATGCCGTTAACATGCACACAGCATCTATTCATCTGGCAGAGATTGGTCACTGCGGAAGGCGGCTGTTTATAACACAGACTAGCGTGACACTATGAAGTAAAAGGAGAGGGATTTGTATTTTTGAGGTCCAATGCTCATTGTTTTGTGTTTTGTAGGCTTCTGGAGCCAATCGGATGTGACGCGACCCTTTGCCTCACAGGGGGTTATTTCTGACGGTAAATACTTCTCGTTTTTCTGCTACCAGCTAAACACTTTGGCTTTAGCGGTGGATTCCGATAAAGGCCCCAACTGTAAGAACATTTGCTGGGGAACACAGAGCGTCCCTCTATATGAAGCCGTGGAAAATGGTGACGTCAAAGGATTTAATGACTACGTTCTTAGGCAGCTTATTGACTTTTTTCTGAATTGCCCAACATAGTATAATGGTTTCAAAGGTTCATAATAATTTCATTTGTGTATATATATTCCTGTGTTCTAATGCACTTCTGAATTGTGGAAATAAAGTGAAATGTGAGCTATTTTTTAATATTCTAAAAGTAATTATCTTTTTTTTATTTTGTCTCCATAAAGCAAATGCCATCCATTTTATTCTGAAGCAATTTGAGCTACAGTTAGTCAATGCAAGTATCCCTGATGCATAGTAACTGGTGTCTTCTATCACGTGATTCCAGATCTGGGGCGTCCAAATAATTTTTTCTTGGAATGCCATATAAAGAAAATGACTTTGGATGGCTTTCTTGCAATTAAGGGTATCCAATTAGTAGCGCTAAAGTAGTGCTGCTAATTGATCGCTGCGGGGCTGTCCAATTAGCCCCGAAGTGCCTCCTAATGCCAGCACAAATCGTGGATATTTTTCGGGACCTGGTGTGTCCCAATAAATCCATTATAAGTGCCGTTTTCTTCAGGGTTTATAGGCTCCACAGGAAGACCTTGGGCTATAGGTTGGGAACCAAATCTGGGCACCACGCAGTTAAAGCTTTCATCTCCCAGGTTGCACTGGGTCCTCTCCCTATATCCCGAGCAAGAGTCACCTCAGTTGTAGTTGGTGCCCGGCCGGAGTTAATGTACAGGGGCTGCTTAGCAGTCCTTAAGGCTATTTTATTTGTATGATTTCAGTAGTTTCTAAACTGTCTTCAGAGCGCGCAGCAACAGACTGTCCATTGGACGTCTGTGCTGCCGCTCCGTCACCCCGCCGGCGCCGCAACGCCAGTACCGATCTGGGGATCTCGGCGGGCCCCCGGGTTCCGTGCTAGCCAGGCCCCATGGACTTCCCAGACTGCAGCCGGATGTACGGGGACAAGGTAAGACGGGTCACTGCGGTGACCCGCATATTCTCAGTCATTGTCTCCGGGGACAGACCAGAAGCGTTGAGGTGGACTCTGGTCCCCCCCCCATATCCTGCGCTTCCACTAGACCACCAGGGACCGTTTCGGCACGGGAAGCTAGCGTCCGGGGGTTTAATATTCAGCCAGGGGAGACAGCCTTCTCAGCTCAGCGTGCCTTTCCACTGCGGTCTGGCTTTGCTGAGCTGCTCTCCTGTGGCCATGCCCCCTCTGAGGTCTCTGGCGGCCATTTTATTGGATGGTACATCGCAGATATCATAGCGCATGGTCCAGTCCCCCTGCATACCTCTCCTTTGGGTTGGTGTATGCAGCGCTATAGCCTTCCCAGACACTGAATCTGGGCAGTTGAATGTAGTGCCATTTTGCAGTATATTTTCTGCATGATATGTGACCTATGCTAGCACTGTCTTTTTTTCCTAACTGTCAGTATATATCTATACCTTTCCTCTAATTCTGAATACAGGTGTGGTTCTTTTACCTCACATATATAAAACATAATATTTGTGAGGTCTGTCACATACTATTGTGTGCTGCACTGTGCCATATTTAGGCAAAGGGCTCCTGCAGCTTCCCAACTGTCAGACAGGACCAGTGTGTCTCATGCTTAGGTATTGGGCTCCTGTAGCTTATCCAGGCATCAGTCAGGACCAGTGTTTTTAATCTGACTATTACCTTAACATACAGGTGTATTCAGGGGTATTCCTGTACCTCACATTTATAGAACTAAGTATTTGTGAGGTTTTGTCACATACATTCGTTGCACTGTGCCATATTTGGGCGGTGTGCTCCTGCTACCTACCCAGGCATAAGACCGGACCAGTATATTGCATTCCTACAAGTATCCTACATACACGGTAGTTGCATTATACAAAGTGCCATATTGTGTGCCATTTACTCTGCAGCTATGTCTAGCAAAGGCAGGAGTATCACAGGCATCTGCCCCCATACTGCTATCTTGCAAGTTATGTGTTGCAGGCTTAAGTGAGGAGAGTTGGATTAGGTTTGGCCCAAGTACTGGCCACCATTACGGTCCGCCTAGCGGATCCGGCTGTAATTCCCCCTATGGGGTTATCCCAACAGGCTGTAATTCCCAACCCCCCCCCCCTTTTGGGGTTGCCGCAACAGGTTCAGGCGATAGATACCACCATGGGTGGATGTACTCTGTAACTCAGTGCAGAGTCTGGTGGCTACATCTAATGCCTTTCACTCCATCTGCAAGGCGAGAAGCTCCTACCCAGTAAACCCTCTACATGTTCTGTGTTATTGTCACACTTCACGCACAGAAGGTGCTGATCTCTATAACCCTGACTCCCTTCCGGAGGAGGATGAGAGTCGGTCAAAAATTTATATTCCTGCCTTTGGTGCGAGCTGTCGGATACTTCTTATTAATAGAAGATTATGAGCCAGCCCCCAAATCTAAGCACTGTCTGTTTAAACAACAGAGTAGTTTCCGCAGAATTCCCTCTTATCGGTTCAACTAGATGAACACTTGGCCGCAGCCTGGCAGTCACCTGGTAAGAGGTTACAACCACAAAAATGTCTGACCTCACGTTACCCTTTTTCTGCTCATTGGGCAAAATGGTGATGCCCCCCCTGCAGTGGATTCCCATATTACGCGATTAATTACAAGCGCTATGTTGCCTATTCCTACAGTTACTTCCTTAAAGGATCCTAGGGATAGTAAGGCGGAAGCTTGCCTGAAATCGATGTACTCTGTCAGGGGCTGTTGCACGTCCAACCATGGCTATTGCATGGATGGCTATAACTATAGGGAGCTGGGCTGATGCACTTGAAGACTCTTTTCCCTCAGAAGCTTCTAGGGATCAGAAGTCTTTTGTTGCTCACATTCGAGATGCAGCTTCCTCTATTGAAGAATCAACATTGCATGGAGTCTCCTAACCTCCAGAGTTTCGGCCACGACTATCTGCCCACCGTACCCTGTGGCTACGCTCATGGAAGGCAGATGTGGATTCCAAGAAAGGCCTTGTACGATTACCCTATAGTGGGGAGATCTTGTTTGGCCCTGACCTTGACAAGATTGTAGCAACGTTGGCAGCATCAAAAACGACATTTATGCCTTCAGCTACTTCTACTACAAGGCCTCCGACTACATCTTTTAAGTCCTTTTGTCCTCAAGGAAAGCCTAAAGGCCAGTCCTTTCCTAGGCAGTCTGCCTCCATGAGGGCCGCCAAACCGAGGACCAAGCAGGCCTGGAACACCAGACACCCTGATTCTAAACCCGAGGATAAACCTCCATCTGGGGGATCCCAGAGTGGGTGGCCGACTTCTTCAGTTCGCCCAGTGCTGGTGTCAAACCACCACGGTTGCTTGGGTAAGAGAAGTGGTTTCTCATGGGTACACCCTCTCATTTCTGGATTTTTTCTACACAGGCCCTCCTTCAGACCCGAACAAGGCCTTACAAATCCAGAAAGCTATACAGTCCTTGCTGCAATCAGGGGTAATTATGCCAGTCCCACTGTCGCAGTGAGGGATTGGTTATCATCATTCTACTCCAGTGGTTCTCAAATTCGGTCCTCAGGACCCCACACAGGTCACGTTTTACAGTTCACCCAGCAGTTGCACAGGTGTATTCATTACTCACTGACACATTTTAAAAGATCCACAGGTGGAGCTAATTATTTCACTTGTGATTCTGTGAGGAGACATGAAAAACATGCACTGCTTGGGGTCCTGAGGACCGAGTTTGAGAACCTGTGTTCTACTCTTTCTGGTTCAGAAGCTGAATGGGTCTCATCGACCTATCCTCAATCTCAAATCCCTTAACATTCCTAAAGGTGGACCTCATGGCCTCCCGACTCAATCACTGCCGGTGTACAGGTCCAGAACAAGAGATGCCGAAGCAACCTTCGTAGACGCATTGTCAATGAAGTGGACCTTTCAGTTTGCGTACCTGTTCCCTCCGGTCTCCATTCTTCCTCGAGTTTTTCGGAAGTTCAAACAAGACGGAGGTACTGTCCTGCTGGTGGCTCCAACTTGACCCAGTTGTCACTGGTACTCAGATCTTCGGAGTGTCTCCATCAACACTCCGTTCCTGCTGCCTAAACATCCGGAGCTGTTGTCTCAGGGTCCTTGCCTTTACCCAGACCTGGACGTCTGTCTCTGACAGCGTGGCTCTTGAGACATCCCTCCCCTAAGGTCCAAAGGATTCTCTGACTCTGTCATCAACATGATGCTTAGAGCGCGTAAGCCAGCCTTTGCTAGGATCTACCACAGAATGTGGCATACGTATATTTCCAATGGTGTCGTACCAGAAGTTATGATCCTCAAGTGTTTAGGATTTCCAGAGTCCTGGCATTCCTTCAAGCTGGATTGGGTCTAGCCCTCCGCCTGGCCTCACTGAAAGTGCAGGTCTTTGCCCTGTCAGTATGGTTTCAACGTAGAATTGCTCCACTTCCGGATTTCCAGACCTTCCTTCAGGGTGTTCCCTGGATTGAACCTCCCTTTGTCCCTGTAGGGGCTCCTTGGGATTTGGCAGTAGCTCTTTGGACCCTCCAGGGGCCTCCATATGAACCACTAGATTTGATAGAACTTAAGTGGTTAACAGTTCGTTCTCTCTCTCTCTCGAAAAATTAGGGGCGCTCTCCTGTTGCTCCCCTTTCTGAATATTTCACCAGGTCAGGGCTGTGCATCTCACTCGCCCTGAGTTCCTTCCTAAAGTGGAGACAGCGTTATGGAGATGCTGGTTTTTGCTCTTGGGTTTATAATCCCAATGCAACATACTGACAGAATAATTCATGCCTAGAGGAATTTGAGCTGAATTAAGGGAAAAAGGTGGCCCAAAAAAGTACTAACCCTGCCATAACTTGTGTCTAAAAACTATTCGCATTCAACGAGTGTTGCAATATCTTGATAATGAGAACTAAGGTATATAACCATGTCAAATAGGCTGGCACTATTTGCTTCAAGAGAGTCTGATACAGCTATACCACAGTGAGTAAAGATGGTCAGCTACTAGGTATCTGCATATAATGTGCAGGTGAGTTACAGTGTGAATCAAATGTGATAATGTAAACATTATTTCTTTGAGTCAACTTGGTGAGATATTCTGTGTTCCACTGCAAAGGGAGAGAATGTTGTCACTATCTGCTGCCAGACTACCATGAAGACAGTATGGAGTTCCAGATTGGCCCATGGGAGCAGCTGCTGCACAGCACTGTCTGCCCCTGGGCTACCATGCAGACAGTATGGAGAGCATTCCGGATTGGCCCATGGGAGGAGCTGCTGCACAGCACTGTCTGCCCCTGGGATACCATGAAGTCAATATGGAGAGCGTTCCGGATTGGCCCATGGGAGGAGCTGCTGCACAGCACTGTCTGACCCTGGGCTACCATGCAGACAGTATGGAGTTCCGGATTGGCCCATGGGAGGAGCTGCTGCACAGCACTGTCTGCCCCTGGGCTACCATGCAGACAGTATGGAGAGCATTCCGGATTGGCCCATGGGAGGAGCTGCTGCACAGCACTGTCTGCCCCTGGGCTACCATGCAGACAGTATGGAGAGCATTCCGGATTGGCCCATGGGAGGAGCTGCTGCACAGCACTGTCTGCCCCCGGGCTACCATGCAGACAGTATGGAGAGCGTTCCGGATTGGCCCATGGGAGGAGCTACTGCACAGCACTGTCTGCCCCCGGGCTACCATGAAGACAGTATGGAGAGCGTTCCGGATTGCCCAATGGGAGGAGCTGCTGCACAGCACTGTCTGCCCCCGGGATACCATGAAGACAGTATGGAGTTCCAGATTGGCCCATGGGAGGAGTTGCTGCACAGCACTGTCTGCTCCCGGGCTACCATGAAGACAGTATGGAGAGCGTTCCGGATTGGCCCATGGGAGGAGCTGCTGCACAGCACTGTCTGCTCTCGGGCTACCATGAAGACAGTATGGAGAACGTTCCGGATTGGCCCATGGGAGGAGCTGCTATGCAGCAACTCCATTTTGGTTATATTGTATATTCAGTGCAGAGAGAAGTGCCCGTGAATAAGTTTTACCCCATCCGTGAGCGGTACGATATTGGGCCACTAAATTTATTTACTGGCTGGCTTGCAGCCGGTGGTGGGCTGTAGTTTATACGCTCCTGCCCTAGACTGAAGGAGAACTTCTTAAATGCTTGTGCACTGACTGAACTGATAAAATATCTTTGACCCAAATATAGTAGAAAAGGGTGTGGTAGAATTTGTCAGCATTCAGTATGTCAACATGGACAAGAGGTTGACATGTCACATTTCTACAAGCAGTGTTGACATTACGTTGCCATTGTGAATGTCGATAGGCTATATATCAAGTATGCAGCTGTCCATTCTGGTGGTGAATATACCTGACCCTTAATCGTTAAAAAAAAACATCAGTTGTCAGCATTATGAACATGTACTGTAGAACGCCAGCCCCATTGCTGCCTGCAGTTGTCAGCTCTGGCAGAAAGATTCCGGGACTTTGCAGACCAGCATGTTTAAGCTGTAACAACTACACTGGTGCAATGCTCTAAGTAGCATTTCAGCTGTGGTGGCATCCCGGTGCCGGCATACCATCTGCAGACATTGCCACTGTCGACCTCCCATACTAATACTCATGGAGTGCCAGTTATTTGTTTTTACTGGTTTTATTTTTTTTCATTACTGACTGAGTACATTTGACCCTGGGGGTAGGGAGTCTGTCACAGATGCAAAGCCTAATAGGTAAGGCACTTCTAGATAACATTGACCTTTCTGATCTCTGTTACAAGCACCAATTTCTATTTTATACCATAATGCTTTTCTGTGCTATCCACATTTCTGCTGCTTAGTCTGGCTATACCATCTACACACTTAGATATATTTAAAAGTCAATCCAATTAGATGCGAGGTGCGAGTTGCTATTTTCTCTTTGAATTCGCATAGCGAATTTATTTTGCAGTCCAACTAGCAACTCACACATTATCCAGTCAGACTGAATTTCCATTTTTCCATGCGCAACTCCCCGAGGGTGAGTTGCAAAATGCCTAATAAGTCTTAAGACTTATTAGGCAATTGGAAGTTTCCAATTAGCTTAATAAGTCCAGTAATTACATGTAATTTTTTGGGGTAAAAAATTAATTTCCCCTCAAATTACCCAAAAATCTACTTTTTCGCTAGTTTAGGCTCCCAAACTTAATTACAATATTTATTTAATTGAAAAAATAATTATTTTTAAAAAATGTTTAAAATTTTTTAGTGGCCCAAAATCACCTTTTTTCCTACTTTTTTTTTTTTTTTTGCATTTTTCGTTTAATTCGTTTGAGATTAAACAAAAAAAAGTTAGCTTTTTATAATTTTTTTTTAAAATATTTTTTTAAAAAAGCACAAATCAGCCATTTGATACCATTTAAAAACCTACAGTACCTTCCTAATGCCTACAAACGGAATCGGTATGATTTACCGCTGGACCCCTGGCTGGCGGTTCAAATCCCGACAGCGGCTGCCCGAACAGGCTGAAAATCCTGATCGTCCCAGGTAAGTACTTACTAACCTAATTCTACCACCTAACCCTCCCTTAGGGGTGCCTAACCCTAGTCTCCCCCCCCAAGTGCCTAACCCTAATCCCCCCTCTAAGTGCCTAAACCTAACCCCCCCTTACCTGCCGCCTAACCTAAGTCCCACGGGGGGGTGTCTAACCCTGAGTCCCCCTCAGGAGCCCTAAACCTAACCCTCCCCCCCCCGCTGCTGTCCGCAGCGGCGCCCAGCTTCACTTCGATCGGGATGCCGGGCGCTGGTCTCCCGGTGTCGGTAAAATGACAGGAGTCTAGATTTAGACGCCTGTCATTTAACCCTCGTCGGGATTAAGCAGTGGGGAAGCCGGCTGTCGGGATTAGGTCCACCGGCTTCCCGACTGCATACCCCACAAACAGCCTCCTATCTTGCTAACAAAATGATCAATTTTGGGGGGGTCCAGGATGGTCACCCCACTTTTTCATGCACTTCTCTCACATCTCATTTGGCAGTCTATTCACACCCCTCCGCTGCGAGTACCTCAAATAGGCATTTTTAATTGGATTGGAGAATTCTCAGGAGCGCGCATTAATGCGACGTCTGCGAGTTTCAAGAACTAAACTCGCAATTCGCCCCTAATTGGATTGACCCCATAGTTTGGATTTTTTTTTAATGTTAAGACTTTTGTGCTATACTTGTCTATGGCCGATGGCCATCTTCCGCATAAAATACTGTTTGCTTTTACTTGTTTACAGTTTACACTAATCTTGAGAGTGCGGGGACAGCAGGGCTGCCGGTATCGCATGGGGATGTAGTTTAAATACTGGCTGTCAGGATGCCGGTGCTCAGAATGCTGGTGCTGGAATCCCGACACCAGTCAGTATCCTGGCACCAGCATCCTGACGGTAAGTAATGGGGATAGGGGGAGGGTTAGGTTGCGGGTGGGAGGTGAGGGTTAGGATACTTACTGACAAGTGTTGGTATCCTAACCCTATCAGGATGCTGGTGTCAGGATTCTGATTGTCGGAATCCCAAGCGCCAGCATCCCGTGCCCAACCCATTACATGTTGAACTGTTTATTACATTGGAGTGCAACATGGGGGAGGTTTAAAACAAGTGGTAGACCTTCAGCTCTGAGCTGGTGCATGGCTGTAGTTCTTTTGCAAAATGGAAATGACAAAAAAGTCCCCTAAAAATGCCCCCCTGCCACTTCTATATCTCACTACAATAATCGTCATGTGCAAAGTAAATTCTCATCTCTGTAATGCAATGTGCATCATTGGGCCCCTTCTAAACTTTCCTAGAAGCACCTTCACTGCACCCATCTCATCCCTGTCTGCAAACTGCGTATACCCCACAAATACCACCAGAGATTACTCTGTGCCACCCTGGTAATCTCAATCTGCCCAGAGTTAACCTAATCCCGAACGTTAAACATCAACGTGTTGGATTGTAAATATATATCCTCTACCACTAATGCAGTAGCTGCAATAACTGTTCATGGGAACTCCAAGTCAGGAGAAAACTCAGCACTAGACCTGCTGCTCTGGGATGGGTATGAAATACAGACGGCTGAACCGCCAGTTCAAATCCCGACCCCGGAAGCCTGACAGATTAAATTCCCGATGATGGCTGGTAAGTACACTATCCCTCCCCTGTGTCCCCCCCCCTATCCCTAACCCTCCCTTGGTGGTGCCTAACCCTAACCTCCTCCCAGGGATTCCTAACCCCGCCCCCCTTCCCCCACCCTAAAACTTACTCTTCGGGGGAAGGTTGCCGAATCCTAACCTCCCCTCGGTGGTGCCTAACCCCCCCTACCCGCAGCCTAACCCTCCTCGGGGGGTGCTTAACCTTAATTCCCCCCGGGGCTGCCTAAACCTAACCCCCCTGGTGAACGCATGGATACTTACCCGGATCCTATGTTCGGGATTCTGGCGCTCGTGATTCCAAAGCCGGTATCCTAATCCCCTTCGGCATATCGGCGTCGGCATTTTGTCAGGCAACGGGATTCCCGCATCGGTAGTTTGACTGCTGGCATCCCGTCCGCTGGCATGTGAACTACATCCCTGCTGCTTTTACATACAGTAGGCATGATGGCATGCACGAGCCGCAAAGAGAAGAGCAAATAAGAAGGTATTGGTGGCAGGAAGTCACTGCAAGGTAACACAGCGAGTGCCAGAACAGTCAGGCTCCCTCCTTGGCACTATTATGGTATAGCTGTTAATTAATAAAATATAAAACAAAGAGTATATGTAAAGAAAAAGTAATTCTCCATAGACAAAGAATAGTTGGTATGGTCATAATATATATACTGTATATACACACACAGCTCTCACTATTAATTAAAATGCTACTTACCAAATACAATAAATAAAAATTTAAATAAAGTTATCTATGTACAGTATACAGACCAGTAGAATAAAAACAAGGTTTATTAATTACATATAAACATTAAAGTATATACAGTCAGGTGCATAAATATTGGGACATTGACAGAATTTTCATATTTTGTCCTCTATTCACCACCACAATGGCTTTGAAATGAAACAAACAAGATGTGATTTAACTGCAGACTTTCAGATTTAATTTGAGGGTAATTACATCCAAATCAGGTGAACGGTGTAGGAATTACAACGGTTTCTATATGTGCCTCCCACTTTTTAAGGGGCCAAAAGTAATGGGACAAACTAAACAATCCTAAATCTAACTTTCACTTTTTAATACTTTGTTGCAAATCCTTTGCAGGCAATTACAGCCTGAAGTCTGGAACGCATAGACAACACCAGATGCTGGGTTTCATCCTTGGTGATGCTCTGCCAGGCCTCTACTGCAAATGTCTTCAGTTCCTGCTTGTTCTTGGGGCATTTTCCCTTCAGTTTTGTCTTCATCAAGTGAAATGCATGCTCAATCGGATTCAGGTCAGGGGATTGACTTGGCCATTGCATAACATTCCACTTTTTAGCCTTAAAAAACTCTTTGGTTGCTTTTGCAGCATGCTTCGAGAGCATCAGAGAGATAGCAAAAACATTAGGTGTGGCCAAATCAACTGTTTGGAACATTCTTAAAAAGAAAGAACGCACCGGAGAGCTCAGCAACTCCAAAAGACCCGGAAGACCACGGAAAACAACTGTGGTGGATGACAAAAGAATTATTTCCCTGGTGAAGAAAAACCCCTTCACAACAGTTGGCCAAATCAAGAACACTCTCCAGGAGGTAGATGTATATGTGTCAAAGTCAACAATCAAGAGAAGACTTCACAAGAGTGAATATAGAGGGTTCACCACAAGATGTAAACAATTGGTGAGCCACAAAAACAGGAAGACCAGATTAGAGTTTGCCAAACAACATCTAAAAAAGCCATTACAGTTCTGGAACAACATCCTATGGAGACAAAGATCAACTTGTACCAGAGTGATGGGAAGAGAAGGAAAGGAACTGCTCATGATCCAAAACATACCACCTCATCAGTGAAGCATGGTGGTGGTAGTGTCATGGCGTGGGCATGTATGGCTGCCAATGGAACTGGTTCCCTTGTATTTATTGATGATGTGACTGCTGACAAAAGCAGCAGAATGAATTCTGAAGTGTTTCAGGCAATATTATATGCTCATATTCAGTCAAATGCTTCAGAACTCATTGGACAGTGCTTCACAGTGCAGATGGACAATGACCCGAAGCATGCTGCAAAAGGAACCAAAGAGTTTTTTAAGGCTATAAAAGTGGAATGTTATGCAATGGCCAAGTCAATCCCCTGACCTGAATCCGATTGAGTATGCATTTCACTTGATGAAGACAAAACTGAAGGGAAAATGCCCCAAGAACAAGCAGGAACTGAAGACATTTGCAGTAGAGGCCTGGCAGAGCATCACCAGGGATGAAACACAGCTTCTGGTGATGTCTATGCGTTCCAGACTTCAGGCTGTAATTGCCTGCAAAGGATTTGCAACAAAGTATTAAAAAGTGAAAGTTAGATTTAGGATTGTTTAGTTTGTCCCATTACTTTTGACTCCTTAAAAAGTGGGAGGCACATATAGAAACCGTTGTAATTCCTACTCCGTTCAGCTAATTTGGATGTAATTACCCTCAAATTAAATCTGAAAGTCTGCAGTTAAATCACATCTTGTTTGTTTCATTTCAAAGCCATTGTGGTGAATAGAGGCCAAAATATGAAAACTCTGTCAATGTCCCAATATTTATGGACCTGACTGTATGATGTATGCACGCAGGCTATAGATATATGATGTATGCACGCAGGCTATAGATATATGATGTATGCACGCAGGCTATAGATATATGATGTATGCTCGCAGGCTATAGATATATGATGTATGCACGCAGGCTATAGATATATGATGTATGCTCGCAGGCTATAGATATATGATGTATGCACGCAGGCTATTGATATATGATGTATGCACGCAGGTTATAGATATATGATGTATGCACGCAGGCAGCTTTGTAATTCCGTTCTTGCAATGATGTTAATGCAGCAGGAGGCGTCATGCCTCAGGCATGCATCACTTATATGAGCTTCGTCCAAGGACGCAGCATTGGATAATCTGCGATCACATCGGCCAGCTGAGTGATCCATGGGGTCACGCAAGCCGGCCGCCACCGCAGATGCAGCAAAGATGGGGAGATGTATCACACCTTTGAAATGAAAACGACAGTATAGAACTTTCAGTCCCTAGCTATGTTATCTAGACCAGTCTATAAAATGACAGAAAGTGATTGGTTGCTATGGGAAACTTCTCCACTTTTTCTCTACCGAAGGTCTGATACATCTCAATAATTTGGATGCAGATCTGACAAAAAGTTGGCACTGTGGGGATGCTCCCTGGGCATTCACTTGCATGGTAACATGACGATAAGAAGTGGGTAACCCTACGGAACCAGTTACCTCCACTGACTGAGTTCAGAAGGTCAGCTTGTCGGCATTTAGAATGTCGACAGATTCTGAATACGGACATGGTCATTAGGTCGACAATATGTAAACGTACTTAGGCCGACATGGTTTAAACGCCGACATGTTCAGAATGTCACATTTAGTGCATTCATACCAAAATTTTGACATGATTTTTTGTTGATTTTTAGGGTTAGGGGGCCTGATACACTACGGATCGCAACTGCAATTGCAATAGCGATTACGAATGCAGTCTCACTGCGATAGTATGCTAATCCACTGCGATAGCTATGATGTCACAGCACTACATAAGGACGTCCACTTTACACATATCTGTAATCCTTAGCAAGACTGCGAAACCATCGGTAACATCGAGTAACATCGCAGCCTCTTGCACACTTGCACAACCTCTGACCTTACTCAGGAATTGCTAACTTCATCGCACGCACTGAGTGCTCAAGCCTCGTGTGGCATCGCAGTGGATAATTTATTCACGCCCCTGCAACGGCCTGGCACGCCTGGGTTTCTCCGACCACCCCCGTCACTTCCCACAAACGGCGCTTCCTGTCAATCACTCTGCGATGGGTTTGCGTAGTCACTGCGATCACAGCGGCTGATTTGCGCACTCGCACTGTGATGCATATGCATGCGCATGACGCAACAATCAGCCGATTGCGTGCGTAATCGCAGTTGCGATCGGTAGTGAGTCAGGCTCAGGGTTAGGCTAAAATAACAACAAAAAAAATGTTTATATGTTAAAAGTCGACATTTTCACTGTGTCGACCTGAATACATGTCTACATATTGATTGTCGACCTTCTGTCTACAACATACCACACCTGTTCAGAAGGATCTGAGCACAGCAGGGATTATTAGGCTTGAGGAGAACCCTGCAGGTTTGGCAGGCGAAGAAGGGCATGTAATGAGTTATTCTTTAATGCGTCTACCAAATGTTGAAAGTTTTGCTTCACATGTGGTCCTGCAGGGCAGACTGCACGTCCATCATGTTTGGTGCCTTAAACCACCAGTGCCCAATATTTGAATTTAATAATGTTGATAAATGATGTAACATCTTGTCTTCTCAGCTGTATATGGCGGAGCAGTTTTCATCCAACAAACTTGGCGAGGCTGCCGCCACCACACCTGTAGCTGTAAATAGGTATCTATTGTTATAAAAATAATTAAAAGTGGAGTTGCTCTTTAGGTTGGTTAAGTTTGTTATGTGATGAGCTATGTAATAAATCTATTTAAAGTGTTATTTACCTGTTTATTCAACAAAGCTATAATAAGAGTACATTTGCTGATGGCAAAGTGAAATATACATTTTGACCACTAGAGGGGAGTGTTGGGTTATTACATGATACTGACAAAAGCTGACTGACTGCTAAATAGCATAGAGAATAAATCCATGTTACAGAGAAAGTCACCCATAAAATGAAGCTACATTGTGATCTTTTCGTACAGTATAATTACTTAGGCAGTAAAAATATTGATCACAGTTTTCTTAATAGTATATGCAGTGATTTATTTTTATGTGATTTCATATTGCATTTCATTTTTGGAAAAATACGACATATTACAGCATTTATTCTAACTAAGTTAAATTACAAGCAAAAGTAATGCTACAAAGAGCAGTTATTGTAACAACTAATTTTACTGCAGCAATCCCCCTACGTGGAGCCACGGGAACTGTATACTGAAACAGTGTAGCCCGGGGCTCCTTCACTTCTGTAATATAGGGCCCCATAAATCTTTTCATTATGGCTGAGGAAGGGAATGTGAGCTTAATGGGCAATAATGAAAGCTGCAGTGATTGCGCCTTATTGGTAGGTATGATCCCTGGCTCCCCTACTATAGTGATGTCCACTGCAAGATGATCATCATATAGTGGGCCTGATTCAGACAAGGTTGCAGCCACTCTCGCAATAGTGGTAGCGGGAATATGCAACTGCTAATCTCAGGTTTCCCTTTGTGCTCCTCCATGTGATGGAGTGTGTGAGCGTTGAGACGTAGTCTTCGCATTTGCAATGAAGATTGTAAACACTCCAACGCCGACGCAACATCGGTCAGTCCACTGATATTTGCGGCAGCCTAGGGTCTACTCTGGCTACTCTCCTCAGATCCAACTAAACATGGCCTCTGAAGCTATGGATTAGCGATTGGGAAAGCAGCAGCGTTCCCAGACAAGTCTCTGACACTCCCATAACATGGCCATGAACCCTTTTTGCGATCACTCTAGGTCACCTCACCATCTACGCCCTGAAATGCCCAAGGCTCGCAGACACCTTCTCAAGTGCTAATGATGCCAAATGCAATTGCGAATGGCATAGGACACTCGGTTTCCCGCATGTGCGGTAAGGGATTTCTGGACTTTTTGCACATAACACTGCTCAACTATGTAAATATGGGGACTTCGTCCATAGTGCCGATATTGGCGTAACTATCGATGGCTATTTAGTGCACATGCACAGGGGAACCCGGAAATTTGCGCACGCACAAAGGATCTGTGTAGTGGACACTCCTTCCTGGTGTCCGCATCAGAATGGACTTAATCAACCGACTGATGATCCATAGGAAACAAGCATGCGATGGGTGGCAATTATCGCAATCCCAGCATCGAATGGAAAAAGAATTTCCATTGAAACTGGAACATCGATGTTGACATGGGCTTCTGTTGCCCTTCCATACCTGTCCATCACACACAGCCACTATCAGAAGAGGGATTTCAACCTAGATCCCCAGAGCAGACTGCAGTCCTAACGCAGCACCTCAGACCGTTCGGCCACCCTGACACTCCGTCACGCACAAACACTGGATTACAGCCGGGGCTGTGACAAAAATAACAGAGCCCTGGAAAACCTGGTTGCATGGAGCAGAGCTTAAAACTCTGGTGAGGGTAAAGAGAGTAAGAGATTTGTTTTCTGGTAGTGCAGCGATTGCAGCCTTAAACAACAAAAATGCACCATCCTAATAACAACAATTTATTCATCTTAAACAGGTAAATTATGGATATTAAACAGTGTTTGGTGTACAAGACTTCTCTGCATATTTACATTATGGATACAAAAGCTACCATTTTAATCATTAGCTTTTTTTTGTTGTTGTTGCACCCTCTAGTGGACATTTATACAAGTGCAAGTGCACAAGTCTCCAGAGCTTTGTGTAATATCAGCTGATAGTCAAGAAAACAGGGGAGAGGGAGGACAGCCAGCCTGTGAGGGCATAGCATACTTCCATTTTTATCATACGGTAGTAAGCATGCTTCCGCAGCATAACGCAATGACAGCCAACTGAGAACAAGGCCCTTAGTCTACAATTATCTGAGGATTATTTATGTATGCAGAAATATTTACATGTACAGTACTGTAGATGCCGACCCTCATCCACTGTAAGGGGCCTATTTATTAACATTATTTTTACTAAAATAAAATGAAAAAAGGTGTTTTCACACCCTTTTCACATTATTTTAGTACCACAGGGCAATTGGAGTAGAATTCGTAAAATTCTGCTCCAAACCCTAATTATCACATATTTTTAGTAAGCAGATTCCATTTCCCATAATTATAATGGGAAATGTGATCTGCCCAGTATTACTAAAAATAAAATGTGAAAAAATACCAGGGGAAGCCCTGTAATAATAACGCCATCTGGAGATGGCGTTATCCAGGGTTTTCACAGGTTACCCAACTCCTACTCTGCGCTAACAGGCATAGCAGAGCCGGGAGCCGGCCCCAGTGATCAGCTGTGTGGTCTAAATAGACCACATAGCTGATCACTGCAAAAAAACTTACCTGATTCCAGGGAACAGTGATCAGTGCTCTGGTGATGTCATCTGGGTCTCCTGTCAGCTGGTCTCCCAGCACCTGCATTGTGACCCTGGTCAGCTGCTGCATAGAATCGTGCAGTGGTGTATGTGTGTGTGTGTGTGTATGCATTGTAGTAAATAAAATAAATAAATCCCTTAGTGAGAAACTGCCAATAACTGCTCTGAAAACCTGTCATTTTATGGCAACATATCCGGACCACCTTTTTCAGCAAGTGCACCAATGACACGACATGAGCTCAGGCTGAACTACTGATTGCTTGTGACATTTGTATGTGCATATTTCATGCTCCCAAATTACTGTAGTTAAAGTTAACTTTTAGCTTGATTATATTTACCTAATACAGAATGTTAGTACAGTATGTTAACCTGTATTTACAATCTGCAATGTACAATTGTCTGCTGCCACCTAGTGTTATAAACTAGCAGCTGGCTGCTGTCCTGACTATTACCATGGGGCATATAATTGCTCAAGAGATTTTCAAAAACCTTTTTCCTAAAATCTTTTTTTTTTTTTAGTAAAATGTGTCAGGATTTGCTTCAGAAGCTATTGGACACCTCCTCCTTAAGGACTAATTAATCAATTGGTGGTTTCAAAATAGCTTAATTAGTCAATAATTACTTACCTTCTGGCAGCCCTGTCCTCCACCTCCACCCCAACATGCTGAAGTCTTCCTCCATCTTCTTCCTGAGAACCCAAGACTCTGGTAAGTGTGTGTGTGTGTGTGTGTGTGTGTGTGTGTGTGTGTGTGTGTGTGTGTGTGTGTGTGTGTGTGTGTGTGTTGCTAATGTGCGACCTTCTATTGACTGCTCCAAGACTTCTGAACAGAGATCTGATATGGGCGTAAATATTCGATAGTATAACCATCGCAATGGTTATACTACTGTCGGAAAAGGGGAGGAGCCTGTGTGAAAGGGGGCAGAGCCTCGTGACCCTCCCCCCTTCGTCCACGTCTTTGTGGGGGCGTGCCCAGCACTCTCTGAGATGCTGGGCTTCCCCAGGCTCCCCCTACACTGAGAATAGATGCCATGTGCATGCGCCGGGCCTCTATTCCCCTGCTGCACACCCCTTTCTCTGCTATGCAGAGCAATGGGTGTGGTCCCCCTCCAGAGCCAACCATCGGAAAGCTGCATCCGATGGCTGGCAACTATCAAATTTCCGGCATTCGATGGAAAAAGTACTTCCATCGAATTGGAGACCTCGATGGTTGCTAACCATCGGCTTACGATGTCCATCCCTAGATGGGCTGTGTAGCTGGTAATGCCAGGCAGCAGGCTGATTGTAACATTTATTTTCTCCCCCGCGGGTTTTCGGCCACAAGGAAAATTTGCAACCATTTTTTTTCAATTGAATACTGCGGCTATCGGGAGCGCTCATAGCTGTGATATATGAAAAATGGTTGTGATGCTGGAATATTTTATTTTCGGCCAAAATTACACGACAATTGAATACATTGCAGGACTGACAACTTCACTGTTGATCAGTTTGCATCTTCATCCCCATAATCTCATTACACGGTCAGTATTTCTGTTTGCCGCACTAATAAATGTGCTAGTTGGTTTTTAATGAGAGAGTGCAGGCGATAAGTTAAACAACCTACTACCATGAGGATTCCAACAAGATGCAGGTAGATGCAGGGCACCACAAGACTAGGGTTGGAGACATATTTATTGCAGGCCTCGGATCAAACAGGTCCCAGGCAGGGCTGTCACAATAGTGCAGGGGGTGCTGTTAGTATGGGGTTCGGGGGCTTAGTGGGGCCTGCCTCTGGGGCTAGCCTCCCCTGCACCCAGGGACGGATTGGCCCTTATCTTTAGCGGGAAAAATCCTGGTGGGCCGATTGGCTAGTGGGGCCGCTTCTCAATTGTGGCCCTGCACCCCGAATCGCGTCACCCAGCTGTTAGTTCTTTATTAGCATGAGAGGCAGCCCCGCTGTCTATCACTGTCAGCTGCCCGCAGCCCGCCTGAGAAGAGGCTTTCCTATTAAACCCCACCCAGAATACCTGCGTAAGACGCTGCACTGGCCAGGCGGCGGCAGGTGGAGTAAGTTGCGGGGCTGAGGGCCGCCCAGGCAGCCAGGACGAATGTCTCCTCTCCACTCTATCCCCTCCCCAGGCAGCCAGGACGAATGGCTCCTCTCCACTCTATCCCCTCCCCAGGCAGCCAGGACGAATGTCTCCTCTCCACTCTGTCCCCTCCCCAGGCAGCCAGGACGAATGTCTCCTCTCCACTCTGTCCCCTCCCCAGGCAGCCAGGACGAATGTCTCCTCTCCACTCTGTCCCCTCCCCAGGCAGCCAGGACGAATGTCTCCTCTCCACTCTGTCCCCTCCCCAGGCTGTGAAGTTAAAGTTTAAGAGAGAGATAGAGGAGGAGGAGGAAGGATCACACATAATAGAGTTGTATATACATAAGGGGGGGATGCATTTGTAAGTTCTATAATAATAATGCTATGTTAACTTATTATATCTAACCAAAGGGTACTATGAGTGCTAGTAATACTTTAATAGTTGTTGCTAATTTTTATTTTTTTATGTGTTTTATGTTTTGATCTTTTTTCCTATGCACTATCCCAATCTATGAATTAGAAAATGTTTTGCTCTTTCAAAAATTTATTTTTATTTATTTAAAGTTATTTACTAACTAAAAGTGCACCCAAACTTACCGTATACCAAGCTGCCACCCACTGCCCATCGCTATCTACCTCTCCCTTACATCCACTTTCACCCTCTGCCTCTTCGTCACCCACTGCTTATCACCCTCTGCCTCTCCCCGTCATCTACTCACCATCACTTTCTTCCTTTCACACACTCTCTGTCACCCACTGCTTCTACGTGTCACCCTCTGCTTCTACATGTCACCCTCTCCCCCTTCTTGTCACCTTCTCCCTGTCACCCCCTGCCCCTTCCTGTTACCTTCTCCCTGTCACCCCCTGCCCCTTCCTGTTACCTTCTGCCTGTCACCCTCTGTGTCTCCATCACCCTCTACCTCTCCCTGTCATCCACTGCTTTGTGGCATATTGTTATCTTGGGGTGGGGCATAGCATATGTTTGTACCAGGGCCTGCAACTGCCCCTAGCATGTAGTCTAACTGCTGTACCCAGTTTGTTTGGAAGGTCTAATTGACCTCTTTTTATGAGTTTAGAAAAAGTGGCTTAGGAGAGGGCATAATGAGCATACTGATGATCTGAGAGGGGGGTCCGGGGGGGGTTATTCTGTACTAAGGAGAGATGAAATGTCTGTGGGAGAGGGTTGTAGGGAGCTAATTTTTGCTAAGGGGAGATGCTGATCTGTCTGGGGGGGGGATTTGGTGTACTAGGGGGTCAGGGGAGATGATCTATCTGGTGGGGAGGTTATACTGTACTAGGGGTAGATGATAATCTGTCTGAGGGGAAGGGGGGTCTGCTGTACTAGGGGCAGATGATAGGTCTGTGGGGTGGGGTAATTTTGTGCTAAGGGGAGATGATAATCTGTCTGTGGGGGGAGGGGGCTATTCTGTGCTAGGGCTGGAGGATGGTGCTGAGCAGATGCAGGATGATGGCGCTGGGGAGACACAGAAGGATGGCGCTGGAGAGAAGCAGGGGATGGCACTGGAAAGACAAATGGGGTGGATGGGCTGGAGACACGCCAAGGCAATGTTGCTGGTGACACACACAGAGGATGGGAGGACTGCTGGTACTATTAGAAGAAAAGACTGGGGGACAGTAATCATCAGTGAGACAACAATTCTAATGAAACCATATTACTGATGCAAATGGTACCAAATGAGAAAATATATTTTATTAATATTAAATAGTTTGATATGGGAAACTCACATTTTGTCCTGCCCCAAAAACTTATGTTACTATCTCTGGTTGAACCTATCTTGCATGATAATGACATTGGTTTTATTGCGACACAAACAGGAGGCGGCTTCCAGACCATGTGATCTCCTGCATGAATAGTGAATATCGGCTTAATACACTGCCTGTACAGGGAGGATCAATTTCTTCAGAGGTTCCCTATTGCAGAAATATCATATAGGTAAGAAAATACTCATTCACATGCTCGCTGTGCTTATTCACTGGAGAGAGGGACTGTGGGCATGCCCATCAGCTCCTGGAGTGGTAGGCATGCCCCCAGCATGACTAAAATGGGGGGAGTGGCTTAGGCGCGCACATATAGGGCCACTTCAACAGTTTTGTCCAGGGCCACTTTAAATTCCCAATCTGCCCCTGCCTGCACCTAGCTCACATCGATGAAATGTAATATATATATCAACAGGCAACCTGGATTGCTGATAATACCATCCAAAGAAACAACAACCAATTAGTCAAGAGGTGGATATTACCAGTGGAATGTTCGTGGAATTGGCAAAGATGGTATTTGCAACTTTTGGTAGAAACCACGGTCAGCTTCAAATAGCATAAGGGTGGTCCATGATGTTGTTAGGATGGTGAATGATCCAAGGTGTCCATAGGATGTCTAATTGTTGAAATAGAACTGCGAGAGGTAGTTGGAAAAGTCTTAACGCATTTCGCTGCATCACAACATGCAGCTTCGTCAGAATCATATAATTCCATTCCGCACTATATTTGTAAATTCTTGCTGGAGTAAAAACAAGAGAATTCCACATGGAACAAATTCTGCCAGGAAAACGTACAAATATTCTAGGGAACCTTTTTTTGAAAATGTAATTCAAGTGACATATGTCTTAAAAAATAATGATTATAACCAGAAATTTGAATTAAACGCTGTTCCTGTTTTGTAAGTGGTTGCTGCATTACATCAACAGCTTGAAATTCAATTATCCCCTAAAAAAATGTTTGTTATTGTTGCTAATTAGTCCCCTCCCTGCAATGTTTGAGTGATTGTAGATACAAAATGTCATTAATAATTACAATCTGTTGGTGAACAACAGATGCTGAGATTCTATTAATGGCCCCTGTTATAATTAGAAAGTGTGACATTTTAACTAATTAGATTTGATAATCCCATGTCCTTTTTATTTTATTGTTATTAATCTAATGCAAGACTTTTAACAAAAATAAGTTGCATCTACTCGTGGGTAATTTTCCAAGTCTGTGAGGCAGGACATACTCTGTATATCATGTCTTGGAAAAGGATCGTAAAAAATCTAATAAAAGCCATAAAAGCCTAATCTTGTCAAACAGAACTGATTAATTAACCATATACTAATTGATGTGGACTGATTTAGAAGCCATCTTTCACCAGCTAGGTCACATATCAGATACTGGAAGAACCTCAATCTCCTCTTCTGCTCTTGGGGGTAGAATTACTAATTATCGGCCGGTCAATGATCGGACAGAACTCTCCTTAGTAGATGTATCCCTTGGACTTTTTTACTCACTCAGAACATGGGCAGTTGACCATGTATTTGTTACGAGCCGCCTCCACGGCTCACCCCTGCAGGTGCTGGCCATTGCCATGCCACCAGAATAGTGCGTCATGCAGGCTGCATAGGCCAATGATCCCGACAGTTGCTATGCGACTATTGATGGCCGCTTTGCTTCTTGGTCCCGGCTGTTGCCTAGCAGCCTGGGCGCTGGTGGAGATGTGCAGCTGGTCAGCTGCATCAGATTTTTCATTAGAAGCCCAGCCTTTGTGGAGACTCCTCATTGGCCTATATTTTAGTTAAAAGGCAGCCAGCCTTTCACTACATTGCTGGTTATAGCTTCTTGCCTTGGAGTTAGCCTGCTGATACTGGTGTCCACTCAGTACTGTTGGATTCTTATATCGCTGTGTGCCTAGCCAGTCAGATCTATAGTCTCATGCTTCCTACAAAACATCTATTGCTAAGTATCACCTTATTTTAATTTTGGAACCATGACATTTTTGTTTGCTATCACCTGTTACAGTCTTTTACTAAGTTCCTGCTGTTATTATCTTCGCACATATTGAACCATTTAGTCTCTTTGTATTGCAAGTTGTTTTCTACTACTACAGTCTTTATCATGTGAGCACCTGTCATTTGAATAAAACTCTACTACTGAGTTTAAGACCTGGCGGCATCTCAGTACTGGTGAGAGTATCTATATCTAAGGGAATAAGGGTGGTTGTTATAGGCAGAAGACCTCAGCATATGGTTCTAGAGGGCTTATGCAAAATAGGTAGGTGTAGCATAACGGTATTCCTTACTGTTTGCACTTTTCTCAATTCTCTGTAATACTGTCTAGTTCTTCCACAGATTCACATTTTACAGTACATGCCTTTCCACCCTTTTC
Organism: Taudactylus pleione; assembly: GCA_031769625.1. Taxonomy (NCBI): domain Eukaryota; kingdom Metazoa; phylum Chordata; class Amphibia; order Anura; family Myobatrachidae; genus Taudactylus; species Taudactylus pleione. The sequence continues at coordinate 15,542,971 of JAUIMM010000091.1, forward strand.
TGGAAAACCTGACTCCAAGCTAATCCAACATTCTATCCCAATTTACACATGCTGCCTGGCTATCTCCCCCAATCCTGCACGCTTCTACTGTATATACCACAATCGTTCTGCACTACGCCCAGCTACTAGGGCTGCTCTACCTACTTATCTAATACCCAATCCCTATATTTGCTCTATTATCTCCCTTTTACACTGCAGCCAAAACCAAGGTTATTTCCGGGATAACACGGGTTGCTGCTCAGTGTAAAAAAGGCCAGGATTGGATTCCCGGGTAGAACGACCCGGGAATGTAACTTTGGTAGTTTACTGGGATTAACACTGGAACGACCCGTGTAACCCTGCAGTGTAAACGGGTTGCCCGGGTCCTGTTTACAGCATGGGGAGATCCTGATTTCCCGGTGCTTGGAGATTATGTAATCTCTAAGCGCCTGCAGAACAGTTCCACTTGAAATGGGTGCAGTGTGAATGGCATAGACCCGGGAACAACCTGGGTCGGCGCCACAGTGTGAAAGGGGTCTGACCCAGTTTTGAACCATGTTCCAAATCCCGGGTCAGACCTGAGACTTAAGTGTAAAAGGGGTATAAGTAACAATGCTGAATCTATCTCTGCTGCTCCTTCTCCAGTTCTTTGCTGTAAAACAAACATGACTCTCACAGTTTGTCTACTCTCTCCACATGTGTAGGTCTTCTACCACTACTTCCCTTTCATATCCTGACTATTGTACTGTCATTCAACTCTCCTGTCACGAAACCGGGACTTAGTCATACATACCCAGTCCGGCAATGCTTCATTAAGGAGGGCCATTCTGTTCCAGAGCGCTGTCACTGCATTCCTCAGGGACATGGACGCAGCCATGTTGGTTCTGATCAGCTGAGCACTGGTATCCAGTCACTGCCTGTCTGCTGCACTCACATGACTGCCTTCTCCTATCCCCTATTTAAAGTTGCACCTGCCACTAGCACACTGTCGGAATAATGGGGAACATTACTCCTCTGTGTGATTGCACTCAGCTTCCTCTCAGCTGCCTCTGAATCAATCTCATCTACTGTCATCTGCAAGATATATCGACATCAGCTGTGCTGCTGGGTTGATGCGTTTTGTCTGTGAACAATGTAATTCAGAGACATATCATTGGTATACACATGTGCACTACAGATCCAATATATCGCCCATTTAATGAAACTGGCGATATATCTGTAAATGTGTACCCATCATTGCCCTGTTATTTGTATCCAGTCTGCCCCTCTTAGCCTATGTTCAAGTTGCTGCTTCTGCGATCCCAGTCCAGTTCAAGCTCTGGTTGCATTCTGGCTTAAGCTGCTGTTTATCTCCAGTCCCAGTGCGGTTCAAGCTCCAGTTCATTTCTGGTCCCAGTCCAGTTCACGCTCCGATTCCACCCCAACTCAAGCAGCTGTTCACCTTCCATTTCAAGCTCCAGTCCTAATCCAGATCAGCCTGTATATCCAGTGCCTGTGTCTTACATTCTGGATCCAGTCCAGTTCAGCTTGATTGCTACATTCCTGCTCTTGCCTATGCAGTAGTCTGAAGTATCCTGTTTATCCTATTATAGTGCTTCAAGTACCAAGTCTTCTGAGTTCAACTTACCTGCTCATTATGAGTTCAATGTGGAACATTCCTGTTTACACTTCGGACTGTATTACTGCACAGTGAGGCCCCTGTCTATCTCAACATCTTAGCTTCTACCTGTCTCCAGGACTGTCTGCTTCTCATATCATTGGTACTAACATCGATGGTGGTAGTTGTTCTAAGGGTCCTCTCACTGAGTTTCCGCTGGAGTGGTCACTCCGGGTGCTGGGGACTGGCTCTATATCTCTCTTTATGGATATAGGCTCCAGGCACCCAGGTCTTGTGCAGTCTTAGCAGATTCCAAGCAGGATAATGAACTGCTCAGTTACTCACTGTTCTGCTCCCTGAGGTCCAAAAAATTGTATCCAACTCCTATCTCCTGTGTTCAAGGCTAGGGGCCGAGTTCCCTTCAGTTGGTTCCAGGGACAAACTCATAGAGATCTTGGACATCTTAAATGGAACTAAACAATTTGCCACATGGATCCTCTCCATGAGTAGACGGCTAATCCAGTCACCTAGATTCTTGTGCCTCTCATCAGCCCAGTCCATGGGTCCTGACTCAGATATACTTATTCAAACCGTGGCTCTGCCACTCTCATATTATTCGACATCACTTTGTCTCATTGATTATCCCTCAGATTATCCTGGATTATATAATACATACTTACAGTTTTTGGTCACATCAATGGAAGGATCCTAGCCCTCACAACACGGATACTTATAAGACCAAGTTTCAATTAAATCTGCTCCTTTTTTATTTTCAGCTCTATCCATTTCTGATCTCTGCCCATCATCTGATTTCATTCACTGTCACAAACCCCGCTCACATGGCCACTAGCTATTTCCCCCACAATACCCATGATCTTCGATCCATCGGTCCTGGTTTAGCAAATGCAGCTCTTCTCTGTTTTTGTTTCCATTTAATGGATTTCTTTATTCTGGCCTCCCTGGAGCCTTTGCAATCTGGTTTTTGCACAATGCATTTTTCAAAGATTGGCCTTATCCAAGTTGCTAACGATCTACTCAAATTCAGAATGCTAAACCTAGACGTCAATGCTCTATTCTTAGCTACCTGATCTTTTGACCAATTTCTTGTGACTCAAATCATACAGCTCCTTGCTTCAGGAGCACAGAGTTGCCCTGGCGTTGCTCGTTCCTCTCTCAACACCACTTTTCTACCTCTTTTATAACATGCTCTAATGGTGTGCCCCTAGGCTTGTTTGTTTTTCTTTATATGCTGTTGCTTCGTGATTTAATCGGCTCCATTTGCCTAAAATCTTCATATACATGATGTAATCTGACACTGGAAATGCAGTGAGTCTCTGAATTAGTTTCCATATGAATTAGAGTGTCTAGAGTAGCACATTAACCACTTGCCTGGCATGGTTGTGTCAGATGCAACTACGCCAGGCTGGGCATTCCCTTACATGGTTGCATCTGATGCGATCAGTCAGAAATGCCCACTCGGTGGCTGCTGGAAGATAATATTCCAGCAGCCGTCATCTCAGAAGGATCTCCTAGCCCCTCTGCATCCTTGTATCCTCCCCCCAGTGTCTGCCGTGCAGCTCGATCTGTGTTGTGTCCACATACATCACATCTAAGAGGCTGCATACATCACACATATGATTTCTCATACATCACATCTAGAAGTCCTCATACATCACATCTAGAAGTCCTCATACATAACATCTAGGATTCCTCTTACATCACATCTAGAAATCCTCATACATCACATCTAGAAATCCTCATACATCACATCTAGGAATCCTCATACATCACATTTATAGCCATGGCCTAAAGTTTTGAGAATGACACAAGTATTGGTTTTCACAAAGTTTGCTGCTTCAGTGATTTTAGACCTTTTTGTCAGATGTTACTATGTATATTGAAGTAAAATTACAAGCATTTCATAAGTGTCAAAGGCTTTTATTGACAATTATATTAAGTTTATGCAAAGAGTCCTCATACATGAGTAAAGAATGGTACGAAAACATCCTCCAAGAGTAACTTCTCCAAACCATCCAAGAGCAGTTTGTTGAAGTACAATGCCTTTTACAGCATGTTGGAGCACCTTGCCATAAGGCAAAAGTGATATCTAAGTGGCTCGGGGAACAAAACATCAAAATTTTGAGTCAATGGCCAGGAAACTCCCCAGAGCTTAATCCCATTGAGAACTTGTGGTCAATCCTCAAGAGGCGGGTGGACAAACAAAAACCCACAAATTCTGACAAACTCCAAGCATTGATTAGGCAAGAATGGGCGGCCATCAGTCAATATGTGGCCCAGAAGTTGATTGACAGCATGCCAGGGCAATTTCAGAGGTCTTGAAAAAGAAGGGTCAACACTGCAAATATTGACTCTTTGCATAAACTTAATGTAATTGTCAATAAAAGCCTTTGACACTTATGCAATGCTTGTAATTTTACTTCAGTAAACCATGGTAACATCTGACAAAAAGATCTAAAAACACTGAAGCAGCAATCTTTGTGAAATCCAATACTTGTGTCATTCTCAAAACTTTTGGCCATGGCTTTACTGTAGGAGTCCTCATACATCACATAAGTGACCTCATACATCACATCTAGGTATCCTCATACATCACATATAGGCGTCCTCACATCTAATAGTCCTTGTGTATTACATCCAGTTGTACTCATACATTAAATCTAAGAATCCTTATATATGTATTACATCTAAGGGGTAAATTTACTAAAGTGTGAGTTTTAGAAGAGATGTTGCCCATAGCAACCAATCAGATTCTAGCTATTATCTTCTAAAAGGTGCTAGTTAAATGTTAAGTAGAATCTGATTGGTTGCTATGGGCAACATCTCTTCTAAAATTCACTTCTAAAAACTCTCACTTTAGTAAATTTACCCCCTAGAATAGACAAGACTTCTTAACATTTCATCATAGACTCCTCATACAGTACATTACATCCAGGGCTCCTCACACATTACATTTAAGACTCATACTCAACATCTAGGATCTGCTCACACAAAATAGTTAGTACTCCTTATTAAAGGTGAGTGGTTTGGTTTAGCCAAAACCCGAACATACCCGAACGTTGGGGTTCCGAGTTCAACCAAGTCCTGGCTCGGATTCCTTTGGTTTTCCAAGTAGAAATGAGTCCTGACGTATTTTGGATTGTACTTAAGTCCATCCCTTGTGATTTCAGGTGCTTTGAGGTGGTGGAATTGCCTGGAAATTAATGTTATTGATGGTAATAATACTATAGGAACAAAAACAGGTCCAAGTTACATGATTTTAGCTATTTCTATTCATTTTTAAATAAATCCAATACCAAAACACGGGTGTCTGCACACATCTCTACCCCTAATGCCGTACATATGGGACTCTTCATACAGTAACCACAATGTTATATTCGTAGATTTCATTACAGCACATTACATGTTTGCAATAGGATTACATTGACCTGTATTTTAATGACATTGCAAAATGCTAATTTGTTCAGTGTCTGCATTATTGTTTTCTTTGTAATTCCTACTTACTGTAATGAAAGCTAGGGAGGTGCGATCAGTTTCCTTGGCCCGTGACATCTGCCTTATTTAATTACTTAGCACCACTCTTGTGTAACCAATAGCCCAATAAATCCCACTTTAGTTTTGTGAGCAGGTGACAGGGTTCAGTGAGCACCTTGGGGCTAGCATAGTGTAATACCCTACAACAGAAGAGAAATATCACAGAGCACCAGCCAGTCCCACACGGAGATTCAGCTGTCACTCGCTGCTAGTTATTGGGAACCACCGGGACTCAATTATTTGCTGAACCTTTCCTTGACCACTTTTGACTATAATTTCTCACTGTTTACTATACACTTCATTGTCTCTATTACACGGTACCAGCCTGATATAAAGCACCTGCTGTCTGTCTGTCTTATGGTCTCTGCTGCTGCTCTGTGGGCACATTTATCCTAATCCTATATCTGATGTACAGTACATTGGGTCCCAATCAGAGAGGGACACCAATCATGTCGTGACTGCGATTCCGTACACAGCGGATTTGCGAAAATACACTAATGACTTAGGTGATGTCTTGTGCACAGAGGTACCCACTTCCAGAAACATCGGTCACACATCGAAACTCCGAGCAAGCCTATGCTGTCTCAGACAGAGCGGCTCTCCTAAGACGCCGGGGCCTCTACAGCTGCGATCGAATTCGCAGAGGTTCACTAGAGCACACCCAGAAAACTGTCCCAACACGCCTGCGTATTTCTAACCACTCCCCGTTACCTCCTGCAAATGCTGACTATGCGACTAAAGTCTCTCTGTGACCACCATCGCTAATCCATCGCCGCACGTGCGCAGTGTGGCTTTGACACATGCGTATTGGCAAAAAATAAACGCTACACTGCGTGCAGCATCGACATTGCGCCAATCTTTGAATCAGGCCCATTGTCTCCTCTTCAAACAACATCAATTTTCTCTATAGATTATAAGCTCTTATGTACAGACCGCCAGCATCAGTCTATTGTAGACTCTCTCCACTGAAACTTTTGTAAACTTGCCCAGAAGTAGAGTAGTGCCCGGAGCATCTTCAGGATGCTCTGCAGGGCTGTTGAGGCTGCAGTTTCCATGTCTGGAGTGTCCATAAGAGCGGCGTTTAGGTGCCGCCCACAGGGCTCGGCGCTCTGTGAGGTGGCACCACTCGGACACCCCTAGTTATGGACCTGTAGGGTACTATACTCTACTACCATTGGCATTGAGCCTTTTTTGAGTGTTGGGTACCACTGACAGATGGAACTGTGATATGAAGTTGTTACTTGTGACTTCATATAAGCTTTAAAGATTGTATTTTTATGTATGGAGATTACATAAAAATATGCTGGGGGGTTGGCCCAAGTGTCAATCACATATTGTGTAGTCTATCACATTAAAAGGGACGTGTGAACAGAGTCTTTAAGATATCTTGCCTTACTGGGCCTAAAGCTAGGTACACGCATATATAGTTATCTGGCCAATCATCCCATATAGACTGATCGGCCCGATGATTGTACTGTATAAGAGCCTCATTCAGAGACGTATGCTGACCTAATCCCAAGTTTTTCAGTCAGTGTATTTATTTTAGTATAACATTTAGTATTATTAATTTATGTGATTGGCATAGGTGTTTTTCCCAACAGCCGATAATAGGTTTAATATATATATATATATATATATATATATATATATATATATATATATATTAGAATTTTTCTGTACTTAATTTAAAACAATTGAGGTGGATTGATTTCCACCTTCATATATATTAAAGAAAAAAAATATATATTTTTAAAATTTAACCTAAACTTGTACAAGATTAATGAAATAATTGGATGGAAAAATAAAATACTCAGGTGGATGCTTATAAACAGGAATTGGTGAAATACAAGAAAGAAAAATTAGCCAAAGTCAGTTTGGGACTATGATGTACAAAGTGTATACACCTGGGCCACTGGCAGAGCTCCCTCAAGGAATCGCAACCTTTACAAAATTAGATTTACTAAAATCTTTTTCTTATGACACTGAATTGTCAAGTGGTCATAAAACCTCTCAGAGGGACCAAGGATCATTGCCATCTACTTCAACACAGAAGCCCCCTTTAGGGGTTACAACCACCGCAACACACGATGTAGGACAAGGTCCTATACGACACGCGGGGGTTAAGGCAAGAAGAAAGAAGTCATACAACAGAAAGACCTAGGGGCCTAGTCATCAACACTAAGATAACAGTTTTAAGGACATTTTCCTTCATTTCCGTTTTTTTTTAGTATTTATGAAGACACTTAGCACAGGAGATATCACTGATATCTCCTGGTTAAGTCCGCCTGCGTTAATTTCCACACTCCCCATACATTAGTACATTAGTACGGGGATATGGAAATTATGCTATTCATCAAATTCCGAAAATTATTTATTTTCGGAATTTGATGGTGTCACTATCCGCCACTCTCAGGTGGCCTATAGCGGGTTACACTTACCTGCTGTCAGCATGAGCAGGTCCTCCTCAGCTCCCTCCGGTGCTCCCTGGTCCCTCCTCTGGCTTCGGTGGCTGCTCTGACACTGTGTTCTCCCGGCAGAACACAGTAAAGTTTAAAATAAAAAATCTAAACTTTACCGTGTTCTGTCGTGAGAACAGTGTCAGAACATCCGCCGGAGATGGCTACAGCGGCCAGGTAGGTGGGGGACAGGGAGGGGGCTTTTGTGAATGTAACGACGCATGCGCAGCACTGATTACAGCTGTGGTAAGTTAGAGCAGACAGGGAAAACTATCTATTTCCCGAGAAGCTGTCATTGCAAAAATGACAGCTTTTCGGAATAGATAGTTATGGGGAGGAGGAATGAAGAATTCCTCTGGTAATTAGGTAGAACTCCATGCGAGTTCTAAACCTAATTACCTCTATCAAATTTTTAGTAATGATGAATAGGCTCCCTAGTAATTAATCTTTCATCCCATGTTTTGACTTTGCTTTGTACCGACAAATACATTTAATGCATTTGATTGGAAAGCAGAGTTGTGGCCTTTTAACAGGAACTTGAGACAGAAAGAATTCCTTGGTGATGCCTCTGGTAAAAAGGGGAGAGGGGAAAGAAAACTCTCATGAATGGGGCACACTATATCAAAAATGGAAATTGGATAAAATTAAAAATTAACTTTTATTTGTAAATAATTAAAATAATTGATATTAAATAGGCAACAGAAAAACAGCTGACATGACATGAAAAAATAAATAAAATGACAGTGACTTAGTTCAAGGTTCACCTGTGTATAGAAACTGATTGATATTACAGGGTATCCAAATAGCTAATCTATTAAAGTGCTCTGTGCAAAAGGACTGTGCAAAGTGTTCAAACCTTAGCATAAAATAGTGGATGTCTTGCCATTAAAGACAATGCTTATAGTATACGCCTGCAAAGTTCATAGTAATGCAAGGCACCTCTATAACACATTCAATAACCATTTATCACTATCTATAATAAATATAAAAAATGTCCCATAAAGTGACATGTGCAAGTACAAATGTTATAGATAATAAATTATTACACCAACAAGAACAATTTAAACAAATAAATAAATTAATATATCAGCAAATTCATAAGAAGGAAAAAACTGCTTGTGATAAAAAAAATAAAAATAAATCAAAATTAATAATCTGTAATAAAATATAACAGATCTAATAATTCAATCTCCTATATTGATGTAAAACATCAAACCAATTGTAAATGGCGAAAATTATCACATATATTGAAAACAAATTTCTTGATATAAAATAAATCATTTATAAGTCACTGCATCAATGTTGTAATCACTTAGATACAGTGACAACCACGTACCTCATTAATCTATCCCTATATTGGGAAACAAGTTATCGGCATCCATCAGTATATAGACAGTTGAATTGTCATCTCCCCTATACAGATAGTTGCAGGTAGAAATAATAGTACCTGTGTACTTATCAGTCCAGAGATCTGCTGTAACCAGTCTTACTGTTGCATAGGCCTGGTAATGAGAGTCCCTGTTCTGCGGCACAGTGAAAAAAGACAACAGTACTTTCTCTGCTGTCAGCGCGGGTAGTGTAGTCACCCTGTTACATCAGCATTGCAGGGTGAAACTACAAAGGCGGTGACTGATGAGAGTCTAGTGAAGAGAGAAAGAGAAAAGATACCTGTCAGTGGGGGCAAGGAGAGAGCGCCTGCTTGTTAGCTGTGGTCCGTGGTGAGAGGAGTCCCTGTGCGCACAGAGACCCCTGCTGATAACGTGGCCCGACGCGTGTTTCGCCTAGCGGCTTTCTCAAGGAGGCACACATGTTGCTAAGCAAGCTGGATGTAAATACATCCGGCTCACTTGTAATTGGTCAGCAGATGCCTCTGGTACTAAGAATGAAACTAAGCAATGTCTTAAGTTCAAATCTACTTTTGAAGCACAATCAACCAGAGCATCTTTACACTGTTTTACCAGAATGGTTGGCCAAAAAAGTGGTTAATAATGTAAACAGGGATTCCCAAACATGGTCCTCAAGGCACACTAAAGCTGGCCACACACTAGACCAACTTACATCCAACCAGCCAACTAGTTGATTGGTTGGAATGAAAATCTGGTAAGGAATGAAAATGACAATGAGCACTTTGCTCCCAAACGCCGGAAAATAGACAAAAACTGTTGTTTGAACAAATTGTTTAGATCAAACATTTAACAAACTTGTCTGACGACCACTTTCATCTGTTTTCTGGCATTTAGGAGCAAATTGCTGATCATCATTTACTCCCATACGTTACCAGATTTTCATTCCAACCAATCAACTAGTTGGATGGTTGGATGAAAGTTGGTCTAGTGTGTGGCCAGCTTAACAGTCCAGGTTTTAAGGGTAGCCATACTTGAGCACAGGTGACTTAATTAGTACTTCAGCTGTTTTGATTTAACCATCTGTGCTTTAGCATGGATATCACTAACACCAGGGCTGTTAGTGTGCCTTGGGGATCGAGGTTGGGAATAACTGATGCAAATAAACAGACACATCTGTATTCAAGTATGTTTAGAAGCCAGTTGTATGCCGTGAAAGTATTAAGTGACAAAAAATGAATAATAATACACCTTGCAGATAAGAGGGGCAATTGTACTACAGGACACCCAAGCATATTGTGCAGAGATATATTGTTAATTAAATGACAGTAAGGTGTATAAACAGTTTACTGAGGATCCAACCATGACTTTCCAACAAGAATCGCAAAACTTTTTGACTGAGACTGAGCCATTCAAATACATTCCTGATACAATTAAAGTGGTTATTGCAACAGCATCCAATGATTCCATTAATTTACACACTACCTAAAGTTCATAAAAGCCTTGCTTGCCCCCTGGGTAAGCCCATTATTTCAGCCAGAAATTCCCAGCTCCACTCAATATCGAAAAACCTGGACGTCTTCTTACAGCCGCTTATTTAGATGGAACATTATTTCCTTAAAGGCACTACATCTCTATTGGTCAAACTGCTGCAGTTAAAACATTTACCATCGTCTTTACTGTTATGCATGATAGATGTGCTCAATCGTTGTACTAGCATTCCCCATCAAGAAGGATTGAATTATTCAGCACCATTTTTTCTGAAATTGCTGGAATTAACCAGAAATTATTTTTATTTTAATGGTAAATTGTTCAAGGCTGTGCCATGGGATCAAATGTGTCTCCTTCCCTGGTGAACATCTGTATGTTTGACAATGAAAAAAGTTATTTGGATATCACGCTGGACACATTTTATCAGAGAGGATATCAACTGAGTGAACCCCAAAGCTAAGTGTGAGGCCTTGGCTGTCTCACAAAGTGAAAGTCTTTCGAGTTTACGCAAAACTTAGGACAAACAACAAAACAGAATGATTTTCATGAATCTCAAATATACCTCGGCGCTTATTGGGAACTCTTAATGAGAATTGCTCAGAGGATGTAGCTGCCAATTTGCAGGATTGGAGTTTGCCTGTCTCCAATACAAAAAGAGCTAAAACAGGAATATACTGCAAAGGCGCTTAAACCACCATGAACCAATGATTCCAATAAAATACATTTATTAAATATATAAAATATACACATAGAAACAAACTTATTGCTTCTGGGAGTACATAAATACTAACACATAACATTCAGTAAATCAATAATGTTAGAGCATAAGGACTTGTATCCAATAGATAGTAATAGCGTATAAAAGTACAATGTTGCTAATTCCAAAGGGAAAAAGTGGTAAACAGTCTCAAATAAGAAACTAAGTGGCAAGTCGCTAGTATCCAAATGTTGTGATCTAAATATCTTCCACAGATGTACAGATAGTAAGTTCCAAAGTAGAGTGTAGTAATAATCCTTTAGATGTAAATAGGATACATTGGAAAAAGCGCATAGGAGAAATCCTTGTTACTAACGGCAGCGCAACCCTCTTTATCAGACTTCGGTCTGTGATTCCGCTTGGTAATTAGGAAATAGTGAGGTGTGCCGGGCTGGCGGTAACGGACAATATAGGCAGGCTCAGAACAGTCACTCCTGAAAAGCCGCCGGGTCCCCGAGTAGATCTTGGGCCACACCGGGTCTCCGTATGTAGGATCTCCATCAGACTGGTAGACGCTTGCTCCAGCAAACTGAATTGTCAGGCAATCTGACTGGATAAGGTATGCAGTAGGTGCTCCAACGTGGAAGACACATATAGCTTTGACGCGTTTCCCCGTGGTACAAGGCTTTTCAAGAAGCAGGTTTTCATGAATGCATTTTCTACTTAGCTCTATATAGGAAATACAACATGTCAATTCCGAGAGAGAACGAAGCAGCACCGTTCTGCCATCTGATTAGCACTAAATAGTAGAGAAAGTGACCAGCCAAAGGCACGCCACTTTAAAGATAATAAACATTAATTGGCAACGTTATGCTATAAAATGTTGGAGAATGTTATGTAATTAAACTTGTTCTTTGTTCAGGTTTATGGTTCCTGATGAAAATATCTAATTAAAGAGATTGAAACGTTTGAATCTAGAGAAGACCTGTCTATGAATTATTGAACTGCTATAAGCCCTGTGAGAGCCGCCTACAGTATCTTGGTTAATTATGGTGGAAATCCTTCTACCCAGGGAGGGCACCAATGCAAGGAAGTGTTTTCATAAGCGGAGTGCAAGTCTATTGGACATATATATATATATATATATATATAAAAAAATAAGGAGGTGAGAAAAGGCGCTCTCTGGTGTAGTATTTTAGAAATATTTGAATTTTCAAGATAAGTATTTCAAGTACCTTCATCAATTAAAAAATAAAAAAACAGGCACATCAGGGGTCTTAGTGTGGAGCCAGCGTGTACTCGTTCTCAAAAAGAATCCCAGAATCGACAGATAACTTTATCAAGTGTGCCCTCGGAATTCTGAAACAATCACTTTGGTTCCGCTCCTCCCCGTACATTCAATGGTGGAACCTCCTCACACCTCCTCTCGCCCTGCCGCTGCTGCATCCAAATATACATATGATGCATGCAAGGCGGCACTCCAAGGACTCAAAGAAGGAATGAAGTCAGGCTGTGTCAAGTTCTGTGTACATATATACAGAAAGAATATGCTTGAACGCAAGTGCAGTTTCATCCAGAATGTCCTTGTGGAACTAAAAGTCCAAATATAGATTGCTTAATTCATTTGCAGGCTGCAATCCACATCCATAGGAAAAACGGTGTCAGTCTGCTTGCACACTGCTTGTTATCAGTTGTTGTCTTCCCTAAGGCGTAGGGGCATGGAGACTCTATGGAGGAACTTGGTGCTTTGCTGGAGAATCCATTATACTGTACTTGTTAACCTGCGGACTAACCGCCATTGTTGGTACGCATACTATTTTTCAGTGCCTGATTGCTAAAATAAAAATGTTATACTTTTAATGCACTTTTAATGTGGCGCCCCCTTTATTCAGTTTTCTAGATACAGTTTATTTAACTAAACAAGATAAAAAGTGACTAGGCGTCCAAGCATTGCTTACATAATTACCAGAACATAGAAAATTAACAGAGAATATAAAGACAATAAATAGAAAAAATAAAATACAATGAATAATAATTTAAATAAAATATGCAAATTTCAATTTAAAAATGGGAAATCTGAAATTGGTTTATCTCTCAGTTAGGTTTAGGAAGGTCCATGAAGCCAGGATAGCACACTCCCAATGCGTTTCATCCTCTTATCTGGACTTCATCTCCTTGATGTGGACTTATATTTGGCACTGTGATCATCTATTGTTTTTTATATTGTGACACAGTCAGATTAGGGGTCCCTCTCCTGGGTAGAGGTCTTCTTCCTTACACACACAGCAGCTGGGAAACAGTACGCCAGTCTGGATTTGAGTACAAGCTGGTCGGTGCCAGTCTTTATTGTGCAAAACAGAAACAACAAAAAGAAACCATAAACATAAATCCTAGCCCTGGCTGGGCTCTAACTTTACAGGTGGTTCCATCACTACCAGAACCTGGCAGGGCCTAATGCCCTCACCAGCAACAAAGGCACAGCACAACACTCACGGATAGGTTTTTCAAGTTTCTCTGAGCAAACTCCCTGCCTGCTCTCCCAGGTGAGACACTCAGCCCTATACACACTAGGCTTATATTGGCCACTCTCAGGTGGAAACCCTAACAAGCCTGTTACCAGGCTGCAAGGCCCAAAACTTGGAGTGGCCGTGGGTGGAGCCCTCCCTCTCCTCTCACCCACAACCCCCAGGTCCCAAACCGGCTTTTCAAAAAGCCGAGACTCAAGCCTGCTACACTGCAGACTTTCTCCTGGGGGTTTAAAACACATAAGACAGGAATCTGGGACAAATGTACCTGCCACAGACCACTTTACCAGTGATCCTATCACATATCCCCCCCCTTTGTTTCGACCTGTGGGGCGGAACAACTGAAGCCCCCAAACAATGAACGCGTGACAACGCATCTGCATTGGCCAGCTGGCTTCCTGGCCTGTGTTCCACTGAAAATTTCAAAGTTTGTAACGCCAAGAACCATCTCGTAATTCTCGCATTACTGTCCTTATTTTCGGACATCCACTTCAAAGGGGCACGATCAGTGATCAATTTGAACTTTCTTCCAACCAAGTAGTACCTGAGAGCCTCTAACGCCCACTTTATAGCCAACGCCTCCTTCTCCACTGTGGCATAGTTTCTCTCATGTACATTCAACTTTCTGCTTAGATAGAAAATAGGGTGTTCCTCACCCTCCTTGTTCTGGGACAGGACCGCTCCTATACCTACTTCTGATGCATCGGTTTGTACTATGAATTCCCTGTTAAAATTAGGAGTCATCAGGACTGGTTGGGAACACAACGCTACTTTCAACTCCTGAAAAGCTTTCTCTGCCTCAGGACTCCATTCTACCATGACTTTTTGTTTGCCTTTGGTCAGGTCAGTCAGTGGGACTGCCATGGTGGCAAAGTTGGGTGTAAACCTCCTGTAGTACCCCGTAATTCCCAAGAAGGCTCTCACCTGCTTCTTATTCAGAGGCCGTGGCCAGTTTTGTATGGCATCAACCTTATTGAGCTGAGGCTTTATCAGGCCTCTGCCAATGGTGTATCCCAGATATTTTACTTCCTCCATGCCTAGACAACACTTTTTTGGGTTGGCTGTCAAACCTGCCTTATAGATGGAGTCCAACACTGCTTGTACCCTGGGTAAGTGAGACTGCCAATCAGGACTATGAATGACCACGTCATCCAGATAAGCAGCCGCATACCGTCTATGGGGCCTTAGAATCCTGTCCATCATTCTTTGGAAGGTAGCAGGTGCCCCATGTAGCCCGAAGGGCAACATCTTGTACTGAAACAAGCCCTCTGGCGCTGAAAAAGCTGTCTTTTGTTTGGCGCTCTCGGTTAACGGTACTTGCCAATACCCTTTGGTTACTTCAAGAGTGGTTAAATACCTTGCCGTCCCTAGTCTCTCAATCAGTTCATCCACTCTTGGCATCGGGTAGGCATCGAATTTTGAAACACTGTTCAACTTTCGGAAGTCATTGCAGAAACGCACACTCCCGTCAGGCTTTGGAATCAACACAATGGGACTTGACCATTCACTATGTGATTCTTCAATAACCCCTAACTCTATCATATTTTTAATTTCTTTCGACACTGATTCTCTTTGTGCTTCTGGTAACCTATAGGGCTTTAGATTAACTTTAACCCCTGGGTCAGTGACTATGTCATGTTTAATGACCGAGGTTTTCCCAGGTACGTCAGAGAACAGCACCCTATTTCTGATCAGAAACTCCTTGACCTCTTGTTGTTGAATTGCCGACAGAGTTTTTGCCACTGTCACTTCGGGAACTAAGGGCCCTGGATTTACTGGAGGGGCTCGGACGGCCGACAGTACCGTTCTATCTTTCCAGGGCTTTAACAGATTTATATGGTATATCTGTTCCGGCTTTCTTTTCCCCGGCTGGTACACTTTGTAATTGACCTGTCCCACTCTTTCTAAGATTTCAAAGGGCCCTTGCCATTTAGCCAAAAGTTTATTCTCCACAGTGGGAACCAACACTAACACTCTGTCCCCAGGAGCAAAGCTGCGTAACCGAGCATTGCGGTTGTATAGCCTCTGCTGTGCCTATTGAGCCTGTTCCAGGTGCTCTCTCACTATCGGCACTACCGCAGCAATTCTCTCCTGCATTTGAGAAACATGCTCAATCACCGTTTTGTAAGGACTAGACTGCCCCTCCCATGTCTCTTTGGCAATGTCTAGTAACCCCCTTGGGTGTCTCCCATACAACAAGTCGAAGGATGAAAACCTGGTGGAGGACTGGGGAACCTCTCTTATGGCCAACAATAAATACGGCAATAAGTAATCCCAATCCCTACCATCCTTGTCGACCACTTTCCTAAGCATGTGTTTTAACGTCTTGTTAAACCTCTCGACCAGCCCATCGGTTTGGGGGTGATAAACCGAAGTTCTTAACTGTTCGATTTTGAACAGGCGGCATAACTCTTTCATGACTTTTGACATAAACGGTGTACCCTGGTCAGTTAGTATCTCCTTAGGTATACCCAGCCTGCTAAAGACATGAACTAGCTCTCTGGCAATGGTCTTGGTTGACATATTGCGCAATGGGATCGCTTCCGGGTACCTGGTAGCGTAATCCATTATGACCAGAATATACTGGTGTCCCCTGGCAGACTTCATTAAGGGTCCAACCAAATCCATCGCTATTCTTTCAAACGGCACCTCTATAATAGGCAATGGAACTAGTGGACCCTTAAAATGTGGCCTGGGAGCATGATACTGACACTCAGGGCAGGATGCGCAAAAGTCAGTTACCTCTTTATGAAGCCCGGGCCAGAAAAACCTCTGCATTATTCGCTCAGTGGTTTTCTCTACCCCTAGATGGCCTGCCGTTATATGACCATGGGCCAGATCCAACACTGTTCTTCTGTAGGCTTTGGGAACTATTAGTTGTTCCACAACATCTTCCCCCTTCTTAGTCACCTGATATAACAAATCCTGACACATTGCCATGTGGGGATAGGACAAAGGACTATCAGGGTCTACGTGTTTACCATCAACTACTTTTACATTCTCCCTGGCTTTTACCAAAGTAGGGTCATTCAACTGCTCCACGGCAAAGACCTCTCTTCTGACCTCTAAATCAGGCAGACGATCAACTGGCCCAACAACACTTCCCACCTCAATGGGAGGCACATCAGTTGGTGGGCCACCGTCACGCTCCGCATTCTCTAGTTCGCCAATCATAGTAGAAAAAGGGAATAACTCTGGCTCTGAAGAAACTCCCTCCTCCACTACATCGACAACCTTCTCAAATGGATCGGGGTTGTTCACTTCTGGAACAAAACGGCTTTCCCACAACTTCCAGAAGTGAGCAAAGTCTCTCCCCAATATTGCATCGTACATCAGACCATGCACCAAACCCACAGAAACTATAGCAGAGCCACATGGTGTCTCGATGTTCACCTCGGCAGTAACATAATATCGAGTATCCCCATGTATGCAGGTCACACCAACAGTTTTCCCCTTATGCCTCAAGGGGTTCACCAGCTCAGCTTTCATAAGTGTCACCAAGCTACCAGAGTCTAACAGTGCCTCTACTCAGTTGCCATCTACAGTGAGTACACACATGTGCTTATCAGTCTCAGCCTGCCGGTCAGCCGTACAGGCTGTCTGTGCAAAGAAAGACCCCCTGCGGTAGACATGAGCAGTATCACATTGCATAGGTTCAGTTGTAAGTGAACAATTAGCGGCAATATGGCCAAAGCCACCACATCGGAAACACTGAGTCATATTAATGTCTAGTCGTTTACGGGGCAAGAACCTTCCTGGCCTGGCAGGCCTGTCTCCAGGTCCTACACCCTCAGTCTTAGGTACATTCCACCGCCCAGCACCCTTCTCCCCTGGAACAGTCTTACCAGTGTCTGTGGGAGTTCGCCAGTGCGCCATCGGGGCTCGGTGGGGCATACTCATCAGCTCCTCAGCCGCCACGTACCTCTCCACCAGCTCGACCAACTGGTCCGCGGACTTAGGGTCTGCATGGCTCACCCACTTGCGCAGAGTCGCAGGTAACGATCGCAGGTACCGGTCCATCACAACCCTTTCCACGATCTGTGGTCCCGTCAGCGTCTCGGGCTGTAGCCATTTTGAGGGCAGATGGACGAGGTCATGCATCTGTGAACGTGGAGGCTTGTCCATATGGAACTCCCAGCGGTGGACCAGTTGGGCACGAACAAAGGTGGTGACTCCCAAGCGAGTTAGGATCTCCTGTTTTAGTTTTTTATAGTCCTTGGCATCAGCCAGGCATAAGTCGAAATAGGCCTTTTGTGGCTCCCCAGACAAAAAAGGTGCCACCAGACTTGCCCACTGCTCCTTGGGCCAACTCTCCCTTTCGGCCGTTCTTTCAAATGCGGTGAGATAGGCCTCCACATCATCGCCCGAAGTCATCTTTTGGAGGAAGTGACTGGCTCGTATGGAGTGAGTGGTGGTGGGAGGACCAGTAGTAACATCTCTGGGCCAGGCGACCAGGTGCTGTACCACCTCTTTTATGGCCTGGCTGTTTTCCGCTAAGGCCTGGCGGGTTTCCTCGATGGCAACCTGTTGTTGCCTCTGGGCTGTCTCCAAGGCCAACAGTTGCACCCTGGTGGATTCCTGCAGAGCCCTGGTAGATTCCTGCTGAGCTGCTGTAGCTTGGAGCAAGGCCTTAATAATGTCCTCCATTTTGTCCTGGGGTGTAGGTTGGAAGCTGAACCTTGCCTCTCTGAGCATGGGCTGACGCCTCCTCTATGGGACTCCAAGGACACAGCGTTATTTCCACACTCACAAATTGGGTGTCTGTCCCTTTAATTTTTAAACGGAAAGTTTTCCTCTCGCTGCAACTTCAGTGTGTGTGGGTGCCCGCATTCTCCACCATATTGTGACACAGTCAGATTAGGGGTCCCTCTGATGGGTAGAGGTCTCCTTCCTTACACACACAGCAGCTGGGAAACAGTACGCCAGTCTGGATTCGAGTACAAGCTGGTCGGCGCCAGTCTTTAATGTGCAAAACAGAAACAACAAAAAGAAACCATAAACATAAATCCTAGCCCTGGCTGGGCTCTAACTTTACAGGTGGTTCCCTCACTACCAGAACCTGGCAGGGCCTAATGCCCTCACCAGCAACAAAGGCACAGCACAACACTCACGGATAGGTTTTTCAAGTGTCTCTGAGCAAACTCCCTGCCTGCTCTCCCAGGTGAGACACTCAGCCCTATACACACTAGGCTTATATTGGCCACTCTCAGGTGGAAACCCTAACAAGCCTGTTACCAGGCTGCAAGGCCCAAAACCTGGAGTGGCCGTGGGTGGAGCCCTCCCTCTCCTCTCACCCACAACCCCCAGGACCCAAACCGGCTTTTCAAAAAGCCGAGACTCAAGCCTGCTACACTGCAGACTTTCTCCTGGGGGTTTAAAACACATAAGACAGGAATCTGGGACAAATGTACCTGCCACAGACTACTTTACCAGTGATCCTATCACAATATATATATGTATATATAAACAAGACAAGAAGGCGCTGATAGTGTAGTATTTTCAAAACCTGTTTGGTTATTATGGTAAGTATTGTGCATACATTAAATAAGAATATTTAAGCTTATCTCAATTCCACTTTGGTCGATGGTATGATGAATCAAGACCCAATACTTCTTTAAAGCCTCCAATATTGGAATGCAGCCCAGCACCAAAAACAAGATCAGAAAAAACTCATAGACTTTATCACAAAAGTAAGGATTAAAAACACGTACATGAAAACCACTTGACACAATGCATGTAAACAAATATGAATCACCCAACCCGGGATCTGGGTAGTTAAATCAGAGTGGTACCGAATTCTGGGAACTCCATACAGCCGTGGTATTTCTTCAATGGGTACAAGCTTTGGAAAACCGTGAGCAGGAACCTCCAATGGGTTTCGTTTGAACCAAACTTCCTCCCTGAGATAAAGTCGATACATATTACCCTATGAGTTTTTTCTGATCTTGTTTTTGGTGCTGGGCTGCATTCCGATATTGGAGGCTTTATACAATCGATCAAAGTGGAATTGAGATGAGCTTAAATATTCTTATTTAATGTATGCACAATACTTACCATAATAACCAAACAGGTTACTACACTATCAGCGCCTTCTATTCTTGTTGTTTGTATCTTCCTTAGATCCATTACCTGGCAAGGATCGCACAAGAGGAGCAGCGATATATTTATTTGAGTGTTATTTCTTCTATAAGTGTATGATCAATAGCGCATTGAGGGTTTGTTACATTGAGATATATTCATAAATTTGCAATTCAGCAGGATTCACTCACCAGGGCTTCTTACTGTAGAAAAGATAATCTTACTTTATTACATCACATCAATAGTGTCATAGTCGACGTTTCGACCATCGACTACGCGCCCTTTCTCAAGACACCACCCGTGCAGAGGACGGGTGCTTGTTTCTGTCCTCTGCACGGGTGGTATCTTGAGAAAGGCCGCGCTTTGACGGTCTAAACGTCGACTATGACACTAAAGTCAGATTATCTTTTTCTGCAGTAAGAAGGCCTGGCGAGTGAATCCTGCTGAATTGCAAATTTATGGATTTGGTGCCGCTGGAGGTATCACCCTGGTGTTTTGCTACAGAGTGTGCTGGTTGCTATTTTGTGTGGATATATTATATATATATATATATATATGTATATACAGTACTGTGCAAAAGTTTTAAGCAGGTGTGGAAAAAATGCTGCAGAGTAAGAATGATTTCAAAAATAGAAGTGTTAATAGTTTATTTCTATCAATTAATAATGCAAACTGAATGAGCAGAAGATAAATCTAAATCAATATTTGATGTGACCACCCTTTGCCTTCAAAACAGCATCACTTCTTCTAGGTACACTTGCACAGAGTTTTTGAAGGAACTTGGCAGGGAGGTTTTCCAAACACGTTGGAGAACTAACCACAGATTTTCTGTGGAAGTCGGCTTGCTCAAATCCTTCTGTCTCTTCATGTAATCCTAGACAGACTCGATGATGTTGAGATCAGGGTCTGTGGGAGCCATATCATCACTTCAAGTACTCCTTGTTCTTCTTTACGCTGAAGAAAGTTCTTAATGACATTGGCTGTATGTTTGGGGTCGTTGTCCTGCAGCAGAATACATTTTGAGCCAATCAGATGCCTCCCTGATTGCATGATGGATAAGTACCTGCCTGTATTTCTCAGCATTGAGGACACCATTAATCCTGACTAAATCCCCAACTCAATTTTCTGAAATGCAGCTCCAAACTTGCAAGGAACCTCCACCATGCTTCACTATTGCCTGCAGGATCATTCTTGTACCGCTCTCCAGCCCTTCGGCGAACAAACGGACTGCTGTTACAGCCAAATATTTCACATTTTTACCCATCAGTCCAGAGCACCTACTGCCAGTTTTCTGCACACCAGTTCCTATGTTTTTTGTGACTCGCTTGGCCTTGTTTCCACGTCAAAGGTATGGCTATTTGGCCGCAATTCTTCCATGAAGACCATTTCTGGCCAGACTTCTCCGAACAGTAGATGGGTGTACCTGAGTCCCACTGGTTTCTGCCAGTTCTGAGCTGATGGCACTGCTGAACATCTTCCAAGTTTGAAGGGAAGTAAGCATGATGTGTCTTTCATCTGATGCACTAAGTTTCCTTGGCCGACCACTGCGTCTACGGTCCTCAACGTTGCCCATTTCTTTGTGCTTCTTCAAAAGAGCTTGAACAGCAAATCTTGAAACCCCAGTCTGCTTTGAAATCTTTGCCTGAGAGAGACCTTGCTGATGCAGTATAAATACCTTGTGTCTTGTTGCTGTGTTCAGTATTGCCATGGTGTATGACCTGTGGTATGAAACTGTTTTCCACAACCTCACCTTTGTAGCAGAGTTTGGCTGTTCCTCACCCAAGCCTCCTACACAGCTGTTTCTGTTTCAGTTAATGACTGTGTTTCAACCTACATATGAAAATTATCACCTGTTTGGTATGATTGGTTTATCTTACACCTGGCAATAATTCTACAAAATCCCTCACTTTGTGCAAGTGTACCTAGAAGAATTGATACTGTTTTGCAAGGTCGTAACACCAAGAGGGAGATGTACTAAGCTGTGGAAAGTGATAAATTGGAAAGTGATAAACCACCAGCCACTCAGTTCCTAACTGTCAACTTACAGACTGTGTTTGAAAAATGAAATTTAGGAGCTGATTGGTTGGCAGTTTATCACTCTCCAATTTATCACTTTCCAGAGCTTAGTAAATCTGCCTCAAAATATTGATTTGATTTAGATTTTTCTTCTGTTCATTCACTTTGCAGTTTAATTGATAAAAACAAACTATTAACAGTACACATCTATAATTGAAAGCATTCTTACTATGCAGCATTTTTTCCTCACCTGCCTAAAAGTTTTGCACAGTACTGTGCATATATATACAGTATATATACCCAGTGTATATTAATATTTTGTATTCATATGGAGCTACAAGGGTTATGCAGCGCCTTACAAAGCAGGTAAGCAGAGGCAGTGCAAATCAAACAACAAAGAGTAAAACATTGCAGAACAGAAGATACAAGCTATAAACAGTGTGTCATGTGTAGTTACAATACCCACAGTAGTAGTGAACTCAAAGGTTAGGTTCCATCATTGGCATTGGTGGGAGATGATAGTATAAGTGAAGGAGGGAAAAGTACATGAAGGAATAGGGGCCAGACTGTGAGCTGAAGAAAGTGTTAAACAGACAGGAGTGACACAGAGGGGGCAGACAGCGAGCGAGAATATAGAGTGGTGGGCACTTACTAAGGATGAGAGCTGGAAGGAAATCGGTTTTGAGAGCCCATTCGAGAGTATGAAGAGAGATGGGTAAAACATGATTTTAAGAGTTATAATTTAATACTGTGTTAAAATACAATGAATCAACATGATCACTGTAATAAAAAAAGGAAGTAAATATATGAATTATCTGCTCCACTTTATAGATCAGTAAATATATGAATTATCTGCTCCACTTTATAGATTACAATCATAGGTGTAGAGCTAGTCTGTCGGTAATTCCTGCAGTTCCATATTGTACATGAATCAGTACTTGAAGTTCTAAGTCCACAAATCGTGTGTGAAGTTTATATACAGTATACATGTATAACGGAGGTAATGTGAGACTGTGGGGACTTTAAAGTAAGTGCTTGGCTTTGAGACAAATGTAAAGAGCACATTTGGCAGGATATTTTTGGAAACTGTAAAAAAAAAAAGCAATGGGAAAAAGACCCCTGTACATCATTGCACTACAGAAGAGTGAGTTTATAAATATTTGTCCTGTAAGATTCTACTTTACATTTATACAAACGTGTCTGTGCTGTACATCAGCTATAAAACAGCGAGTAAATCAAGTGTAATGGAAAACCTTCATCTATAAACTAAATAAAAATATATTCATGTTCAAAAGATATTGAAAATAATGTTATGGTCATTCTCATGGAAAATATAGTCAGCTATAAATAAAATAGGCTGCGTATATTTACATAAGTAACGTAATTCTTTATTGATTAACGACTGACAGTATCTGGTCAGTAACCATGTTGCCATTAATAATGTTGGCACCACAATGTCGACATGTGAAATGCTGACATTCTCGGGATGCTGACAATCAGGTTTAGGTGCTGCAAGGGGGGAGGTTTAGACTGCAGGGGGAGGGGGGGTGGTTGGGTGTTAGGTTTAGGGGGAGAGTGCTCGTCAGATCGTCAGATGTCTCCCGCTGGAGCTGCTCCTCATGTGATCTCCATGAGCCGGAAGTTGTCGCTGGAGATGCTGCTGCTGCAGGGACCAGGTAAGTGACCGCTGGGCCACTAGGGACCTTATGTCAACATTTTATCATGTCGACAAGTCATACCTACCAACAGGAATGTCGACATGGTCAGTGTCACCATGCTAAGCATGTCGACATTTTGACCATAACGATATTCTTATGTCGACTTCATGTCAGTTTTCTGTTTAAAAACATTGTTTCTTACTACCACCCAACTGGTGAAGAATGGTGATACCTACCCACATGATCTCTATGCAACTGCATTATGATCTAGGCTCATGATCAATGTCCGGTGGCTGACACACGCACACGCACACACACTTTTTGTGTCCTATTGCAAGGGCTGCTATAGATAGGAACTTAAATTGATCATCACTAGTTATATATTGCCTGGACACAAGGTTACCACCAAGCCCCTTTCTGATTTACCTCATAAATTGCCATGTCATAGCCCTGTACATATCAGACAAATTCACAGCTCTACCTTACATCTGGCAATTATACTAACACCAAGTCCAAATATACCACTGCAGATGAGATAAGCTAATAATGCACTGACACGCTAAGCCCTATAAAGCTCTGCCCCTGGGCCCCAATGGGCAGTACCATGACGAGGGGCTAGGTAGGACGTGTTCATCTCATCAGCTACCTACCATAAACAAATGATGTTCAGACCATGAGAACAGATGGCAGAAGTTTTGTGTAATTTGATCACTTCACAGAGTTTAACCTGGAGGTGACCAGAACAGAAGGGCCACCCATCTTCATAGGTGTACAGTATGTGTGACTCTAATCTGTTAAATCACATAAGAGGTGTATAAGGTATATGTGAAGTGTAGACCTGACCAAAGGCATTGATGATGGCTCTTTGACAAGCAGTCAATTCCTACAACCATAAGGAGGAGTCCGACAGCTACAATATCAGTAAGATATGATTGGGTGAAGTCAGGATGACTAATATGTGACAGAATAAACACCGGCACTGAGCAGAAGAGGGAGTTAGTTAGCAGGAAGGGAACCTGCCAGACACAACATGTCTTGGGATGACCTATCATGCTGCATCACTACAGATCACTGGCCAGGTCCCAGGCTCTGGGGCTGGAGTGCTGATGAGGACAGGTGCCAGTGATTTTCTGGGGTGCTGTGAGTATGGATCGGCTCTCTGTGCCTATATAAGTCCTGCCCACATTTTCTGTGGTACCTGTGATAGGTTCCAACAGTTTCTACTGTTCCAATGGTTTTTAGGGTCTAATGCTCTATGGGCCTCATTCAGAGATGGACGCATTTAGTCTCGCTGGTGTGTCTTTGGATGCAGCAGCAATGCTAACATATGTTAATGCAGCAGGAGGCGTCAGGAGAAAAGATGCCGCCTGACAGCATTGCAGATCAGAGTGCTGTATCCTAAGGCGCAGCATCTGATCATCTGAGTAACCCTGAGGTTGTTTATTTCTAACATATTCCTTAATAATATACACCTGTGACTCATGCATAAGACAAGGAAGTACAAATATACACAACTATCTTTAGGGTAAGGGTATAGCAATAGGTGAAAGTAAACTGATACCTTCAAACTGATGCTTATGAAGAGGGAGTGGGTCCAGACATGTTATGCCAGGGTAAAGAAGGATCTCAGGCCACTGTACCTACATGCAGCACACCACACTGACCTTGCATAGATACACCTGCAGTGTGTCACTCAGTTTTGTGTTACAGGTTTGGCATCTAAGCATAACACAAAATAAGGGTCATTTACTAAACTTGAAACATTGTTTGGACAAATACGACTAATGCGTACCTCAGTGTAGGCTCCATTCTCCTACATACATGGCCTAGGTTGATTATTTTGGGAATTTTAGTCTGTGTTAAAAGTAAAAAGAAATTTCCAGTTCTGCCCTCTATCACGTAACTGTTATATTTTCCTCCCTGTACAGCTGGCTGGAGCCTTATTTATATTACACACACAGTGAAACAAGGAGAGGGCATTATTTATATTACACACACAGTGAAACAAGGAGAGGGCATTATTTATATTACACACACAGTGAAACTAGGAGAGGGCATTATTTATATTACACATACAGTGAAACAAGGAGAGGGCATTATTTATATTACACACACAGTGAAACAAGGAGGGGGCATTATTTATATTACACACACAGTGAACCAAGGAGGGGGCATTATTTATATTACACACAGTGAAACAAGGAGAGGGCATTATTTATATTACACACACAGTGAAACAAGGAGAGGGCATTATTTATATTACACACACAGTGAAACAAGGAGGGGGCATTATTTATATTACACACACAGTGAAACAATGAGGGGGCATTATTTATATTACACACACAGTGAAACAATGAGGGGGCATTATTTTGTGTGTACATTTTAATATTTGTATTGCTCTGTTATTTGTATAAATACAATGTGCTTTTTGTCCATATAAAGTGCTTGGTACGAAACATGTCCCAAGGAAAGGATAAGCTGACACCCATTATCTGCACCCAGTGTATATTAATATATTTTATTCATGTGGCGTCACAAGGGGTATGTGGTGCCGAGGGCTACGCATGTGCAGGGAGACTCACGGGTCATAAACAGAGAAGTCCCGACACCACAAAGGACGGTTCTTATTGGAAAAGCTGTCCTTTACTTAATACATCATGCATACAACCAGGGCCGGTGCAAGGTTTCCGGGTGCTCTAGGCAACATTTCACCAACTGCCCCTGCTCCCTCCAATTCATAATATGCCACGCATCAGTCTCCCCAGTTAAATAACATGCCACACAGCAATGTCCCAAATTCATAATACACCATATAGAATATTACACACAGCAGAGCCCCAAAATCAATGTAGCTCATAACACTGCCGCACATTCTTAATA
The DNA here is from genome assembly GCA_031769625.1 of Taudactylus pleione. Taxonomy (NCBI): domain Eukaryota; kingdom Metazoa; phylum Chordata; class Amphibia; order Anura; family Myobatrachidae; genus Taudactylus; species Taudactylus pleione. The sequence continues at coordinate 15,569,246 of JAUIMM010000091.1, forward strand.
TGCCACACAGCTGTGCCACAAATTCATTATATGTCACTCAGCCATGAATTATGCCATTCATTTTTTTTCTTTGTGGACTCAGCGGCGCCCTCCAGTGGCTGGCGCCCTTAGGCGGCTGCCTAAGGTTGCCTAATGGTAGCTTCGGCCCTGCATACATCGTTACTAAATTTTGGTATGTATGTGATCATTGGCGGGATGCATCATATCCAAATTGTGATGCTTGGTGCAACCCATCCAGAGTGCACGGAGCAGCAGGAGTACCTGCCCTAGCCATACACTGACAGTATGGGACACAGCAAAAAGGTAAGAGCTGGATGAGGGGGAAGGCAGAGACATATGGAGAGTGGGGACTCATAGGGAAATGACACTGCTATGGGGGCAGAGACATATGGATAGTGGGGCCTCAGGGGGATATACCACTGCTATGGTGGGAGACAGAGACATGTGGAGAGTGGGGGCTCAGGGGGAGGTGACACTGCTATGGGTGGTGGGGAGTCAGACATATGGAGAGTGGGGGCTCAGGGGGAGATGAAACTGCTATGGGGGAAGAGGCAGAGATCTGAAGGGAGGTTGACTCAGGGGCTAATGACACTATGGGGAGGAAAGGCAGAGACATATGGAGAGTGGGGACTCAGGGGTGGATTACACTGCTGTTGGGTGGAGGCAGAGACATATGGACAGTGGGGACTCGGGTGGATTACACTGCTATTGGGTGGAGGCAGAGGCATATGGAGAATGTGGGCTCAGGGTGATGACACTGCTATGGGTGTAGGCAAAGACATCAAGAGTGGGGGCTCGGGGGGTGATGACACTGCTGTGGGGGTAGAGGAGGCAGAGACATATGGAGAGTGTGGACTTAGGAGGAGATATCACTCAGGGGGTGATGACACTGCTATGGTGGGAGGCAGATATAGAGAAAGGGGGCTGCTATAGAGGGAAAGGGAGATATGGAGAGAGGTTAGCTCTGGGGGCGCTGACATGAAATAGAGGAGGGAGGCAGAGAAATATGGTGGTAAGGGTCAGTGATAGAGCTATGGAGGTGGCAATAAAAGAACTATGGAGGGGCAGTGACAAATACGGAGGGAGGGGGCTCAGATGGGTAATGAGACTGCTATGGCATGGGTGACTGAGAGATATGGAGAGAGGGGGCTCGGGGGCTATGACACTGCTTTTGAAGGGGGGTTGCATAGAGTTATAGAGAGAGTGGCTCGGGTGGGCAGTGAGAGACAAAGGGGTCATGGTGATATCCCCCTCAGTCACTCCCTCCAGGCTCTCCTCCATCCCCCTATTATAGTGCCCCCCCCCATTTTTAATGTTTTCTGTATCCTTCCCTGGTCAAAAACCTTCTGTTGCCTGAGTGTGTCATGTTTGTACATCACTTAACATAGCTATACGTAACCAATGCAATAATAAATTAATAAACAGACACAGATTTGGTTGATTAATTATATCAGCTATTTAATTAAAATGTAAAAAAGAGAAGAAAAAAGAAATGATGGCCAACAATGCACAATAACCAGCCACTCTAGGCACCCTGCTAGCCAGATGAGGCTCTGAGGGCCAGACCAAATGATTCCGCGGGCCTTATTCGGCCCCCGGGCCTGAGGTTCCCCGTCCCTGGTGTAGACACTAATATGGTAGCATTGTGCCTAATTCTGAGTTGGGAGTAAAGCAAAAAAAGCAAATACTTTGCACCTTGGCAAAACCATGTTGCACTGTAGGTGAGGCAGGTGTAAAATTTGCAGAGGGATTTAGATGTGGGAGGGACGTGTCAAAACTCATCTAAATTCCAGTGTAACAATAAATCTGCCCAGCATTTGTGGGCTACATGTAAAAGGAGCCAGTATTTACCCCTGTATGAAAAAATTGAATGTATTTGCACCCCTTGCAGTGCAACAAGGTTTATCCAGGTTTATCCAAATCTTATGATCACTCGCTTATTGTTTATTTTATATATTATTTCACCCTCTGGATTACCTTTTGCTTAAGTGTTATTAGATATCCCCGTGCTTAAGATCTATTGCAGAATCCTCTCCTACGTACATTGAGTTCCCGATCACGTGAGTAAACATTGAGAAAAGGAATGCCATAGAGCTCCCGATCATGTGATTAACATTGGCCACGTGATCGGCACCCTCTAAAGATAACATATATGCACTAATAGTATGGGAGGATTTACTGCATGATGATAGCAACGGAGCCGGATCATGTGGTCAGTGTGGATCACATGATCGGGAAGCCGTGAGTACAGCTGATTCATGCTCAATTATGCTGAGATTTAGAGTTAATATTTGCATTGTATTATTAAAGCTGCATACACACACAACGATTTTGTTACCAATGACTTTATGAACGATTTTCTGTCAGATTATCTGTCAGATTTTTTAATGTGTAATGGACGATATTTTGAACTACAAACGATTTTTGTAACTTCTCTTAATGAGAATCGTTCAGTTGGTCAGTCAGAATGAACTACAAACGGGAACGCGCATGAACGATAATCATTAATCGTTATAACTCAGAAACTGAACGATTTTTTGAACGATTACGACGTCGTCGTAGTTAAATCGTTCAAAAAATTGTTACGTGTGTACGCACCTTTATATATAACTTTACCTCACCCTACTTGAATATATATGAACATGGGATAAAATAAGATTGTCTGTATATTTATGATTTTAAGATGATGGACGTTTTGATTTATTGTTTATATGTGAGTCATCACAAGTGTTGGAGATTTCTAATCATCTGGTGGTTTTATAAAGGAGACATTCTGACCCACAGTATACAGCGGTCATTGCTCAGAGAAACGCGTTGAGACCTGTATACACCACCTATTTGGACTTATCATCTGTTGGATATACATTTTGGACTTTCAACTCTCCACTTGGAAAAACTTTGCAGCCTGAAAGTTTTCCTTTAGGATTGTGCATCAGCATATTCACCCTGTTTGCTGGATGCCAGAGGATTTCCTATTAACAAGTTACCACCTTATACACCTTGGATGATTCCTTGCCAATTTGCTTCAGCCTTATTACCAATTGCGGGATGCCAGAGAACTCCCTGCCAGGCTTCATTAGCCCACTGGTAACGTTGTGCTACTTTCACCCATTCATTCTGGGATACTGTGGACAGAGGGCCTGATTCAGAACCTCTCGTAATCGTCCGCTCGTTCGCTCTGAGCGATGTTCGCACAACTGCGCATGCGTATGGGTCGTAATGCGCATGCGCAGACCAGTCATTGCGGTCGGAATTTGTGCGCTCGCAAAACAGCGAGGGGCTGCTAATTTGATTGACAGAATGTACCGTTTGTGGGTGGTAACAGGGGAAGGTGCTTGAAAACGGGGCAGTGGAGATCCGAATGCAGGCATGCCTAACGGTCAAAAGGGCGTTTAATGGGAGTGCATAATTAGTAAAGGAGCGTCATCGACCACGTCACTTGGTTGTCTTTTAGCCTGAACTGCTTGCAGTGATAGCGGTAAGAAAAACCTACCACAAGCACTGCGAGCAGTTCAGATGCCTGTCGATGTACCCGATTAATCTAATAAATACAGGAGATGACGTGTGATGCGAACGGCAAAGGGGTGTCTTTACAAAATAGCGAGCGCATTTTTCGTTCACTCGCTCAGACATAGAGGCGTCAACAAACCGCAAAGAGCGAGCGCTCAATTTAAATAGCCGGCCCCTTTTTTTGGAACGACCGTCCGCAAATAGCGTCCAGCTCTGAATCAGACCCAGAGTCCTACTCCAACCCTTACATTGGTGGACCCTGACTATTTTGTTTATTGTTTTTAATTTTCTTGTTATTTATGCACATTTTATATTTTAATATTTGTGTCTCTAATTAGAGATCTCATTACTGCACAAGGGTGCATGTTTTAGTCTAATAAATCATATGTTGATAATGATATAATTATTAGAAATCATATTTGCTTATTTATTATTGTTTTTAACATCGCTGGTTCTATATTATATGTGTTTCTTCCCCCTTGTTTTTTGGGGCTGACTACCCCATTTACCAGCAGCTCTCGTGGTAGCGCGTCAATCTGGTGCATTTACACAGTTACTTGCTTTGTTTTGCTTTTCTCCTACCTCAAAATCAGCCCAGTTGTTCTCATGTTGGCAGACCATTTGTAGACTACTCTCAAGTGATGCTTTTAAATTGTATCTTTTTCTGCATTAAAATAAAGTATAACTGACTTCTGAATGTGTTCACTACTTTGTCTTCATGTATATATGAATCTGTATGTGATAATTCTAGGTGACAGGTTGGCAGTCTTTATTACAGATCACAAGGCTTATCGACTACTGGAGACCCCCAACTTGTACATGCAGTATCTCATGAAAAGGAACCACAAGTCTCAGTACCAGGTTCAGTAAGGATAACGAATGCCTTTGGAGCCAGGCTTGCCCCATGCATATGACCCTCATTGTGACAAATAAAACCAGCATATATTTATCTGTTCTTCATATAATTCCAAAGTTTGACAATTTGTGGGGAAACAAGGGATAAATCTGAGATGAGATTTCATTGTCGCATGTAATACAATACGGACATCAGTCATGCTAAGGGCAAAGCTCTGCCTGAAATGACCCAAGAGGGAAATAATAGCAAAAACAAACATGTAATAATCAGGTTTGCCAGGAAAATGCAACACCAGACCACCAGAACACATGAGACTGCCATCTATGCCAAGAACATCTGAAACCAGACTACATGGGAACATGACACAACGAGCTTGTCTAGCAATGCCCCATAGCAGACAACAGAGGACACGGCCAGCTGTCCCTGCACCAGTCTACGGGAAATAGGAGAAAGTTTCTTGTAAAGAAATAAACCTGAGTGATGTATCCATGGAGACGGAAGGATGAAAAGCAAAAAAAAAAGATGAAAACATCTAGACCAGGGGCGTCCAAACTTTTTTTTTGGTGTGCCGTATTGAGGAAATTACATTAAATGGAGGGCCAAAAATTTATTTTGCTACAATTAGGTAAGGGTTCAACTAGTAAGCAGTTAGTTTTATTTGTTAATTTATTTATTTTCATTATAAAGTACAATGTAAAAGAAAATATCTGAACAATATGCCTGTCAGGCTCGCTTGTGGATTAATAGATCTACAGTGAAAAGGTCGACAATGTCTAGGTAGACACCAGATGTTAGACAGACAAAAGGTCCACAGTGCCAAAAGGTTGACAGGGACAAAGGGTCGACGCGCTAAAAGTCGACATGTAAGAAGGTCAACACATAGAAATGGTCGACATGAACAAAATGCAGACACAAAAATTGTCGCCACAAATGGTTGACACATGATTTTTTTTGGTTTTCTAGCCCTAATCTTAACCCTAACCCTCAGCTAGGTTAGAGCTTGTGCAAGTGTGCGTGAAGCCGCGATGGTACTCGATGTTACCGATGGTTTCGCAGTCTTGCTAAGGATTACGGATGTATGTAAGGTAAAGTGGGGCATCCTTATGTTGTGATGCGGCGGCATAGTGATCACAATGGATTAGCATACTATCGCAGTGAGACTGCGTGTGTAATCGCTATTGCATTCGCAGTTTCGATCCGTAATGAATCAGGCCCAATGTTCCCTCTCTGTCATGAAGGGGCCTAAAGCCCAGCACCTATATGAGATTAAAACAAGGTATGTTTTCTCCACTTTCACTTTTAACGCAGATTCTCAAACAGGAGCTTTTTACCTGATTTCCTCATTCAGGGTCTATTTATTATTAATTGGGTTTTCTACACGATAATTATAACTTTATAATGGCGATAATTTTATTATTGTTATTTATTAAAAATGACATGCAATAGGAGCTCGTCCTTGCGATTTGTTAGAAGTGAAGTGATTGCTAATGCCGTGCCACTGCGCATATACAGTACGTTCTGCTGACCATGCATCTGCAAGTGGTCATTATCGGGAGGGGATTCTACAGATCCCTCCACTGGAAAACATTATGGAGTGTATCCGTTAGCTGCAATGTCTAATGACGTCTGAAGATGGCATTAGCTACAAGGGCCAAGATCTGAAATGTGTACATTTGCTGATTAAGCAGCCAAAATAGAAATCTATGAGGGATGGTTTTGCGGTCGAAGGGGATTGCAGCATATATTATAGATATCTGCTGAGGTCTCCCCTAGACACATCCTGGGGGTGCTTAATATTTGTGGGTATCCCCCTGAAAATCTGTGTTTTCAGGAGATATTTTTCAAATATTTATTGATAAATAGGCCCCAGAGAGTTATCCAGTCCCAATTATTAAAAAGGGAACACAGCTGCAATCAAACAGTTACTGTAGGCTGCCATGTGATCAGGAAGCAAGACAACCAGGACTGTACCAATGGAATGAAGGTCCAGGTATGAAGGTCAAGGTAACCGAAGGCGCTGAGAGGGTTGTGTTACTGATTACCTGGGGGAGGTGGAAAAGGTAGCGGGCTTAGTAATGTTCCACCCCCCCCCACCCCTCTACACATACACACTCACACACATCTCAGTGTGGGCATAGGGGTTTTCCTGCAGGTGTGGCGTTTTATCAGGTTTTGAGCATTACAAAACCTCCGCACAACCAATTTTTCCTAAAATCCATATTTTTAGGAAAACTGGTTCAGGAAATGCTCTGGGGCCCCAGCGGCACCCCTCCTGATGACTAATTAAGCAATTGGAAGTTTCCAATGAGCTTAATTAGTCATTACTTAATCACCTCGCCTGCGCTATGTACCTGGAGACATCTGTAATGTGCATGCACAAATCACTGGGAACATGTTCTGTGTGCTCTCTTACTATTGGCCACTCCCTTTAGGCTATATATCGCAGATCCAGTTTTTTCCCCATCTTCTACCACCTCCCTTATTAAGGAAGCGATGACTCTGTAGATGTGGCCTGGAAGCAGTATATCGCCACTCTGGACGGCCGGCACAAGGTTCTTCTGAAACATCTTTATGTGCCCCCAGCCAGAAAAATCTTTGTAGCAGTCTTTAGAGGATCTTTGTCACCCCAGATGTTTTCCCCATTTTACGGCCATAAGCTAAATCCATTCTTCTACATGGTTTAAGAATCACCAATTGTCCTACAATATCTAAACCTTTCTAACTGTATGGAAAAACAGATGCCATGCAAGGTAATAATAGCCTTACGTTGGATTCCTCAGGCTTCACATTAGAATGCTTTACATTGCCTTTGGCTCTAGTTATATGACATGGCTCCAAGACCTACGGGACTGCTGATGCTCCATTATGTGCAGGAGGTCTAAAAGACCTTTATCCTCTATTCCACTCTCACCAGTCTGCTCCTCTAACACTGATGCATGAGAAGTTTATGGAGATCTTGTCAATCACTGTGCACCAATCAGTGGGATGCTGGTGAGGCACTAAAAGTCTGATTAAAGTGACAGAGACACGGCCAGAAACACCAACATCTTTTAATAATTAATTTTGCTTAAAACCTAATGAATTTTGTCTTCCTTGCAGGACCTAGGTGCAGGATGGGGATGGTGGAAGTTGACAGGCAAGGAATGGCTCTTAGTGGTGGTGCTGTTTAGGTTGTGGCATAGTGTCACAGTGTATATTATGTGGGTGACAGTGTAGACTGTGGCATAATGTGAGTGTAAGTACTGTATGAGGTGCCAAAGGGGACTCGTCATTATGTTAATTATCAGGATACGGATGGAGCTCAATAATTAACATTATAAGTCGCGCCGAGCGCCGCAGCATTTCATTATTGGTCTCGGCACGGAGAAAGCTGATCCGAAAATCATCTGTCTCCCTGAATGGTTTCACTGCTTATTTCGGAGCAGTGAAACTTAGCACTGCTGAGTCTGACTCGGCAGTGCTAGTGCGCATACGTGAACACAAAACCCCGGTGCCCGGCGGAAGGAGCCGGATAGGGTTGAAGGGATCTGAAAGGATCCCTCTTCAGAACCCCGGACCTTTTCCCATAAATGGCGAATGCTCCCGCAGTCAAGCTCTGAAAATATTGTATTTTTTGGAGCTTGATGAATTCTGTCCCCATACCAGTGAATGGGGACAGCCAGGGGCGCCGAGAGGGGGGGGGGCGGGTACAGATTACCCGGGCCCGGGCTTTCTGAGGGGCCCGGCGGTGGCCCGGGTCCGGCGCCGCCCCCCTCCTCACAGCAGCCCAGCACACAGCGAGTGCTGAGCTGCAGTAGCAGTCTCTTATGCCTGTGCGGGGGAGCGCCCCATCTCCCCAGCGCGCAAATCTTTTTTTTTTCCTCTCGGCAAGGGGCCGTGGCCACGCCTACAGCCATTAGGCCATGCCCCCTATTACCGGGGCCCGCCACGGCTCTTGGCAGGCCTGGGGACAGTGTGCCACATCAGGAGAGAAAGGTAAGAAGGAAATTTATGTCAAGAATGGCCCCAAAACTTAATTTCTACAAAAGTAGGTGAAAATGCTAATTTGCTCCTGCTTTTGTCGAAATTAAGTGATAATGAATACACCCCCAAAAAGATGCCTTAGCTGTGACCTAATTAATATGTATATATTTATTAAGGCATCCAGTTATTTGTTTAGTAATTGTGTTATCACAGTGGCATAAGTTCATCCCAGACGCCCGGAGGCAAGTTATAATTTGGTGCTCCCCCTTCACAGCCGCTGACACTGTAATGTAATGTAATTTGCATGCAGACAGGCTATACATAGACGAAGGCAGCAGGTGATGGTGTGACATGGAGTTCTCCACTAGTGTATGATGGCTTCTCAGGTGCCGGGAAGGGGTGCCATGTATTGGGCGGCCGTGATGGTACTCTCCGAGTACATAGTTACAGCCCTAAGTGGGGTGACTTTACTGTGGGCAATGGAGGAAGTGCCCCCTTCAGAGTTCTGCCCCTGTGTTATCATGTTATGTGTAGCTGTGTTAGCTGCATTATGACTGCTTTATAATAGCCATAGTAGTGGTAATGTGTCTGGATTATTGAGAAGTAATGCAGACTCCCACTGGACATATTAACTAAAGACCTCTTCCTTGCTAATGTTTTTAACGGTCTATGTTCTTAAGGGCCTGATTCAGAATTGGGAATAGAGTAAGAAATAGAAAGTAACTCTGTACCTGCACAAACCATGTTGCAATGCAAGGGCTGCAAATACATACAATTTTTTTTGCAGGCGTCGTAAATACTGGCTGCTTTTTTTTACATGTAGCCCACAAATGCTGGACAGGTTTATTTTTACACTGCAATTTACTGTAGATGTCAGTTTGGACAACCCCCTCCCAAATCTAATCTCTGCACATGTTACATCTGCCCCACCTGCAGTGTAACATTGTTTTACCAAGAGGCACAATTACAGTACTTGCTTTTTCTTACTATATTACCAAGTCTGAATCAGGCCCTATGCCTTGGAGAGAGATAAAGTGGATGGAGATAAAGGGGTCTATGTACTAAGCCTTGGATGGAGATAAAGTGAACGGTGATAAGGTACCAGCCAATCAGCTCCTAACTGCCATGTCACAGGCTGTGTTTGATAAATGACAGTTAGGAGCTGGTTAGCTGGCACCTTATCTCCATTCACTTTATCTCCATCTAAGGCTGAGTAATTAGACCCCATAGTACCAACCAGCCAGCTCATAAGTGTCATTTTTCAAACACAGTCTGTAAAGTGACAGTTGGGAGCTGATTGGTTGGTACTTTGGGCCTGATTCAGACCCGGTCGCTAAAAGTGTTCGCTTGTAGCTGGCCGATTTTCACTTTCCTTGCATGCGTATGTGCATATGCGTATACCAGTGCGAAAGATCGGGAAGCGTTCGCTTGTAGCTGGCCGATTTTCGCATTCTGTGCATGCGTATGCATCGCAGTGCGCATGCGTGAACCAGTGCGAAAGATCGGGAAGCGTTCTCTTGCCGAGAATAGACAGCCCAGCAGAGTGAGTGACAGGAGAAGCTGTTTGTGGGTGGTAACGGGCAGGCCACTAGAACCGGGGGAGCGGCGGTGCGAATGCAGGCGTGCCTGAGCGTCTTAACGCCATTTCAGAGGCGTGCATAATTAATAGGTACTGTAGTGTCATTGTACACGTCACCTGGTTGAATTTTACATTGAAGTGCTTGCAGTAGGATATAGTCAACCTCAAGTGCTGCGTTCGCTGCCGATGGTACCCGATGTACCAATGGTTGCATACACTTCCTGGAGATGACATGCGCAAGTGGGCGTCTTAAGACAGGCTGGTGGGCGTCTATATACACAAAGCGATCGCACGCCAAGACATAGTGGGCGTGCTTATGCCTTGCCGTGCGATCGCCTGCCTTGCTGGGTGTGTGCCGAAATTGCATACGCTGGGAACCAGTGGCGTCACAAGGGGGGTGTGGGGGGTGCGGGCCGCACTGGGTGTCACCCTCCAAGGGGGTGACACCAAAAAGCCACACAATCCCCCAGCCATCACACAGCTGACTGCACCCTCCCCTCCGTCAGAGATGCCCACCCCGCAGGGTCGCCGAGAGGGGCTGAGCACACCATTGGCCAAAGCTGCCGGGTCCTGGGCAGGGGATCCGCCCGCTGCCCTCCCACTTCCCACCCACCTTTGCGGCCGCCGCCCGGGATGGCCATCATGCTGAAAAGACAGCGTGCGGTGCGTGACATCATGTCACACTGCGCCGTCACTGCTGAAGGAGAGGAGCTCAGGAGCCTGCTGCCCGTCCACTACTCCGCCCAACGCCGCCGCTGCTGGAAGGCTTGAAGAGAGGAGCTGTCAAGAAGAAGGTAAGTGAAGCAAGGTAGCCGTCTGGGGACACAGAAGGGGGGGGAGCTGGCTGGGGACACAAGTGGGGGAAGGATAGCTGGGGACACAAGGCTGGCTAGCAGAGGACACAGAAGGGGGGGAGCTGGCTGGGGACACAAGTGGGGGAAGGATAGCTGAGGACACAAGGCTGGCTGGCAGAGGACACAGAAGGGGGGAGGGGAAGCTGGCTGCTGACACAAGTGGGGGAAGGATAGCTGGGGACACAAGGCTGGCTGGCAGAGGACACAGAAGGGGGGGGGAGCTGGCTGGGGACACAAGTGGGGGAAGGCTGGCTGGGGCCATATAAGTGGGGGAAGGCTGCTGGGGACATATAAGTGGGGGAAGGCTGCTGGGAACACAATTGGGGGAAGGATAGCTGGGGACACAGAAGGGGGGCTGGCTGAGGCCACAGAAGTGGGGATCGGCTAGCTGGGGAAACAGAAGTGGGGATTGGCTGGATGGCTGGGGACAGAGACATGGGGGCAGGCAGTCTGGGGACACAGAAGTGGTGAAAGGCTGGCTGGGGACATTGAAGGGTGGGTTGGCTGGCAGTCTGGGGACACAAAAGTGGGGATTGGCTGGCTAGGGAACCAGAAGTGGTGGTAGACTGGCATCATCAAGCCCCCCCAGGTGCGCCCGGCATTCTGGGATGAGCACTGCAGTGTGCGTATTGGACTGTTGGACTGGTAAGGGGAGAGAGAGCGTGGAGCTGCGCACCTTGGTCCTGATTTTAATTTTTTTTTTGGTGGAGGTGGGGGTGTCGCCATTAGTTATAGCACCGGGTGACACCAACCCTAGTGACGCCTCTGCTGGGAACGAGCGTATGCATCTAGCGAGCCGGTCTGAATCGAGCCCTTTATCGCTCTCCAAGGCTTAGTACATACACCCCTTAGTTAGTAAAATCAATGAATAGGGCAAGAAGTAAAATGATAATAATGACAATAATGATAATAATAATAATATGCTTGAAAAGATCTCACTAACTGTCAGCAGTCTCCTGCATACTTTCAAATCACATTAATTTAACCACAGAAAATTTGAGGACTGGTCAGAAGTGACCTAATCAGATAAAATCTTAGGTCTCTACAGTGCAGCTGGTTGGCAATAATATAACAGTCAGGCAACATATAATACAAATGCTATTAGACATTTTATTCTCTCCGTCTGACCAAAATCATTTGTAATTGTGTTTTCTGACCCAACAATGACTCTCTCAAAAACAGCAACAAAGGATTATGTTCCAAGTGAAATAAAAAGTTCCAGGGAGTTTCATTGCAGGTTCTGTTTAAATGGATTCTTGTGGTTTGGTATTTGTTACTCGGAAGGCAAACTACCATGACCGGGGGATATCTTTTCAAAGGCTACTTTAATTTATGCAGGAAAGTTAAAGCCCAGAGCACTGAGAAAGCCATGAAGAAATACTTGGGCCCATGCGCTATTAACCATACCGCCCAACTTATGTTTTGTTTTTTTAAACAGGGCACGCTCCATAATGTTGTGACCATGTCATGATAGTGTCCCGAGGGGTCATGCCATACTCCCAGGTGATGTACACCATGCCACACTTAGCCCCCTTGCATCCCCTAGATAAGTAAAAAACAGACAATGTGCACCACAGAAGGTGTAAAGGGCACCTTACTGCTCACAGTCACTTCGTAGGCCAGTGAGCAGGATATAATGATGTAGGATATAGTGACATTAATAGTTAATGTGGTAAATCATTTTAAGGGCTATATATATAGAGAGAGAGAGAGAGAGAGAGAGAGAGAGAGAGAGAGAGAGAGTATATTTATATATATATATATATTACTACCTGACCTGTGAGCTGTACTCTGTTGCAGGGAAGCTGCCATCCATTGGATATCTCCAGCTAAGGACAATATGAAACATCAGACTGGATAGGTCATTCAACATTTGACCTGAAAACTGAATATATATTGTGATAGGAGCAGCCCGTTACCTTAGTCTAAGTGATGTTAAAAGGACATACTATTTGCCATCCTGACTGAGGATTAAAGTTTAGGCTGGAAGTTCATACATTTTTAATTCGTCTCATTAAGGGGTGACAGCTAGTTATTAACAACATCTAAACCACAATGGCTACGATATGGCTGTGATGTAAGATTTTTATTCATTTTTAAATGTATTTGTTTTAAATAAAACTACATGTTAACGAAGCAGACAGAAACTGATAGATTATCATTGGGTGTACTCTGGTTGAGGGTATCATTGTAGAAACTGAAAGTGGATCCCTTCATCTCCTTAAAAGGATATTAAAACAGAAAATATAAAGGGAACATTTTAACCTGCATAATTGGAGTTTGGCGCTCCCAAGATCACCGCTCCGTAGAACCCTTCTGGTCCATACTGGCAAGGTACCGCACTTGGGGAAGCAGCCTCTACTAAAAATACTGTTTAACGAATCATACTGTATGTATTTTATATTTGCATTTTAAGATAAATTGGTTGATGTAGCGCAAGATAGGTATTGTTTTATATATATATATATATATATATATATATATATATAGGTGTGCAATAAATTTCCAGATGCATAAAGAGTATTATATTTACAAACAAAGTGAACATTAATTTTTTTTCCAAAGTATTCGTCTGAGGAGTCTATGCGAAGTTGCATGTGCTTAAACCACTTGGTGAAGCAGCTGTACCAGTCCAAAGCAGGTACAGTATGTCTTCTTAATGCAGGATAAAGGTCTTCAGTGTAGCTTCTGGTGACTCAAAATTAATCTTATACATCTTGCGCTTGATTTTTGGCAACACAAAGAAGTCTCAGGGGGCCAGGTGTGGACTGCAAGGTGGATGAGGAAGCTTCTAGATGCGTTCAGGAGTCAGAAAATTGTAGTATTGTAGTGAAGGAGAAGGGCACCACGAGCATGAGTTCTTGGACAGTGCCTGGAAATGGCTTCCAGCACTTGCAGCAGGCATTGGTTGGCATACCAGTCCCCAGTGACGGTGCACTGCTGCATGAGTGGTATGGTAGCTACATGACCAGTCTTGACCACAAAAACAGCCACCAACTGCTTGGCCACACTGCGCTCACATTGGAACCTCTGAGGTGGCGCACCTCCTTCTCTAACTGGGCCATGGTCACCCTGGCGTCCACCTCAACTATGGCCTGCACGGCAGCAACGTTGTCCTCAGTGATAGCGGACACAGGTCAGCTGCAGTGCTCCTCGTTTTCCAGGGTCTCCCATGCTGAAATTCTGCAAACCACAGTGGTTCAGGATTGTGCTTCCGCTCCAAAAGCAGCTCGCAGTCGGTCAAAACTCTCCTGCTGTTGCAGACAAATCTTGAAGTCATAGAAGATCATGGCGTCCAGTGGCCTCTGTTCAGCTCCGTAACAATTTCACAAGAGCTTTAGTCAGAGATTACAGTTCACAACCAGACAGCTAGATTGTGTCTACTCTACCTATGCGCTGTACATCCAGACACTTATTGCAGACTATAGCAAATTTGCTCCAGGTGTTGGGACACCACAAAAGTGGTTTTGGAATAGTCGAGGATTTGATGACATTCCTGACTCACTGACTCATCAACGCCCAGCCCAATCCCCTGTACCTAGAAACATGTAATTCAAGGAGTATATGCCTTCCATGATATAGGCAGCCACTAAGCAGGGATTTTTTTAATTTTGACTCCTAATGGGGTGAAAAGGGCTAAAAAATGTTCTTCCCCTGTGCAATGTCCTGACTGACTGATTCATCAATGCCCTGCTCAAACCTCTTGACCTAGGAACATGAAATTCGGGGAGGATATTCTTTCCATGATGCAAGCACCCACTGAGCAGGAATTTTTAAAAATTCAACCTCTTAAGAGGGTGAAAAGTGGTAAAATGTTTGCTCTCGACCAAGGTGATTGGGTGACAAAGCAACATGTTCCAAGTGCTGTCAGCTTATTGTCTGGGTCAAGTGGCAGCATCAGAGGTGTGGCGCAGTCCAATATTCAAATAGACAAGCCACACCAACCACCAGTGATGTTTGGTAGCATTTGGGATGACAATTGATGTGGCTCACCTATTTGAATATTGAACTGCACTGAAGCCCCACTTCTGGAGTCGCCATGCTCCTTTACACCAGAGGCATAAAATAAACTAAGCATATAAATTAAGATGGTATGAAGGAAATTAAAATATCTAAGGTCTAGAGGTCAAGCCAGGTGAAAATGGGTACATCAGCTAGAATATATGTATAACGTGGCAAATCTCTTTAAGGGCTATCTATCTATCTATCTATCTATCTATCTATCTAGCAACCAAAAAATTTTGTAAACTGTGCTTATGATACATCTGTTAGAGTCCAATCCTAGGTTCACTCACCCTAAATCAAGATCTAAAGAAGAAAAATGGGAAGGCCACAGAGCACTGTGCTTAACTTAGGAGAAATCTGGATGTATCTTCCAACCAGAAAGGACGGTCCAGTCAACTTCTCGCAATTTCACCATTTGATATATGCTATAAAAGAGGAAACAGAAAATAGTGTAATCCTGTTATGACTCAGAATTAATCCTCCTGACAGTATTACACTCACCTACTAGATGTGAAATCTGGACATTGAAAGGTCTCTTTAGACTTCTCTTTCCACAATATGTTGCTTCAATGGTTCTTAAGAGTTTATTTTTCACATGCATGCATAATAGTACAATACAAATGAACTTGGTGTAGTATTCACATAAATGTAGGACCAAAATTACCTCAAATCGGTTACACTCACCCTGTAAATAAGGTAAGTGGTCAAATGAAGGTTTCTTTTCTCTAGTAGAGACTGGAGTCTCCTATAGGTGAAGTCCAAATCACTGGTTCCCTTTATTTCCAGCTGTAAGGCAAATAATGGTAACCTCAAAGATTTCCAATAGGTTAAACTCATCCTATGGATGAGACCCATAACTCAGGTATGAAGAAGTAATGAGGTCGTGAGTAAACTTTTCTAAATATTCCTTATAGAATTAAGAATCAGCCTTTAGATCCCTTGTATTATTATAATCAGGTGCAGATGTTGTTCTTTATCAGTTTATTATGTTTGTGTAGAGATTATGGGTATATTGCGAGTTATGCTCTTTTGATATTGGGTTATACTACAGTCCCACACAGATACATAGCATTTTAATCACTCAGGAAGCCCTGAGGTGGTACAGCGTAGTTTCAATTAAAGTGTACATCCCTTTGGGTGTCCTGTGAGCAGGAAAATGCAATTACCTTGCAGGAGATTGTATACATAGTCTTTTGTCTATGTTTGCATATAGATTACTTGGAGATGTGTAGCTGGCACCAAACACAGCAGGGGCAAGCACTCAGCTCTCTGACAAAAAAGGTATTCAGATTATGAGCATAGTTCAAAGCCTCACCATATGTTACCTGTTTCTGACAATAAAATGTATATTTCTCCCACAGCTAGGGGTTCCCAAAATCATAGAAATATACCTAAAGTATGTATGTTGATCTGTTGTGATTGGGGAGTCACTTGGATGTATAGTTCAGGAGAAATGAACCAATCAGACATCCTAGAACCATCTTGTTTACATTCACTGTATAGTTTATATAACGGAGATTAATGTGAATATACCTTATTTCATGTGGCTATTACATATTTAGATATTGTTATTTGTACTTAAATTAAAAGTTACGTGGGTGGTTCTAGAACGGATCCTGGATTATTAACTGATCAGTCAGCCACCTCACTATTGGAGGGGGAACAGGTATAGGAGCCTTTCATTCTGGGTCTGACCTGAGGAATCAATTCTGAGTTGAAGACTGTACCTGCATTTTCCTGCCATTCTTTCCGGCCTCAGAATAAGCCACATTTAATTCTGTGTACTGTAAGTTTCTCCCTTTTATTTTAAAATTGCAACACATTTTTCAATGTAATCTGTAACATTTTTTATTTATACAATTTCTGTAACTAAGAATTGTACTTTCTTTTGTAATCAATATGTTCCTTTAGTAGTCGTTTTTCATATATACTCCAGAACCCAATCGTAATGTTGTGCTATAACTGTTATTTACTGCTAGAAGCAAGGGGAGACCAACTAACTGTCTGGTAGTCTGTGTCGCTGAACCTGTGCAATTGTAATAGAGTGCTAAGGGACCTGTGGCTCCTTTATTTTCCATGGATGGTGGCAGAAGAGAGGTGCATGTTGTAACAGGCAGAGTGATTGAATATTTATTGTGAGTATTATATTCGGCTCTGCTCTTGCTACACCAGGACTTGGGGATCTGAGCGATTGTAGTCCTGACGCTAGTGTATAGCCAGTCAAGGTGATAGAGTCATAGGCTCTGACCATAGTCAGAGTGCAAACTCAGGGATGCCTATTGGGGTCCCTAACAGTATGCAAGAAGTTTTTACAGCGAAATAAGTTTTACTTTAACATGTCCTCAAGAACTCTGATCCTGCATAGATAAAATGATTAGGCTTCACCTTCTTCTACAACATATTGAAACATTTTCGTCCAGTTCAGTTGAACTGTACAGTACTAGTTATACAGTTAAATGACATACAGTACAATTACGCACAGTACAGTAGTATACTGAACTTACCATGACTGACTGTAGGTAAAGCTGTGCATTGAAGACTTGGGAACAGGGAAAAGGGAGATAACAATTTAATGAGGACATGAAAAATAATGACAGGAACACTCTGTCAAAACATTGGTTATAACTATATGGTAACACAGGGGTGTGCAGTTACTTTATAATTGTGAATGTAAGAATTACAAATTAGATGGCATTTTGTTGGCACCCCACATGTCTATCTGATTGCCCCCCCATATAACACCCTCCTGTCACTTGCCGACCTCATTTGATCTTGGTGTTTTGCCTAAGTGCACTGTGACAAAATGAATGTGACATACACTCACCAAGTGACTGGGTCATGTGAGGATCTGTTACTGTGGCTGGCAGATGACCAAGTGCAGCCCTATTCTGTACGTAACAAGCGGATCCATAAAGCCTCTTTTATTAATGCACTTTCAGCAGTTATGTTGTGCGGATTCTACATGTTGTCTGTATGAACCTTTCAAGATATCCCAGAGCCGTAACTAGACTTTTTGATGCCCTAGGCCAGAAATTAATGGGGTGCCCCTTGGCCTCACAGACTACTGTTTTTCATTGTTTGCAGATGACCTGTTAGCCGTCATTACGAGTCTCTTAACCACTTTCCCTAACTTAAGCAGGAATTTAAAAGATTTGGTGATCTCTCCAAGTTTAACTATAATAAATTGGTAGCCCTCAATATCTCCGCCCCTGAGGCTCTAATAGCAAACCTTAAACATGCCTTTCCCTTCAAAAAGCACCCTTCACTTATGAAATATTTAGGGGGTCATGTTTCAAGGTGTATAGCTGTTCCCCTTAATCATTCCAGTAGCAAACACAGTATTCCTAGAGGGGGTTTCCAAATGCTTAATTTTAGAGCGAGTGTGGCCAATCCATGAAGAGGGCAGAATTAGTACTTTTCCAGCTTGAATATGCTTCATACAGCCAGTAATGGCTGCAATGGGTGTGCGGTGCACATGGGCCCTTGGGTCCAGGGGGCCCCACACCGCACACCCTGCACCCATAGTTAAAAAATACTTACCTCTCCGCAGATTTAGGTGTGCTGCTCTGCAGCGGCGGACTGGCGCTGCAGAGCAGCAAAAAATCACTGGGAGAATGGTGGCGGCCTTTTTCCCAGTGACCTACTCATGCGCAGAAAAGATGTCCCAGGGAAAATAGGCAACATTTTTTTCCCGGGGACCGGTGCATGTGCAGTAGATTCTGGCATGAAGCCAAAATCTACTGCGCCCAGTGCACTGACAGAGAGGGGGGCCCAAATGGAGGCTGCACACGGGCACCCTCTTCTCTTAAAACACCCCTGAGTTACAGTCTGTAGCTGTTTGGAGCCTCGTAGGGGACAGTGATGGGCTCTGTTTCACAAAACTGAGCTGTTTCACCCATTGGGAGTGCTGAGGCCAGTATCTTCTGACAGGGATTTACTGGCCTCAGTAGCGGAGTTCGGGCGGTCATTCTGATCATGCTTAGGCTTACTTAGATGGCCAGATGCTGCAAAAACTATGGTCTCGATGGTGATCTGATGCTGCATCTTTGAATGCAGCACTCAGATCTGGGATGCCGGCAGGAGATGTCTTTAGCCATCAGAAGCCTCAAACTGGCCAGATACCAGTCAATATGCTCTCAAAATGGGTCCAGCCCATACTACTGCAGATTTAGGAGTCTATTTACTAAGCAGTGTTAGCAGGGGCAGATCTAGACTCTTGCTTTAGGGTGGGCGGTTGAGTGCATGCGCAGTGGTGGCAAGGATGTGCTTGCCACCGTGTCAGCAATCCATCCATCATCATGGATCCCAATGGGACCCCTGGGAGTGAGATACGTGTCACCTGTACATGTCGCTGGAATGAGAGGAGGCTGGAGGGGACACTGGACTGAAGGTTGGAATCACAGGGGTCTGGAGACTAGAATAATGTGGGGCTGGAGGGTACACAATAGGCTGGAGGCTGGAATGACAGGGCTGAAAGAAATACAGGGGGCAGGGGGCTGGAGGGGACACAGGGGGCACATTTCTGGTTGAACTTCTGTTGTACGATGTTGACATTGATTATATTCCTACTCAAACAGGCATCTTCTGGACCATGTGATCTTCAACGTGAATAGTGACTACTGATTGAGGACACTGTCTGCCCACGGAGGATCAATTTATTCCCCATTGCCGAGAAACCACCATATAGGTAAGGTGAGTTTTTATTTAGTACACACAAAAGCAGTACTGAGTTTTTTGTCCTGAGCTCTACTTGGTCTAGAACCGGCCCTGATATGACACACAAGGTCCTCCTCCTACGTGACTAAAACCGGAAACAGGACATAAGAAAAAAAACATCATATTGTGGAGTCAGACTCCCGGGAGTGAAAGAGTTAAAGCCGCTTCGTTATAATTACAGCCATGTCATATTACACTGCAAGACGTATCGCTGTATGTTTTAAATAGTGTATTACTGTACTGTATGTTGATATTATGTCTCTATCTGTGTTGGAAGAACATGTTGTAATAGTTGCAGTACAAAGATGTATAAAATCATTCCAGGTTGTCATCACTCTTATGGTGAAACCGGTTGTTCCAGGACATGTTCCATCTGCCACCTTTTCATCTGTGACAACAGAAACAGGCACCGTTTCATGGTAGATGGGAACGACTTGGAAGTCAGAATTTGTCTTGGCCGCATGTATATCAGCCACAGGAACTCAGTGTTTATTCTCTCCTTATGTCTGCACATTGCAGGCAGTGATGGTGTATTGTTACTGTTTCTGTCCTACGAGGGCAGATACACTGTATATGCGCACAGTGCATCATTCATAGACTGTCGGGTTAGGTATGGGATGGCGACTGTTAGAATACTGACAGTGGCATTCCTACAGTCAGAATCCGGACGGCTGAAGGTAAGTAGCCTAACCCTAACCCCTAACCCTCCCCCTAACCCTCCTTTCCCGCAGCCTAACCCTAACCCTCCTCCCCTGCAGCATAACCCTAACACTCCCCCCTCCTAAAGCTTTCCATTGGGATGCCAGTGGTCAGGATTCTGGAGCTGGTATTCTGAGTGTTGGCATCCTGACCACCGTGGTGGTGACTAAATCCCACTGTGTCCATGGCAATGTGTTCCTGGTGTACAGTACTTTTTCCAAAGTATTCGTCTGAGGAGTCTATGCGAAGTTGCATGTGCTTAAACCACTTGGTGAAGCAGCTGTACCAGTCCAAAGCAGGTACAGTATGTCTTCTTAATGCAGGATAAAGGTCTTCAGTGTAGCTTCTGGTGACTCAAAATTAATCTTATACATCTTGCGCTTGATTTTTGGCAACACAAAGAAGTCTCAGGGGGCCAGGTGTGGACTGCAAGGTGGATGAGGAAGCTTCTAGATGCGTTCAGGAGTCAGAAAATTGTAGTATTGTAGTGAAGGAGAAGGGCACCACGAGCATGAGTTCTTGGACAGTGCCTGGAAATGGCTTCCAGCACTTGCAGCAGGCATTGGTTGGCATACCAGTCCCCAGTGACGGTGCACTGCTGCATGAGTGGTATGGTAGCTACATGACCAGTCTTGACCACAAAAACAGCCACCAACTGCTTGGCCACACTGCGCTCACATTGGAACCTCTGAGGTGGCGCACCTCCTTCTCTAACTGGGCCATGGTCACCCTGGCGTCCACCTCAACTATGGCCTGCACGGCAGCAACGTTGTCCTCAGTGATAGCGGACACAGGTCAGCTGCAGTGCTCCTCGTTTTCCAGGGTCTCCCATGCTGAAATTCTGCAAACCACAGTGGTTCAGGATTGTGCTTCCGCTCCAAAAGCAGCTCGCAGTCGGTCAAAACTCTCCTGCTGTTGCAGACAAATCTTGAAGTCATAGAAGATCATGGCGTCCAGTGGCCTCTGTTCAGCTCCGTAACAATTTCACAAGAGCTTTAGTCAGAGATTACAGTTCACAACCAGACAGCTAGATTGTGTCTACTCTACCTATGCGCTGTACATCCAGACACTTATTGCAGACTATAGCAAATTTGCTCCAGGTGTTGGGACACCACAAAAGTGGTTTTGGAATAGTCGAGGATTTGATGACATTCCTGACTCACTGACTCATCAACGCCCAGCCCAATCCCCTGTACCTAGAAACATGTAATTCAAGGAGTATATGCCTTCCATGATATAGGCAGCCACTAAGCAGGGATTTTTTTAATTTTGACTCCTAATGGGGTGAAAAGGGCTAAAAAATGTTCTTCCCCTGTGCAATGTCCTGACTGACTGATTCATCAATGCCCTGCTCAAACCTCTTGACCTAGGAACATGAAATTCGGGGAGGATATTCTTTCCATGATGCAAGCACCCACTGAGCAGGAATTTTTAAAAATTCAACCTCTTAAGAGGGTGAAAAGTGGTAAAATGTTTGCTCTCGACCAAGGTGATTGGGTGACAAAGCAACATGTTCCAAGTGCTGTCAGCTTATTGTCTGGGTCAAGTGGCAGCATCAGAGGTGTGGCGCAGTCCAATATTCAAATAGACAAGCCACACCAACCACCAGTGATGTTTGGTAGCATTTGGGATGACAATTGATGTGGCTCACCTATTTGAATATTGAACTGCACTGAAGCCCCACTTCTGGAGTCGCCATGCTCCTTTACACCAGAGGCATAAAATAAACTAAGCATATAAATTAAGATGGTATGAAGGAAATTAAAATATCTAAGGTCTAGAGGTCAAGCCAGGTGAAAATGGGTACATCAGCTAGAATATATGTATAACGTGGCAAATCTCTTTAAGGGCTATCTATCTATCTATCTATCTATCTATCTATCTATCTAGCAACCAAAAAATTTTGTAAACTGTGCTTATGATACATCTGTTAGAGTCCAATCCTAGGTTCACTCACCCTAAATCAAGATCTAAAGAAGAAAAATGGGAAGGCCACAGAGCACTGTGCTTAACTTAGGAGAAATCTGGATGTATCTTCCAACCAGAAAGGACGGTCCAGTCAACTTCTCGCAATTTCACCATTTGATATATGCTATAAAAGAGGAAACAGAAAATAGTGTAATCCTGTTATGACTCAGAATTAATCCTCCTGACAGTATTACACTCACCTACTAGATGTGAAATCTGGACATTGAAAGGTCTCTTTAGACTTCTCTTTCCACAATATGTTGCTTCAATGGTTCTTAAGAGTTTATTTTTCACATGCATGCATAATAGTACAATACAAATGAACTTGGTGTAGTATTCACATAAATGTAGGACCAAAATTACCTCAAATCGGTTACACTCACCCTGTAAATAAGGTAAGTGGTCAAATGAAGGTTTCTTTTCTCTAGTAGAGACTGGAGTCTCCTATAGGTGAAGTCCAAATCACTGGTTCCCTTTATTTCCAGCTGTAAGGCAAATAATGGTAACCTCAAAGATTTCCAATAGGTTAAACTCATCCTATGGATGAGACCCATAACTCAGGTATGAAGAAGTAATGAGGTCGTGAGTAAACTTTTCTAAATATTCCTTATAGAATTAAGAATCAGCCTTTAGATCCCTTGTATTATTATAATCAGGTGCAGATGTTGTTCTTTATCAGTTTATTATGTTTGTGTAGAGATTATGGGTATATTGCGAGTTATGCTCTTTTGATATTGGGTTATACTACAGTCCCACACAGATACATAGCATTTTAATCACTCAGGAAGCCCTGAGGTGGTACAGCGTAGTTTCAATTAAAGTGTACATCCCTTTGGGTGTCCTGTGAGCAGGAAAATGCAATTACCTTGCAGGAGATTGTATACATAGTCTTTTGTCTATGTTTGCATATAGATTACTTGGAGATGTGTAGCTGGCACCAAACACAGCAGGGGCAAGCACTCAGCTCTCTGACAAAAAAGGTATTCAGATTATGAGCATAGTTCAAAGCCTCACCATATGTTACCTGTTTCTGACAATAAAATGTATATTTCTCCCACAGCTAGGGGTTCCCAAAATCATAGAAATATACCTAAAGTATGTATGTTGATCTGTTGTGATTGGGGAGTCACTTGGATGTATAGTTCAGGAGAAATGAACCAATCAGACATCCTAGAACCATCTTGTTTACATTCACTGTATAGTTTATATAACGGAGATTAATGTGAATATACCTTATTTCATGTGGCTATTACATATTTAGATATTGTTATTTGTACTTAAATTAAAAGTTACGTGGGTGGTTCTAGAACGGATCCTGGATTATTAACTGATCAGTCAGCCACCTCACTATTGGAGGGGGAACAGGTATAGGAGCCTTTCATTCTGGGTCTGACCTGAGGAATCAATTCTGAGTTGAAGACTGTACCTGCATTTTCCTGCCATTCTTTCCGGCCTCAGAATAAGCCACATTTAATTCTGTGTACTGTAAGTTTCTCCCTTTTATTTTAAAATTGCAACACATTTTTCAATGTAATCTGTAACATTTTTTATTTATACAATTTCTGTAACTAAGAATTGTACTTTCTTTTGTAATCAATATGTTCCTTTAGTAGTCGTTTTTCATATATACTCCAGAACCCAATCGTAATGTTGTGCTATAACTGTTATTTACTGCTAGAAGCAAGGGGAGACCAACTAACTGTCTGGTAGTCTGTGTCGCTGAACCTGTGCAATTGTAATAGAGTGCTAAGGGACCTGTGGCTCCTTTATTTTCCATGGATGGTGGCAGAAGAGAGGTGCATGTTGTAACAGGCAGAGTGATTGAATATTTATTGTGAGTATTATATTCGGCTCTGCTCTTGCTACACCAGGACTTGGGGATCTGAGCGATTGTAGTCCTGACGCTAGTGTATAGCCAGTCAAGGTGATAGAGTCATAGGCTCTGACCATAGTCAGAGTGCAAACTCAGGGATGCCTATTGGGGTCCCTAACAGTATGCAAGAAGTTTTTACAGCGAAATAAGTTTTACTTTAACATGTCCTCAAGAACTCTGATCCTGCATAGATAAAATGATTAGGCTTCACCTTCTTCTACAACATATTGAAACATTTTCGTCCAGTTCAGTTGAACTGTACAGTACTAGTTATACAGTTAAATGACATACAGTACAATTACGCACAGTACAGTAGTATACTGAACTTACCATGACTGACTGTAGGTAAAGCTGTGCATTGAAGACTTGGGAACAGGGAAAAGGGAGATAACAATTTAATGAGGACATGAAAAATAATGACAGGAACACTCTGTCAAAACATTGGTTATAACTATATGGTAACACAGGGGTGTGCAGTTACTTTATAATTGTGAATGTAAGAATTACAAATTAGATGGCATTTTGTTGGCACCCCACATGTCTATCTGATTGCCCCCCCATATAACACCCTCCTGTCACTTGCCGACCTCATTTGATCTTGGTGTTTTGCCTAAGTGCACTGTGACAAAATGAATGTGACATACACTCACCAAGTGACTGGGTCATGTGAGGATCTGTTACTGTGGCTGGCAGATGACCAAGTGCAGCCCTATTCTGTACGTAACAAGCGGATCCATAAAGCCTCTTTTATTAATGCACTTTCAGCAGTTATGTTGTGCGGATTCTACATGTTGTCTGTATGAACCTTTCAAGATATCCCAGAGCCGTAACTAGACTTTTTGATGCCCTAGGCCAGAAATTAATGGGGTGCCCCTTGGCCTCACAGACTACTGTTTTTCATTGTTTGCAGATGACCTGTTAGCCGTCATTACGAGTCTCTTAACCACTTTCCCTAACTTAAGCAGGAATTTAAAAGATTTGGTGATCTCTCCAAGTTTAACTATAATAAATTGGTAGCCCTCAATATCTCCGCCCCTGAGGCTCTAATAGCAAACCTTAAACATGCCTTTCCCTTCAAAAAGCACCCTTCACTTATGAAATATTTAGGGGGTCATGTTTCAAGGTGTATAGCTGTTCCCCTTAATCATTCCAGTAGCAAACACAGTATTCCTAGAGGGGGTTTCCAAATGCTTAATTTTAGAGCGAGTGTGGCCAATCCATGAAGAGGGCAGAATTAGTACTTTTCCAGCTTGAATATGCTTCATACAGCCAGTAATGGCTGCAATGGGTGTGCGGTGCACATGGGCCCTTGGGTCCAGGGGGCCCCACACCGCACACCCTGCACCCATAGTTAAAAAATACTTACCTCTCCGCAGATTTAGGTGTGCTGCTCTGCAGCGGCGGACTGGCGCTGCAGAGCAGCAAAAAATCACTGGGAGAATGGTGGCGGCCATTTTCCCAGTGACCTACTCATGCGCAGAAAAGATGTCCCAGGGAAAATAGGCAACATTTTTTTCCCGGGGACCGGTGCATGTGCAGTAGATTCTGGCATGAAGCCAAAATCTACTGCGCCCAGTGCACTGACAGAGAGGGGGGCCCAAATGGAGGCTGCACACGGGCACCCTCTTCTCTTAAAACACCCCTGAGTTACAGTCTGTAGCTGTTTGGAGCCTCGTAGGGGACAGTGATGGGCTCTGTTTCACAAAACTGAGCTGTTTCACCCATTGGGAGTGCTGAGGCCAGTATCTTCTGACAGGGATTTACTGGCCTCAGTAGCGGAGTTCGGGCGGTCATTCTGATCATGCTTAGGCTTACTTAGATGGCCAGATGCTGCAAAAACTATGGTCTCGATGGTGATCTGATGCTGCATCTTTGAATGCAGCACTCAGATCTGGGATGCCGGCAGGAGATGTCTTTAGCCATCAGAAGCCTCAAACTGGCCAGATACCAGTCAATATGCTCTCAAAATGGGTCCAGCCCATACTACTGCAGATTTAGGAGTCTATTTACTAAGCAGTGTTAGCAGGGGCAGATCTAGACTCTTGCTTTAGGGTGGGCGGTTGAGTGCATGCGCAGTGGTGGCAAGGATGTGCTTGCCACCGTGTCAGCAATCCATCCATCATCATGGATCCCAATGGGACCCCTGGGAGTGAGGTACGTGTCACCTGTACATGTCGCTGGAATGAGAGGAGGCTGGAGGGGACACTGGACTGAAGGTTGGAATCACAGGGGTCTGGAGACTAGAATAATGTGGGGCTGGAGGGTACACAAAAGGCTGGAGGCTGGAATGACAGGGCTGAAAGAAATACAGGGGGCAGGGGGCTGGAGGGGACACAGGGGGCACATTTCTGGTTGAACTTCTGTTGTACGATGTTGACATTGATTATATTCCTACTCAAACAGGCATCTTCTGGACCATGTGATCTTCAACGTGAATAGTGACTACTGATTGAGGACACTGTCTGCCCACGGAGGATCAATTTATTCCCCATTGCCGAGAAACCACCATATAGGTAAGGTGAGTTTTTATTTAGTACACACAAAAGCAGTACTGAGTTTTTTGTCCTGAGCTCTACTTGGTCTAGAACCGGCCCTGATATGACACACAAGGTCCTCCTCCTACGTGACTAAAACCGGAAACAGGACATAAGAAAAAAAACATCATATTGTGGAGTCAGACTCCCGGGAGTGAAAGAGTTAAAGCCGCTTCGTTATAATTACAGCCATGTCATATTACACTGCAAGACGTATCGCTGTATGTTTTAAATAGTGTATTACTGTACTGTATGTTGATATTATGTCTCTATCTGTGTTGGAAGAACATGTTGTAATAGTTGCAGTACAAAGATGTATAAAATCATTCCAGGTTGTCATCACTCTTATGGTGAAACCGGTTGTTCCAGGACATGTTCCATCTGCCACCTTTTCATCTGTGACAACAGAAACAGGCACCGTTTCATGGTAGATGGGAACGACTTGGAAGTCAGAATTTGTCTTGGCCGCATGTATATCAGCCACAGGAACTCAGTGTTTATTCTCTCCTTATGTCTGCACATTGCAGGCAGTGATGGTGTATTGTTACTGTTTCTGTCCTACGAGGGCAGATACACTGTATATGCGCACAGTACATCATTCATAGACTGTCGGGTTAGGTATGGGATGGCGACTGTTAGAATACTGACAGTGGCATTCCTACAGTCAGAATCCGGACGGCTGAAGGTAAGTAGCCTAACCCTAACCCCTAACCCTCCCCCTAACCCTCCTTTCCCGCAGCCTAACCCTAACCCTCCTCCCCTGCAGCATAACCCTAACACTCCCCCCTCCTAAAGCTTTCCATTGGGATGCCAGTGGTCAGGATTCTGGAGCTGGTATTCTGAGTGTTGGCATCCTGACCACCGTGGTGGTGACTAAATCCCACTGTGTCCATGGCAATGTGTTCCTGGTGTACAGTACTTTATACATTCACATTATGTGTTAGTATTAGGGATGGTAGTAAAGCACCTAAGGGGGGGCTCTCATGTTTGGCCAAATATTTAAACTCCATGTTATTTGCATGGATTATCATATCCTTTTGACTATCATTGTTTTTAGTGCACACCAGTATCTTCCTTTTACTTGGATGGCACTACAAGTCTCAGCATAGTAGCACTTAATAGTAGGATTAAAATGATTGTGTGTGTGGTTCAAGCCCCTCCCCCTTTCCCCAGTATTTGTGTATATTGAGTACACTTGAAGGAAGCGACTCCTTCTGCCTGGTACCAGCACCCCACCCAGCTGTTCTTACATGATTGTAATCAGCACAGGTTCCTGCATTACTGTCTACACAATACAGAGTACTATTATGATAAGTCTTTGCTCAATTGCTATAATCAGTTAGTATTAGTAAAGTTAGGGACCCATCTGATGGGGTTTACCATGATGTAGCGGGTGGGCTCACATGTTTGACCAAAAATGCACAAAGATCCTGTCCTGGGAATTGTAACCACAGGCCATGCCCTATCAGCGTATCCCACACATATGGGGCATGGCCCCCTCTATCTTGTACCAGGACACATATGTGTGTGAAGAGCCTCCTTGCTAGTTTGCCCCACCCTCCTAATGGCAGCTCTGAGTACCAAATTCCTAATTGTTTGACAGTAGTGAATCAATCCATGCGCAGTAGAAAATAATGGCTTAACTGTGCAAACATCAGTGCGGTCTTCACCTAGGAATAAGGCCCATAGTGCAAATATATTGTATATATTGTGATGTCTCCTGCGGCAATGCATTAACAAATGAATAATGAGAATGTACTGTCTAACGCTCACAGAATAATGATGAAAAGAAAGATGCAATTAACACATCTATTGCCTGATTTAGAGATTCATGCTAATGCAAATGGAACTGTGAGCCTGATTCAGAGCCGCTCGTAAGCGGCCGCTCGTTCGCTCCGAGCGATGTTCGCACATCTGCGCATGCGTAAGGATCGTAATGTGCATGCGCCAACCAGTCATTGCGGTCAGAAATCGAGCACTCGCAAAATAGCGAGTGCCTGCTAATTTGAGTGACAGGATGAGGCGTTTGTGGGTGGTAACAGGGGAAGGTGCTTGAAAACGGGGAGTGGTGATCCGAACGCAGGCGTGCCAAACGGTCAAAACGGGCGTTTTAAGGGTGTGCATAATTAACAAAGCAGCGTCATCGACCAGCTCACTTGGTTGTTTCTTAGCCTGAACTGTTCGTATGATTGCGGTAGGAAAATCCAACCACAAGCACTGCGAGCAGTTCAGACGCCTTTCGATGTACTTGATTAATCAAATCGCGGAGATGATGTAGGATGCGAGCGGCCAGGGGGCGTCTTTACAAAATAGCGAGCGCATGTTTCGTTCGCTCGCTCAGACATAGAGGCGTCAACAGACCGCAAAGAGCGAGCGCTCAATTTAAATAGCTGGCCCCTTTTTCTGAATGAGCAAGCGCAAATAGCGTCCGGCTCTGAATCAGGCCCTGTGATCTCTTACGGATCATGATTTCTAAAATATGCTAATGCCTTCCAAAGCACAGCCGAGCATAGGGACGGCCACTGCTGCCTTCTCATATCAGTCCGATACAACAGCGCAAACATCGACGCAGATCAGGCAGCCACTCAGCTTGTAAGTCAAGTCTGACCAGTCGCAAACATTCCTGACACGCAGAGAGCTCTCATGCTGTGAAGGAGAACACAATGGCTAATTAATGCACGCACATGAAACTAGCCACTCCCCGTTACCTCCCCCAAACACTGATTACTTGTCACTCACTCTGCGAGTGAATCCTCTGTGCGAGAATGGTCCCAATGCATTCATCGCATGTGCAATGGCTTACAATCGCTTGATGTGCGGAAATATCGGCATTGCGTAAATCTCGGAATCGGGCCCCTAGTGTAATTGACCTAATGAGTTAAGGAATATCCACATAGACTTTTAGTGCAGTGTCCCATAAGCAGCAATGAATTAAAGGACAGACCGAATTCATATCACTTCTCTGAATGCATTAATAGGATGACAGTATAAACTTTTGAACTGAAAGTAACTTTTTTTTTTACTTTATATAAACATTAGAGGTTTTGTTACACAGTAAACTCTCACAGAGATAAGACAATCTAGTAACTAATGCAATGGTTGTATCATGCTTACATGCACTTTTGTTATATCATTGTGCAAATGTTTATAGAAAGAAAAGTACAGATCCAAATAAGCTAAAAGATGCTAAACCTACCTAACACTTACAGTAACCACGTGTCATCCTACATTTAAATTGGTAAAAGTGAAAAAGATCATTTTAGTCCAAATTATATAGATTTGATATACCATTCCAGCTACGCAATTTAACTAAAGGACAAATATTATTTAGATGGCTACAGGGTCAATTTATAAAACTACGATGAGTCAAAAAAAGATTGCCTATTGCAGCATTACCGTAGACTAACACCATTACATAGACCACTATAGGGACCGCAAAGCTTTTAGCTCCAAGCTAATACCATCTTAGGGTGCTGTTACTTACCTTTTTATTATGTAGTCCAGTGCCACCGTAGAGGCATTGCTTGATCACCCACCTGGACAACATCACTTTGTGCGTTTGCCAATGTCAGACGGCCATCTGAATCAGGTTCACTAATCACTGGCCACCAATAATAAATAGGCCCCTATATATGATCATTTAACACTATGATATATAAGGAGATTAGAAGTTACTGAGATGTTTCATGACCATATCCGGTATACAGGCCATGCGTTGACTTACAGTTGGGTCCTACAAGACAAAAGTAGCTATATATAAGTTTTTGAATACATTTTCAGTATTATTTATTATTATTTTCATCAAATGATAGAAAAAACATATCAGCTTGTAACAAAGCTGCTTCTTTAGGGGCCTCACTGCTGGCAATAATAAATATACTTTTACTTGCGTTTGTCCATGGTAGTCAAAACATGTAAACATGCAAACAGTAGGTATGTAACACATTGGTTCCAATTCCCCTATAGCCACTGGCACATACACCTCAGATTGGAAGCATTTGTTTTTTAACAATGCGTATGTTGCATAATTATGTTCACCCTGAGTGTTTGCATTGGTGTCAATAAATGTCCTCCATCATTGGATCTGCCCATCGGACACCACTTCTACAGCTGCCCTCTCCTGTGGCAACCTTTCATTCTCTCATACTCTCTCTCCCCCCGCCCTCCGTGAAGTCGGCAAGGTGGAGGTGTGGGGTTCTTTCTCTCCTCCTTTTGCTTCTTCCAATTCCAACCCTCAGAACCCTCTTTGTCATTCTCCTCCTTGGAGGTTCATGTTATTCACCTACTCCACCCTGCTCACCTTTGCATAGCTGCTAACTATCATCCCCCTGGTCCTATTTCCAAATGTATTGACAACTTTGCCTTCTGGTTTCCAAATTTCCTCTCTTCTTACCTTCGCTCCCTCATGTTAGGTGACTTCAATATCCCTATTGATGTCCCCTCTGATGCATCTGCCTCTTAACTGCTATCCCTCACATCAACTTTTGGTCTCTTACTTTCATGCTCCGGACACTTAAAACCACCTTTTTACCTTTCCGGTGCCTGTTCCAACCGATCAAGGTTATCAATTCATCAACATCAGTCCCAACCGATTAAGTTCCTCAATTCATCAACATTGGACTCAGGCCCTGATTCAGAGCCAGACGCTCTGACAGAGCGCTCGCTCTGAATCAGGGCCGTCCCTCCTACTTTTTGGAGCGGCCTCCAGGCCGCTCGCATAGCTGTGGGTAACCACCCACAGCTATAGTGAGCGTCCAAAATGATCAAGACCATCGCCACCATCGGGCTTGCGACGAGACCCTTGAGGTAGGGTCTCGCTGTCGCAAGCCCTGGAGTGCTTTTGACTCTATCAGAGCCAAAAGCACTCCCACTGACATCACTAGTGATGTCAGTGGGGCCAGCCCCAGATGGTAGGCGTTCCCATGGGAACGCCTCCCTCTGGGCAGCCACGCCCCCGGCATGCCCACCAAAGGGGGCGTGCTGTCAATCAACATCGACAGCACGCCCCCTTTGATCAGACACAACGAGCGAAGGAAAGTCCTTCGCTCGTCGCGTCTGGCGCATGCGCACGACAGAGCTCCCTCCGTCGTGCGCATGCGCAGTGCACACCATCGACCCACTTGCGAGCGGACAGTCGCTTGCGAGTGGGTCTGAATGAGGCCCCAAGTTCATGAATTCATCAACATCAGACCCGCACAATCGTATGCGGGCCATTAGATCACTTCACCTATGTATGGGATAGCGATATAGATAATATATGTGTAAACTTTTCCTATCTGTGTTTAGAATGCTGAAAATAGGAGAGATGCATTGTTTAGTTCTTATAAAATAACACCGACAATTACAGTGGGTGATTATGACTCACTGATAATCAAAAATGTAAACATTTATAGCTACTTACCAACAACGTGCATTTCTGACTTCTCCCAGATAGCAGCATAATACTTGATCAACAAATACAAGTACGCACGATATATAACAAATGAAATATGTGTGGATTATGCACAGACTGTATCAAAAGTATTAAAAGTGTATGTTATATCTAACAGCTAGGAACTATGCAATATTGATACAATCTGTTAATAGCTATTTTCCTAGGCATCCAGATTTATAAGAACTGTGGGAATAAACACTATGACATTATAAATTAGTATCTTTATTGTAATAATTACTACTGACAAATCATATTATCAAAGAGTACTCGTCTCTGTTATAACAATAGCTAATACTAACAAACTAACAGCTGGAGAATCACTTCCAAGTTAGAATTATATGTGTAGAAGCCATAATATATGGGCTTTGGAAATATCCATCAGATAGGAGTGATGATATGGATACAGATGATGCTGTAATTATACTATAATAATAGGATCTAGCTGCCTGGCAACAAGTAAGTGTTTTATTCACTAATCTAAATATTCTTCACATCTTTCTCTTTATTTTATATTTCGACATATATCTGAACACACTATGGCCTGAACACACTGTGGCCTGAACACACTGTGGCCTGAACACACTGTGGCCTGAACACACTGTGGCCTGCACACTGTGGCCTGAACACACTGTGGCCTGAACACACTGTGGCCTGAACACACTGTGGCCTACACACTGTGGCCTGAACACACTGTGGCCTGAACACACTGTGGCCTGAACACACTATGGCTTGAACACACTGTGGACTTTTCGCCTGTTTTGCAGGCGGAAAAGTATCGCGCGCGTCCCCGCTTATCCCCGTATTCAATTTGTAAGGACGCGAAAACGGGACCCGGCGAAACTGGAACAGGCGAAAGTCCTGTCAATTTTTGGAAAATCATCCTGGCACCCCCCTAAAGATGTCCTGACCTGGGGGATAACTATGGGTACCCCCGATTTGGCCTGCTGAAGGGAAGTCGGGTTTTTAAATATCCGCGGCAGGTGCATAAATGTGCCTGTGAAGAACAGTTGAAAAATAGAATTTAGCTATTTTTTTTGGGAAAAATAACTATACCCATCAAATTTGGGGCACATGAAAATGGGTGCAAATATATTTTTAAGTCCCTAAAATGTTTTTTCAAAAACCTTCAAAAATGCACCTGCCGCTACCACCCGCAATGATGAAAACACCTGCCGCATACTTGGGAAGCCCTTTGGAATCAATTTCGCTATTTTAGAAGTTTGTCCCCTATTTTTTTTTCACCCCCAAAATTAAAGTTAATTTTTTGGGGTGTCCTGATTTTTACTTTTTTTTGACACACATTACTTTTAGGGGACAGTCCCAGGGATGCATGCTATTTTTTTAAGCCTGCACCCTTAAACCCAAATTCTGCACTTTTTTTCGCCATGTATTACATGGAGAAAAGTTATCCCCGTTTTTTAACAAAGACTTTTCGCACTGGCGAAAGTCTTTGAAATTGAATACGGTGATAATTGAAATAGGTGAAAATGACGTCATCGGCAATAAATAAACACAGATAATGGACTTTTCGCCTGAAATTGAATATGGCCCTATATATTTTAGAATTTGCAAATAAAAGTTATATTTTATAATTTTTCCTGAGGAATCTAAACCAATAGATTTAATACTGAGACTTATCAGTGCACTGGACCAGATAATCTTGTCTTTTTCTTTTCTTTTCTTTTTGTGATTTATGGTGCATACACACGATCAGATTTTTTCTTCAGATATGGACGATAACGATTTAAAAATCGTTCAGTCGTTCATATCTGAAGGAAAATCGTTCATATCTGACATGCCTGAACGATGGACGATCAACGATGCGCGTTCCCGTTTGTCAGATAACGATATCTGACATCTGATGGGTTTGCAGTCAGACTTGGACGATTCCATTCATTTTAATGCAGTCAAAAATCGTTCAATCGTTCAATCGTTCAAATCGTTCAAAACTTTGGTCAAATCGTTCAAATCGTTCAGATCATTTAATCGTTCAGTCGTTCATCTGACAAATCTGACAAGTCTGACAAATCTGACCGTGTGTACGCTCCATAATATGTTAGAGAAAAGAAAGTGAAATGCATGTTTATAGTAGGGGTGTGCACCGGCCACTTTTCGTGTTTTGTGTTTTGGTTTTGGATCTGGATCTTTCTTCGTGTTTTGGATCTGGATTGGTTTTGCCAAAACCACCCTTCCGTGTTTTGGGTTCTGGGTTTTGTGTTTTGGATCTGTATTTTTTTTTAAAAAAGCATAAAAACAGCTAAAATCACAGAATTTGTGGGTTTTTCTGCTCCTATGCTATTATTAACCTCAATAACCTTAATTTCCACTCATTTCCAGTCTATTCTGAACACCTCACACCTCACAATAGTGTTTTTATATCCAA
Source organism: Taudactylus pleione (assembly GCA_031769625.1). Classification (NCBI taxonomy): domain Eukaryota; kingdom Metazoa; phylum Chordata; class Amphibia; order Anura; family Myobatrachidae; genus Taudactylus; species Taudactylus pleione. The sequence goes on from JAUIMM010000091.1 coordinate 15,603,620, forward strand.
AAGGTTGCACCGAGGTAGCTGGATGACTATGCTAAGAGATACGAGTGGGCGGCACAAACACGTGGTCCATCTAGGAGTGACACTGCAGTGGCAGACAGGATGGCAGTTTGAAAAACTAGGCCCCAAACAGTACATAATTCAAAGAAAAAAAAGAGGTGCAAGATGGAATTGTCCTTGGGCCCTCCCACCCACCCTTATGTTGTATAAACAGGACATGCACACTTTAACAAACCAAACATTTCAGCGCCAGGGTCTGCCACACGACTGTGGCTGAAATGATTGGTTCGTTTGGGCCCCCACAAAACAAGCTGGCAATTAATCTGTCCCTGCACAAACTGGCTCTACGGAGGCAAGATGTCGTCCTCATCCTCCTCATCCACCGATTCCTCACCCTCTTCAGTGTTGTGTACATCCTCATCCTCACAGAGTATTAATTCATCCCCGCTGGAATCCACAACCACAGGTCCCTCTGTACGTTCTGGAGGCTGGTCTCCCTGGAAGAGTTAATAATTCATTTTATGAACATCATCTTCTCCACATTTTGTGGAAGCAACCTCCTACGTCTTTCGCTGACAAGGTTCCCGGCTGCACTAAACACTCTTTCGGAGTACACACTGGAGAGGGGGCAACTCAGGTAAAATAGAGCCAGTTTGTACAGGGACCTCCAAATTGCTTCTTTTTCCTGCCAGTACAGGTACGGACTGTCTGACATGCCTAATTGGATGCTGTCACCGATGTAATCCTTTAACAGACAGACGCACGCTTGTCGCTGCTGCTTTAAGGATGCAGGTGCGGCTACAGCCCACACATTTCACAAAGACAGAAAAAAAAAGAATTTTTTTATTGTTTGTGGAGTGCACTTTGAGGGTTACACCACCCTTTAACAGACAGACGCATGCTTGTCGCTGCTGCTTTGAGGATGCAAGTGCGGCTACAGCCCACACAATTCACAAAGACAGAAAAAAAAAGAATTTTTTTTATTGTTTGTGGAGCGCACTTTGAGGGTTACACCACCCTTTAACAGACAGATGCACGCTTGTCGCTGCTGCTTTAAGGATGCAGGTGCGGCTACGGCCCACACATTTCACAAAGACAGAAAAAAAAAGAAGAATATTTTTATTGTTTGTGGAGCACACTTTGAGGGTGTCACCACCCTTTAACAGACAGACGCACGCTTTTCGCTGCTGCTTTAAGGATGCAGGTGCGGCTACAGCCCACACATTTCACAAAGACAGAAAAAAAAAAAAGAATATTTTTATTGTTTGTGGAGTGCACTTTGAGGGTTACACCACCCTTTAACAGACAGACGCACGCTTGTCGCTGCTGCTTTGAGGACAGTATCATATGCAGTGACAGTAGACTTGTCAGAAATTGTTGGCACGTCCTTCAGTCCGGACCAGATGTCCAAACTGGTCCTTGACTTATGACACAGGCGCACGCTTGGCGCTGCTACTGTGTTGATGCACGTGCGGCTACATCGCACACAAGTCACAAACACATAAAAAAATAGTTTTTTATTTTTTGGAGCACTTTGAAGGTTACACCACCCTTTAACAGACAGAAGCACGCTTGTCGCTGCTGCTTTAAGGATGCAGGTGCGGCTACAGCCCACACATTTCACAAAGACAGAAAAAAAAAGAATATTTTTATTGTTTGTGGAGCGCACTTTGAGGGTTACACCACCCTTTAACAGACAGACGCACGCTTGTTGCTGCTGCTTTAAGGATGCAGGTGCGGCTACAGCCCACACATTTCACAAAGAGAAAAAAGAAGAAGAATTTTTTCATTGTTTGTGGAGCACACTTTGAGGGTTACACCACCCTTTAACAGACAGACGCACGCTTGTCGCTGCTGCTTTGAGGATGCAGGTGGAATCTAGACGGGATTTGGAACCGGGGACACACTACCTCCATCAATTGTCTAAATCCCACTGCACTAATGGCGGATACCGGACGCACATCTAACACCAACATAGCAGTCAAGGCCTCAGTTATACGCTTTGCTTCAGGATGACTGCTGTCGTACTTCATCCTCATCGCTAGGGACTGTTGGAGGGTCAATTGTTTAGTAAAAGTAGTGGTGTTCCTACTTCCTCTCTAGGATGATGAACAACTCCCAGCAGCAGCAACAGCACTAGCAGGAAGTGGTTCTTGATCTTTCCCTATTTTATTTTTATCGGAGAAAGTTTGGTCCTCCATTTATGTTATATTGATATATACGTGCGGCTAAGGCGCACACAAACACAGAAAATATTTTTTTATTTTTGCTGGAGAGTAGTGCACTTTGTGGGTTACACCACCCTATAAGAAATGAGCCAGACGGCTCTTTACTTATGGGACACAGGCGCACGCTTGGCGCTGCTCCTTTGTTGATGCACGTGCAGCCACAGTGCACACAATTCACAAACACAGAAAATATTTTTTTATTTGGTTTGGAGTGTACTTTGGGGGTTACAGCACCCTTTAACGGTCAAGCCAGCCGGCCCTTTACTTTTGACACAGGCGCACGCTTGGCACTAATTTGTTGATGCACGTGTGGCTACTGCACACACAATTCACAAACACAGAATATATTTTTTTATTTGGTTTGGAGTGTACTTTGGGGGTTACAGCACCCTTTAATGGTCAAGCCAGCCGGCCCTTTACTTATGACACAGACGCAAACTTGGCACTACTTTGTTGATGCACGTGCGGCTACTGCGCACACAATTCACAAACACAGAAAATATTTTTTTATTTGGACTGGAGTGTACTTTGGGGGTTACAGCACCCTTTAACGGTCAAGCCAGCTGGCCCTTTACTTATGACACAGGCGCACGCTTGGCACTACTTTATTGATGCACGTGCGGCTACTGCGCACACAATTCACAAACACAGAAAATATTTTTTTATTTGGTTTGGAGTGTACTTTGGGGGTTACAGCACCCTTTAACGGTCAAGCCAGCCGGCCATTTACTTATGACACAGGCGCACGCTTGGCACTACTTTGTTGATGCACGTGTGGCTACTGCGCACACAATTCACAAACACAGAATAAATATGACGGACAGAGCACCCCCTGGACAACACTACAGCACCCCTTTAGGACTGAGACACTGCACAGGACTTTGGAGTGGACACAGCCCCTATGGACAACTGACTGCACAACACAGTCCAGCCAGCCCCTATGGACTTTGAAGTAGTGGACACAGCCCCTATTAACAACAGCAGCACAGCACAACACAGCCAGCCCCTATGGACTTTGAAGTAGTGGACACAGCCCCTATGGACAACAGCAGCACAGCGCAGCACAGCACAGCACAGCACAACACTACTCTGCACTACACTACACTACACAGCCCAGCCAGCCCTAACTCCCACCCTCCCTCTTCACTGTCCACAGCCGAGTGAGAAAATGGCACAGACGCGGGTACCTTATATAGGATCCAAAACCCGCGAGACCCGGAAGGCGGGATGATGACGTTTTGCCTCGATTTCAGATCCGAGTCAGGCGGGAAAAGTCGAGCCTGACTCGGATCGGCCTCGGATCGGGGGGGCTCGGGGGGGTTCGGATTTCAGAAATCCGAACCCGCTCACCCCTAGTTTATAGATCTACTTTTGCAGGCTCTGTAGCATTAGATCAAGGGAAATGGGAGTCTAAGTGGGTGTGGCACCACAAATTATGTTATTGCTGTCCCTGAAGTGGGGCCATGATTGCCTGATGCACAACAAATTGCATTACCACGTCCCCAATCCACCCCCCTCATGGGAGAAGTGGGTGGATTCTGGAAACTTCCAGGAAATTCCGGGGGAGTAGGGAGTACAGTATGTTACAGGTTCTCTGGTGTCCATCAAGCTCATCATGAAAGATATCGGAGGTTTATGTACTGTAATAGGGTGCGACTTGTAGCCGTTGCTGCAACTCCTGCGAGTTTTCCCATATTTTTAAAGCGGCAATCAATTTAAAGGCAAAACTATTTTGCTTTTAAAATGATTGCCCCTTTAAAAATAACTTGCAGGAGTTTTCGCAGTGGCTACAAGTCGCACCCTGTTACATAGGCTCCATCATGACCTGAGAATAACTTGTGGAAACCACTGAAATAAAGTTACAAATACATAAATAATTGCATGAAATAGGATGTACACTGCTGTTTGTGCCATATATTAACATTAGAAACAAATTAGAAATAATACATAACATTTACATTAATGCAATGCCAATGCCAAAAACCCAACATAATAAACATATCTAGTTAGAAAGAAAACCTTAAGAAACAATTGGGGTGATGTAACAAGCCTTCTAAGAGTGGAGAAATGGACAAGTGGAGATGTTGCCAATAGCAACTAATCTGATTCTACCTTTCATTTTATAGAATGTACTTGATAAATGCTAGTGACTGTATTTATTATTATAATTATTATTATTATTATTATTATTATTATTATCCTTTATTTATATGGCATCACAAGGGTTCCTCAGTTAATTGCAAGAAATAACAAAGGGTATCCCCCAGCACTCGGAATGATATCAGCAATAAGATTTGAAAAACTACATGGTGGTAGATAATTCAGAGATCTCAGTTGCATATATTTGCAAAAATATGGCTAAGCCTCTAAGCCACGTCACGGCGTCTCTGATTACTGGAGCTCCCTAATTCTAAGTCTTAGAGGAGTATTCAATATGGGAGCGAAAAGTCCGTGCTGGAGAAGGGTAGGTGTGACGGGCATTATTTTAGGTTGTATAAGCGGGGGTAGTGCAGGTGTGAAGTGGCATTAGTATGGGTAGTATAGGTTGTAGAACAGTAGGTGTGAGAGTGTGTGGGTATTATAGGTGGTAGTAGGGTTGGTGTGAAATTACATTTGTGTGGGTATTATAGGTGTGAGGGTGCATTAGTGTGCACAGTATAGGTGGGAGTAGGATAGCTGTGAACAGCATTAGTGTGGGTAGTATAGATGGGAGTAGGGTAGGTGTGAGAGTACATTAATGTTGGTAGTATATGTGGGAGTAGGGTAGTTGTGAAAGAGCATTAGTGTGGTCAGTATAGGTGAGAGTAGAGTAGTTGTATGGGAGCATTAGTGTGGGTAGTATAGGTGGGAGTAGGTAGGTGTAATGGTGCATTAGTGTTGGTAGTATAGGTTGTAGTACAGTAGGTGTGAGAGTACATTAGTGTGGTTAGTATAGGTGGTAGTAGAGTAGGTGTGATAGTACATTAGTGTGGGTATTATAGGTGGGAGTAGGGGAAGTGTGAGAATATATGAATGTGCGCAGTAGAGGTGGAAGAAGGTTAGCTGTGGGTTGTATTAGTAAGGGTAGTACAGGTGAGAGTAGGATAGGTGTGAAAGTACATTAGTGTAGGCAGTATAGGTGGAAGTAAGTTAGCTGTGAGGGGCATTAGTAAGGGTACTATAGGTGACAGTAGGGGAAGTGTGAGAGTACACTAGTGTTGTTAGTATAGGTGGTAGTACAGTAGGTGTGATAGTACATTAGTGTGGGTAGTATAGGTGGGATTAGCATAGGTGTGATCATGCATTAGTGTGGGTAGTATAGGTTATAGTACAGTAGGTGTGAGAGTACATTAGTGTGGGTATTATATGTGGGATTAGTGTAGTAGGTGTGAGAGTACATTAGTGTGGTTAGTATAGGTGGTAGTAGAGTAGGTGTGATAGTACATTAGTGTGGGTATAGGTGGGAGTAGGGAAAGTGTGAGAGAACATTAGTGTGCACAGTAGAGGTGGGAGTAGGTTAGCAGTAAGGGGCATTAGTAAGGGTGGTATAGGTGAGAGTATGATAGGTGTGAGAGTACATTAGTGTAGACAGTATAAGTGAAAGTAGGTTAGCTGTGAGGGGCATTAGTGTGTGCAGTAGAGGTGGGAGTAGGTTAACTGTGAGAGGCATTAGTAAGGGTAGTATAGGTGAGAGTAGGATACGTGTGAGAGTACATTAGTGTAGGCAGTATATGTGGAAGTAGGTTAGCTGTGAGGGGCATTAGTGTGTGCAGTAGAGGTGGGAGTAGGTTAGCTGTGAGGGGCATTAGTAAGGGTAGTATAGGTGAGAGTAGGTTAGGTGTGAGAGTACATTAGTGTAGGCAGTATATGTGGAAGTAGGTTAGCTGTGAGGGGCATTAGTAAGGGTAGTATCGGTGAGAGTAGGATATGTGTGAGAGTACATTATTGTAGGCAGTATATGCGGAAGTAGGTAAGTTGTGAGGGGCATTAGTGTGCGCAGTAGAGGTGGGAGTAGGTTAGCTGTGAGGGGCATTAGTAAAGGTAATATAGGTGAGAGTAGGATAGGTGTGAGAGTACATTAGTGTAAGCAGTATATGTGGAAGTAGGTTAGCTGTGAGGGGCATTAGTGTGTGCAGAAGAGGTGGGAGTAGGTTAGCTGTGAGGGGAATTAGTAAGGGTAGTATAGATGAGAGTAGGATAGGTGTGAGAGTACATTAGTGTAGGCAGTATAGGTGGAAGTAAGTTAGCTGTGAGGGGCATTTGTGTGCACAGTAGAGGTGGAAGTAGGTTAGCTGTGAGGGGCATTAGTAAGGGTAGTATAGATGAGAGTAGGATAGGTGTGAGAGTACATTATTGTATGCAGTATAGGTGGAAGTAGGTTAGCTGTGAGGGGCATTAGTGTGTGCAGAAGACGTGGGAGTAGGTTAGCTGTGAGGGGTATTAGTAAGGGTAGTGTAGATGAGAGTAGGATAGGTGTGAGAGTACATTATTGTACGCAGTATAGGTGGAAGTAGGTTAGCTGTGAGGGGCATTAGTGTGGGCAGTATAGATGTGAGTGATAAGGAGACAGGGTTTCAGAGAGTGTTGAATGCACAGGACAAGTCTTGTAGGTGGAACTGAGAGGTGAATACCAGAGGTGAGGTCCTCAAAGCGCATAAAGTTACAGTATAAAAGCACAGATGATTATAATTCTAAATATGATGGACCGATTCTTTAATCTGTCAGGTGTGTAACTATCATAGCTCCCCCCCTCTTCCCAAATAAAAGACAATGCATATTTGCCAAAAAAAACAACCTACTACTTGTTTTGGCACAGATGTGACCATAATGCTTGCCAGCCTCACCATAGCTAGCTAGATGTTGGTTCTATGTACTAAGCCTTGGAGAGAGATAAAGTGGACGGAGATAAAGTACCAACCAGCTCCTAACTGTCACTTTACAGGCTGTGTTTGAAATATGAGAGTTAGGTGCTGATTGGTTGGTACTCTATCTCTTTCCAAAGCTTAGTACGTAGATCACAAAATAAGAAAAACTATGCAACTCTGTAATCACAGCTTCAAATATGTTGTTGTTATTTTTTTTCAATCAAAGTAGTTGTTTTCCTCTGGACAACCTCTTCCTACAACACGACCCATCTGTACAGCCAACATACAGTAGAGGGACTTTCTGACTCTGCTTGAAACACTCTTTCAATGTTATTGAAAGCTGAGAGTTGGCTTGAGCAGCAGGCTCTTGATGCTGGCAAGGGTTGGCCATCCATAGCTTGCAATAGAGCTCTGTGAGAGTATTATTACATGCAGTTTAGATCCTGGCTACAGAAGGAGCACCAGGAGGGGGCACCCCCTTTTTGCTGTATGAATGTGTCCTATTATTATGAGAAGAGGTCGTGCAAATGTTGCTGAATCCTTTAAGTAATATTATAGTATAATTCCTTTTAAAAATCTGAAGCAATATGTGTACTGTTTCCAGTTCTAGATACCGTATATACTCGAGTATAAGTCGACCCGAATATAAGCCGAGGTACCTAATTTTACCACAAAAAAACTGGGAAAACTTATTGACTCGAGTATAAGCCTAGGGTGGGAAATGCAGCAGCTACTGGTAGTAATCCCTCCCCTGGTACTGCCCCCAGTAGTAATATTCCCCCTCTCGTAGTGCCCCCAGTAGTAATATTCCCCCTCTGGTAGTGCCCCCAGTAGTAATACCCCCCTGGTAGTGCCCCCAGTAGTAATACCCCCCTGGTAGTGCCCCCAGTATTAATCCCCCCCTGGTACTGCCCCAGTAGTAATCCCCCCCCCCGGTACTGCCCCCAGTAGTAATATTCCCCCTCTGGTAGTGCCCCCAGTAGTAATACCCCTCCTGGTAGTGCCCCCAGTAGTAATACCCCCCTGCTAGTGCCCCCAGTAGTAATACCCCCCTGGTAGTGCCCCCAGTAGCAATATCGCCCTGACAGACTCTCATCGGCTGCTGATTACAACAAACACACAGCTGCTGTTGCCGGCTGCTGTGTGTTTGGCAGTGTGTAGTGCTGACCGAACTCCGTCCGGTCAGCGCTACACACTCGGTGCAGCTGTGTCACAGAGACACAGTCTGCACCACGGCCCGCATGGTACGCTACTCAGCTGCGTACCATGCGGGCATGACTCCAGTATAAGCCGAGGGGGGGCTTTTTCAGCACAAAAAATGTGCTGAAAAACTCGGCTTATACTCGAGTATATACGGTACTTGTAATCTCTCTCAATTCACCATTATTTTCATACTGCACAATGCAGAGAACGCTGCATAATATATTGGTACATTATAAATAAAAGATACTACTACTACTACTACTAATAATAATAATAATAATAATAATAATATTAATACAATGGCAGAAAAGAAGAATTCTGTTATCTAAATCCTTCAGTTCAATTTTCCAAGCGATGACATAATTAAGTTGTCTTTAGGAATGTCTGCTACAATTAATAAACCAGGACATTAATGTTATATGTCGTACATAGAGAAAACACAAAACATGATAGGACTGATGATAAAAATCAATTTTTCTAATTCAATTAAAATGTAAGGCTAGAAATCACACAGCATTGTCCAGATTAGAATCCATAGATATGCTTCAAGTCCTTTATTAAATATGACATACATTGTTGTGTGCATTAAATTAGTTTAATCTTATTTTAAGTTAAGAAATGGGGACTGACACACATGGGCTATGCACTAATGAGAAAATTTATAAAAAATTTTGAAGGCTGATATTTTCTGAGGGTTGTGATAACAATGTAACATGGTGGGGGTTTTAATAACAATTCAAAAAGTTTTTGCCCCCCTCTCTGAATATAAAACAAAGACAAAGTCCTGAGTGCACTTTTACAGAAGGACTTGCCCTGCCGTCAACGGACTGGGGGGAACACTGTACGAATCCGGAGCCGCGGTGACAGCAGTGTGACATGGCCTGCAATTAACTTCACACGGACCAGGTGAGCGCACAAAGTCGGCGGAGCGGCTCTCCTTCTGTGATCGACCACGGTGGGTCCCAGGGGTGCAATACAAGCCGGCCCCCCTCTCACTGACACTTGGAGAGTGGGATAACATGGCAGCAATAACATTGGTTGATCCCACATAGGTAAAAACCATTTAAGGAGCCGTGATTACTATTACTACCATTAAGACCTTTAGCCACTGACATTGGTGGAGGGGGATTATATTGCGGCCACAATATTGGTGGGTCTGACTCTGTGGAATTATATCATCAGCCGCTCACATATCACGGCAACAATAATAGTTGATTCTATAACATGAGCTGCTAATATTATTGAGTCACTGAGTTATGCTACATACACGCTGGCCGATATATTGGCCGATCAATTGACCGGCCAATATATCGTTCCCCCGTCGGCCAGTGTGTACAGAGGATATGTCTGTGAACAACGTCGTTCACAGACATATCGCATTGGCTGTGCTGCACAGCCGATGAACAGATCTGTCCATCGGCAAGTGTGTACGGGCGATCAGCCGATCGTCCGTACACAGGGGTGCAGAGAGGGGGGGGGGATCCGCGAGCGGGTACTACTTACCAGGCTCCGGCACAGCTCCCCATCCACAGCAGCCCATCACACACTTCTGGGTGCTGGGCTGCACTGGGAGACTGTCTGTGGCTGCTAAAGCAGCAGCCCGAGCAGTCTCCTATGCCAAAGGGGGGAGCGATCACGCTGATCGCACCCCCCATTGGCTGTGCGCCGGGCTGAGGGGCACACAGAGCCCCCCTCCCCAGTGTGCAGCACCAACGTCACAGATGTTTGTTTTTTTCGAAGGGGGTGTGGCCAGGCCTTCTGCGATTAGGCCCCACCCCGTACTCGCCCCCACACGCTGCAGCATGCAGATGATGGTCGGTCAGTGTGTATAAATGACCATCATCTGCAGATATATCTGTCAGGTGTGTACCCACCTTAAGTTAGACCTTTGGAGTCCTTGTCGAGTACTCTAGGAATCATCGTGAACGGATTCAGGGTTTGCTTAGTGCAAGGATACAATGTTTTATGCACATGCCACTTTGTGACTTTGGAGGTTAGATTTTATCAATAAGCGGATCCAAATGAACCACCACTTTGTATTAGCTGGTTTAGCTCATGGTTTTTTTTATATATTTTATATATGTGTTATTTGGATATTTTTTTCTGCATACATAATGATTTATATGGAATTTTATAATAAGCAAATTGATTTGTTTATTGGAATAATCCTAGTGATATTATAATAAATATCACCCATGTGTAAAAAATTAATTGCCCCCCCCCTAAACTTAATAACTGTCCGTGCTACTTTAGCAGCAACAGCTACAACAAAACACTACTGATAACTGGAGATCAGTCTTTCACACTCCTCATTGCAAAATTACTTTAATTCAGCCACATTGGAGAGTTTTCGAGCATGAACTGCTCATTTAAGGTCCTGCCAACAAATCTAAATTGGTCAGGATTTTGACTAGGCCCCCCATAACCTTAATTGTGTTACTTAAGTAGCATTCAGAAATGAACCTGCTCTTGTTTTTGGATCATTGTCTTACTGCATAACCCAAAAGCACATAAGCCACAGATCATAGACTGATGACCGGACATTCTCCCTCAAAATTTTCTGGTAGAGCGCAGAACTAATTATTCCGTCAATTATAGTAAGTCGCCCCGGTCCTGAAGCAGCCAAGCTTCTCCACACCATCACACCACCGCACCCATGTCTGACTGTTGGCATGATGTTCTTTTTGTGGAATGCTGTTGTAGCTTTACGCCAGATGTAATGAGACCCATATCTTCCAAAAAGTTACAGTTTTGACTCATCAGTCCACAGAACATTAGCCAAAAAAGTCTTGGGGGTCATAAATGTGTTTTTTGTTTAGCAGTGGTTTCGTCTTGCAACTCTCCCATGGATACCATTTTTGTCTAGTCTCTTTCTTATGGTGGAATAATAAACGCTAACATTAATTGAGGCTAGCGAGGTCTGCAGATCCTTATATGTTTGTCTGGGTTCTTTTCAGAGTTGATGCACTCTTGGAGCAATTTTGGTGGGCCTGTTAATCCTGGGAAGATTCACCACTGTTCCAAGTTTTCTCCATTTAAAGATAACAGTCCTCACTGTGGTTCGATGAGTCCCAGAGCCTTATAAATGGTTTTGCAATCTTTCCTGGCTGATATATTGCTATTTGTTTTGTGCTCGGCATACTGTGAAGCTTGTTGAGACTTTTTAGCCAATTTCAAATCACTATCAAGGTTTTATTTTAAATAATGTTTCGATTCAACAGGACTGGCAGTAACCAAGCCCGATTGTGTCTAGTCTAATTGAACCCAATTATAAGTGATTTTTTGTTCTTTGGTTGAATGAGCAACTAAAGGGACAATTTCTATTTTACACAGGACCACTAGTTTTTGGAAAACTTTTTTTTTTTCAAGAAATAAAATTATAATTTCAAAACTGTATTTTGTGTTTACTCAGGTTGTCTTCTAATCAATTTTCTTTGAAGATCTGAAGCGATTAAGGGATATATGTATCAAAGCTGGGTGAGAGATAAAACTGTGAGAGATAACGTACTAACCAATCAGCTTCCCATTTACATTTTGCAGGCTGTGTTTAAAAAATGATACTGTAATTAGGAGCTGATTGGTTGGCGATTTATTTGTTACAATTTTATCTCTCTCCCAGCTTTGATACATAGGCCCCTAAGTGTGACAAATAAGTAGAAGAAATCTTGTATTGGGCAAAAACTTTTTCACGCCAGTGTATGTGTGTTTTTGAAATTCAGTCTCTATGGGCTTTATTCAATTAGTTTCGTGTACACGATAAATTTTCGCATGCCGGACTTTTTTCGCCTACAGTACATAGCGTATTTTAGCCACGGAAACTTATCCTGTGCGTGCTTGCGATTTGCCCTATTCAATTCCAAAAGACGCGAAAACGGCGACACGCGAAGTAGGAACAGGCGAAAAGTCAGAAAAGGCAAAATCGGGCAAATCAGCTTGAATCCCACAAAAAGATGCAGAAGCATTGGGGATCAATGTAGCAGTGCCCCGATTAGCCCTAATACAACTGTTTGGGGTACTTAAGTTCGCACAATTGCCACTAATTACCGTATTTGCAGAAGTGATGAAGAAGTGAAGAATAGCATAAAGCAGGATTTTTTGTGCAAATAAGTAGTTGTGTCAAATTTGGGGTACCTGAAAATCTAGCATATTTATAAGTCGCTAAAGTGCAGTTTTACTAAATGGGAATTTCCACCCCCATAAAAGTGCCTGCAATCCCAAAAACACATGACCCCTTCTTAGAGCACCCCCAGAACCTTATTTTGCTAGTTTGTGAACTTCTCCCCCCACTTTGTGCTTTTTCGCCCCCAAATTCAAAGTACTTTTTTGAGGTGTTTTTAAGTTTTTTTTTAGGAATTTTTTGACGCAGTTGTCCATTGGGGGGCTGTCCATAGGGTGCTGAGAGGTTTCCCGGCCTTTGTACCCCAAAACACCATTTCTTTTGTCCTGCTATTCAGAGACGAATCTTTTTCACCTATTATATTGCATTGACTTTCCGCATACGCGAAAAGCGGATAGAATTGAATACGGAGATAAGTTTCCGACAGGCAAAAAGTCGCAATCAGCGATACATTTTTGCTGATCTCGGCTTTTCGCTTCTAATTGAATACGGCCCATATAAGATGGAAAAGCTTACTGTTACACTTTGGTTTTAAATGTTGGCTTTGGATCCTAAATCCAAAGCCTAAATTTAATTTAATTTAATGTTAGGGGTGAATCCTAGAATTAAGAGTCATTCTTTGGGACACTAGGCATCAAATGTTTCTATATGTTTTAATGGCTCATCTATCCAGACACCTCTATCTTGCAGTATTGTAAAGACAGATTCATAGATGTAGGCTAATGTCATCGCAGCTTCAATACCGTACGCAGCTACTGTGCGAAAATATGCAAATGTCGCAGATGCTGAGGAATGTACAAGTCGCCCACCTGTGGCTTCTCACATCCAAGTATCTGCCGACAAAGACGTGTTGGCCGCAGACCCTTCGAGTATCGGTCTCCTGAGTAACCCTTTGGTCGCGGAAGATGGCTGTGGGAACTGAGACACCAGAGCCTTTTTTCGAGCGTATGGGATCGCTGGCGCAGGATGTGACATGCCCCCAAAATGGTGACAACATGCTTGCGTTCTCTACTGCTGTGCCCCATTACCTTTTGTAATCAAACAAGATCTGCATATGTTACAAATAGTTGGGCACAAGAAAAGACATGAAGGAATAAACAAACACACAAACATCTATGTGTAGGACATCAACTTTAGAGTTCATACATAGGGGCAGATGTACTAAGCCGTGGAGAGAGATAAAGTACCAACCAATCAGCTCCTAACAACCATTTTCAAACAAAGCCTGTAAAATGACAGGTTACCTTTATGCTTAGTAAGTGTTCTGATAGAACTCTGATATTGTACCGACCAACACTGCAGCCAGGGATGAATTTTACGTGCTTGCCGACTTATAAGTATTCCTCCCCGGGAGAAGCCTGGGGAGGAGAAGTAGATGGGCAGAGTCGGGGGCGGGTGGGTCGCATCATTAAGCTCCACCCCTCATGGTAATTTACGTCATTCGGCCCCACCCCCAAACTCTTAGACCCGCCGATCCCCGGTAATATTCTAGGAAGTGGGCAGAATGCAGGAGAAGTGCCTACCCTTCCGGGGTGCGGGGGGTTACCCGAAAAATCTGGAGCCTCCTGTGATTTCCGGGAGGGTAGGCAAGTATGGGTTGAAATGACCAGGAAGTGTGTGTGTACTGATCCATTCGTTAAATGCTGGACTATCATCATGACAGCACATTTAATAAGATTTAACAACACACTTGAGGCTAATGGCAGGTGTCTGAGTTCTTTTTCCATAGGTTTTAAAGCTTGTTTAATGAAACAATCAGCATGAAATTGAAAGGGTAAATGCAATTGTAATGCATTAAGAAACATTATAGAGATGTGTGTTATACCTGTAAGTGATTGCCCTAGTTACAGAAGATACAATGATACACATCTGTGTTCATGGGGCCTGATTCAGCAAGGATCGCAAAAAAAAAGAGCGCACGCACCTGGCCGCTGTGAGAATATGCTAATGAATGCACACACACGGCAATAGCAACACAAGACGCAGACGCCCAGCACTACATAAAGCCAGCCCACCTCCCTTGACTATATGCTTGATCAGTACGCAGGCTAGCAAAGCAAAAACATCGGTAACATCGAGAACCATCAAGCCCATACTCACAACTGTGGTAGCCCTGACCTTCCGCAGGGTTGTGGCAGCTTCCTGTGTGCAATGAGACGTACAGCTGCATTTACCGCTGCACAAGCTTGATTATGCACGCCCCTGTAATGCCGTTCAGATGCACAGGCACGCCTGCGTTCGCCCGAACACCCACCATCACCACCCACAAAAGGGACTTCCTGTCAATCAACATCAGAGGTCCCTCCGTGCTAATTGCGTATGCTGTGCAATCCCTTTCTTTATCGCAGTGACTGGTTCGCGCGCGCACATTGAGACGCACACGCATGCACAGAGACGCAACATCGGCCAACTGCGAGCAGGGCCGGTTCTCCCATTACGCATGGTACGCAGCTGCGTAAGGCTCCACATAGTGAAGGGCGCCTCAGCTGCGTACCATGTGGGCCGCGGGCAGACTGTGTCTCTGTGATACAGCTGCACCGCGTGTGTAGCGCTGACCGGACGGAGTTCGGACAGCGCTACACAGCACAAACACACAGCCGCCGGCAGCTGTGTGTTTGCTTTAGCAGCTGATGAGAGTCAGACAGACTCTCATCGGCTGCTGCTCCCACTGACAGAGCCAGACATCTTCCGTGACGTCACTCCCATAATGCAAAGCAGCGGACGGAGGAGCTGATATCGGCGGCGGGACCAGGAGCAGGAGTGGGTTTCAGGTAAGTGTTTTATTTTTAATTTTTAGTACGTCTCTACTGCGGGGGGGGGGGGGAGAAGGTGGATTACTACTGGGAGCACTACAAGGGGGATTACTACTGGGGGCACTACAAGGGGGATTACTACTGGGGGCACCACAAGGGGGGCTACTGCTGGGGGCACTACAAGGGGGGGACTACTACTGGGAGCAGTATAGGGGGGCTACTACTGGGGGCACTACAAGGGGAGATTACTACTGGGGGCACTACAGGGGGGGAATACTACTGGGGGCACTACAAAGGGAGGGGGAATACTACTGGGGGCACAACAAGGGGGGATTACTACTGGGGGCACTACAAGAGGGGGGACTACTACTAGGGGCACTACAAGGGGGGGGACCACTACTGGGGGCACTATATAAAGGGCACTGCTTAGGGGGTACCACTACTGGGGGCACTGCATAGGGGGGGAGTACTACTGGGGGCACAAGGGGCACTGCACAGGGGGGACGACTACCGTGGGCACTGTAAAAGGGGCACTGCATAGAGGGACTACTACTGGCGGCACTATATAAGGGGAATACTTCTGGGGGCACAAAGGGCACTGCCCAGGGGGGACAAGTACCGGGGGCACTGTAAAAGGGGCACTTCATAGGGGGTACAACTACTGGGGGCACTGCATAGGGGGACTTCTACTGGGGGCACTATATAAGGGGAATACTACTGGGGGCACAAGGGGCACTGGACAGGGGGGACCACTACCAGTGGCACTGTAAAAGGGGCACTGCATAGGGGGGCGCCAAAAAATATACCCGTTTACCAAAAAATTTGGGCTAGGGCCAGCATTGACTGCGAGCGAACTCTTCTTTATGATCCTTGCTGAATCAGGCCCATGCTGCATAAAGTACCCAAGTGCAATTTTACAGTTATCTGCTAGGTGGCGCAATGGTACAACACATGAGAAAAATGTGTTCAGACAAATGCTGAACTCGTGAGATACATACCTTTTCCTTCATTTCTGCATACTCTGGTTGCATGGTATAAATGAATGTGCAAAAATGCAATTGTTATCCTGTAACATAAATCAACTGGATTTAATTGCTTGTTTTGGAACTTTTTACTGATTTTATATTTTCGCAAATGTATAGTCTTCCTTTTAAGGAAGAATACCTTAAATCATATGGGTTATTCTTTGTAAAATGATTGGGGAAGCTCACTTTACACCTCCCCTATCCCCATATGACTGACAATACCATATACAGACATACAGTAAGTGGTGCACAT
Source organism: Taudactylus pleione (assembly GCA_031769625.1). Lineage (NCBI taxonomy): Eukaryota > Metazoa > Chordata > Amphibia > Anura > Myobatrachidae > Taudactylus > Taudactylus pleione. Next base: position 15,620,040 of record JAUIMM010000091.1, read on the forward strand.
ATACTAGGTGTGCTGAAGAACCCCCAGTACTCACTGAGCTGGTCTCTAAGGGCGGAATGTACTAAGAATAGCATCCCCCCTGTCTTCGGGTACATACCGCAGTTCATTACCATGGTATGTACAAAGAATATCGCAAAAGACAGGTCTCCCGTACGGCATTTTCATGGGTTTTACCACATTTTCGCCTTTAGTACATCCCGCCCTGGGCCTTTAAGGAACTATAGGTAATATAACAAGCACACTCTACATTAGCTGCATATGCTGTACTATTTTATTTGAATCATTAATGATCATTCATTTCACAGGATTCAGGTCCTCAATTATCCATTCATCGCCATATTATAGTATACTATATTAGCAGCCTGTCACAATTATGGGACATTGTCACGCCTGCGAAAAGTTCAGTTTGAGCGCTCAAGTGGGTCACTTTTCAGTCATTTCTGTTCGCCAGCTCGGGGGGGGGGGGGGCTGTGAGTAGAAATGTCAGCGCCAATGGCTGTGCGTGCCCAAACGGGGCATCAATTGATTTGCTCCGTTGGGTGCCATCTAGTGGCCGCCGCCGTGCAACACACTTCAATTCCCCCATATAGGTGAAGAGCAGCATTAGCCTTTTATATAAATAAATGTGTTATGATTCCCCTTTGCCAATATTGCTCTTCAAATAGAATATGTCAGCACAAACTAAAGAAATCCTACTCCCAGCCATCCCGCTCTTGGCAGACAGTCCTGGTTATTGAGGACCGTCTATCAGTTTTGCAATCAGGATATTATTCCCAATTTGCAGGTCAGGTGGATGATGAGGAGTGAAGTGGAGGGGGATTTGGGGGCAGGCTGGGAAGAGGTGCTGCACTGCCACATGCTACATTGGGGTCATGGTCACACCCATCGGGGCCAAGGTCATGTCCCAATTGTCTTGGCCTCGCCCCCATTTCGCTGCAGAGATATTCATGTTGGGATGCATGGTTTTTATAAGTTGGCAGTTTATTATAATTACTATTATTATTTTTACTAGTCACATGCATCAAATCAAGTCAGATCCGAAACTAGGGTTGTGCGAGTTGTGCCGATGCACAGGGCGCCCTGGGGGGCACCAACTTCTGGCAATAATATCTTGGGTATTATATGCCAGGTGCTGCTGCAGATCATGTTTTTTTGTCCTCTTGGATATACAGATGTGTCCTCCTGCACCTTCCTTATAGCAAGACTAGGGTTGCCACCTTTGTTCTGGCAAAATACAGAATGGGGGGGTGGGGGGGGTGGAATTGGGGGCAATTTTTTTTTCACCCAGTGCTGAAATGACATGAAAACAATCATTACAACGACACACACATGGTTTCCTGCGCTTTATGCAACTTAAAAAATAACCAAAGCTCTATCATTTACAAGAGTAAGAAAAATATTACTTATGTTTCAGGAAAGCTCTTCCTCTTCCTATGCTAGCTTCACAGTCACTGACATGCTGCGGGCCCCTTTTGCTCCTGGGCACAGCACAGGGCCTGCAGGGGCAGCTGGAAGAAGGAACCCCAATAGGCCCTAGAGTTTTGGGCATGCTGTGGCCTGATCCCCAAGTCCAGCAAGTAGACTCTGTTCTCTGGGCTCACCCACCGCTGCCCCCCAGATCTTCGCCTGCAGGTGCTGCTGATCCTCCTCTGCCCACTCCCCATATCTCCCCCACACAACCACCATATGAGGTCTGCGCAGTAGTGTAATATAACTGACGTAGTGCCGGAGACCGTGTGGGACTCCAAGTCCAGACAGATAGGCTCAGCCTCTGCGTGCTGCCACATGCACTGATGGATGCAGCATTTTACTCTGACATCCAGGACGATCTTGTATTATCATACAGGATGAGCGTTAACACTATGCGGCGGACGTGATCCCCATGATATGTTTCTTCATTGTGCATAGTGTACTAGATGATTCGGGTTAGTTTTTTTGCAGCAATGGAATTGGTATAAAGTTGCAGATTAAACATAACGATGCATGGCGTGGGCCCCTCATATCAGACCTGTCTTTTGCCTGTTTAACCTGGATTGTGTGGATTGTATTTTGGTCATAACTTTGCTACTTTTATCTTAACTTTGCTACTTTTTCCTCCATTGTGATACTTATTCCTGTTTTGTGCCTTAGAGGGTGATTCAGCTTCGGACGGAATTGCAAAGCTGCACGCAGGCATATAGGGCCTGATTCAAAGCCGATCGCTCTGACAGAGCGCTCGCTCTGAATCAGGGCCAGGCTTTTTTTTTTTTTGGAGCAGCCTCTTGGCCGCTCGCATAGCTGTGGGTGACCACCCACAGCTATTGCGAGCGGCCAGGATGATGGTCGCAATGGTCAAGACCATTGCGACCATCGGGCTTGCGACGAGACCCTTGTGGTAGGGTCTCACCCATCGCAAGCCCCAGAGAGCTTTCGGCTCTCACAGAGCCGAAAGCACTCCCACTGACATCACTTGTGATGTCAGCGGAGCCGCCCCCAAACGGCAGGCGTTCTCATGGGAACACCTCCGTTTGGGCAGCCACCCCCCCAGCCCACCCACCAAAAGGGGGACGAGCTGTCACTCAACATCGACAGCTCGCCCCCTTTGGTGCGAGACCCAGAGCGACGGAGTGCCCTTCGCTAGCCGGGTCTTTCACATGCGCACGACGGAGCCTGCTCCATCGTGCGCGTGCGCTGTGGGCCACCATCGACCCAGTTGCGAGCGCTCAGCGCTTGCGACTGGGTCTGAATCAGGCCCATAGTGTAGTGTGTAGTGCACGAAGGCAGCTTTGCAATTCCATCCTTCCTAATATGCAAATGCAGCAGGAGGTGTATGACACCCCCTGCTGAGAATGTGATCCCATCACTGCGAACTAGGTTACAGGCTGGGATCACCATCGCGACCAACGGTCGCAACCAGCCTGAGGCTTACTCAGGCTGACCGGCTTGCGAGGTAAGGAAACGGCATCCATAAACGCAGTTCCAGGCCTTGCCATTCCTGAAAAACGGGGCCGTCATACCCTTGTTTCCTGGAATGCCGTCTGTCCCCGCCCCTACATTGCCCCTTTAATGCCAATCAGGCAGAGGCATAGAAGGGTCTGTTTGTGATAATGTAGGACCCGTTCTGCACATATGCTGTATGGGTCCTGCGCATGCGCAGATTCATGATAATCGGGAATCTGCATTCAGCATTGAACATATGTGGGTAATTAGAATTAGTGTTTTAACGCGTCTAAGTCGCAAAGTCTGTGACACTCCAAATGTGGCTATTTGGTGCGATTTGAGGAAAGATGTAAGTGGACACATCTGGAATGAGCTAAATGGATGTAGTTTGCATGTTATTGCATTGCATATGCTCTGGAACCGAGTGTATGCAAATACAGTCACTGCTGTGTCATACACAACTCATATGACGGGGTATACCTGGGTGGAAATGAGGCCACCAAACTTAGCTGGGGCTTGGAAATGTGCAATGATAAACCTACTTTCAGATGCATCCCTTACACCAGTGATAGGGCTGGTTCAAGTGTGCACTGATAATGGTAAAGGCTATGAAACCAAGGACCTGATTCAGAGCCGCTCGCTAGATGCGATCGCTCGCACCCAGCGTATGCAAATTGCTAAGTGATGGCATAGCAGAAGCTCGCTCGGAAAGGCAAATGCACACCCACTGTGTCTGTGCGAGCGATCGCTTTGTGTATGCAGACGCCCATTAGCGTATGTAGAGAAGCCCACTTGCGCACGCCATCTCCATGAAGTGTATTAAAACATTGGTACATCGAGGACCATCGGAAGCGATCGCAGCGCTTGTGGTTGCCTTACCCTGCCGCAAGCACTGCGATGACTTCAGTGTAAAAAACAGCCATGTGATGTGTACTATGATGCTGCCTGTTAATTATGCACGCCTAACAAATGGCGTTGCAACACTCAGGCACGCCTGCGTTCGCACCTCCACTCCCCCGTTATTAGTGTCCTGCCCCTGTTACCACCCACAAATGGCCTCTCCTGTCACTCATTTCACTGGGCTGTCTTTGCTGGGCGAGCGAGCGGATTGCGATCACACAGAGTAGTTCGCGCACACGCAGAACGAAACGTACGCATGCGCAGTCGCTTACCATCGGCTGCGTACGAGCGAGCGGCCGCTAGCGAGCGGCTCTGAATCAGGTCCCAAATGTATGGACAGGGCAGATGTGGTCGCATAGGTGTGTACAACTTTGCATATGCAGTATAATACGCGTGTAATTACAGCCCCAGTGATTGACTATATGCTGGGCACTGCTGGGTTTAATGAGATGAGAACTGTTGATTTTGATATCCTGGGTTCTATTGAGTATAATGTGTCAACACAGGTGGGTGCTGACTTTTAGTTAGTTGTGTAGTTTGTAGTTAACCCTTTAAATGGATTATCATAATAATTACATGATAAAAATAAACAGAAGTTACAATGTAAACATTAGGAATGACAGATGCAGGGACGGACTGACCCACAGGGGTACAGGGGAAATCCCCGGTGAGCCCCACTGCCTGAGGGCCACATCTGTACCTCTAGGGGTCAGGTTTCAGACCATGCACTTAAGTTATACATTGTGACTATACTATTAGAGGATCAGTGACTTGGAGGAGCAGGATCATGGATAAACTTGGGTGCTTGGTTTGTTTTTGTGGAAACTACACCAAGATTAATCCCTCCTACCAATCAAAGTGGGTGGTCCTGAAACAGTCTTGTTCCCCCCAATATAAAGGGGCCTTGCTCTTTTCATGTCCTCTGGAATGATTAGCCAAGTCCCTTTATGGTGTTTGGCCACACCCCCTCTGGTGTCTGGCCACACCCCTTCAATTTGGGCTCGGTCCACTGCATACCCTGGTGGGCTCTTTATGCCCCAGTCTGACACGGGACAGATGCTTCTAAATTATGAACTGATTCGAAATGCAAATGAATTTCGCCATTGTGGTGACACCCGAACACGTTTAAGATACAATCGACAATTGAAACCATTTAGAATTTGTGGTTCAAAATTTGCAGCTCGAATTTAACATCCGATGGTTAGTAGTTGGCATTAAAGCTCACCGTTCGGGTATCTCAAATTTCAGATTTCAATTTTTTTTTTTTTACTTTTATGCACTATTTAAAGATGATTTCTAAATAATGACAAAGTATTGTAGCATTGTTTTGATTTTCACGACTTGAAATCATGTAAGAGAGTCACTCAAGCATGAGCACTGGAAAAGGAGCTTTTTAGGACATTCTTGGAGCTTAAATGTAGCCGAAAATGAAATCCAAATACAATATTTTTAGTGTGGAATTGTGCAACACTACAAATATCTGTATTTTGTAACAAGCGCTTTAAGTTATTCCATTAGCTGCATAATTTGGAAATTTAAACCCACAGCACAAAATAAGTCTTTGAAAAGGCAGAATGGGCTAATTCCAGGACGGCCCTTCTCGCAGGGAATTACTCAGAAACAATCCTGATCCTGATTTTTTTTTCCATGTAGGAACAAACAATTAACTATTTAGGTAACTTGTAATTGAGTAATTTGTAAATATAAATACAGACAGTATTATTTGGGATTACTCTTTGTGTAGACAGCCCAAACCCCAGTAATAAGGTAATGGACATATTAGCAAGTAGTGGCACCTTTTATTGCACTGGCTGCATGTTATTATCATCTTTATCATTTATTTGTAGGGCGCCACAGATTACGTAAAGGATAAGAAACAAACAAGCAGGATATAAAATCAGGATCCTGGTAGATTACACCTGCTGGCGTCAGGCGCAGCTGTGCCCGGGTCTGCGTCTCTGGCTGGGCGCACGTTTGCGAATTTATCCAAATGCAGCTACAAAGCCCTCACCGTGCAGCCATGCGTCTAACTGTGCAAGGACTGGGACGCCCACTGTCAGGGCCCATAGATGAGGAAACACAGATTGGTGCGTCTTTAGATGCCATCAAACCTTGTACCAGCCCCATGGCAGGCGCAGATTTTCCATCTAAGTATAGTTTGTAATGTGAGCAACTAGGCTCCGGCAGGGCCGGATTAAGGGGGGGCGACAGGGGCGGTCGTCCCTGGGCTCCCCACACATGGAGGGGCCCTCACTAGCAGCGGTGTGCTGTCTGCACCCGCCGCTAGTGTCCCGTCCGCTAGTGTAGTGGAGACCACGCAGTGAGCATGGCCACACTACACATTAACAAACACACAGCCGGCGGCGGCAGTTGTGTGTATGTTACAGCAGCCGATGAGAGTCAGACAAACTCTCATTGGCTGCTGCACAACAGAGGGAGCTGGCTGGAGCTCAGTCATGAGCTCCGCCTTCCGGCTCCCCCCGCAGCGTGTGATGGGAGAGACGTCATGACGCTGATGTCTCTCCCATACTGAAGGAGAAGAGCCGGGACCCGGAGCTGACTGCGGCAGTCGCGTCAGAAGCGTCGATTCAGGTAAGTTGTGATTTTTTTGTGTGTGTGTGTGAAGGGGGCCGCTACAGAGGGTACTGCATAGGGGGGGTGTAACTGAGGGCACTGCATGTTGGGCGCTACAGATGTCACTACATGGCGGGGGGCGCTACAGAGGGCACTGCATAGGGGGGCCGCTACAGAGGGCACTGCATAGCGGGGGGCCGTTACAAAGGGCACTGCATAGGGGTGGGTGCTACAGGGGGCACTGCATAGGGGGGGCCGCTACAGAGGGCACTGCATAGGGGGGGTGCTACAGAGGGCACTGCATGGGGAGGGGGGGGGCGCTACTAGGGTCAGTGCATAGGGGGACTACTACTGGGGGCACTACTACTGGGGGCAATGCATAGGGGGGGACTACTACTTGGGGCACTATATAAGGGGCACTGCATTGGGGGGGACCACTACTGGGTCTGGGGGCACTATATAAGGACCACTACTGAGGGACTCTATAGGGGGACCACTACTGGGGCATTATATAAGGGGCACTGCATAGGGGGGGACCACTACTGGGGGTCCCCCCTATGCAGGTCTGGGGCACTATATAAGGACCACTACTGGGGGCATTATATAAGGGGCACTGCATAGGGCGACCACTACTGGGGGCACTGCATAAGGGGCATTACAACAGGTGGCACCGCATAGGGGGGACTACTACAGTGGGCACTGCATATGGGGGACCATTACTGGGGGCACTGCATAAGGGGCACTGCTACTGAGGACATTGCATAAGGGGCACTACTACAGTGGGCATTGCAAGAGGAGCATTACTACTGAGCAGGCCCGGATTTCCCACAAGGCAACCTAGGCGCTCGCCTAGGGCCCCGCGAGTCCCAAGGGGCCCGTGGATGGGCCCCTTTTGACTCGTGGGGCCCTAGACGGGCCCCTTTTCCCCAAGAAATCTGGCCGGTCAAAATGCTCCCAGAGGAGCACTGTACGAGTACCGCGTGACGTCATGATGTCACGAGGACCCGCTTATAGAGTCCCGCTGCGGCGCCGCTGTCTGCATTGTCACAGAGTGACTGTGCATAAGAGGGAGGAGGAGGGTCACCGGGTCCTCCGACCAGCCCCATCCAGCTCCAGCCAACCCCCAGCACAGCAGCCTCTGCCACTGACTGCCAGGCTTGCAGCTTGCCACCAGCAGCACGCACCGGCAGCACCCAGTGAGGAGCAGAGGGACAGGCCAAGGCAGAGTCTGGCTGAGTGAGATAGTGACCGAGGATCCAGATCTCAGGGAATCACAGCAGCCAGGCAGGTAGGGTCAAGTACTGTGCTATTCTCAACTACTCTAATATAGATTGAATCATGTAGGATTTATTTTTTATGGTAGATGGGGTCTGGGAAGTGTACAGGACTGCCTTATATTACAAGCATATAGTAATATACATTATGATGATCATGATATTATTAGTACATTAGTACATCCGGGATGATGGTATTTTCATGAAAGGTACTTGTAATATACTTGTACTATAATGCAGTCCTGTCCACTCCCCACCTACCATTAAAAAAATAAATCCTATAGTGTACTTTAAAAAAAAGGGGGGGGTGTAATGGTGATGACCCATCTCCATCATTGTACTCAGCTGAGCACAGTCACACACAATACTGGGCCTGGCCACACCACAACCCCCACTGCAGATGCCACCTCGCAGCTACCTTCTAATCCTTAGCACTTCTCAGGCTTATGTGATGTATTTAATGGATAATGAGGAGTAAAACCTTAGGGTATTAGGTTTAGTTTGGGTTTTGGCATTAGGGATAAGGTATTAGGGTTGGTGTATCAGTTTGGGTTAGGGCATTAGGGTCAGATTAGGTATTTGAGTTGGGGTATTAGGGATAGTGTAGGGTTTAGCGGTTAGGATATTAGGGTTAGAGGTTATGGTTAGGGTCAGGTTTGAGCTTAGGGTTGAGTTAGGGTCAGGATTAGGGTAGGGATGCAAATAAAGTGCTATGGATTGTTTGAGGGAGGGGGGCCCCAAACTGGTATCTTGCCTAGGGCCCCATGAGGTCTAAATCTGGCTCTGCTACTGAGGTGAATAAAAAGAAAAAAAAATGTTCCTAGGGTGATGAGAAAATGTGGTATATAGGGGCCCCCACAAGTTTGTTGCCCAGGGGCCCCCACAGACCTTGATCCGGCCCTGGCTCCCAGTGTCGTGGTCCTGGTGGTCTCGCTGCGTCTGGTGAATCAACGGGACCTATAGAGAGTGTGTAACTTGGCACACACTCCAACGGAGGCGGAGAGACTGTGTACCTGAAAGAACCTTTCACACAAGGATTAACATCGACAGCAAGAAGAAGGGTAAGTTGTCAGACCAGAGCGCAACCCCCCCAGGACATTAATTCCTTCTGCAATATATATTATTTAAATTTTTTTCCTATAATTAAAGGACACTGTCTATTATTTTATCCCCCCATTTTTTCTACGTTCATTTGACCATATACTTATATACTACCCATTCCCTGTACCATATCCTGCATACATTACTCCTCAAATTAGAGAGCATTGTGACTTCTCTATTGATTTGTTGTAGTATGTACTAGATCCATTAAAACCACCTAACTATTATCCCTGTGTGCCTAGTATTACTAGATCTACATACACATATTGGTTGTCACATTAGGCACCTACAGAATTACGCAAACTAGTGCAGTCACTATAACTATATATATTACCAAGTGCCCTGAGGCACCCAGTTTGGGAACCACTGTGATTAGTAGTATGCAGAACACTGATGCGCGATCACTGAAGGCTCCGTTACCGTGACGGAGCGCTGTGCACCCTAGGTTAATAACACCACGGGCCAAATGTAAACTCTCAAACATATTAAACTCGCCCAATGTAATAGAGTCCGAGAACAGGGGAACGCGCACGTTTTAAGACTAAAGAAACTCTCACGATTGAAACTCTCATCCAGATGTTTTCCCATTTTGAAGAAAAAACTCCACCAATATGACAGCTTATTGCTACACTCACATTTTCTAAACTCTCACCCTATTACGTTTGCCCCCAGGTGTTTTATCTTCTTCACCAAAGACATCATTTTCATTTTTGAACAAAATTCTTCTTAAATTTACAAAGTAACACGGTAGGGAAGAAGTCTGCAGTCCTCGTATTATCCTGTCGTTGACGTGTTACTTTACTACATAATTTTTAACATAATATCCCTTATTATGACAGTTCCACCACTCACTTCACTTCTACTGTATGTGGTTCATCATTAAAGTCTGACTACTGGTAAATGCCTACACATGAAAGAGGAGTAGTATAGGGGCGTATTCTCACTGCTGTGCAGCAGCTTCTCCGTTACCTACAACACCACGGTACTGACCTCTTGTGACTGCTCTGGCTAGGGTTACTAGCCATCTGATCACCTGATCTCCTTCATAGTATCTTCACACAAGGTCTCCTTGTGGTGTATGGTACACAAGATTTGCACAGTGGGTACATTTCATCTTTATCTTTCACCATTCTTTACAAACCTGATATTTTCGTGGGACCAGCTCGAGGAACGTTCCAGCTGAGCATCTGCAAAGGGAGGAAAGTGTGGCTGTCACAGCTGGGATCCACGCACACAGCACCACCTTCCTTGTAGCATGCAGTACTGGGCTCTTGCAGGTGGCTCACGTCGCACGTCATCCCCACCCATGCACAGTGAGTGAGCCACTGACACAGGGTGCACAGCTGCGGTGCTGAGGGGTTGAGGATAGTGATAAGGTGATGAGGGGCTGAGGTCACTGGGGGGCTGAGGACGGTGGTGAGGGGTTGAGGTGATATGTGCCTGAGGTGATGAGAGCTTACGGGCTGAGGATGGTGGTGAGGGGCTGATGATGGGGCTGAGGAGATAAAGGACTGAGGGCCTGATTCAGCAAGGAACGCACGCTAGCAGACGCACGCACCCGGCTGCTGCAAGAATATGCTAATCAATGCATACGCATGGAGACCGCAGCACAAGATGCAGACGAACAAGCCCCATATTAAACCGCCCATCTCCCTTTACTCAAAGCCTGATCAGTATGCAAGATAGCATAAACATCGGTAACATCGAGAACCATCGACTACATTTGCATAATAGTGGTTGACCAGACCTTGCGCAGGATCTTGGCAACTTACTGTGTGCACTGAGTCTCATCACTGCGTCCGTTGCCGCGCTGGCTTAATTATGGACGCCATTAAAACGGCGTCCCAATGCACAGGCACGCCTGCATTCACACGACCACCCCCTGTCACTACCCACAAACGGCACTTCCTGTCAATCCATATCGGAAGGGGTCTGTGTATACGCTGTGTGTATTCTGCGTACGCTTACCAGATCACACCGGGTAGTTCGCGCATGCGCAGTATGGAAACAGCAGCCAAGTGCGTGTGTGTGTTCTCTCCTGTGCGTTCCTTGCTGAATCAGGCCCTGAGGACAGTAATTAGGTGATGAGGGGCTGTGGAAGGTGATGAAGGACTTAGGATGGTGATGAGAGACTGAGGACAGTGATGAGGGGCTGAGGTAATGAGGGTCTGAGGATGGTGATGAGGGGTTGAGGAAGGTGCTGAGCGGCTGAGGTGATGAGAGGCTGAGGTGATGAGAGGCTGTGTACAATCATGAGGGACTGAGGTGATGAGGGAATGAGGACTGTGCTGAGGACAGTGATTAGGTGCTGAGGGCCCGGGTGAGGGAGGGAATGGGACCAAGTTCCAACCCACTGGTCTGGGCTCTCTGGATGGAGGAACTCACTGGACTGCTTGGACTTTCTTCCGGGATGTACTCACTGGTCTGGACTTTCTGAAGTTACTGGAGGCACCCACTGGTCTGGAGTCTGGTCTCCTTCAATTAGTTCTGCAGCTGTCTGTGACAGTCTAGCAGATGAGGTCATTCAGTCTTCTGTAGGGTGTGTGTGTGTGTGTGTGGGGGGGGGGGGGCAATAAAAAATAATCAATGTTTTATTTTTTTCTGACTGTGGGGACAATAAATCAATGTCTATTCTATTTTATTTTTATCTTGTGGGGACAATTATTGAGTCATTGTGTTTATTTTTTTTCCTGTGGGGGCCAATGTGTGTTTTTTTCCTGTTGGGAACAGTGTGCGTGTGTTTTTTGTTCCCTGTGGGAGTTTGACTTCTTGGTAATTCTTTGTATTTTCTTCCGTTAATAAAAGTATTAATTATGGATATAGTTGGATCACTGTTTGAGGGGTGGGGAAGGGCACTCCAAAATTTCTCGCACATGATCCTAGTAGACTTGGGGCCAGCACTGTATTTACAAAGCAGAAAGACTTTTCTTGCTGTGGAATGGAAATATTATAACCTAATAATATACTATATTATGTAATCTACAATTATCTATAATATATAATATAATTACGTTCCTAACTCACTGACCTCCATAGACATAGCAGTGCCAGCACTCTCCAGTGCCAGGAATGTTGTTTGTTGTGCAACAACTTTCCTCCATAGTTTATAAAGCTGCAGTTACCGAGGAACAAGGCACTAACAGCATATTATTATTACTGTAAAAAAAAACAACAATGAAATAGCAATCCGGCTCCCTGTTTGTGAGGGGTCTAGTTACTAAGCAGTGTTAGGAGACAGAGTGAAAAGTGATAACAAAGTGATAAGGTGCCAGCCAATCAGCTCCCAACTGTCATTTTTCAAACGTATCCTGTGAGATGACAGTTGGGAGCTGATTGGCTGGCACCTTATCACTTTTTTTTATCACTTTTCACTCTGTCTCCTAACACTGCTTAGTAAATAGACCCCTTAGTGTGCTTTAATCATCACCTCAATATATGCAAAGCATACAGAGCAGTGTGTTAGATGGGTTTATGGACAAATGTAGGAAAATGAAGTGTAGAGTAGTCTGAAGAAGCCAAAATTCCTTTTTTCAGCTCCTGGATCTTTTTGAGTATCAAAAATACACAGAACTATAATAGTTAAATCCCAGGTATTATGGGATTCGAAACACACTGTGGATTGGGCCACAGGGGGCAGTGGAATAATACTTACAGTACCTTCTAGGTTCTAGTTGCAATATCTGGTACTCTCTGGCTCTCTCAGCTGCCCATAGAATAGATGGAGTCCCATAATTAGGGATGTGCGGGCTCAGATTAGTTAGAATTTTCCCGCCAAATTCTGATTTTTCCCGTCAAAAATCGTGTCTCAGAAAGAGGCAAAACATCATCTTTCATGGACAAACCTCATCTTTCATGGACTTTTGTCCAGGATTGATGATGTTTGTCCATGAAACATGATGGTTTGTCTCTTTCTGAGACATGATTTTTGACAGGAAAGATCCGAATTTGGCGGGAAAATCCTAACAAATCCGAGCCAGCACATCCCTACCCATAATACAGTTGCTCTCAGTCCCTGATAGGCTGAGAAAACGCACTGTGTGGTGACATGAGATGACATAAGGGCCATGAGAGCAGCCGCATGCAACTCTTCTTCCGCAGCTGAGCTTGGGAGACGACCGGACAACTATGTACTAGATAAATGATAACTAGCAATTTATCGCTTGTTCTGGACAAAACCTCCACTTGTCCTCTGTACAAGGTTTGATAAACCTTCTTCTTTGCTAGGTAAGTTCGAAGTGAGCTCTGGTCAGCGTGTATTAGCAAAAAGTACTTTTGCAGAAATATAATGTATATTTCACACACCAAGGTCCAGGACACAGGCAAAAATGGATTTACAGCATACTTGCCTATCGCCCTGGAATGGCCAGGAGGCTCCCAAAAATCGAGTGGCACTCCCGGCCGGCCAGAAGAGTGGGCAAGTCTCCCAGCTGGCCACCACGTGCCCGCACGCTACCGCTGCTGAATCCCGTCATCGTGGCCCCTCCCCTGCTGCACAATGGCATTAATCCCAGCACAATACTGATAATCTCAGCCAGGACAGGGCTGCGATGACGCAATCGCGCAGTCACCCCCCTGCTCAGCCTCCAAACACGTCACACCCCCCTCCCGGAGAAGGCAACCAGATTATCGGCAAGTACAATTTACGGGTCTAGCCAGGAAGAATTTATTTAATCTGCAGGTGTCTCCAGTTTTCCCAAGTGGATTTCAGAACCACCAGTGTGCTCCAACCTTCCACAAATGGGGCACAGTAGGGACTCTCCAGCCTCTAAGTGCGTACTTTGACATCCCTAGAGGGAAGGAAAGTATTGCTAATAGCACTTAGGGAAAGTTTGGTAGTTCCTATTTAATATACTGTACTGTACATCCTATGGTACAGTTTTAGAGAGGGGCCTATGGGAGTATGAGTTAAAGGGTACCATGCAGGGGCAGAACTATGGGAGACAATGGAGGTGTCTGCCGCCGGGCTGCAGCTCTGATGGGGCACCTTCTCCATTGTCCACAACATATTCACCCCACTTAGGGCTGTAACTATGTACCATCATGGCCGCCCAATACATGGCACCCCTTCCCGGCACCTGAGAAGCCACCATACACTAGTGGAGAGCTCCGTGTCAGACCATCAGCTGCTGCCTTCGTCTATCTATAGCCTGTCTGCATGCGAATTGCTACATTACAGTGTCAGCGGCTGTGATGGGCAGGGGGGGTGGCACCAAATTATAACTTGCCCTCGGGCATCTGGAATGAATTTACACCACTGGGACCATGGCTTATTCCTATTTTAATCTATTACTGTTAAATCTGTCTCTTCTGCAGAAAACACCACTGAGAAGAGGAAAACTACAGAGGTGTAAGGGAAAACGTTAGCATTTATGCAGCTATTATGATATGTATGTTTTTGATGTATGTACTTTGCTATCAGACTGATTTATAGTGGAACATATTTTGACTTCAGAACAGTATAATAAAAAAAGTGTGATTTTATACACAATATGTCTTCTAAGTGAAAGATGGGATCTATTTATACGCAATACAAGTACCGTATGTGATAATACACAGAATCACAGCTGCAAGCAACCACGGTAACAAAATATTAATGCAACATGTGCGACTTGAGCAGATATTTGCGAAGGGTCATATAAGGTATAGGCAATACTATTTGCTGAATTATTGCCAGGTTTGTACTGGAATCTTTGATTTACACTGGGATAAAGAAATATCTTCACAAATCAGGAAGCAGCCTATGGGCAGATCGGTACGAATGTAACATGTCTAAAATACAGATTCTATTTTTCTTTTTTGGAATACGTTAAAAGGAACCTAATATCAGAGAGAAAAGACACAATATGATATTAATCATATGCATGTTAGGGGAGTCTGTATGAGATTCAAGGTGACATTTCAGAATGGGGCCTCAATAGGAGTGTGAGAGATTAAAAAAATAAAAGGTTTCAACATATTACTACTTTTTCTAGGCAAATACAAAATGACAGCAAAATAATACATAAATGCACAGGATACACTGCTACCCACATTCTGCGTAACATTCAGAAACACAAAAGACCAGAGACATCACAGCTGACGCTACTTACTTATTGGGAAACTATATTTGTGATATCTACCAAGACTATTATATTAAAGCACTGAACACATTTTAGTTTCAACCATGATACATCCAGCCAGGGACGGACTAAGCTCCAGATCAGCCCAGGCATTAATCTCTGTGGGCGTGCAGTAGATGCGTGCTCTTGCACAAAGGGGGCACGGTCTCACCACATGGGGGTGTGGCTTTCCACAAGGGGCGTGGCCTTGCCGCACGCCTCCGGCACTCAGTATCCCGGCCGAGCAGTGAGTCGGGAGGTGGACCAATTCGGCCAGGTTCAGTCTGAACCGGCCCATCAGGCCATCGGCCCTTCTGGCATTTGCCAGAAGTGCCTGATGGCCAGTCTGGCCCTGCATCCAGCCATGCGCTAATCCACTCAATTAAAGGGGGAGATGGATCAAAGCTTCTAAAGAGAGGAGAAGTGAAACAAGTGGAGAAGTTGCCCATAGCAACTGATCAACTTTGAGGTAACATTTAGCAAGTACATTCTATAAAATGATTGCTAGAAGCTGATTGGTTGCTATGGCATATAGAATTGGAAACAATATGGAAACATAGAAATTGAATCAGTTCTGAGTTGAATTTATCCTATTGTAGTTCCCCAGTAAGTATCGGGCAATTGCCAGTTTCTCTCACTCCCAATGCTCGCTTGTTGTCAGTGGACACAACTCTGCTTGTCTGAAGAAAAAAAAAACGAGTCAATAGAAGTGATGACATTCTGGCTATGGCAGAGTGGTGGATACATGGGAGCCTTTGGGAAAACTCGTCCTATAGAATGCAGATCCCCAGGACAGTATTCTTTTGACACCTTTTTGGATAGAGAAGAGGGACACTTGACTCTTCATTGACATTTAATCATGGGTTTTTACAGTGCATCCGGAAAGTATTCACAACGCTTCACTTTTTCCACATTTTGTTATGTTACAGCCTTATTCCAAAATGGAATAAATTCATTTTTGTCCTCAAAATTCTACACACAATACCCCATAATGACAACGTGTAAAACGTTTTTTTATGTGATTTCTGCAAATTTAATTAAAAAAAAAAAAGAAATCACATGTACATAAGTATTCACAACCTTTGGCAGCAATTACAGCCTCAAGTCTTTTTGAATATGGTGCCACAAGCTTGGCACACCTATCTTTGGGCAGTTTCGCCCATTCCTTTTTGAAGCACCTCTCAAGCTCCATCAGGTTGGATGGGAAGCGTTGGTGCACAGCCATTTTCAGATCTTTCCAGAGATGTTAATTTGGATTCAAGTCTGGGCTCTGGCTGGGCCACTCAAGGATATTCACAGAGTTGTCCTGAAGCCCCTCCTTTGGTATCTTGGCTGTGTGCTTAGGGTTATTGTCCTGCTGAAAGATGAACCATCACCCCAGTCTGAGGTTAACAGCGCTCTGGAGCAGGTTTTCATCAATGATGTCTCTGTACATTGCTGCATTCATTTTTCCCTCTATCCTGACTAGTCTCCCAGTTCCTGCCACTGAAAAACATCCCCACAGCATGATGCTGCCACCACCATGCTTCACTGTAGGGATGGTATTGGCCTGGTGATGAGCAGTGCCTGGTTTCCTCCAAACATAATGCATGGCATTCACGCCAAAGTGTTCAATCTTTGTCTCTCATGGTCTGAGAGTCCTTCAGGTGTATTTTGGCAAACTCCAGGCGGGCTGCCATGTGCTTTTTACTAAGGAGTAGCTTCCATCTGGCCACTCTACCATAAAGGCCTGATTGGTACTGTAGATTGCTGCAGAGATGGTTGTCCTTCTGGAAGGTTCTCCTCTCTCCACAGAGAAATTCTGTAGCTCTGACAGAGTGACCATCGGGTTCTTGGTCACCTCCCTGACTAGGACCCTTCTCCCATGATCGCTCAGTTAGACGGCCAACCAACTCTAGGAAGAGTCCTGGTGGTTCCGAACTTCTTCCATTTACGGATGATGGAGGCCACTGTGCTCATTGGGACCTTCAAGGCAGCAGATATTTTTCTGTACCCTTCCACAGATTTGTGCCTCGAGACAGGATTGTCTCGGAGGTCTACAGACAATTCCTTGGACTTCATGCTTTGTTTGTGCTCTGACATGCACTGTCAAGTGTGGGACCTTATATAGACAGGTGTATGCCTTTCAAAATCATGTCCAGTCAACTGAATTTACCACAGGTGGACTCCAATTAAGCTGTAGGAACATCTCAAGGATGATCAGTGGAAACAGGATGCACCTGAGCACAATTTTGAGCTTCATGGCAAAGGCTGTGAATACTTATGAACATGTGATTTCTTAAGGTGCATACACACGTAACGATTTTGTAAGCAACGATTATCTGTGAAATTATCTGTCAGATTATCTGACAGATTTTCGCTTGAAAAGTGAACGATTTTTACAACGATGAACGAAAAATGTTCCTTCCCTTAATGAAAATCGTTATGTTGGTCAGTCTGAAATGAACTAGAAACTACAAACTACAAATGGGAGCGCGCTTGAACGATTTTCGTTCATTGTTATAACTCAGGAACTGAATGATTTTTTTAATGATTGAATGATAACGACGTAGTTATAGTTAAATCGTTCAAAAAATCGTTACGTGTGTACGCACTTTTAGTGTTTTTTTTATTAAATTAAATTTTTAAAATTTCTCAAAAAACTTTTTACACGTTGTCATTATGGGATATTGTGTGTAGAATTTTGAGAACAAAAAATAATTTATTCCATTTTGTAATAAGGCTGTAACATAACAACATGTGGAAAAAGTGAAGCCTTGTGAATACTTTCTGGATGTACTGTATGTCTTCTAATTTATTTTGACATTATTTTTATGGACATTTAATAAACACATGAGCATTGCTTATCCGTATGTATTAACAAGATATAAAGTATTACTTTTTGCCTTTGATTAATTATTATATGTGGATTTCTACAGAAACATGGCTTGGCCATATATATATATATATATATATATATATATATATACCTACTTTCATGGGATAGCACAAATATAATTTCAGATCCACACTGAGCATGTCCAAACCCCATCTTTATTTATTTATTTTATTTATTATTTTAATTTATTTATTTTTGTAAATGTACTTGTTTTACCAAACGAGTAAAATAATTCACCACATTTTACTGAAATAACAGAGTCTAACAAATATTTAAATGGCCTTTTCTTAAAGACTGTACACTGGTTTACGCTTCCATGCCTTTCAGATGGTTCTTCTGTACGTCCTCATCACGAAAAGTGTTGCTTTGCGCAGAGTTTGTGCAGAACACACAGGGGTTTATGTATCAAGCAGTGAAAAGGTTGGAGTAATGGACCGGGGGAGAAGTTACCCATAGCAACCAATCAGCTTTGAAGTAGCATTTATCAAGTACAGTCTATAAAATAATAGGTAGGAGCTGATTGGTTGCTATATTTACCTTCTCCACTGGTCCACTTCTCCATGCTTGTCACTGCTTGATACATAAGCCCCACAGAGTGATGCGCGTTTATCTTACTTTCATGTGACCTAAAAGCCCTGTGATACCAAACAAATCAGGAACGCATCTCCCATGTGTGTAATCTCTGGCCCTGATTCAGAGCCGGACGCTCTGACCAGAGCGCTCGCTCTGAATCAGGGCCCACCTCCATTAATATGGAGCGTCCTCCTGGACGCTCGTATAGCTGTGGGTCACCACCCACAGCATATATACGAGCGTGCAGGATGATGGTCGCGATGGTCTTGACCATCGCGACCATCGCCACTGCGAGCAACAGCCTGCGGTTGAGTTTTTCAACCGCAAGGCCAGGAGTGATTTTGGCTCTATCACAGCCAAAATCACTCCCACTGACATCACTAGTGATGTCAGTGGGGCCGGCTTCAGACGGTAGGCGTTCCCTTGGGAACGCCTCCGTCTGGCAGGCACGCCCACCAAAGGGGGCGTGCTGTCAGTCAACATCGACAGCACGCCCCCTTTGATGAGACACTACGAGCGAAGGAAAGTCCTTCGCTCGTCGCGTCTCGCGCATGCGCACGACGGAGCTCCCTCCGTCGTGCGCATGCGCAGTGCAGACCATCGACCCACTTGCGAGCGGACAGCCACTCGCGAGTAGGTCTCAATGAGGGCCTCTATGTCTTGTCATTGCATCCAACCAGAAACACATAAAAGTATCTGATCCATACATCATCTAATAGCAGTTCGATATAAATAGGTTTTTGATCTGCAAACAGGCTGAGGGGTCTATTTACTAAGCTGTGTTAGGAGATAAAGTGAACGACGATAAGGTACCAGCCAATCAGCTCCTAACTGCCATTTTTCAAACACAGCCTGTGACATTGCAGTTAGGAGCTGATTGGCTGGTACCTTATCACTGTTCACTTTATCTCCTAACACAGCTTAGTAAATAGACCCCTTGGTGTGACATCACAATGGTACTTGCAGAGCACTTACACTGTATACTAAGTATAAATAACCCTTGGTGTGTTGCTAATTTATCTTGTTTTTTTGTGTATGATTTTTTTTAAAAAGTGTTTTCAATCAGTTTGATCTTTGAGGTTGTCCCTATTTTTGCTTCAACAGAGTCATGCTGTACTGGCATATGTTTACTGCATTAGCAAAAGGCTTCTCGGCTGCTTCCCATAACACAGCGGGTGTTGAATGCTACTGTTTCCTTTAAAAATAGTGAGTTTCGGTTACCCCGGGCTGATGTTACAGTTCAGGCCTTCGCACTGAGTACATGGTGATAGACATGATGTCACCTCAGTTTATTTAACCAAGTCTGGACTTTTACAATTGTCACAGGGTTATAAACCCCTATTAACCACTATTAACTGGCGATATGCTCTTGTAACTTTCACAGATATCCCTTTTATACCCTCATTAAAAATATCACATTACTGTTTTTGTTACAAAATCGTGTTACTGTAAATGGAAAGGAAACCGCACAGATGTATCTCTCCCATAATGAAGGAAATAAGCATTTCCCATTCTTCCTCTTCGAGCTTAATACCAGAAGTGTGAATGTTTTCCGGCATATCTGTCCAAATGTCCTTCCAGTATGATAGCATGTTAATGGTTCTGATAAGCCTGATTATATGGGAATTATCTCACTGGCTGGTGCAGAAATTTGGATTTCTTCCCTAGTGCATGGTATCCAGAATATGTTCTAGACTCATTTTCACAGAGCTGCCTAATTCAGTGATGGGCAAACTTGCTTTCAAAATTGCAGCATATTACCCTTAATTTAAAGAATAAAAAAATCATCCCCAAATGACCATGGCACACCCAGATCGCTCATCACACATGTCCCCCACTTGTTCCCAAATGCCCCAAATACCCTCAGACCCCACTTGCTCCAAACAACCCCACATGCCCTCAGGCTTCCACTTGCCATAAAATAAAACCTCACCACTAGCCAATCAGGGGAATGGTAGTCCTCCCACCAACATAGTTGTACACAAACCATCAGGTTTGCGTACAACAATGAATCCAGCCCTCAGTCCTCCTCACATACCCCTATATGCCAAACACCACACAACATGCCACAGACAGATTTCCCCATGTCCCACTGCAACATGCCACAGAGACCTGCTCAAAGTTCCTCACAAGTCAATCTGACCTTAATTAAAGCTCCCTACATGTCGGTCACGACTGCTTACATACCTGCACACACCACTCAGACCTCCCCATATGCCATTAAAATCCCCTGCTTGACATTCCCACACCCTGCTTCACACGCAGACCTCCTCACATGCTGGCATATGCCAGTAAGATTTGAACCTGTAGCATAGGTACAGGCCAGGGCCCAAGATCATCTTAATCCATCACTGAGAGGCAGCACTGCCGTATGACTAACGCAGGGTTCCTACCAATAAAATTGTCAATATGGTATGCTGGCGATGTTATTAAAAAGTATGATGTAAATAGTTCCAGCACCACATATGAGTTAAACACACTGTAGCGCTACCAGTTCAAATTATGCCACACAGAAACCCCAGTTCACATATACCATAGTGACCCCCACACTGGTGATGTAGCTATACGGTGGGCCCCTGGGTGACCGACCCAGCTGCCTTCTTGTTAATCTGGCTCTTGACTAAAGTTGCTTCTAGGGGTTCCAGGCACTGCCTTGTTGGACTATTTGGTGCTTGGAGGTTGACACCTCCAATATCTATAATCATAGTGTAAATGAGTTTGACTAGCAGTGCTTGGAGTGTTACTGTGCCTTATTGCATGAGCCAGCCATGACCATGTGCTCACCAATCAGTTAGGAGCACACCGGAAACAAATAAGAATGGGACAGTAGAGGCTGCATTCTGATTCGCTGTCAGACTGTCTATACGTCCACAGCTTGTTGCCTGTTTTCTTGGAGCCAGCTCAGACTGCTAAACAGAGTAACTTGAGAGGCATGATACAAGGGAGAATTAATTCAGTGGTCCATGATATAGGGGAGAATTGATACAGGGCGGACATGATACAGGATAAAATCAATACTAGGCTGTATTATTATATATGGGGGCTGGTGGGATGTGTTCCTCTTTCCCATTTCTGGAATTTGGGAGATATATCTGTGTCCAGTCATCCAGCAACCACTTGTCTAGCACATGAGCTTATACAGACTGCGTGTAATAAAGGTGTGTTTTATTATAATGTGTGCAATGTACAGTACTGTCTCGTATGGATTTTATTATGTGTGCTGTGAATGGTATAAGGTGCGATTTCTGCTATAAATTCCCTTATTTGTATTTTGTAAGGTGTTCTAATTAATAAAATCTGCTGCTACACAAATGTATTAGTTTCATTGTAAAACTACACTAGGTTGCTACCAGGAATATTAGAGCGCTCACAAACTCGCCACCTCAGGGTCACTGTTCGAGGTTTGCAAATTCTTCAGCTGTTTTCAAGTCAATTCGCATATGTGCAAAGTAGCGCAATAATGATAATATGTAATAATAATAATACAGGGAGTTCGTAAAGTTCTTCTTCAGTGACTGTGTGCTAAGTGTATGACAGACAATGGCGGCTCCAGAGGTGGGGCTGCAGCGCAGCCCAAAATTCAAATAGGGGAGCCTCACCAACTTCCCTTCCAAGCACTGCCCAACATCGCTGGCAGGGACTCAGTGACAGTTGGTGAGGCTCCTCTAGTTGTATTTTAGAAAGTCACCCACTTAGCACACGGTCACTGCGGAGGCACTTTCCGAACTCCCTCTATAATATATTATTAATATAATTGTACTGACCAGGTTCTTCACAGTAAATGCATGGTACCAGTTTCTTCACACCAGTAGCAAGGACACACCGTGACAGAGAGGCAAGTATGTGATAAACCCCTTTTTGCAGACACAGTAATCACAATGGGAAAAAGGTGCAACACTATTGTATTATAGCAATGGGGTAAATAATAGTACTGACTCTAACCAACAGACAGAAATAAATCTTGCAGATTTTTGATTTAAATGTAATTAAACACTACCTCCCTGTCCTCTACCGGTGACCCCAGCAGGCAAGTAAAGGTAATTAAAAGGAAACACAATTGAGACCAATGAGACAAAGGAGTAAACATGCAGGCCGTGCTTGTATTCGTAGTGCACCAGCAGGTAATAAATACAGTTTATGCAAACACTCCAGCTGCCATTGAGAATGAGGAAAACATGCAGGCCATGCTTGTATTTGTAGTCCACCAGCAGGTTATAGCAGTAAATACAGTTTATGCTAAAAATCCAGCTTTCCATTGACAAAAAGTCGCATAAACTACACACTACTGCCCAGGGGCGTTTCTAGAGAGGAGGGGGCCCGTGTGCAGGCTCCGACATGGGCCCCCTCCTCTCCGCCCTGCGGCCAGCAGCGCACTTAGCTGTGCGCTGCCAGTGCTGGAGTTATAGACTCTGGGCATCAGAGGGTGCCCAGAGTCTATACTGTATGCACAGGTCCCCTGGGAAAATGGCCATTTTCCCTGTACTTGCATGCGCAAATGACGGGAAAATTTTTACAGCGCCTGACCCCAGCGCCAACGTGGGACTCCGGAGAGGTAAGTAATATTATGGGTGCAGGGTGTGCAGTCCGGGGCCCCCCTGGACCCAGGGGCCCGTGTTCCCCGCACACACTGCACCCATTATAGATATGCCCCTGCCACTGCCTGAAGAATTGCCAGCTGAGGTAACACTGGGTTAAGTAAACATTAAATCATGCAATAGCAATTAACAGATCATGCATAATATTAGCCTCAGAGTCTTGAGCATTTAAAAGAGACATCAACAGTTTAATTACATTTCACTGAAGAAAAAAACCAGCATTTGCAATATTTCATAATAGAGGTACATAGAATGCTTTTAAAGAATTCGGTACTCAAGTAAGGTACCAGCAAGGAAATGGATGTACAGTACATTTCTTTTGAAGAAAACCAGCATTAGCAATATTCCACGATACAATAGTGCACTAGGCATGAGCTGGTACAGCAAATCACATTCCACGTCCCCTCCCAGCATGAGCTGGAGGTTCACAATAATAGCAAGTAATCGGGCAAGTAAGCTAATCAAACCAAAGGGCGAGGGGCGACCTATCCCTCACTTTCCCCTGCTCAAATTAACTGCTGAGTTATAACATCCCTAACCTAACCCGGCCACCTGAACGAACCCCTGACTGACAGAAGAGGGGCTGCTAGTAATAGAAAGAGGTCCCCTAAGTACCCTGACCCTTGGACAGTTCAGAGGAGTACTGCACTAATGGGGGCCTAACTAGAAATAGAGGGAAGACACGGGAGGACAGTAGGGCACTAGGGCAGGAGCAGGTTTTTGGACAGATCTCACCGCAAGCTGTGGCTTCCGACATCCACCGGAGCTTCGGAATGTAAGGCACTGCACCAGAGTTCCGCATCGTGGTCTCCAGGTGGATAACAAATGCTCAGCGGTCCTCTTGGGGTTCTCACGGCCTGGTCGTCAACAGCTGTCCTGGCAGGTTTTCCAGCAGGCACCTCTTCAGGGGCTGTCCCTTCTTTTGGCCGCTGCTCGTGTGTCTTCTCACAAGCTGTCCTCGGCGAAGATCTTCCTCCTGGCGGGCAACCCTCCGGTCCACGGCGATGGCCAAGTCACGGCACAGGCTTCTTTCTTTCTGGCCCTAGCAGTACACTTCGCCGGGGGTCTTCCAATCTGCAAGCACTTCATCAGGCAGTCCTTAGCTGAAGGGGTCCTTGAGAGATGGCTTCTCATCCTCCGCTGGGTCTTAAGGTCCTATTCACCCAGTAGCCGGGCAGTGATGACTCCTGCAGCAGTCTGGTTCCCTTTCCTCAAGACAGGCGGCACGGCAATCCTCACTGGACCAGGTACTTAATGGGGTAAAAATCGGAGTACCCAGCAGGCACAAGTTCCATCCCTCCTTCAGGGCGGGTGCCCGGGTTTAGCTCCAGTTGCCTCCATCTCTCTCCCTACAGCCAAGGGAGCCTTGCTTCTCCCTGCGGGTACTGTACCCTTTGCTTCCCGCTATAGCAGTGACCAACCCTCTGTCCAGGCTTTTTGGAGGGGCTGTGTCCTACACTACATCACTAACTATGGGACGATTTCTAGGTAAAATAAATAAAACTAAAAAAGTGGGGTACCCCATTTGCACACATATTGGGGTATCACATTATAATAATAATAATAATAATAATAATAATAATAATAATAATGTTTATTACTAGAGTGTTTTTCTCCAAAAGGTCTCAAAGCAATAATAAACATATGCAGGAAATAACCCATACTACATAGGAGGCAGCCATACTGGGAGAATTACAGTGGGTAAACACAGAATATGAAATGCAAATACATGATAAAACATGCCCTCAGAATCATCAGTTCAGCAGATTGTTCATCCCACCAACAAAAGTATTATCGGCGGCAGCCATCTTGGGCACACTACATAGGTGTCAATGGGCGGGAAAAGCAATATGTAGAGATGTCAGTACACTAACATTTTAGTGAGATAAAAAGTAACAAGAAAGGTAGCCATCTTGTTCATACCGCATAGGTCACCATGGCAGGATAAGCAATACTGGGAGATGTAATACACAATTGTGAACAACGTTATAGAGACTGTGAGATACTAAATAACTGATACCCACGGAGCCAGTCAGGGACAGCCTGGGGCTAAAAATTGGCCCCGACATTATTTCCATACGCACAACAAATGCAGATGGGTTCCGTTATATGGGCTTGCGTCCAACTCTGCATCATCCTCCATGGGGGATATGTAATAGGTTCTGAGATTACGGAACCGGTGTGATTCTGGCGAGTTCGCCACTAAAGTTAAAGCGACAAGCAGTCATAAAGCTAAACTAACCAAACTCGCCAAAATCACACTGGCACTGTAATCTCGAATCCTATGACTTAACAATCTATATGTATGTTTAGCCCTAGTAAGAGATTTATTACCAGTGGTATGCACATAATATAAACTGAGTTTGAGTTTGTGAATACCTTCTGTTTTATAAGACACTTTTTAGTGCAGTATTTACAGTAAGGGGCTCTGAGGCTCCTTCTAGGGGTGTGATATGTATTACCGCCGGCCGCATGGCTGCCCGACAGCCCGACAGCGGCTGCCCGACAAAGGAGGAAATCCCGATTGTCCTAAAGGTAAGTATTTACTAACCTAACCCCCCTAACCCTAACCCTCCTTAGGGGTGCCTAACCCTAACCTCCCCCCCCTGTGCCTAACCCTAACCCCCCCTCTAAGTGCCTAAACCTAACCCCCCCTTCCCATCTGCCTAAACCTGTCCCCCAGGGGAGTACCTAACCCTAACCTCACCCGGGGGTGCCTAACCCTAACTCTCTCTCCCCCTAGCCTAACCCTAACCTCCCGGGGGGGTGCCTAACCCTAAGTCCCCGCCGGGGGCCCTAAACCTAACCCTCCCCCCCGCGCGGCTGTCCGCTGTGGCGCCCGGCATCCGCTCGATCGGGATGCCAGGCGCCGGTCTCCAGACGTCGGGCAAATGACAGGTGTCTAGATTTAGACGCCTGTCATTCGTCCCCAGTCGGGATAAAGCAGTCTGGAAGCCGGCAGTCGGCATTTAGACCGTCGGGTTCCAGACTACATTCCCCATCTAGTCCATATCACAATAATCCTAGTCACCGCACTCTGACTGGAGTAGAACGGCAGTGTTTAAGAAATGGATTACTTAGGGAACAATCTGACCTCCACACTTTTATCATATCATGTTCTATAAACATCACTCTCGTATTAATGTACATAATATCGGAATGTTGCAGGGTTTATAGTTTGATGTGTCATTTTTAAATCAGGCATTAATTAATTTCGAGTTAACCTTTATATTTTTGTTTGGTAAAAGAACAAATATATCATAGAAAGGGCTTATGATACTGTGCCTAAAAGTGTCTAATCAAAAGAAGGAATGCAATTATGTAACCTGTGGCTGCATGCAACATGTAACATGAGAAATGGCAAGGTATCACTTTGTTGAGGCACATGGAGTTCACCAGCATTGCATAATACAAACAAACACATGAAATATAATTTCTATGTAATACTACAATACTGGTATTGTAGCGGTGTCAGCATTATAACTTTAAACATGATCGGAAAGGATCATGTTTAAAGGTATAAAGCTGATACCATTACAAAGCTTTAAATAACATGAGAACAGTGTCGGCAGTCTTTCGTCTATGTAATCCTATGGAAATAATGTTGACAGCATCAACATTGACAAAGTCATTTCTCCCCCATTAATTAAATTTAAAAAAATTGAAAATAGAGCACATGGAATTCACATGGTCCATCACCCTAAACTGTCTACCAAAGTCTGACAAACCTTTTTAAATAGATAAAAATGTCTATAGTTCACAGGGAAAACAATGGTATTCTTTGTATTCACTATAATTCACAAATAGAATTGTTATCCATTTCCTTTGATTTAAAAAAGAGAATTAATTCATTGGTTTATTATCACCCAGGAGTGTTTAATTAAGTTGTTGCCTTGTTAATAGTTTGATTATGATTAGTATTGCAAGCTTACACTTCATAGTCAAAGTGTTATCAAGTGAATTAACCACTTCATTAAACACATAGAAAAAACATATGGAGTTTAGTAAGATTTAAATGTCCCATTTAGCTAGTAATAGCATACGGTACCTCTGATGAAACTTCCCAATTAAAAGCGATGAAATGCATCAGCCATCGAGCTTTGAATCAATCACTAGCTGCAAGTTGCTTGTGCCAATGTTATAAGAGGGATAGGGGCAGGCAGCACATAACTCAACCTAGCTTTACAGGTTTGAACTCTCTAGCATACTAGAATTACACCAGCTATGGGGAATAATATTGGCTCTCTTGCATACTCTCTTGCATACTAGAATTACACCAGCTATGGGGAATAATATTGGCTAACATTCACCTGCTTCACTTTCAGAAGTGTTAGTGCATATGAATTAACCCTGGGCCTCTACAGTATATGGTGGATGTCTCAAAATTGCATTTTCTTTTGCATTATTAACTCATTACCATCTGCAAACAAAGTCATATATAAGTCGTACTGGAAGTCTAACTTCCAGGCAGAAAGAGGACTTTATAATTTTAAATTTTTCTATCGTAGTATTTAGTATACTGGTACTAGTGCAGTGTGACTTTGCTTTGATTGCTCATTGAAAACATAGTCTGTGACCAGAGATCTCTGTAGGCATCCCAGATACAGCACTATTGTGAGACATATTGGTCAATTAGGAGTTTGTAACTAAAGATTTATATTGATATTTTCTATAGCCGCCTCCTAATAGGGGCTGGACGTAGGTTGGCAGCTCTCTCAGCCAACACCCAGAACCTAGAGGTAATATACAGTAATAGATAGTAGCGCCAAAACGCCTGTATTGGACCCGTGAGACACACACAAAAACTGTAAAAAAATATATAACAATATATTTATTATAATATCACAAGCATTACTTCAATAATAAAGTCAATGTGCTAATCTTATAATTCTATATATAACATATTCTGCATGCAGAGAAAATGCTTCCAAAGATCAAATATATTAAAAGGCCATAAGAGAGAAAATCTAGTATATAGTGGTTTTTGGTTCAGATCAGCTTTTTTTGTAAAATCCAGCCTCTAAAGTAGGGGTCTTCAACCTTGGCCCTCCGGCTGCTGTGGAACTATACATCCCAGCATGCACTGCCACCTTTTTGATATAACAGCATGCTAAAACTATGGCAGTGCATGCTGGGATGTGTAGTTCCGCAGCAGCTAGAGGGCCAAGGTTGAAGACCCCTGTTCTAAAGTGTTTCCAAGTCAAGTGCATGAAACATTGTATCATTGCAATGAGCAAACACAGTATCCATTCACGGTGATTCCTAATATACTCAACTAGGACTCCAATATCTGGCTTCTCAGTGACTCCATAGTATTAGCGGCTCATAATATAGTTCCACAGAATCAACCAATACTGTTGCCGCAATGTAACCCCCCTCTATCAATATCAGTGTCAAAGTCTTAATTGGTAATAGTGGCTCTTTAAATAGTTTTCGCATATATAAGATCAACCAGTGCTGTTGCCACAATGTTATCCCACTCTACCAATGTCAGTGAGAGGGGGACTGGCTTGTGTGATACCTCTGGGACCCACCGTAGCCGATCATAGGTGGGGAGTAGCTATGGCAAGTTTGTGCACTTACCTGGTCCGTATGGTGTTTAACTGCATGCCAGGTCTCACTGTTGTTGCTGTGGCTCGGGATTAAAGTTCCCGCTGCTGTAGCTGCTGCCGGGGGTTCCGTGTATTAATACACTGTGCGTTGTGTCCCACCGCTATGGTTGCGGTTTAAGGAGCTGCTTCACGATCCACTCTCCTAGTAGCTATAGCCTGTAATAGATGCAGTATTCTGGCTACAATTAGGTTGTCGGTTCAGGATAGAATAACCTTATAGATAATGTCCAAGGAGCTGACTGCAGTGAGGCCTTCACTAGCTGTTTAATCACTGGTGGAAATCAGACTTAGAAGTTTTTTCAACCCAGTCTTCTGTGAATCAGCAATACAAGTCAGATATACAATCTTGATCTGGGGCAGATGAATAAAACTTGATTGGAGAAGTCTGTCAGCACCCACTTTGAATATTTTCTAGTAATGGAAAACTCCATTGATGAAGCTAATAAGCAGGCTAAACAAGTTACAGTACAAGGCTAGGATCTCCCCTCCACTGATTGGTCCACACCACAATATTTATTACCAAAATCACACTGATCACAATACACAGATCACACCAATATCACTTGATGCATACTGATCACTATACATAAGTGTTAATGATATCACATACCTGGCACAAACTGGTATGTCCTTTGCTGCCCACCAGCCTTTTCTCTCACATGCTCTCCTGTGCCCAACTTTTTCGTCCTTCTGTGTCCACTAGCTTTTTTTTCACATACCTCCTGCCCACCAGTTTTCATCTTGTATGTCAGTTGTTCCAACTGTTTTTCTCTCACATGCCCCATGTCTGCCAGCTTTTCTTTTACATGCCTTCCACATCCCACCAGCTTTTCTCTTAAATGCTCTCCGGTGCCCAACATCTTTCTTTCTCACATGGCCTTCTGTGCCCACTAGTTTTTCTCTCACTTGCCCCCTGCCCACCATCTTTTCTCTCATATGCATCTACCAAACAGCTTTTTCCTCACATGCCTCCTACTCATCAGCTTTTCTCTTATAAAACAGTTAAATGTAGAGTTGAATGTTGACACCATAATCACCACGGCTTGTCAAGGCTTTGTGTGTTTGTGTGTATTCTTCTGTTACAGTATTTGTTATTTCACATAACCTACAGTAACCTATACAGTAACATATGAGAAAAAGAAATGATAGTAGTGCTTGTAGAACAAAATCAAAACAATTTAATGACAATGTTGCAATCAATAAAAGCAATAAAACATGTGCAAATATGACAAGACTCTGTAGCTCATCAGACGTTTTTAGAGATGAATAGTCTCTCTGGAATGATGGATAGATTCCAGTGGTATGAATCAATTGAAGAGAGAGTTAATTCAAATAACAAAGGAGGAATTCCACTGAGTATGTATTAACTGATGTGCAAATAATACACCATGCGACAGGCTGATTAAAATGTTCTCCAGAGGAGAATGAATGAAGTTGAGCCGTGAAATGTATTGTAAGTGTTGCGGCTCACCTTAGCCTCAGTCAATATCCAATGAGGGAAACTCCACTGTGTGCACCCGGTCTGTGTACGCTGACCACAGCGCCTTGGCCTTGATCAGTTTCCAATACCGGGGTCTCCACTGTATGTGCCCAGTCTGTGCACGCTGACCACAGCTCCTGCGGACAGGGCTGGAATTCACAGCCACTGATGGTCCGATGTGGAGTCAGACTTGGGTCAGTAGTCTGTCTGTGGAGGATTCACCACTGTAAGCGCTCAGCCGGTGGGTAAAGACTCATGCTCCCATCAGTGGGGCTGTGTGAATGCAGTTGCTGCAAATCTGAGCTTGAGCCGGCATGGGGTCAGAAACTCTCATCAGGGAATCCCCAGATCAGAAGTGAACAGTTGAAGACGCAGGTGTATTGATCGACAGTGTATAGCCCAATAGCCTTAACACGTTTCTCCGGGACAACACTCCAATTTTCTTCAGAAGGAGGGTTCAGAGGGCTCTCCCCTCTCCCCCCCTAACCCTAATTCTCCCTTAGGGGTGCCTAACCCTTAAACTCCCAGGAGGTGCCTAACCCTAAGTCTCCCCCGGGGGTGCCTACACATAACTCCCCCTTCCCGCACCATAAACCTAACCCTCCTGGTGGGGTGCCTGACCCTAACCTATCCCCGGGGGTGCCTAATCCTAACCCTCCTCTCTAGGGGTGCCTAACCCAAACCTTTCCCCTCAAAACCTAACCCCGCTACACTCCCTAAACCTAACCATCCCCCCCCCCCGCAGCTAACGCTAAGGACGCCCCGGTCTTACCTCGTTCGGGCTGTCCCGGTATTCAGATAGTCGTTGGTATTTTGACGCCTATCTGAAGTCCCACATTGGGCTTTTCGTGTTGGGTTATAGGCCGGCAGCATTTAGTCCGCCGGTCTATAAACTGCATGCCCTACCAAGGGCTGGCTGGGGAAACCCCTTCCCATCTTAAATTAAATTAATTTAATCATATATATGGTTAACAGCGAGAGGTTGCTTGGCACATATAGTAATAAGATTGGAAACTGGATTTAAAAAAAAACAAACAAATATAGAATAGCGCTCTTTGTGTAGTGACAAAAACTACTACTACTAATAATGCAGATCTTACAGTAAATTGATTTGTGTAAAGTCAGTAACCTTAACTCAAAACAAACTAGAGATGAGCAGTTCGAATTTATTTGGTTACGTTCGGATCTCAAAAACAAAATCTTATTGGCTACCCTGCTCTCATGTGTTTTGGATAGCCAATAATATAAATCTAAACTTGCGCTAATTTGGCGAAAAGAAGTGAGTCAAAACCAAACCGCTCGTCTCTAATACAAACATGTCATGAAAGCTATAAAATTGATAGAATGACAATATTCACTTCTCTTGCTTTAGAATTTATGGAGAGTGAAACAAATAAAAAAAATAAACACCTTACTTATCTCTCTGCAAATTTTGATACATCTCCCCCAATCTATTTGAGGCAAGGGGTAGCAATATTGCAGAGCAATGGTTGATACTGTTGGTTCCCCTATCATCCTAGAGATCCTCTGGAAAGTCTATTACTCAGACATCCAGGTCCAAATAAGTTATGCTAAAATATTATGAGTGCAAACCCAAATAGTAATGTTAGTAAGTGGCCACCTTATTTATAATATGTTTGGTTTGAGATTTCACACAATGGTGCCAGATACAGAAGTTTCCCAACAAACTAGTGTGACTTAAGGTTTCAAACAGAGAGGTCTATTTACTAAGCTGTGTTGAGAGATAAAGTGAACAGAGATAAGATACCAGCCAATCAGTTCCTAACTGCCATTTTTCAAACACAGCCTGTGACATGGCAGTTAGGATCTGATTGCCTGGTACCTTATCACTGTTCACTTTACCTCCTAACACAGCTTAGTAAATAGACCCCTCAGTCTCTCCTTGTAACTCCTAAACTCTTACGCGTTTCGTCACACAGAAGTAGTTTTTTTAAAAGCCTTGGAGGAGTGATTGATTCTTATATGTATATCCCTAAGAGTTTCTTTATTTAACTAAAATTAAATGCAGATTCACTTTCAAACTATTCATTTTTTAAAAGAAAACAAACAAACAATTATTTGACCATCAATGTACATCTCTTATACTAAAGAGCACTCTTAACACATAAATAGAATATACTTTAATAAAGCCAGGGCTATGAATTGCCATTCAATACCATTGACATTAATCAAGTATTGATCTTACATTTTGACATTATATATTGGACTAATATGATATTATACATACATTACAAAAAACATATAAATAATAACATGCAGTGAAGGATGTAATTCAAGCCTCATGTTCCCAATATTAAACGGAAGTGCTAAGTGGACTCAACAAACTAGCCACAGCTAAGTAATCTCGTAGAACTTCAGTGATCGATACCAATATGAGCGCGCAGACCGTGATGATGTAACTAGGGGCTCTGTACATCATGCCCCACCCAGTTGATAGAGTAAGTTGCTTTCATTTATTATATCCATACCTCCCCTCTACACCTTCTGGTAGAGGAGGTACAAAAAGTAGGCAAAAATATGCACTTGTTACATGTTTGCATAGTAAAAACTTCAGGAATGCAGCATGTATACTGTATAATACAGTGGTTCCCAAGCTGGGTGCCGTGGCACACTGGGGTGCCTCGAATCAACCCACAGGTTAGATGTCAAGGTCCAAATCATATTATTTATAGTCCATGTGATAGGCAAAATAAATGATTGTGCTTCTTTTTGTCCAGTGGCATCCCTCCTCGTGGTGACAACCAATGCGGGCAAGGTTGTACTGCGCGTGGCAAAGCAGGGGCGTGGCCTCTTGGGTAGGGGCGTGGGCTCATGGGTAGGGGGCATGGGCTCATGGCCCAGAAAAATAAATACATATTTTTCAATCCGGGGGTCCCGGCGATGCAGACTGACCCTGGGGACCAGTCTGTGTGCAGTGCCGGCTCCCTCACTGTGAGGGCTGCACCCCTCGGCGGGTGACACCTGGGTGCGGCCCCTTGTGACACCATTGTGTTTGTTCATTTATGACAGAATAAATGGTCAAACAGAAGCACAACCCTGTCCTTCACCACATAAATGAGCCTAAGAATGACATATAAGCACAATTTACTTAATTGAATAATTTTTGCTGAATTTCTCAATAAGAAACTTTTGGCCTAGGGCAGTGGTTCCCAAACATTTTTGAATCACAGCACCCCAAAAGTATCAGCATTGTTTTCACGGCACCTCTAAGCCAAAAGTTTGTTATTGAGAAAATCAGAAATAAATGTTGTAAAGTAGTAAAGTGAAGTAAATGGTGCTGACCTGTCATCCTTAGGCTCAGTTATGTGGAGGTGGACAGGTTAGCGCTTCTGTTTGTCCACATATTTACATTACATTAACAATAAATAATTTGATTTGGTGCTGGACCACCAACCTGAGGCACCCCTGCAAGTGTCCCGAGGCACCCCAGAGTACCACGTCATACAGTTTAGGAACCACTGGCCTAGGGGTAACCATGAAAACAATTCTGATACTATAGGGAGTCGTTTGGGAACCACTGGTATAATCTAATTGCAGTGCAGCAAGGCAGCGTGTGTATTTTTTTTATATGTTAAGTTTTAAATAGTTGACCCGTCAAATTTATTTGTAAAAAGTAGTGGAAGTGAATACAGAATACTGTAGTATAAAGTGGAGTTATGGGAAAGTCACAAAGTCATGATTTTGGAATTTTCAAATATCGCCACTTTGAACTTTCATTTTTATCAATTCATACAGGAAACAGCGCAGCAGGGAGTTGTGTGATTACTAATGCAATTTCATAGTGACTGGAGGGGTTGTTGAGAGATTGATCACAGGAACCTATAAAAAATGAGGTGGGGGGTAGCAGACTTTACACTTTTTTAAAATAGTAATGTCACATACTTCCAATATAATTTTTTATTTGCTTCTTAGGCTGGTGGACATTTTGTGTAATATTCTAGCTAATCTGTGAAGGAAACCCATCGTGTAGAAAACCTGATTAACCTGATGGACAATAATAATTCTGATGACGTATCGCAGAAACTAATGACTAATAGGGATTTTGTAAGCTAGTGTTCTGCAAATGGCAAACAGCTTTTTGGTCAGTCTGAACTTAGGGCCTGATTCAGAGCCGCTCGTAAGCGGCCGCTCGTTTACTCCGAGCGATGTTTGCCCAACTGCGCATGCGTACGGATCGTTATACGCATGAGCGAACCAGTCAGTGCGGTCGAAAATCATGTGCTCGCAAAATAGCGAATGCCTGCTATTTTGAGTGACAGGAGGAGGCACATGTGGGTGGTAACGGGGGAAGGTGCTTGAAAACGGGGAGTGGAGATCCGAACGCAGGCGTGCTTAAAGGTCAAAACGGGCGTTTTAAGGGTGTGAATAATTAAAACAGTAGCGTCATTGACCACGTCACTGGGTTATTTTATAGCCAGAACTGCTCGCAAAATTGTGGTAGCAAAAACCAGCCACAAGAATAGCGAGCAGTTCATACCCTGGTCGATGTACTCGATTAATCTAATAAATAGCGGACATGACGTAGGATGCGAGCGGCCAGGGGGCGTAGTTTTTAAAAAAACGACCGCAAGTTTTGTTCGCTCGTTCAGACCTAGAGGCGTGAACAGACCGCAAAGAGCAAACGGTTCATTTGAATAGCCACCCCTATTTTCTGGACGAGCGAGCGCTAATTGCGTCTGGCTCTGAATCAGGCCCTTATTTCGTAGACACAACATATTCATTTATGCTATAAAATTAATTTTGTAACACAAAATAGTTCTACATAATTTGTACAGTATCCTCTGATTTAGTGGCTACAAAATCAGTTTTTTGCATTTTTAATTTGTTGTTATATAATTATGTCATTACATTAGAGTGACAAAATTGATGTTGTATGTCAAAATCCATTTTGTAGCTAAAAAAATTCTTTTGTATTACATTTGTTTTTGTTTTGGTTTTTTTTTGCCAAATTTGCATTATGAAATTGATTGTGTGCTACAAACATGATTTTTGAGACCCGGTATAAATTTTTTACCTCTGCTAATAAAAATTATTTTGTATAAGATGAATTATGTTGGCTGCCACAATGGGCCTGATACTGCGCATGCGCCAAAGTAAGAAATCTGCAACTGTGAACGTGCTAGATCAGGCATACGCACACGGACTGAGTATAACTAGTGCCTATGGATTGATCCATCTGTCAAGAAGTACACTTTCCGTGAAATGGGCGGTAACTGGGCAGCAGCCATGCAAAAGCACGGAACGTCCATCTTGTGGGAGTGTTGTGGCCATGTATGGCGGCTTCTGTACTCAATGGTAGCGTGCGGACAGAGATGGGACGTCTGTTTCAGACGGATCTTCTGCATGCAGCATTGGCAAGCGCAGATACAAATGACGATGGCTGCGGATGTGGACGTAAATAACGGGGGACAGGATAGGACAGGATAGGTTTCCTCATGCAAACACATAAGGAAGAAAATACCCTACTGAGGCCACACGGAAAAGCGCAATGGGTGCTCCCTACTGAGAATCAGGCCCAATCAATATATTTTGTTATTATAAATAATTTGGTGAGGATGCTGCCCACAAAGGGGATGCATTTGGCATCCCAGTGTTCAGGATGGCGACGTTGACATTACCGGCGCCAGAATACTGACGCTGGTCAGAATCCTGGTGCCTAACATCCTGATCGGTGGGATGCCAAAGGTAAGTAGCGGGGTTGGGGTGAGGGTTAGGTTTATCGGTTAGGGTTAGTAACTAAGGGGAGGGTTAGGGTTAGGCACTAAGGGGAGAGGGTTAGGTTTAGGCACTAAGGGGGGAGCGTTAGGTTTAGGGTGCGGTGAGGGGAAGGTTAGGTTCAGGCACTGGGGGGAGGTTAGGGTAGGGAGAGGGGGAGAGTTAGCATACCGACCAGCAAGTGTCGGTATGCTAACCCTGTCAGGATCCCAGCATCGGGATTCTGACCAGCAGGATCCCAACTGTCGGTATTTCATACTGATCCCGCACAAAGATAATTATGCTACTGTATTTCTTCTGATAAAACTGTCAATTGCATATTTGAAAACATTAGCGACTTTGAAAAAGAAAAACGCATCTAGTCGCCAGTATGCAGAGCTGTGTGCATCTTGCGGTGTGCCTTCCCCCTATGTGTACATGGTACTTGTCATCATCTTCAGTGCACACTGGCACCTCCTTAAACTTGGCGCAGAAGATACAACTGGAAACAGGCATATTTACTCTTACGCCCATAGCCCGCAGTTCCGTTGACACGCTCACCTCTTCAGTTGTGAAGTTGATTTCAAAGTATGTATGATCCTGCATCGTCACGCACCAATATACGCAAAGAGGTGTAATTTAAACTCCGCAAATACTTTTGAAGAAAAAAAATAGTCTATACCCTCCTAATATCACGTAAAGACCCCTTTAATGTACTTTATCTTATTTGAATAATCTCATCACGCATAGCAAAATCTCGGTTTGGTTTGTGGGTGCAAAGTACCTGATCCATACTTGCCGACCTTAGTTAACTCCTCTGCGGGAGAAGCCCGGAGATGAGATGCTGCTGACAGCTTCAGAGGTGGGGCCAAGTTCTAGACATAATTAGGCCACGCCGCCATCACGGCAAAATGCAGATATTCGCGGGTCCACGAGGAGGGGGCAGGATTAAATGACACAATTTGCGTCATTTTAGCACCGCCCTCCATATGGAATGGGATTGAAATACCGACGGCTCAACAGCCGCCGGTTCAAATCCCGACAGTGGAAGGCCGACAGTAGGAGATCCCAACGGCCGGTGGTAAGTATCCTAATCCTCCCCTCTCCCCCCCTAACCCTAACCTTCTCTTACGGGTGCCTAACCTTAAACTCCCCCCCTAGTGCCTAACCCTAACCTTCCCCCAGGGGTGCCTAAACCTACCCCCTCCTTTCCGCAGCCTAAACCTAACCCTCCCAGGGGGGTGCCTAATCCTAACCTCCCCCTAGTGATGCCTAACCCTAACCCCCCTTCCCCTAGCCTAACCCTAACCTTCCCTGGGGGGGTGCCTAACCCTAAGTCCCTCTCGGGGGTCCCTAAACCTAACCCCCCCATTCCCAGGCTAAATATTATACTTACCCGGCACACGACGATCGGGATGATGGGGGGTCGGTCTTCCGGCATCGAGATTAAGATAGGCATTGGTATTTTGACGCCTATCTTAAGTCACGTGTCGGACAGGTAGTGTCGTGGATTCAGACCGGCGGCATTACTTCCGCTGGTCTATTAACTACATCCCCTCCATATGGATCCACAAATTCCCTGTATAATTTCTCCATTCTGCCCACTTCACTAGGAAATAGGCAGGATGCAGGAGTTCCGCCTACTCTTCCGGGGATGTGGGGGACTAAACGAAAAATCGCGAATCTCCCGCAACTTCTGGGAGAGTAAGTAAGTATGTCCTGAACTGCCAAAGACATACCTTCTATCAGGTTGTACAAACATATCATCCCCTCAGGCTAGGGCATCTCCTTATCCATCTGCTTCCAAGCCAAAAGCAGTGCAATTGGAAAAAAGTAGCTGAGTGGCAATATTATTATTATTATTATTATTATTATTATTATTATTACCTGTTATTTATATAGCGCACACATATATTCCGCAGCACTTTGGCCATTCACATCGGTCCCTGCCCCAGTGGAGCTTACAATCTATATTCCCTACCACATGCGCACACACACAGGTTCATTTTTGTTGGGAGCCAATTACCCTACCAGAACATTTTTGGAGTGTGGGAGGAAACCGGAGCACCTGGAGGAAACCTACGCAAGCCCAGGGAGAATATACAAACTCCACACAGTTAGGGCCATGGTGGGAATTGAACCCATGACCTCATTGCTGTGAGGCAGTAACGCTAACGATTACACCATCTGTGCTGCCCCAATATCAAACTGGATTTGCACTGTACTTTTGCACGTTTAAAAATGTATCTTTATACAAGTAAGGACAGGGCTGCAAGATGTATGGAGAGGAATAGTGACAAGCAGAAAGCCACAAAGCTAGAAGCAAAAAGTCATGTGATGCACAAATGTCAAATACACTCCCATAGTACACAAAGTTCACATGTCTATTATTTTGGGGTGAATGTATCAAAACTGAAAGAGCAGAGAAATAGACAAGTTACCCATAGCAAGCAATCAGTTTCAAGCTAGCATTTATCAAGCACATTCTATAAAATGATTGGTTGAAGCTGATTGGTTGCTATGGATTGCCCACTTCTCCACTCTTGGGCTGATTTGTTGTCCACTGCTCCACTCTTTAGAAGGCTCGATACATCTCCACCCAATTCTTTTGGCTGTATACAGCTTGATAAACACAATAACTAAAGCAATGTATCACCAATTCCACATAAAAAGATCTGATATACTTGTTGACTTATGGAAAAGCACATTTGGGAATTCATAACTATTGAAATGATTGGAAATTACTTTCTCAATTTATTACACTTTCCTGACTGATATTACTTTGCCTCTGATCTTACTCTTTTTTTTGTCTGAGGCCGATAAATAAATTAATTCCTCATTCTTGTCATCAAGTTGAAAAATTATAACCAGGCAAAGATTTAATGCTGGCAGTGTCAGAGTAGGGTTCCAGCCAGGAAAAGAGAGGGGATGGGGGGAATTTCCATCCAAGAGTCGAAATGTGATATTGTCATTTAGCTCAGGGAAGGCATCCCACCCACTGTCTGGCCATGATATCTGATGGGTGTCAG
The DNA here is from genome assembly GCA_031769625.1 of Taudactylus pleione. Classification (NCBI taxonomy): domain Eukaryota; kingdom Metazoa; phylum Chordata; class Amphibia; order Anura; family Myobatrachidae; genus Taudactylus; species Taudactylus pleione. The sequence goes on from JAUIMM010000091.1 coordinate 15,658,788, forward strand.
GCTGTCAAATAAAATACCTGTCTGACAATGTATACCCAGCATAAGATACTAGAACCATACTAAAATAGCACTGTAGGTAGACATGTTGCATGAAGACTTTGGTTTATTTGCAACAATGAATCCTTTTTGTCTAGGTTTTGTATAACTTGACAAAGGATCTGTTAGAACCAAAACGTAGCTTAATTGTTGCAAATAAACCAAAGTGTTCATGCAGTATATCTACTTGGAGTGCTGGTTATAATGCTGCGTACGATAAACTGTCAGATTTTAATGATAACAATCCAAACGTTATCGTTAAAATCTGACAGTTTCTGGCCCCTGCAAACGACAACACGATGGTCTATGTGCGGCCACGTATGGTCGTAATCGACCAACTACCATCGTCTGTGCAAGCAGTCAGACCTGGTCAACATCGACCAGGTTAGCCTGCTTACTATAGGGATAGATAGATAGATAGATAGATAGATAGATGCACAGATAAACAGACGGAATCTCAATCAGTGTGGGAAGACCGGTGACGGAATCCCTACATGGCTGGAGATGCCGACGCCGGAATCCCGATCGTAAGTACAGAGGGGCCAGGTAGCTGTTAGTCGTGGGTGGGAGGGTTAGGTTTAGGTGCCCCGGGGGGGCAGGCTAGGCTGCTGGAGGGGGAGGTTAGGGTTAGGCTCCAGATAAGGGGGTTAGGGTTAGGCACCACCGGGGGTGGAGGTTAGTGTTAGGCACTAAAGGGGGAGGATTAGGTTTAAGCACTTACTGGGAGAGTTAGGGTTAGGGTGTGGGGTATGGAGGGTAAGGGGGGGTAGTGTTAGGGTGCATAAAAGGAGGGTTAGGGTTAGAGGGTAAAAAGGACAGAGGAACACTACTTACCCTTCCCCTGTCGGGATTGTAGCCATCGGAAGTGTATTGACAGCCGGCATTCTACACATCAGTATATCAGATAGACAGACAGAGAGATAGACAGACAGACAGACAGACAGACAGACGGACGGACGGACGGACGGACGGACGGACGGACGGACGGACGGACGGACGGACGGACGGACGGACAGATAGATAGATAGATAGATAGATAGATAGATAGATAGATAGATAGATAGATAGATAGATAGATAGATAGACAGACTGTCCACAGTTTTTAACATTAGGATTATGATATATTGTACTTCTTAATTCAACATATTAATTGTTTGTTTTACAAATACAAGTTGGAAAGTAATATTAAATGACAATGATTGTCTTTTAAGAACTTTTCATCTTTTAAATTGATGCTGGGCTATGCACTTATTTTCACTTGTTTGGAACTGTGACATTGAAGACATTTCTATTATTTCGCCATTTAACTTAATATGAGTTGATATCACAAACCAATGATGTTGCTATTTCAGGACAAAGTTGTGTTGCAATCCTGACTGAGTTTCCTCTTACAAATGGATGCAGTAATGTGCCCGGTGTTCCTAATCCGTACCAATTAAAATGTTGAAATTGGTGTCAGTTTTCACTTCACAAATAAATGTGAATTATTAATAGTTGATTAGTAATGTCAATAAAAATCTAAAGAGAAAGCCAAACCATTCAGATTAACTTTAGCACGAGTTACTCTAGTCAAACTCCTGAAAGGTCACATAGTGTTAAAAGTCAAATTCAACTAAAGCAAACTTACAAGTCCTGAAAAAAGTATTTCTCAAGAGTGTTAAGATAAACAAGCTTGAACAGAAATGGAAAAGCGGAGCAGTAGCATTTAAATTTTGGACATAAAAGTCAATTTAGTTTACATTGCAGATAAATTATGACTTTTTGAAGTCCTAATAAATTTTTTTGGCAAAAATAACACACAGTGTACACATGTCTAATCTTCTTAGTAAATGATACACTGCTATCCAAGCTGAAGTGCATTTCCTAAGGGGGAAAAAGAAGATATTCTGCTAAAATTACCACATTAAAGTAAACTTTCCAAATTATGTAGCATCGACCATGTCATGTTTTTGCTGATACACTTTTAGGCAGTTAAATTGCCTTGTCTTGAAGTTTGTTTTTCATTCAAGTGGATTTATTATAAAATAATTAATTACAGAAAGATCACTGGTTGATTATTAAATACAAAAGGGCAACTTTACAATAGAGATGTGCCGTTGGGTTCTCCAGAAATCAGAATCCACCCGAATTTCTTGAATCCAGATAAAACCAAGTTGCGGTTCTGATCTTCTAAGGAGATCCGGATAAATCTGAGTTGTGGTGCTGATCTTTTCGCGGTTCGGAATTCGGATTTTAAATCCGAATTTTGGGTTTGGATTACATAAATTACATGATTTTAGCAGTTTTCAAAAAAAAAAAAAAAAAAAAAAAACAGATTCAAAACTAAGGGGTCTATTTACTAATCAGTGTTAGGAGACAGAGTGAAAAGTGATAAGAAAGTGATAAGGTGCCAGCCAATCAGCTCCCAACTGCTATCTCACAGGCTGTGTTTGAAAAATGACAGTTGGGAGCTGATTGGCTGGCACCTTATCACTTTCTTATCACTTTTCACTCTGTCTCCTAACACTGCTTAGTAAATAGACCCCCAAAACACTTAAGGCTAGTTTTGCAGATCCATAACCAAAAGTAAAACATGGGGGTCAGTGCATATCTTACTTTACAGGCAGGGAGCTCTGACAAATTGTGTTCTTGGTGTATTTAAAGTCTCGCAATTTGCTTAAACTAACCTGTAGGACATCCATATACCGTGATGTTTGCTCAGACAATATCATCCCATTCTTACTTATGTGTGGATGCCAGATGCATTATAATCTAGTAAAAGATTATAGTGAGTTGGTTACAAAAATAATGGTGGCCAGAGGACTGAGGTCCCCATTTAAAAATGAAGCATAACCCCTTTAGTGCTCACTAAAGGGGTTATGTCATCCATTCTGTATTCAACACTGTCACTGCATTGCTCTCGTCGTCTTTAGATGAAAAGAGCGATGTGGTCTCCATTGCCGGCAATAGGGACCTAGCGCAGCCTCTCCAGCTTCAGCGAAGCCTTCCCAGGCACTGCCGGTTCCCCGCTAGATTACAGTGCCATGCACATGAGCAGACGGAAAATCGCGCATGCGCATTACACAGATGCCTGTCGATGGCACCAGCAGATGAGCGGAAGACCATGCCGAAGAGGAGGACTTCGCCAGGGAGGGGGAGTAAGTATTGATAAATACTAGTGGCATTTTCATTGATATCACAGTGATACTAAACAAAAAATGCTGCTGGTATTATGCATCATTCTTAAATGGGGCCGTGAGAGCCCTGACTGCGTCCGCAAAGAGCTCCAAATATATGTCACTGGCACCAGCTACACAGAAAACAGCGATGTCTCTGGTGCTTTGCCGGAGTCTTTTATATCTCCTGAGAAGGTGGGATATTTCTGGACGGAGGGGACGCATACAAATATTTTGCCTAATGACCCCCTGTTGGTTTTTAATAGCAATAATAGCAGCAGCTACTCTATAGATTATTGTTGTGATGATTATATGTACTTGCAAAATTAATATCATTTTTTACCCTTTCAAAATTTGTTTTCTTTAGTAATATAGAAAATGTTTTATATTTCTTATTTTTAGTTATGTGGGCATTAGGGTGAGGCACTAGGGGGAGGGTGGGGGTTAGGCACCGGGGAGGGAGGGTTACGTATAGGGTGCGGGGAGGGGGAGGTTAGGCTTAGGCACCGGGGAGGAAGGGTTAGGGTTAGTGCTAGGATACTTACCTATGGCTTTCAGGATAATAATTTTGTGTCTCAAACAAAGTTTGTGTACATACACAAAATTCATTTATATTTCATATACACCTTATACACAAAGCCTGAAGGTAATTTTGTACAATATTTTAAATAATTTTGTGCCTTAAACTAAGTTTGTGTACGTTGAACCATCAGAAAGCAAAGGTCTCAGTAATGCTAAAAAAAAAATCCGTATTTCAGAATATTTGGATATGGGAGACTCACCCTGTATATTGAACAGTTCTGTATGTAAGAGTCTATTTCCTTGTTTTTAGATTTATTTCAAGCCCATCTCCTGCTTCTCTTCACAATAAACTCTCCTGTGACATTCTTCCAACATCAGCGATAATCTGTAGCAAACTCTGTTGCTTATCACCGGATCTCTGAAGCCATCTGGAATTTATCAGCTAGGTCCGTAACCCTTTTGACCCCCCAAAAATCTGTCCTTGGGTTTCATCTAGAACCAAAGTAGAGTGGTTGTGACTTCTGTCTGATGACAAAAGATTTTTTTTCCCAAGGATCTCACGATCAAGAGGAGAGGCTTTTAAAGTGGGACTATGTGCTCAGAAACTAATGTGATATGTTGTAGAGGGGTTACTCTGTATTTTTTAATGTTTCCTTGATTGTAATAAGAGCTCTAATTTAGTTTTTTTTTTAAAGTTCATAAGTTGCTTACTGCACGCTGCCATGTTTCTATAGAAGTCCAGTCAACAGACATAGATTTTGACTTTGATCTGTAAATCAATTGCCCTGTTACCAGCAATGTATGCTTGGAAAAGGAGGGTTGGTTCATCCATCTGCTATGACACACTGCGGACATTATTGTAAAGTCCAGGTATGCCCTCTTCTTGGCCACGCAGCCTTTGGGTGGCTTAAGTAACAGTTTATGCTGTGCCGCTTGGGTTATTGATCAGCGCAGTCACTTTCCAATTTCATGGGCTTCATCCACTCCTACCATAATAACCACTGACGGGCCCTGAGGGAAGACTGGGACCTGATATTTTGAACCTGCTGCTGCCTGTCTGGATCTATTCTTGTTGCACTGCACTGGAGAGAAGTCAACATGGCAGCTCCCAGTTAGTAAAGAAAATAATGTAGAATGATGTAAATCTGCTTTATTTTCATGTCATACAGTATATACCGTTTTTTAGGTTAATAGTAATAAATAATATAATAGTTGCGCAAATAGAACAAGATGGGAAATGACATACAGATACACTTATCCATTTTGCACCATATTGTGCGAGCAGAGCCATAACTAGACTTTTTGGTGCCCTGTGCCAGAGAGAACATTGGCACCTCCCCCCCCATTTTTTAAATAGAGACATAAGATAGTGCACCTGAAAAAGGGCCATAGTGTCATGGGGAAGGGCCAGGGAAGAGATAGGGGAGGCCAGGAGATGCTGGGGGTAAAAGAAGAGGAAGCTACAAGTGAGAATGATAATAAACAGGAAAATTGACAGGCCTGAACAGCGCCCCCTACCCTGCGGTGCCCTGTGCCTTGGCACTGGTCGCACCACCCTAGTTACGGCCCTGGGGGCGAGACGTCTGGCGCTATTCTCGTACTGCTTACATTTTCCTTAATTTTGCTTCTTTTTCCTCAGTTTTGCCACTCTTTCCATCTTAGGGCCTGATTCAGAAATGGACGCTTTTGCGAAGTAGCTGAGTCTTTGGATGCAGCTGCTGTGCAAAAATATGCTAATGCCTGCGGGAGGTGTCTGAAGGAAAAAGGTGCCTCCTGCCATCATCTCAGATCCAATTAGCCGAAAATAACAGGGTTTTTTCATCGATTTTTGGGTCTTTTTCGACAATTGTTTTTCCGTGCTATCCAATTAAACTACGTTTTTTACATCCAAAAACTTGAAAACACATAGGATCCATGAAAAAGTCACTGCCATGATCGGGAGAAAAACAGCCTCTTATCACGGGAAACAAAATCCCCGATAAGGGCCAGCATCGGGGCCAATTGGATAGCCCCGGCCGAGGTAATTTAATTGGATACCGGCTTAAAATTATGACATAATTCACCAATTATAAACAAGGACAATCAGGTACCAAACACTTTTTTAAACAGGTCCACTTTATCCATTTAGCCCCGTTTTCTTCTAGCAGTGATATGTACAAATCATTTGTCAAAAATACTCGAAATAATCTTGATGCAGACACAGAAATTGTCTGCACGGGAATGCATCATATAACATGCAAAGAGATGTTCCCTGGTATTGTGAAATTTCACATGTGGCACAAAACCCAGACAATGGAATAGAATAATTAATGGGTGGTGAGAGCTCTCATATATATTTGCTACATACCACATTACTGCCAATTTGGCTTTTGAACCACGGGTGTTCAGAGAACATTCATTGATGTCATCACACAAGTCACATGGCACAAGGAAATCTGTGTTTCATAATACACTGTAATATTCCATTCTACAAGAAGTAATGATTAATTACCACATCTCTCATCTGTGCCGTATTAGGCTCTAACACTCATTAGCTTTTAAGGGGAAATGCAGGCAATATTTTAAACAAGCAGCAAAGATAAAATATGTTTGTATCAATATGTTTACATATGTTTTGTGGAAGCTGCCATGGAGGTAAATATACCTTATAACGGGGAAAATGTGATAAAACCCCCGAAAATGAAGTTGTTGTTTTTTTACCGCATTCCCCATATGTACAAAGCACAGGAATGTGATGCATTCCGGTGCTTCATACCGGTGGGTAACGCCGCCCAATAGAAGCCTATGGGCTTCTTATCGGGACGCTCCCCCTTGGGAGGGATCCGATCAGATCCCTTCCATCACCCCCCCACGGCCCGCGGCCTTCTGCCATCGCAAAGGACAGCTCTTATCGGGAAAGCTGTCCTTTGCGATACTCTATGTACATACCACGGTATGTGCCTGAAGACAGGCGGGATGTACCGCTTGGCAATGCGATACTTGGTACATCCCACCCAATGAACTATACTCTATACCAGAGTTTCCCAAACTCTGCCATTAGAGTACAGGTTTTAAGGGTTTCCATGTTTAAGACCAATTAGTTAAATCAAAATGACTGAGGTACTATTTAAGTCACCTTAAAACCTGGATTTTAATGACAGAGTTTGGGAAACTCTGCTCTATACAATCACAAAACAATTACAGGTTGAGTCTCCCATATCCAAATATTCCGAAATACGGAATTATTTTGGCATGACTGAGATAATGAAACCTTTGATTTTTGATGGTTCAATGTACACAAACTTTGTCTAAAGCACAAATGATTAAAAATATTGTATAAAATTACCTTCAGACTGTTTGTATAAGGTGTATATGAAACATAAATGAATTTCATTTCTGTACACAGACTTTGCTTGAGTACCAAAATGATTGAAAATATTGTATAAAATGACCTGCAGGCTGTGGGCCTGATTCAGACCCACTCGCAAGCGCTATGCGCTCGCAAGCAGGTCGATTGTTAGGCAGTGCACATGCGCCGTGTGTGCACTGCGCATGCGCGAGCCCCGAAGCGAGCGCAAGAAGCACTCACTCCGGAGCTTGCATCCAAAAGGGGCAGCTGTCCATGTTGATCGACAGCTCGCCCCGTTTGGAAGCGGGGTGGGGGGTGGCTTGGCAAACGGAGGCGTTCCTGCAGGAACGCCTGCCGTTTGTGGGCAGCCCTACTGACATCACTCGTGATGTCAGTGGGTGGACTTCCTGCTCTATTAGAGCAGGAAGTCCACTGGGGCTTGTGGCAATGAGACCCTACCGCAAGGGTCTCGTCGCAAGCCCAATGGTCGCGATGGTCTTGAAACCCACAGCTATGCTAGCGGCCATGAGGGCGCACCTAAAAAAACAAGCGCCTGCCCTGATTCAGAGCGAGTTCTCGCCTTTTGCTAGCGCCTCTGAATCAGGCCCAGTGTGTATAAGGTGTATATAATACATAAATGCATTCTGTGTGTATATTTGGGCCCCATTCCCAAATATGCAAATATTCCAAAATACGGAATATTCCGTTATCCAAAATACCCCTGGTCCCAAGCATTTTTGGATATGGGAGACTCAACCTGTAGTAATAAACACCAGTCCTTTAGAATTTAATTCTCTAAAATGGGCATGCAAAATAGTCAGAGGCCAAATAACCTGACGGCATGTTTTTGGATGGACAAACGCATAGGGACAAGGCTGGTGTTTCCACAGAAGAAGTGGTTGAAAGAAGCAGCCCCTCCTCTCCCAGAGGCTCTGAGAATTGGGGTTCTTTCTGATTCTCAGGGATGTGGGACTCGGGCAAATAACAAGATGCAGTCAATCTACTCTCTAGGAAGTATTGTCATAGAGGCATGTAGGGCCTCATTTACCAATGAGTTTTACCATTCACAACGAGTGATAAAACTCATTGCGTATGACAAATGGTGCTCCAGCCAATCAGCTCCCAACTGTCATTTTTCAAACAGATGACAGTTGGGAGCTGATTGGCTGGAGCACCATTATCATACGCAACTACTTTTAGCACTCATTGTGAATGGTAAAACTCGTTGATAACTAGTTGCTATAAATTCATTTGCAAAATATGTATTGTTTAATGGTGCTTAATATACCTGATTGTATACTAGAAAACTCTTTTAAATCTAAAATAATAGGAACAAAAGTATTCAAAAGCTTTCAACAAATGCTGGTACTGTTGGTATACGGATTGCCCTACTGAGCTTCCTCCACGTTGTTTCATACCTGAAGCATTTGTCCCTAACAAAGATGGCCGCCATAAGTTAGTCTGTGTTTGAACGCCACAGTGGTACACGCGCATGTACTACTCATCTCCCCAGGGACCCTGCAGATAATTGCATTTGTTCTGTGATCCAGCCTACATACATGACCGGCTGGTCCGCTGTACGCTCCGCACCATCACCGGTATCTGTACAATCACTGAGCACTGCAATGAACAGTAGTTCCTGGTTAAGTCTATCCTCCAGACATGTCTGCCAAAGTATTGTGTCTACTAATAACATCTAGCATACACATATCAGTATCTTGTGACCATTGTAAAGAGTCCTCCAAACACCTGGTTTTACAACAAATGTAACAATCTTTGCTGTTCTTAGCTGTATTCTTCTGGCGATTTTAAGCTGGGTACACACTGGAGCGATGTCTTTCTGATTTAGCCGATTTGGCCAAAACGGAATGGCAAATCGTGCATATCGTGCAGTGTGTATGCACGATATGCGCACTCCCACGGTTGCATGCGACGTCATCAGGTTTGATGCGCCATGCAGTGTAATGAAGGACGGAACTTGTAATCGTTTCCATCATACATTACATCGTTCTGATGTTTACCAGTGTGCGCTCAGCTTTAGTCCCCTCGTAGCATTGCACTTACATTATCCAGACGTTTTGTGAGCATTGTATATAAAACGTCAGCTTTTCTTTTTGCTTCTTTTATCCCCTTTTTCAAGAATTTCTGTTTCAGCAAAATTGACTTCTGGAAGTAGGTTTATTGTCCTGGGCATAGTATTATGACATTGTCATAGACAAAACTTTTTAAAATATAAATCAACTTAAAAAAAAAGTTTTAAAAAACTGTATGTCAGCATATCATATACAAAATTAAATGAGCAGATCGAAGTCTGACGACCAGAAGAAAGATCATGAGAAGTGGGTAGAGTCCGGATCACACAAGCCACGTCTCACGCTCCGTCTGCTAGGCAAGTTGCTAGATCCTATCATGGCACACCCACCAACGCGTTTCGACTGTAAAGTCTTTTTCGAGGCACCTTCATTCAATTACCGCGTTCCCATCATCTTTGCAATAGATGTTACATCTGGATAAGACCCAGTTCAGCTATGGCATTGAATTGGTTGCTTCTCCATCCACAGACCACATTTCAATAATATCAAAGGATTTACTATATAAGTATAAACAATTTTGCCTGAATCAATAAAGATAGAGCAATTTGAATTAGCTTTAGCAGAGCATGTAACATCAGGTGAATAAAAGTGGAGAACCATTTTGATAAATCACCCATTGCACATAACACTAAACAAGGGGTTATTAGGTTGTACACAATTGGGACCCACTCTATCATCTGTGTCAAGTGAAAGACACAGATGATGTTTTTCAAATCTATGACACGAGGAACATGCATGGTGATCTACTAATAAAATAGAATTCAGTTACACAATGTCCATTGCTTTAATGATTACTCAATGAACCGACCAGCTTAAGGGCTCTATGTACTAATAATCGCGGACCAGACATGATTATTATGTATCCATATAGCCGGGAATATTTTTATTTTTAATTAAAATATCCAAATATGTACAAAGGGGAACTTGCACGGACAGTGGTTGCAGTAACCGCTGTCCCTGCGAGTTACAGCCCCAGCAAATTGTAGAAGTCGTTCAAAGAAGTAAAAGACTTCTCCGGGGGAAGCTGACACTGCGCATTTGCAGAGTGTTAGCTTCTGGAGCTGGCCGGGGAGAGATGTACACACACATACACAATAGGGTTCATTTTGTTGGGAGCCAATTAACCTACCAGTATATTCTTGGAGTGTGATAGGAAACCGGAGTACCCGGAAGAAACCCACACACAGGGAGAATATACAAACGCCACACAGTTCAGGCCGTAGTGGGAATCGAACCCAAGACCTCAGTGCTGTGAGGCAGTAATGCTAACCATTACACCAACTGTGCTGCACAGAGTAGTTTATAGTCCATCAGAAGATGGGTGTAAACTACCGGGGCTAAACTCCGAAAAGCTTTGCTTTTTGGAGTTCAGTACATAGGAGGGTCAGATCAAAGTCCCGATTGATAATAATGGGGACTACGACCTGAAGTGATAATTAGCACTTTGCCAGAGATTTCTGTGAAATCTCCTGCATTGTGCTTTTAGTACATAACTACAATAGATAAAATGATGCAGAAACTGCAGTTTCTGCATCATTTGATGTAAAAAACAGGTTGATACATATGCCCGTAAGTGCCTATTTAGCTCAATCCCTATCATACTATTTCCTGCACAAATGAAAGTTTGAGCAACTTCTGAAAGAAACACATTACTCATTGTGTATTGATGTACTTGGCTTCGCTAACTCCTGTCTGTTTCCATTTACTGTGTACTGCATTCCAGAAATTGGATGATTCATATATTTCCCTTTATTTTTGCAATAAAGAAAAATAACATAATAGTATTAAGTTCTTGCGGATGGAAATATAAGAATTTTGAGTGTTTATAATTCCATTTTACGGTCCATTAAACAGGTGGATGTGAACAATTTGATTAAAAAATAAACTTGTAGCAAATACAACAACAAAAAAACCCAGCCCAGTATATAGCCAGGGATAGATTCTATGAAGATGCGCAATATTTTATTACAGTCATAAAAACTTTGTTGGAACTAATTCCATTGTTGTTCTCTGATAATTAATAGTGCATGTCTGATGTACAAATGTTAGTCTTCACTTTTGGACTGGCCAGTAATCACAGTGATCATGACATAAATCTTAACGGTGAGTTGTTATCTTTTTATAGTCCTACCAATGTACATCTATGAGGAAATAGTTTCAGCAAACATTACAGCACATTATTTCCAGATTTAAATTTCTATGGCTGCTGCAGCGTCAGCACTTGGAAATAATACATACTAACACACAGGAGTACTGGGGATATATTTACTAATGCTGGCCACACACATAGCGATATTTTACCCGATCTGGCCGATTCCGACACATCGGAACGACAGATTGTATAAAATATTACCAAATCCTGAGTAAATCGTGAGTCCCCGCTGGTCGTACATCGCATCGTCAGATCTGCCGTGCAGTAGGGCAGATCTGACAATCTAGGAGGCGATGCACTGTGAAAGTCTGGATGCAGGAGAGATTGTATGAAGATTGGACACCAAATCGTGTGCAGATCGTGTGGAGATCGTGTGCAGAGCTGCCGGGGAGAGTTTAAAGGGAAATCGTACACAAATTGTTCACATTGGCTGATCGTGTGCAGATCGTCATGTGTGTGGCCACCTGAAAGGTAAATATATATATATATATATATATATATATATTATATATATGCTTTATTTTAAATATATACTCATATTGGAACATATACATTCATTTTTTTTAAGTCTTTACCATTTCTATTGTACATTTCGTATTCATATTTTCCAGTCTTGTTACAACGTTTATGATTGTACAGTATTCACCTATCAATTACTAAACAGTTTTACCAATCCTTGTTCATCAGATACGCGCTTGCAGGACCCTCTTTATTTACCACCATTCAACTAATTCTATCGGATCCTCCCTTAAAAGCATCCGAGTTTCAAACCATTGCATTGACAGGAAGCATTTTTACGAAGCATATTACGAATTTGTATTTTTAATATTTCTGGACAAGATTCCAATAAAAAGTTCCCATGTGTCAAACTCATTTTTCTTTTTGTATTGATGCCTCCACCAATTCCATTCGGAAGATATAAAATAATTTTTGCCCTAAATAAGGGCATCATTGGGGGTAAGTTGTGTATCCACATTTGTAGCATACTCTGACAAGCTGCTGAGGATACAGCTAATAATCATTTTTTTCAGTCCTTTATGGATACTAAATCCTTCCGGCAATATCCTAAGGATGGCCCATTCCGGGGATAAAGGAAAGGGGCTAACTAAATGTCGGACTGTAAATTGCCAAACCTCATAAAATTATTTTTTAATATAAAGGCACTGCCACAGACAGTGATATAGACCGGCCATAGGAGCCTTATATTTTGGCCACTTGTGATCCTCTGATAAACCCATAAAGAAACGCCTTTTTGGGCATATATATGTTCTGTGAAATAAGTTATAAAACATTTCTGTATATGTAATTGCCGGAATAAGGCGTGAGGAATTTTTCAATTGTGAGTCCTGGAAAATTCTCTAGCCACTTCATTATACCTGTAGATATCTTTGAGTAATCTAGTGATAAATGTAACACATTATAGTGAGTGGCTATTACCTTTCTAGGCAGGACCGGTCTCTGCAAAAGCTGATTCAACGGAATCGGTATGATTTACAGCCGGACCGATGCCCGGTGGTTGGAATCCCGACAGCGGCATCCCGGCAGAGGAGGAAATCTCGATCGTCCAAGGTAAGTATTGTCTAACCTAATTCTACCCCCTAACCCTCCCTTAGGGGTGCCTAACCCTAACCTTCCCCTCAGTGCCTAATCCTAATCCTCCCTCTAAGTGCCTAAACCTAATTTCCCCTTTCCCGCCGCCTAAACCTAACCTCCCAGGGGGTGCCTAACCCTAAGTCCCCCCCCAGGAACCCTAAACCTAACCCTCCCCCCCTGCAGCTATCTGCGCTCGGCGCCCAGCGTCCTTTCGATTGGGATGCCGGGCGCCGGTCTCCCGGCATCGGTAAAATGACAGGCGTCTAGATTTAGATGCCTGTCATTTAACCCTCACCGGGATTAAGCAGTCGGGAAGCTGGCTGACGGGATTAGGTCCGCCGGCTTCCCAACTGCATACCGATTCAACGGGTTAGCCAGATCCACCATCATTAATCGACATGCTATTGAGCTGACATAATGTTGAGCCTGCATAAAAGCAAGATTATGTGAAGTGATAATTCTATAATCTATGCTAGCCTGTGCATAGCTAAGTGGTTTACCCATAGATTTATTCATCAGCTGTCCCTCTCCTCGAATTCCTTCTGTATATCACTGATTGAAAGGGTATTCTGCCACTCCATTTTGAAAGCTTGGGTTTTGTAAGAAGAACAAAAATTTAGATATATAAGGGTTCATTTTAAACCTTTTACATAGAATGAACCATCATTTCCTAATTGACCTAAGTATTGGGTTATTAAGTGTGATTAAATTAATTTCTGCATCATGTTGATGTAAAAATGCAACAAGATGTGTTTCCGCCAGAAATCCCTTTTACACAGTTGTATTTGTATAAACATGGGAATGTTGAATTCAATACCTTAAATGTCTAAGGCGGGCCGCCTGGTTATACCACACCATGGCCCCCATTTAATAACGAGTTTTATCACCAAAACGAGTGATAAATGTCACTGTGTGTGATAAATGGTGCTCCAGCCAATCAGCTCCCAACTGTAGACTGTTAGAATAATGACAGTTGGGAGCTGATTGGCTGGAGCACCATTTATCACACACAGTGACATTTATCACTTGTTTTGGTGATAAAACTCGTTAGTAAATGAGGCCCCATATTTGGGTAATTAATTCCCCCATGAGTCTTCTTTTGCTGTAGTTTAATCATGCTAATTTGAGATTTTTTTATTATGCCAAAAGTAAAATTCGGAATAACTTATTAATTTCCAAAATATCTTCAGCAGACAGCAGCAGAGGGAGAGTTTGTCATGGATAAATCAGTCTTGGAAAGGACAACATTCATATTAAATTGGCTCTACCCATGTACGATAATTTAAGGTGTTTCCAGCTTTCCAATTCTACTTTAAGGCTCTGAATTGCTGAAGAAATATTATATTTATACAGATGTTTTTTATCTTTTGGTAACTGAATACCTGAATATGGTATTGAATGTTTCACCCACCTCAATTCCATTTCACGTGACCATGAAGGTCTTATACACCCCTGCTTGAGTAATAGGGCAGCAGCCTTTTCAAAGTTTACTTCAAAGCCCGATGCTTTACCAAATTGTCTGATTTTTTGCATAAGAGGGCCTAAACTATCCTTTGGATTTGATAAGTATAATAATATATCATCTGCAAATGCAGAGATTTTGATGGTCTGATTGCCGATACGAATCCCTTCAACTTCTTTCCATGATTGTATAACCCGTAACATCGGGTCTAGAACTAAGTTAAAGAGAAGCGGAGACAAAGAACATCCCTGCCTCGTTCCACGATGCATTTCGATTGCTTCACCTTGTAGCCCATTAACCACTAACTTGGTAATCGGAGAGTTATAAAAGAAGGTCGTCATTGCCCTATAATCTTCCCCAAAGCCTCGTCGGTTCAAAACTTTATATAAATATTGGCAAGTTACTGTATCAAATGCTTTTTGAGCGTCTAAACTAAGTAACATATTTGTTTGATTTGGAGAAGGCATTAACGATGATACCGTTACTGCCGCTATCGCTGATCTTATACCTTTCACAGAGTGGCGACCCCTAACAAACCCTAACTGATGTTCCGACAACAATGTTGACATAATGCTCTGTAAGTGGGTTGCCATTATCTTTGCTAATATTTTAAAATCTACATTCAGTTGTGTTATTGGGTGATAGGATGAGGGTATCTGGGGGTCTTTTCCCTGTTTAGGAATTAAGGTAGTATAGGCCGAATTAAATGATGGCTATACTGGGCGTTGTCTGTGTATCAAACGACACAATTCTGTTAATGTCAAAACCACCTCATTCTGGAGTGTCTTGTAATATTCAATTGAAAAACCGTCAGGGCCTGGGGATTATGTAGGGGCATCTCTGTAATGGCCTGACTAATCTCTTCCTCTGTTATATATGCCTCTAACAGTTCGCGTTGTGGGGAAGATAGTTTAGGCATTTCAGCCTCATCCTTATAGGCTTGCTATTAAGTCTGGGTTATCCGTCTGGGCTTTATATATATCCAAAAAATTATTTTGGAATTTTTTATGCTATCTGAAGACTTTGTAAAGAGTGAGTCTGAGCTGTCTCCTCTAATAGCAAGGACATGATTTTTCCGCCTAACCATGCTTAGATATTTTTGCCAGCAATGAACCTGAGTGGTCTGCCCATCTAAAAAATTTGTTCTTGCCAAAATCAAGATTTTTTCTGGCTTGTGATAGCAAATACCTCTCTAATAATTGATTGGTTTGTTAGTATTATTCATATAATTCAGCCATGGCCTTATCATGTATTCCTAGCAAGAGGAGACAACCCCCTCTCAAAGAATTATATTATTCTTTATTCCTTCTACATTGTATTGCTGTAATCATCTCTCATTACTGTTTTTGGCGCTTCCCAAAATAATACCGGGTTATTCCTGTGCTCATTGTTATTCTCAGCATATTTTGTCCACTTCTCCCTAATATCCTGATGACATTTTTCTGAGTTTGACAAGTGTTTTGGGAATCTCCAAGTTCTGACCCTTTTATCTGTGCTCATAAAATATATTGACATTGACACCATTGCGTGAACAGAAATTAATATGTCAAGCATACTACTAGATAAAACGTGAGGTACCAAGTGCTCTGCTACAAAAATATAATCAATACATGAAAAAGAATGGTGAACCCCTGAGTGAAAAGTATATGTTCTATCTTTTTTTGTGCAGAAGTCTCCATATATCCACCACTCCTAATTCCACCATTAATCGTTGAATTTGATTCCTAAAAGTTATATGGGTTAGTTTTGCCATGTTCGATCTATCCAAATATGGATTAGTCACAGCATTACAGTCTCCACCCAATATTAAATCAGGAGTGTCTTTACCTAATATAATTTGTGTAATCTGTGAGTAGAACATTGCTTGAGCATTACTAGGACCTTAAATATTAAAAAGTGTATATCTTGTATCGTAGATTTGAATATCCAACAAGATAAATCTACCTTGAGGATCAATAATTGTGCCCAATATTGTCTAGAAAATATGCTTGGCCAAAATTATGACCACCCCTCTTGATTTTGTATGATGTGATGCAAACAGACAGTCCCCTATCCTTCTATCCCGTAATGTCATATTATCACCCTGCTTCCATCAAGTTTCCTGGAGGAATATAATATCAGATCCTGAACGTTTAATATGTTGTATGACTTTTTTCCTTTTTACCAGTGAATTCAGTCCGCTTACATTCCATGAAGATATAACTATTTGAGGTGATCTAGGAGGGGGTGGGGAAGGACCAAGCATCATGGATGTAGTCATCCTATCCCACAATCAGCAATTTGAAAACTCAAATTATTAAACCTCCTTATTGGGTTCTCTAAAGGTCAATTGAATAAATTTGACTTTTGAATAAAATTGAATAAAATTGACTTTTAGTAAATATACCCCCTCACCTCAAGAGGGGTATTAAGTAATTATCTTGAGAATAATATATATATGCACAGTGCATCCGGAAAGTATTCACTACGCTTAACTTTTTCCACATTTTGTTATGTCACAGCCATAATGACTACGTGTAAAAAGTTTTTTTTAGAGATTTTTGCAAATTTAATGAAAAAAGAAACACTAAGAAATCACATGTACATAAGTATTCACGGCCTTTGCCATGAAGCTCAAAAGTGAGCTTAGGTGCATCCTGTTTCCACTGATCATCCTTGAGATGTTCCTACAGCTTAATTGGAGTCCACCTGTGGTAAATTCAGTTGATTGGACATGATTTTGAAAGGCATACACCTGTCTATATAAGGTCCCACACTTTACAGTGCATGTCAGAGCACAAACCAAGCATGAAGTCCAAGGAATTGTCTGTAGACCTCCGAGACAGGATTGTCTTGAGACACAAATCTGGGGAAGGGTACAGAAAAATATCTGGTGCTTTGAAGGTCCCAATGAGCACAGTGGCCTCCATCATCCATAAATGGAAGAAGTTTGGAACCATCAGGACTCTTTCTAGAGTTGGCCGGCCGTCTAAACTGAGCAATCGGGGTAGAAGGGTCCTAGTCAGGGAGGTGACCAAGAACCCGATAGTCACTCTGTCAGAGCTACAGCATTCCTCTGTGGAGTGAGGAGAACCTTCCAGAAGGACAACCATCTCTGCAGCAATCCACCAATTAGGCCTGTATGGTAGAGTGGCCAGATGGAAGACACTGCTAAGTAAAAAGCACATGGCAGCCCCCCTGGAGTTTGCCAAAATGCACCTGAAGGACTCTCAGACCATGATGAGACAAAGATTGAACTCTTTGGTGTGAATGCCAGGCATTATGTTTGGAGGAAACCAGGCACAGCTCATCACCAGGCCAATGCAATCCCTACAGTGAAGCATGGTGGTGGCAGCATCATGTTGTGGGAATGTTTTTCAGCAGCAGGAACTGGGCAACTAGTCAGGATAGAGGTAAAGATGAATACAGCAATGTACAGAGACATCCTGGATGAAAACCTGCTCCAGAGCGCTCTTGACCTCAGACTGGGGTGACAGTTCATCCTTCAGCAGGACAACGACACTAAGCCCACAGCTAAGATATCAAAGGAGTGGCTTCAGGACAACTCTGTGAATGTCCTTGAGTGGCCCAGCCAGAGCCCAGACTTGAATCCGGTTGAACATCTCTGGAGAGATCTGAAAATGGATGTGCACTGACGCTTCCCAACCAACCTGATGGAGCTTGAAAGGTGCTGCAAAGAGGAATGGGCAAAACTGCCCAAAGATAGGTGTGCCAAGCTTGTGGCATCATATTCAAAAAGACTTGAGGCTGTATTTGCTGCCAAAGGTGCATCAACAAAGTATTGAGCAAAGGTTGTGCATACTTATGTATATGTGATTTATTTTTTATTTATTTCTTATTAAATTTGCTAAAATCGCAAAAATTTTTTTACACGTTGTCATTATGGGGTATTGTGTGTAGAATTTTGAGGACAAAAATTAATTTATTCCATTTTTGAATAAGGCTGTAACATAAAATGTGGAAAAAGAGAAATGTAGTGAATACCTTCCGGATGCACTGTATATATATATATACATTATTTAGGGGTTAGGGTTAGGCACTAGAGGGGTTGTTAAGGAGAGGGTTAGGGTTGGGCTGTAGAGGGGGAGGGTAGAATTAGGCTGCGGGAAAGGTGGGTTAGGCAGGTTGGGGGAGGGTTAAGGGTTGGGTACTTACCCTCAGGCATCAGGATTCTGACTGTCGGTACTCTGACCACTGGCATCCCGATCGCTGGGTTCCCGTACCCAACTATATATACTGTATATATTTATATATACCCAATATATTTATATATATATATATATATATATATACTAAATGAAATACACAAGAAACATAAAAACTATTAGAATAGAATATAATAGTAACAAAACTGAAACCGAAAATCCATAGCATCAGAGCATATGATATCACAAATATCGCAATATAAACATATGGATTAAGTGAATATTAGCATAATGCTGCTATGTAAATGTTGGTATGTGTTTTTATGTGATTTTAAACTCCTTGTAATAGATGTATTGCTGAATATTCCCATTACAAGCAATGTCCGTTCTAAGGTATATTTTGGGATACGTAGTTCATCCAGCAGTAACTTGCTTTAAATATGTTGCTTTTAAGAATATATTCTCTCCATGCAAGTAGCAAAAGCAAAGGACATATATTGAGAAAGATGGTGAATCTTTGGTCCACTCGGCTGAGATCTTATCGCAGAAAGTGGGCACAGGATGAATGGGATGGCGTAGTGAAGGTAATGAACTAACAATTGAGCTTTAGGCAGAGTGGTCATGTGATTAGTGTCTATACTGTGTTGCTGAGATTACAATCGTTTCAGCTGCTAGAAGTGTAACGGGAACAGAAATGAGGAGTCTAATGGGCGGATTGCATTAACTTAAAAACAGCTTATATGCATTTCTTCGTGAAGAGAACTTGGCTTGATCTAAGAGAAAATCTTCAGTATTTATGTAACCCTGGTTAAGGGTTAAAAGTATTGTACTAATAAATGTCTGTTATAATATGGTAAATGTGTAGGAACAGCTATAGATATTTTACATATATGTGAAAATGTACAGTGAGATATGTTTACATAAGTCATGTATGAGGCACTTCTTTCTCAGTGTATAGGATAGAGGAGGGGCCGGAGTGATATAGCTGGGAGTGATTGGGTTCATGTCAGGGAAAGTAGGGCAGGGACAGGCAGAGGGATAAAAGGTACTGCCAATAGAGTTACCCTGGATATCCCTTCCTCGAGTGCTCACCACCTGTATCCTGTGCAGCTGCTGCACTATGGACAGGCTGCCAGGCGCAGGGGGTGGAGCCAGAGAGAGAGCCGGGAGCCTGTCACAGTTAGAGCTTTGAGCAGTGGCACTCACCATGACAGAGAAGGGGTTGCGAGCGGCAGCAGTGAAGGTCTGTCTCAGCGCAGAGCAGACTGTCAGCGGTGGTGCTGGGTAGCTGACTGGAGTCTATTCAGAAGGGCCCCAGCAACTGACAGGAGGCGGGCATATACACTGACCGGAGGCGGGCATATATACACTGACAGGAGGCGGGCATATACACTGACCGGAGGCGGGCATATATACACTGACAGGAGGCGGGCATATACACTGACAGGAGGCGGGCATATATACACTGACAAGAGGCGGGCATATACACTGACAGGAGGCGGGCATATACACTGACAGGAGGTCGGCATATATACACTGACAGGAGGCGGGCATATATACACTGACAGGAGGCGGGCATATACACTGGCAGGAGGCCGGCATATATACACTGACAGGAGGCGGGGGCATATACACTGACAGGAGGTCGGCATATATACACTGACAGGAGGCAGGCATATACACTGACAGGAGGCGGGCATATACACTGACAGGAGGTCGGCATATATACACTGACAGGAGGCGGGCATATATACACTGACAGGAGGCGGGGGCATATACACTGACAGGAGGCGGGCATATACACTGACAGGAGGTCGGCATATATACACTGAATGTTCAGGTTTGCCTGACGCTGCACTAACCGTCATCTGTGGTGAGCACCGTCAAAGAGAGGTCAGTTGCACACCCAATGCCTATAGCTGCCAGTCAATGAGAGGAGTTAGACAACAGCTCGGTTCCTCAGTGAGCAACTTAATAGCTGAGTAAATTGTAACTCTCATATTTACTGCAGAAACGAAGTATAAGTAACCTTTGCATCTTGTTATCTGATCCTATAAGAGACTGTGACATGCTATCAAAACATAGTGCAGACATATTGTATGAAATTAATATCCTACCAGCTAAATAGACTACTGTACTTGGAGCCACAGACATCAGCCTTACCCACAAAGAAGTACCGGCAGGCTTTATTTTTGTCTTAATAACTCCACAGTTAACTAATAAAGGAGGATCAGCATTGAGTTTGGAATACAAAAGGATAGAGACCTAGGGGTAAATTTACTTAGACGGGAGTTTTATTAAGAAGTGATGTCGCCCATAGCAACCAATCAGATTCCAGGTATTATCTTCTAGAAGGTGCTAGATAAATGAGAAGTAGAATCTGATTGGTTGCTATGGGCAACATCACTTCTTAAATAGAACTCCCATATTAGTAAATTTACCCCCTACTGTGTTTAAATATGGAGTAACAGCAACCATATTGCATAGGGAAATATTCCTAAAACTGGCATAAGCCAAGCAGGGATTCAGATAACAAATCAGATGCAACAAAGGAGAATAAGGAGAACATAAATATTATTTTCCTCAATTAGGAGCACCGCATGCCACAAAGGGAAAATGAACCCAGTTGACTTTACATTATAGGGAGGAAAAGTGTTCACAAATTATATGAGTCACCTAAATGCTCCCTTGGATTTGTTGCAATAAATTGTATTACATTATAGTTAAAAGACATAGGCCCCCATTTACTAACGAGTTTGATCACCAAAACGAGTGATAAATGTCACTGTGTATGATAATGGTGCTCCAGCCAATCAGCTCCCAAATGTCATTTTTCTAACAGTTGTCAGTTGAGAGCTGATTGGCTGGAGCACCATTATCATACGCAGTGACATTTATCACTCGTTTTGATGATAAAACTCGTTAGTAAATGAGGCCCATAATAGGAAAATAGTATATATCCTCATTAGAGAGTATAGTTAACCTTACCTTTAGTGATTTATTGTATGTTAAATATTGTTTGTATCTTAGATTATTACATTGAATGCTGTTGGGGTAAATGTTATGTGACAATTTATGACTTATAAGATATAAAGAACAAAAAAGTATAAATCTATATTTGTATCTGTACTGTGTAATTACTAACCTGAAGAAGAGCGGGTGAAATATCAGCTACGACAGGTTACTACGAGGAAATGCAGGAGGTATATCTAACCTATTTATATACTATTGTGGGAAGATAATTTACCATTTGAATTAGTTTGGGTCTACCCAAGCAGGCCCAGATAATACTAAGTACAATTGATAGACTGGCTCGGATGGAGGCACTGATATAAACAGGTACAGATACTGTATGTCCTCTTGCACCTTTGCTGCCTACACGGAAAGTTGCGGCACGCATGGCATGAGGCGTGCGCCTGCAATCGGATACGCGCGCTGCTTTCGCACCCGTGACTCTATAGGATTGCATTGTGCGATCGCAGTGTGCTCCATCGCGTACTGTACGCTGCTGCAGGTACTTGCAGGGCGCAATGCGTGCGCATGTTTGTAGCGTGATTGGCAAGGATGTAAGAGGACACATCTGTACACCACTTAACTGGAGTTAAGGGCAGGTACATATTAGACTACATGGGAGTTAGTAACCTGGTGTCCCTTTAGAGAAAAAAGGGGGTTACGTTTATTCCATTTTAAAGACACAGAAATGTAGGTAGGAATGGATTTTTTACCATTTTAAAACTTCATTTGAATAGATGTATACAAGTGATATCCTTGAGTCTGTGGGATGAATGCAGACCCCCCCAACATGGTCCCTTCCACCAGGGGGGGAGAGCGGGTACTATTTAGCTGTGTCCGGGTCTGTTGGTGGGGACCAGCCGGGGCCCGGGTCCTGCAGCCCAGACGCCCCCCGCCGCTGATACTTTACTTTGGGCAGGGAGAGAGAGGACTGACTGCTGCTGCAGCTGCCTCACTCCCCAGCACACACCCTGCTGTCACACTGTGCGCTGGGCTAGGGAGAGAAGCTGCTGCAGCAGCTGTCAGTCCTCTCTCTTCCTGCGTTATGTGCGCCCCAACTCCTGGACACCAGCGCCCCCCCCCCCGTGTGGCATTTGCAAATTTATTATGTTTTTTAGTATTGAGGGGGTCTGCCCACACCTCCCCGGGTTGGCCATGCCCCCTCCCTACCTGGGCCTGACAGAGCTGTCAGCAGCCCATGTCACCTCAGTCCCTGCCCCAGTGCTGTAGCAAGGAGGCAGTGCACCCTGTTCTGGCCCTTCTGTGCAACGACATAACGTCATTCATTCGGGGGCGGACCGCCAGCACCTGAGGACTCTACGATCTGCTGCACAGAAGACATGTTACATGCCTGGAGAGTCTACAGAAGGCTCTTGGAGGCACTGCCGCAGCTATAGTGGCTGCAGGGTGCCATTCCAGGCCAGGCCATGGGGCAGAGGTGCCGCCTACAGAGCACTCTATGCGGTGGCACCGCTCACACAGCGCTAGTTATAACCCTGAATCTATATTCCCTAATATGTGGGCACACACATACACACACCCCTGGCAAGCACCATAAGTGACTTTAGTGAGATTTGAAAGGAGGCACTGAGAGGTTTGAGGTACTAGGGAGTGGATGGACAGGCTGGTGAAGCAGCACAGGATACTGGAGCACTGCACATTGGTGTAACTTGGAATGCTGGAGAGCAATACATGGAGGTACTGCAGGAATTCTTGAGCAAATACACAGGTGTTGGATTAGCATACCTCCCAACATTTCGGGACCTTGTTCATGCGTAGGCGTGCACTCAATATGAGCATAAATTTCAGGGCATGGCCTCGCATCACACCCACGTTTCCCATCCCTCTGGGGGTCTGCCCAGAGCTCCAAGAGCTGCAGGGCTATTCCAGGCTCTCCCCCACACTGTTTAGATGCTGCATGCACGCGTGCCAGACAAGTGTGACTGTACCGCCACAATTGGAAAGGTGGAAGGGGGGGTGGGGTGGAATAGGACTCTGAAACCCAACACACTGGAGTGAGATTTAAGACACAGAGGGTCTGATTCAGAGCCGGACACAAGCATCCGTTCGCTCATACGCTGTCAATGATTTCCTACCGCACATGCGTGTGGTCTGGTATGCGCACGTGCGGCCGTATATTTGCGTTCACTTTTCGTTCACTCGTACGGACAGCGAACAGGAAGTGATCTCTGAAACTTGATTGACAGGATGGTCCATTTGTGGGTGGTGACGGGGGTGGAGATGTAAAAACGCAGGTGTACCACGGCGTTTTTGGGGCGTACATCAATTACACTGTACAACAAATTAATACTTTTAATTTGTTTCCTTTCTAAAAATAGTCATACATTACCAATTTGAGGTCAAGAAAAACTAAAATGATTTCAGAATGTTTTTACTAGCTCTATTTTTTGAGCTACACTACTTGCACTATACTGTATGTACATTAGTAATATAGTCATAGTGAAAAGCTATTTTAAAATAATCTGATATTTTCTTGATAGAAAATAAATAACAGTTGTTTTAATTCAATCAATCACAAATAAGAACACAAAACGAAACAAACATACAGCATACGAAACAAACATACAACATAGGAAAGTACTATCTAATATAGTGGCCTATTCATGGGGGTGCTTTCTCTTTGCTTGTTGCTTGTACTCCTCTTCTGGGCCATCTCTTGTCACTGTCCAACAGTAGTGATCACCTACCCTGATATCTTTGTTCCATTGCTGAAATGTCTTGGTGGAATCGCTCACTATGCTTGTCACTCAGTGCAGCACAGTTATCTTGTGTGGGTAATCCCGTGAATCGAATATATTTGAATAGGGGAGGGGACAAATAACTGATTCATTTAATTGGGTCATTAGGCCCTGCCCCCTCTGCGTGGAACGCAGATTGCTGGTAAGATTCTCTCCATTCTGCCCACTTCACTAGGAATTCCCCCACATCGTCATAAATGGGCTATATCTCGGAACTCAGAGCTAACTGAGACTTTTAAATGTCATATTCATTCTTTGCATGCGCAAATCAATTAGAAGTAACTATTTTCACAATGGAAACATTTTCATTGTTGTGCAGTGTTATCTGCTGCGAGCGACATTGAAGAGCGGAAGTAGTGATATGTCACTCTGTGAGCAGGTTTCAAGTTGGCCTCTCGTTCAGTTTGTGGTAGGGTATGGGCTCTCACAAGGGTGATAGTGGTTTTGTAGCTACCTAAGGGATTCGATGTTACTAGTGATGTTGCAATTTCTAAGGCACAATACAATCACCTAATAATCGGCAAGCTTGTTGCTAATAACATGGTTAATTGGCTGTTCAATTGCTCTGGTGCGTTTGCATGTGCGAATGTGCTGGTTTTGTGTAAAAAATTTAGCTTTTTTTCAATGTTGTTTTAATTAATTATTCTGGCTTATATTTTTAAAATAAATTTTCCATTTCCCTGGGATTAATAAAGCTGTTTTTTTGGATTAACATTTATACAGTTGTAAATGAAATGTATACCAACATGTTTGTATTATTAAATATTTTTCTTTATTTACAAAATAAAAGTAAATCAATTTCACAACATGGGTATTTTGTTTTTGTTCCAAAAACCAAAGAAAAATACAAAGTACAAACATTACAAATAATAAAATCAGGAGGAAGGAGATGTAGGTTTGGGTAGCCAGAAATATGGGGCCAGCACAGCAATGGATTATGGACGAGTTAGCCAGTGCTATTTTTTTCTTTTGGGCCGCTTCGACCTCTGAGCAAGCTTGGCACCAGTCGACTGTCGTGTTACACGATGACTGGCTGGCCAGAGCCAGATGGAATTGGCTCTGGCCTAAGCATACAGATAGGCATAATTTGGCGACTGGCTTATGGGCTGCCAGAGGTGGTGGGCCTAGATGGAGTAACAGGAAGGGAGGGTGGCTCCAACATTGCAAGGCGGTTGGCCTGCTCCTGCTCCTGGGCAGCAGCGATCCTGGTAAGGGCCACAGCTGATGACTCCAGGGCCTCCGCCACCCGCAGCAGAGTGGCCTCCATCCTCAGCAGGACATTATTGTTCTGCTGAGTTTGGGAGATCAACTCCGTGAGGAGGGCCACGACCTGTGAGGAAGGTGCCCCAGGAGTGTGCTCAACAGGGTCCCAGATAGATCCATTGGTTCCGCCCCTGAAGAGCCTCCAGATGTGCTGCGGCCATACCTCACTTCAGGAGCAGGCTCTTCCTCCTCTGCATCTATAAAGAACAAAATGACAATTATATTGTGTGGGTCATGTTTTTTTTTTACAGTTTTAAAAATAAAAAAACATACCTTCTTCAGCATGTGGAGCCGCAAAGTCTGGCATGTCTGTGTCCATATTGGACACGCCAAACACCTCCTCTTCCTGCACACACTCCTGAGCCAGCTCTTCTAAATAAGTAAATTCCAGTGACAATGGGGTGGGCCCAGCACCTGTCCCCCTGGCATGCCTATCCCTATCTGCCAGCTTCCTCTTCAGCCGGTTCTTGAAATCGCTCCATCTGTTTAATTTTTAAAAATCATTAATGTTTTTTTTTTTTCAGAAAGAAAATATATTGTTTAGTTCAGTTACGTACCATCTTTTAACATCATTCATAGTTCGGTAGGTGGCCCCCTTGACATTTACAGCACTGGCTATTGCGTCCCAAATCTTATCCCTCTGTGCTTCCCCCATATTTCTGGGTGCATGTACAATTTGGTCCATGCACATGTGGACATAACCTCCATCTCCTTCCTTATGAATTGTGGCTGCCTCCTGCATTGCCTTTGCTGGCTTGGCCCAGCCTCCTCAACATTTTCAGGTTCAGGTTGAGGGGCTACACAGCAGAATTCAGAGTATCATTTTTTTGTAGGCGTAAAGTGCAAACATTGTCGTCTTAACTCACTTGGTGGTGGGTTTACGTTTGGCTGCTCCTCAGAGTCCATGTTGTCAGTACTCCTCGAAGCATGAATAATAGTGCTGGTCGTCCCGTATTTTTAGTTCCGTCCGCACCCTGCATCCGCATCATGCGCTGTGAGCCGCGCGTTTTTTTTTTTCTTACTCCTGATTTTGGCGGGACCAAACACCCTATTTAAGGTTCTGGTGTTTCACCCATTAGATGTGCGTTATTCTTGTTGATTGGTTACAGAATTTTGGAGTTCGTGTTAGCACAATATATTGTTAGTATTTTTGGAAGGTAAGTACATCTGTGTAGTGCATGCTGTTCTTGTGTAGAAGTGGCCTTAGGTTGCCTTGTTTTGTTTGTTAAAATTTTTTATATTTCTTTATTAGCAGGCCATGTTTTCTAATGTTTTTTTGTATGTTTTTTACATTCTAGTTGTGGTTTTTGCATTTCTAAAACCTTTGTCGGGTCTTTCCCTTTGGTCTTTTGATTTTTGTTTTGCCGCTGTAAGTACATATGTCTCATGCATGTTATTGTGTTGAAAATTCCTTAAGGACAATTTGTCCTGGTATTGTAATGTACAGGCTTTACACATATGGTTGTTTTTGACACCATGGGTCCTTATTCAATTTTGCGTTATTTTTTGTACGTTCAGTTTCGGCGGGTCTTGTTTTCCACCATTTTAATTTGTATACAGGGATAAGCATGTGCGCATGATACATTTGAGAACGCAGTCCTGCACTGACTTTTCACAGTCAAATTGAATATGGGCCCATAACGGCACTATCAGTTATGGGTAAGTATTGCGTACATGGCTGATTTACCCCGTAATCAAAATCATATGTGCATAAAGGGGAGATGTTTAATCTTGTTTGTGCCTAAATTAATGTGTGTATTTTGGTAAGGTTTCTAGGCCCACCCCTAAAGCTTACCAGACATGGGTGATCACTGTGGTTGACCCCGTTTTTAATTTTCACATTCTTGTAGTGGTTTGGGTTTCTACCTTCATTTTCCAGCCCTTCCCCTTTAGCTCCTTTACTTTTTGATTACCCATGTAAGTACATCTTAGTGCATGCTTTTCTTGTGTTGAGGTGGCTTTAGCCTGCCTTGTGCGTCCATTTTTTAATGTTGACCAATCTGTATGGGTTGCAGCCATGTGTAGTTAACTAAAGTATGTTAAATTTGACCATATTTCAAAGGACATGTTTTAAAGTTAAAAATGGATTTACAAATTGTTGTGTTCGGGTTTTTTTATTTTTTTGGATTGTTTATTTAATATTTAGTTTTTTGCCGCCAAACATGTAGGAATTGCCCAAGATGTCCCTTCCTAACCCTGTAAAATAGTGAAGTTTATTGGTTTCAAATTTACAACTGTTTGCTTACATTTCAGAGAGTTGTTGGTGAGCTCATAGTGTCCATGCTTTCACACCCAGACCTACCTGTACATCCTCCTAGGCATAGGCATAGGCATCGGAGGCATGCAAGGCCCCAGATATATAGAACACATGTCACCCTTTTTGGAATGCCTGATGATGTGGTGTTAAGGTGGTACCACCTACCACCCAACATTATCCTAGACACTCTCTCATTAATAGAGAGTGATCTTGAAAGTCAAATAGACATTCCTACAGCAATTTCACCACTCACGCAGTTTTTGTTGGTGTTACATTTCTGCACCTCAGGGTCCTTCCAGACCACAGTGGGTGTTGTGGCTGGAAATTCCCAGGCCTCCTTTTCCCGGATCCTGAGGCGCCTGATGGGTGCTTTTTGTTAAGCAAATCCCTAATTTTATCAGTATGCCATTGGATGGATGTTCACTTGCTGTGGTAAAGCAGCAGTTTCTTGAAATTGCAGGCTTTCCACATATCATAGGGATTGTGGATGGTACTCACATACCACTTCAGCTTCCTGCAGTGCAGGAGGCTATTTTTAGGAAAAGTAAACACTCTCATTCTTTGAATGTAATGCTGGTATGTGATGCCTCCCTCCAGATCCTGTCCCTGAATGCCAAGTTTCCGGGGAATGCACATGATGCCTTTGACATTCGGCAATCAGGGCTTTGGCCAAAATTTGGACAATCTTCAAGCTGGTGATGTGTGGCTTCTGGGTAAGTTTTTTTTTTTTTTGGTGTAGGTCAAATGAGCTTGATGTCCATGTTTGCTACAATGTTTGGTTTATTAATTTTTAATAACCTTTTCTTTTTGGCAGGAGACAGTGGTTATCCTTGCATGCCCTGGCTGCTGACTCCTTATTTGGCCCCCACACCAGGGCCACAAACTCAATATAATGCCACGTTTACTGCCACCAGGCAATTGGTGGAGCGCTGTATTGGCCTTTTAAAAGGCAGATTTAGATGCCTCCACCGCACTGGTGGCGAATTAATGTATTCGCCGGTCATGGTTTCTAAAATAGTGGTCCTGTGTGGGATCTTTCATAACATTGCCATAACGAGTCGTGTCCCAATGCAGCCAGGAGATGCCTTGCCGAAGGATGGCCCCCCTGAGGTAGGTGGTGTGGGAGTGTCCAGGGGGCCATCCGTGATTCTGTGCTTGTGCGTTATTTCAGGTAATTTCTTATTGGTCTGCAGTATATGTTTAAATATGTATGTCAGTTTTAGGCCATTTATGTTGAGTAGATTGCCCTTGTTTGAATTTTTTTCTGCGGTGGTGTTTACCATCTTTTTTTTTTATTATTACATATCAACAACCTGGCTTCAACCCAAAAAAAAACAAAAAACACATATTATCTCAAACCTGGGGCTAAATGTAAGTGAGAGTTTCTGAAACTTTTTAAACTTTGCCAATGTAATAGAGTCCAAAAACAAAGTAACAGAGCGAACTTGCATGTTTTTTTAGACTTAAAAAACTCTCACGATTTAAAATCTCATACGGATGTTTTCCCATTTTGAAGATAAAACTCAACCAATGTGAGAGTTTACTGCTAAACTCTCACATTTTCTAAACTCTCACCCCACTACATTTGGCCCCTTGTGTTTTGGGCATGGAAAAATCTCCTCTTGGAATGGATTGCCCCAACATGTTGTCATGCTCCATCTTCTACCAGTTCCTGATTTTTTTTGTTTTATATACGAAAATGTGTTTTGTGGTGTTGTGCCCAATAAATTGTATTATTCTGCAGTGTGTTAGTTTTTGTTTGCAAGCTAAAGCCAAGGAACATTACTGGTTATTTTCAATAAAAACTTGGAAAAAAAACAAACAGACATATACATTTCCTTAGTGTGTGTGTGTGTGGGAATGTGTTTTGTAGGTGATCCATTTTAAGCATGTTCTAAAAAAAAAAAAAAAAAAAACTCTGGTTTTGAGTTTTTTTTTGGAAAAACACACAATGCTTGACAAATGCGTTATGTACATGCAGGGCCGCCATCAGCAGTCCCGGGCCCGAACACTTTGCAGGGCCTGCCCTTCTGCCTGCCACTACCTCCCGGGCCCACAGTGGAAGACAGTGGCAACTGACAGCCAGTGGGCCCACTCCTACCATTATACTGCGGCCGCCCACAGGCAGTGCTGTCTCCCCGGCCGGGCCCCCGCCACTAGAGGGTCACTTATCACCCAGCTGCAGGGCCGGATAAAGGGGGTACTCTGGGAGCAAGTTCCCCCCGGCCTCCCTCTCTGAGATGGCCCCCTGCCACCCGCCACAGAGCAAATCATCTTTATTGACGATCCGCAGCGCACCAGCTTACACTAGCAGCCACTGCACTGACTGCCGTCATACAGATGGCGCCACAGAGCACTGCTGGGATGTCGGCGGCCATCCAATAGAATGCGTGGTTATAGCCTGAGGCTTTGCAGGCTTTCAGTGAGTGGCCAGCCAGCACAAACGCTGCAGGGAAGAGGGGGCACATGGAGGATTGTCTGAGGAGGAGAAACGTGCTGTGCAGTACAGCTCCTCTGTGTCACAGTCTGCCAGCAAAAGGGATCATCTTAACAGAGTGGATAAGGTAAGACACACAGTAGTACACTTCTTTTGTTATCAATAAAAATGTAATAAATGAATGAAAAGCACCGGGTCCTATTATTTTGAAGGTATATATATATATATATATATATATATAGATAGATATACACAGGAGAAGATACCAGCACTCCACCCATATTATTTGCATTAACACATGTATTTTCTAATGATTGATGACACTATGATTTTAATGTTAGACTTTAGGGTCCCTTGTGAAGGAAGGGGTTTGTGGAAGGAAGAAGATAGGGGGGTTGGGGTGGGGGAAGGGAGGTTGTGAGGGGAGGCGGAGGAAGGGGACTTGTGTAGGGGGGACTGGGGAAGAGGGTTGGAGGGATGTTGAGGGGGTGGGGCCCTGCCCATCTTGTCAGTACTGGGCCCCACAATTACTGATGGCAGCCCTGTGTACATATACTACATAGGGGTAGTAGGGCTAACCTGCTGATTATCTTTTTTTAAACTAAACTGATGTGTAGTGTACAGATGTTATTTGCCACTAAAAAAAAACCTGCTTAAACTAAAAGTTCTTACTTTATTCTTACGCCAGAAGAAATGTGTTGGCCATGATACCCATTGAAATGACACTTTTGGCTATTTCAACACATAACATTTTCTAAAGTATTCTAAAACCATGTAACACATACCAATAGATTGTTCCACCTTGGTTTGTAATGTGGTAATCTGTGAAGGAGTCAGTTGTAAACCAAAAATGTTTAATAGCAAAATGTAACAAATGCTTAAATATTCAAAATAAATAAAAAACTATTTTGGCTGCAATAATGCTACAATATTCACCAAACAGGCGTCCATGTGGCTTAAATGGGGCCGGGCAGATTGAAGCTCCTGCACAATCTGTGCAGACAACATCCGGGGATCTGTTGATAGAGTGAAAAGCAAAAAACATGTTGACAATCATTATAATATACTTAGATTAACAGGAGAATCCAAAATAAAATGAAAAATCATAAACATGTAGGAATGCAAATAGGTTTGTGGCTAAAAACATCAATGAAAAAAACAGTACATAGATGTTGACATACTTAGGCAATCGTGTAATAATTTTGCAGGTGAGGCTACTATTCTGCATTTGGTGCATCCCTTCCAAACATTACATTGCATGATATTAAGCCATTAGCCTAACTAAAAAGACATGTCCTCATGATAAAGGACCATGTAAGAGTGGGTAGGCCACTCTAGGTTGTTTATAAACGAAGAGTAATTCAAGTGTCAATTTGGGAAAATGACACAAACAGGCCCAGCCATACAAGCCGTGTGTTGGCCTGTGGCATGGGCCAACTCAAAGTAGTCTACTTTGGACACGGAAGTAATATAGTTTGTCCCTAAAAAATGTTTAAGGGACAATTTTGTGAAGGCCAGACGAAAAACAAAAAACAAAATACATCCACAAAAAAAAAAAATGGAAGTGTAAAATACATGGAGACCAAATAATGAGGATGCTGATATTGGAAGCATTATGAAGACTAGACAAATGACTTGGGTTTAGGCACCACAAAATAAAACAAACATTAGGGAAAGTGGCTCCATGTTAACAATTTTACACATATTTACTTTAAATAAAACATGGTTACAAATCAAGTATGGGCAAACCACCCCAAAAAAATAAGGGGGACTTCTATATTTGCATTACATTTGTTTACAGTTTAAAACAGTGTAGGCATAGGGTCCAACTGAAATAACCAAAATAAAAAAATATATTTTAATATTCTAAAAAAACATACCTCCAAAATCAGCCAAAAGGAGCAAACCGCCCAAAATCCTCCACAGATGGAGGTGTAGGCCAGTACATTGGTGAATGTTGGAGGGAGGGAGGGGTAATTTTGGAGGGTTGGTCAGGGGTGGAAGGGGTAATTTGTGAGAAGTGGGCAGGGGAGGGAGGGGAAATTTGGTAGGAGTGGGCAGGGGAGGGAGGGGTAATTTGGGAGGGATGGTCAGGGGTGAGAGGGATAATTTGGGATGGTTGGTCAGGGATGGGAGGGGTAAATTGGGAGGAGTGGGCAGGGGAGGGAGGGGAGATTTGGGAGGAGTGGGCAGGGGCGGGAGGGGAAATTTGGGAGGAGTGGGCAGGGGAGAGGCTTTGGGGAATGGGTGCCTGTGGCTGTGGCCGGCCAGCCCTTCTCCTTGCTCTCCGTATCTGCTGTTGATCTAAGTGAAGCATATTTATAATTAAATTTTGCATTTAAAATTGTTTTGTACATTTAGCAGTAAGAACTTATCCATATCATATTAGAATAAAAAAAAAAGAATATACGGATTTGATTTAAAATGTGCAATTATAAACAACAATAACCAAAAAATAAACATGAAAATTAAAAAACAAAATAAGCAATTTACATTGGGCCCATACTGTAGACTACATGCAAAAAACATTAAGTCATATTTAGAATATGAAAGTCCAATATGAATGTACATTTTGAAGACACATTGAACCATTAATACAAAAAACTTATGCATCCTAATACGCAACCGCAGATATGCCAGCAGGGCAAGTGAACGGCGGCGTAAGTCGGACAAGCGCCTTTCTAATTGCCCAATGGTCTGGCGGAACCCCAACACCCGTAGGTGTTGACGCACCTCCGCGTACGCAAGCCATTTAATGCGGTTTGGGATGGGGTGGGCTGGAGTGCCCAAGGGGCGGTCCATAGTTTTGGTCAAAATGGCCAACTCACAGCGTGTGAATACAGCCGCTCTCATGATGGCAATGAAGATTTTTACATAAACCACTATTATTACAGGTTAAAAACAAATAAGATTGGCTAATTAACTTTCATAAAACACATATGCTAACTTCAATTGGTTAATGCATGAGTCATGTGTCAATAATAATTCTTAATATTGCGAGTTATGATTGGCTTCATGCGGTTAGGTGCAAAAGTAAAGTTAAGGGCAAACAAATACCCATAGATTAAAATACATAGCTATTTGCAAAGTTCACTTAGTAACAAGAAAACAATCTTTGCACATAAACAAAACAGGAAAAAAAACAAAATGTACGGCTCAACCTTTGCAACTTTGAAAAAAACAAATAAAATAAAAACAATAAAGTTTATTGACAGTTGAAAAAAAGGCGAGAACCAACATTTGGACATCACTAAAGCAAATGAATTAAATGATTGACATCAATCGATTAACGGATGCTTTGGAATAAATCAGAAGCCAATTGAAAAATGTCAGGTTTACTGCAGGAAAATAATGTGCGAGCGCAACCATAAAAGAAAAAAAAAACCGAGTGGTCCGCTCGCTAATTCTGTCGCTCGCTATTTAGAAGAGGAGTAGGGAGAATATGGGACGGCTGCCTAGTCACGAGCGAGGGCATTGTTTACCATATTTATGCTCGCATGCACTGCGGGCGAACACAGATTAGCGTCCGGCTCTGAATCAGGCCCAGAGTGATATACAGAGCACTGGAGTACGATACACAGGGATGTGAGAAGAACTCTTTAGTACAACATACAAGGAGCAGGATGTACTAAGCATCGCATTAGTGATGCGGTACATCCTGCCTCCCTTCGGGTACATACAGCGGTTGATTACTGCTGCATGTACCTAGAATATCGCAAGGACAGCTCTCCCGATAAGAGCTGTCCATTGCAATGGCTCTGGACAGAGGAACTTCCATGTTTTACACTCAGAGGTCCATCTGGCGTCCTTCTGCGCATGTGCAAAAGGATACGGGCCACTGGGGGAGCATCCCGATAAGAAGCCCATAGGCTTTTATTGGCTAACGCCACCTAAGGGTGGCGTTACCCACCAGGACGAAGCGATGGGCTTTGTACATATGGGGAATGCGATAAAACCCCCAAAAACTGCTTTTCAGGGGTTTAACTGCATTTTCCTCTTTAGTACATCTCTTCCAAGGGGAGATGTATCAAGCCTTGGAGAAAGATAAGGTTGAGTAGTTGCCAAAAGCAACCAATCAGTGTATATCTATGAATTCAAAGACTATGCTAGATAGATAACAGTTAGACACTGATTGATTGCTATGCGCGACTGCTCCACTTTATCTCTCCAAGACTTGATACATCTCCCTCACAGAGAGGTATAGAACACTGGAGAAGAGCACACAGGAGTGTGAGGTATCCAATGTAGTCAGATACTCAGCAGCTTAGGAAGGTAAGACAAAGATCTGACACAGGACTTCCAGATGAGCAATTTTAAATAGCCCATCTGCCATAGTGAGAAGGTGTAATTGGCTGAGCTGATCAGCTGATTGTATAAAGGGAAGACCTGGTCTTACCTAGTATACCGGATGCGGTGAGTTCATCATATGAGCCAATACATGACAGGAATGATAGCTCTCATACATTACTGAGCAACCTTGTGTTACAAGTCGAGGTCACGACTTGACCAATTCTGACAGCTTTCCCAGGCAGGACGGGGTTACTCCTGTTGTTCCTGTTGCTAGGTGATCGACACGCCTCAGAAAGTGTTGTTGCTCCACTAGTGCTGCTTGATTAATGCTTCAGTCTATTTAACCTCACTGAACTATTGCACCTGTGTCGACTATATTGGATTTGTCTCTCCTTCGGCAGCTGCATGGTCAGCATTTCTTACCTGCTACAGGGACTCCGTGGCTTCTCCTAACGCCCGACTGCTCCTGGTCATCCTCCGCTCCTGTCATCCTCGTGCTGCCTCGAATTCTCCTGTCATCCTCGCAGCACCAGCTGGATTCCGCTGGCAGCAAAACGTTACAGGGACATCGGCTGCCTCTACTGCTTTCTCCTCAGCTTCTAGTTCCGGGCTTGCTGGGGAATTCCACAAACTCCTACATTATTTGTGCTGTCTTCGGGTCAGCTAGCCGCAGCTCCCATCGCTCCCCAGCATCATCAGCCTGTTAGCTGCTCCAACTACCTTTTGACAGCATCATCGGCAAGTTATCTGCACCATCGGTCCACTGACCACAACATCGGCCTAAAGGCTGCATCATCACCTAGGTTAACCGCACCATCGGTCGACTGGCCGCATCATTGGCCTAGAGCCTGCATCATCGGCTAAATTAGCTGCACCATCAGTCCACTGACCGCATCATCGGTCCCGAGGCCGCACTATCAGCCCATTGGCCATACCATTGGTCCACTAACTATATTATCGACCCAGAGGCCGCACCATCGGCTCACCAGCCGCAGCTAAGACTATTGACTCTACCATCGGTCCACTAATCAAATCATCGGCCCAAAGGCCGCACCATCAGCACAGTAGCCACACCATCGGCTCACCAACCTCAACTAAGACCATTGGCCACACCATCGGTATCTAACTACCGCAACAACCTGACCCCATCTCTCCACTCTTCTGGACTTTAGACATTACCCCTTAAGGTATAGCAGCATACCGTAACACCTTGTGAGTTCTAACAGCATGCATCCCAATTAGAGATGTGCGGTTCGGTTTTACTCGGATTTACTCTGATATATTCTGATCTTAAAAACGGCATCATATTGGCTATCCGGCTGTCACGTGTTTTGGGTAGCCAATAAGAGAATTCCGAACTAATCCGAACTTGCGATTATTTGGAGATAAGAACCGAATAAAACCGAACCCGTGCATCTCTAATCCCAATATAGTCGTTATTATGTGACAGCCCAGAAGTCATTCTGTAAATACGGTGTGTCATGGGGAGATGTATCAAAGCATAGAGATATATACAGTGGAGAAGCTGGCCATATCATCCAACCAGCTTCAAGCTATCATTTATCTAGCACAGCCTATAAAATGGCGGAAGCTGATTGTTTGCTACGGTTAACGTCTCCACTTTATTGGTGGATTGAGCATGTGGCCTATTTTATTACAATATTTTATCCTATTACATGAAATATCAATATAATATTTAACTATAGTGCTCCCATGATACCCTGTTACTATTAGGCTGCCATAGCCAAGGCTGCTCCAGCCACAGTGCTTAGATTTTAAGTGCTTAGTTTAAAGTGTAAATAGAATATTTAAATTGAAGCCGGAGTTATTCAGGAGTTATACAGGAGGAGAACAGAAGGAGAAATTAACAAATCACCAATTCCTGCTATTAAGGACTTTTTTTTATCTACCACCACATTTCCACCATTCCTATGGATTGTGACTGAACCTGCATCCCCAATGCTCCCCGAATCCCTCCTGTTCTCCCTATGCAATCTGCTTATCCACTCCAACTATGCCATACTGAACGACGCAGCAAAATGACCCCTCAAATGGACCTTGGTGGTGGCCCCAAATCATGAGGCTTGGTGCAATTTTGCTGAAATCATTGGGCCTGATTCAGAGCCACTCATAAGCGGCAGCTCGTTTGCTCCGAGCGATGTTTGCCCAACTGCGCATGCATACGGATCGTTATACGCATGCGCGAACCAGTCAGTGCGGTCGAAATTCATGTGCTCGCAAAATAGCGAATGCCTGCTAATTTGAGTGACAGAATGAGGCGTATGTGGGTGGTAACAGGGGAAGGTGCTTGAAAACGGGGAGTGGAGATCAGATCGCAGGCGTGCTTAAAGGTCAAAACGGGCGTTTTAAGGGAGTGCATAATTAATCCAGCAGCGTCATTGACCACGTCACTGGGTTTTTTTTAACTCAGAACTGCTCGCAAAATAGTGGTTGAAAAAACCAACCACAAGAATAGCGAGCAGTTCATACGCTGGTCGATGTACTCGATTAATCTAATAAATAGCGGACATGACGTATGGTGCGAGCGGCCAGGGGGTGTATTTACCAAATTTACATTCGCATGTTTTGCTCGCTCGTTCAGACTTAGAGGCGTGAACAGACCGCAAAGTGCGAACGGTTCATTTGAATAGCCACCCCTTTTTAGAAAACGAATGACCGCAAATAGCGAGCGGCTCTGAATGAGGGCCCTTGTCTTTTCCTCTTAAGTTTAGACTAACCTTTCCATGGATGTTCTATTACTGTGACCCTTGTATCCAGCCCATCTGTGCCACCCCTGTTGGTCTGCCCCCTCCCCTTAGAATGTAAGCGCTCACGAGCAGGGCCCTCTTCTCTCATGTGCTTCTCCTTCACTTAATTATACTTTAATTTACAACAGCACCTAACCCTTGGCTGCTGACGCCATGCTGCTTATTTAAGTGTTATGCAGAAATGTATTAATCATGTCCCTGTCCTGCATTGTTTGAATTCTCAATAACTGTTTTCTTGGGTGCTCATTTGTTTATGTACATTGTAAGGCACTGCAGAACCCTTGTGGCGCCATATAAATAAAGGATAATAATGATACCCAATTATTACTTCACATACTGTGTATGAAATTTACAAGACATAACATAGTGTACTTGCAGCTAACTGTATCAAAAGATTGCGTATTGTATCCTAATGCTGGGTTCACACTTGTCGATATATATTGTTTGTTCGATTGACAAACGATATATAACGAGTACATTGCCGAGTGTGTATCCTCGATATGTCTGTGAACGATGCAATTCACAAACATATGACGTCACCCCGTGAAACACAGCTGAGGCCTGATATATCCGAAAGGGGATGTAGTCATTGTAGGAAAAAGGGGGGAAGCTGATGCACACTCTAAGTACTAAGAAATATATATATAAAAAATATATAATAAACTATCAATTATCATGGTGTTATATAGAGGTTCTTAGTACATGTTTGGCCAAAGATGTTTGCCTACCTACCACTTCACGGTGACCTCATTAGGTGGGTCCCTAACATCCCTAATACTGACACATTATATAAATTTATCTAGGACTTACCTGTAATAGTGCCCATTACATGTGTGTACTGCAATGCAAGGACCAATACTAATTAAAATCAGTGCCATGTAGTCATGTCACAATCCCAACTGCGGAACGCCAGCTAGGGATTTATGATAGCGTAGAAATAACGCTGCGTATCTTGAATGCAGAGGACGACATCCCAAACGAAAATAAGTCTGGGGCGCCCTTAGCGTTAGCCGCGGGGGGGAGGGTTAGGATTAGGGAGTCTAGCGGGGTTAGGGTTAGGTTTGGGGGGGAGATTAGGGTAAGGCATCCCTAGGGGGAGGGTTGGGCACCCCCAGGGAGATGTTAGGGTTAGGCACCCCCCGGGAGGGTTAGGTTTAGGGAGCAGTAAGGGAGGGGATAGGGTTAGGCACCCCCAGGGGTAGGTTAGGGTTAGGCACTAGGGGGGAGGTTAGGGTTAGGCACCACTAAGGTAGGGTTAGGGGGGGGGACAGTGGAGGTTAGGGTACTTACCTGCCTCTGTCAGGCATCCGCTGTCGGGATTTGAACCGGCGACTAAACAGCCGCCGGCATTTCAATCCCATTCCATCTGAAAGATATGTTGTTCCATGTGTGTATGGGCGACCCTCCAACCACCTAAACACTGGCTGCAGGGACCGCCGACACTGAAATCACAACTGGGCAGGCAAATTTAAATGCCTATTCAGTTGTGATGTCAGGCCAGACACATCGAGCTGCCGATTGGTAAGTGTATATAGCTTACCAATCAGCCGCTCGGACGGCGGAGCGGTCTGCTGACTGATCCTTCATCCTAGTGTGTACCCAGCATTAGTATATAAAGTTTTACATTTCCCTTCCTTCCTAAGGAACATTTGCTAAATAATGTAACCACATGAAAAATAGGTTAATATGTTTCAGGTAGCAAAGACTATAGTACAAAAGTCGGGGAACAATGATTTATCAGTGTAGCATTGCTGTCTTTGTAGGGGCTATGGGCCTGATTCAGTAAGGATCGCTACTGCGATTGCAGCTACGTAATCGAACGCAGTCTCACTGCAAAAATATGCTAATGATTGCAATCGCCCATTTCACCTTACACACATCGATAGTACTTAGAAAGTCTGCAAAACCATCGGTAACATCGAGTACAATCAGAGCCTCACGCCCACTTGCACAAAGTTTGACCTTACTCAGGAATTGCTAACCTCAGCGCACGCAGTAAAAGCCCAAGTGGCTAATTTATGCACGCCCCTATAACGGCGTTGAAACGCACTGGCACGCCTGCATTTCGCCGGCTACCCTCCCGTCACCTCCCCCAAATGCTCACTTCCTGTCAATCACTCTGTGATGGGTCTGCGCCGTCAATGTGATCACCGTCTGATACGCATGCGCAGATCGCAACAATTGGTCGGTGGAGTGCGTAATCTCCATTGCGATCGGTAATGAATCAGGCCCTATGTCCAATAAGGTAAGGTATTGTTTAAACCAAGTGAATCAGAAAATTAAAGGCATCAGAAATGTAGACGTATGTAGGGTATTAGCACATTCCTCTGACAAAATCAGTCTACTAAAAGTGAAATTATTAAGTGAGTGTTCTCCTAATAGTCATTTCAGGTTTTCTTAGTATCAAGGACAATCCATATTAACACCACAAAGCATTTCAAAATAAATAACACTAATAAGATCCAAGACCTATGCAGCTGTGATCGTCCTCTGCAGTGAGTACCTAAGAAGTTATTGTTTGGTTTATATTGTATTCTGTTTCTCTTTCTTTCAGACATCTTTAGGCAGATAGATAACGGTTGAAATAATTGTCTATGACAGGGACAGCACAAGATTATATACGATGACGCATGTAAATTACACTGCAAAATACAACACGTCTAAACATTCGGGGAGAGAATTATTAAGATCTGGTCAAATTGCTGCGTTGCTGCATTTTTTTTTTAAGCCAATGGTTCAATTAAATTCAAAACTGACGGAAAATCACAGCAAAAATGCCATTTTCAAACCAGACATAGGGATTGAATCATCACGGTTCGCTATTGCGATTGCGGCTGCGATTACGCAAGCAGCTCTGCTGCAAAATTATGCTAATGAATGCAATTGCAAAGCCGTCGCACAGCCAGCATAGAGACGCCCACTACCGCTATCTCACATCCGTAATACCTTGCAGTCTGCGGAGTCATCTGGAACATTGAGTAACATCAGACCCTCACGCACAATTACAACATTACAGCCCTGACCTTACTCAGAAATTGCTAAGCTCATCGCACGCAGTGAGTACTCAAGCTGTGTATGCCATTGCAG
Source organism: Taudactylus pleione (assembly GCA_031769625.1). Lineage (NCBI taxonomy): Eukaryota > Metazoa > Chordata > Amphibia > Anura > Myobatrachidae > Taudactylus > Taudactylus pleione. Next base: position 15,699,147 of record JAUIMM010000091.1, read on the forward strand.
TGGCTGATTTATGCGCGGCCATGCCACGGCATTCAAATGGACAGGCACGCCTGCGTTTCTCCAACCACTCCCAAATGCTGACGTCCCTTCGCTTGGTCTGCGATGGCTTTGTGTCCGCGTAAGTGATCGTAGTGCGATCGCAATGCTAACTCATGCACGTGCAGTACGCACCATCAGCCGATCTGCGTACGCTGTTGCAGTTGCGATCCGTGATGAATCAGGTCCTTCTGATTTTTTTACATGTTAAAAAAAAAAAAAAAGAAATACAAATCACTGGATATATAGTAATCTGTGGTTTCACAAACCTCGGGAACACACACTTGAAAACCTCCAGGAAAAAAGATGGTCGTGACAAACAAGATAGTTCAAACTGCAGGAAGTTTCAGCTATCTTGCCTGTCAGCATATATTAAAAATAAAAAATAAATTTTAAAATCAAAAAGCCCAGTCTCCCTTTCACTAATGTGCTTCCCTACTCAGTATTGGTACCCAGTCTATTAGGAGGAGCCTGCTACCTAGGAATGCTCGGCCCAATGCCAAGTAGTATTGGATTCCTGTGGGTTTCAGGAGAAGATAGTAAATAATTTCCCTCCCCCAGATATTATAGTTAGAGCATACATGCCTACTCTCCCGGGAGTTGCAGGAGGCTCCCGATTATTCGGGTAACTCCCCGCATCCCCGGAAGAGTAGGTATATCTCTTGCATCCCGCCCACTTCCTAGTGAAGTGGGCAAAATGGGGAGATTTCACATGGAATTTTTGGGTCCAAAGGGAAGGGGCGGGGCTAAATGGCGCAAATATAATCAATTAGCCCCGCCCCCTTATAAGGGACCAGCAAATCATGGGGGGTTCTGTAAAGGGGCAGGGCCTAATTACATCTATTGTCCGCCTCCCCAAAGAGGAGAGAAGCAAGTCCCCTCTAGCTGCTCCCAGAAAGTTGCCCAAGAATGTCGGTAAGTATGAGATAGAGATAGCCCGCCTATTAATTTACATAATACTATAACTAATTGTGTCCACTTATTTTTTAGAATAACATATAGAGCCCCTTTGTTCGTTACAATATTTAATTTTGCTTCTTTAGAGATTATAGCGTGCCCATCTTGTACATAAGCGGTTATACTCTACACTAACTTGTTTTGGTCCATCTTGCTTCAGTGTTTTTTTCAATTTTTTTTACCAGTGGAATAAGTCAGAAAATGAGGCAGTCTGGATGGAGTCTCAGGGGTATATTTACAAAAGTGTGGGTTTTTAGAAATGGAGCTGTTGCCCATAGCAACCAACCAAATTCTAATTATCATTTATCTAACATCTTCTAGGAGATAATAACTAGAATCTGATTGGCTGCTATGGGCAACAACTCCATTTCTAAAAAACAGCACTTTAGTAAAATATACTCCTCAGGTTCACCTTGGTAGAAAAAAAATGGCGGGAAAAATAAATAAATTAAGCCACCTAACCTGTATTAAAGTTACATGAAAAATAGATTTAATCCAATATGATAAAAAAAGAGACAGTCCTAATAAAATCAAAATGAAACTAATTTATACAGTATATTCACTTAGTTACTTACAATGAAGACACTGCAGTTCAAAGATGCAAAAACTGTTCTGCTCATAAGCAGCAATCAACCTCTCGTCATGAAGAGACAAAAATAATGAGCTACACTGTGTCTGTAATACATTACAGCACAAATGTACAGTTTTACCAGAGCAGAGTTTATAAAATGTATAAGGCGTCCATTCATTTATTGCAATTAACCCTTGGATACGAACCATTAAGCTAACGTAACACTAAATATAACGACAATGACACCACTGCATTGGATTAAAATTCAGCATTATCTCTTAATTGTAATTACCAAATTTTTATTCAATAAGGGTGGCAAAGTAATTACGCTACCAAGAACCAGCTCTCGCCAATTGACTCTCTTAAAAAAGTGGGGGACGACTAAAACGCCCCCCCCCTCTATAACGGCACAACCTGCGCTGCGTAGGACTCACCGCCCTTTACTATAGCACAGTATGGACGCTCCGTAAGGAAATGCCCTCTGTCCTCTCTCAGGGGTAGGACACACCCGCCGTCTTTCAAATTGTAGCCTTATTCAGTATGTAGGCTAGGAATGTGAAATTAGTACATAATATATATAGAGGTAGGATAGTGTATATATATATATATATTATAAATTAGACAATGTAGTTTCTGTGTAATGCTATATATGTAAACTTATGGGTTCAAGGTAAAGGCCAGTAGCAGCGGCACGACGCATTTTAGAAAGTGCCAGAAATAGCACTAGCTTAGGCTAACTGTAGACTATAGACTGGAGCAGGGAAGGTCCTCGTGCCGCGGGCAGTACAAGAATGGTCACTCAGTGGCAGTGTAGGGGTATGTATGGCACTGCGCTAGCTCTGGAAGGCAGAATGCAGTTACCCCATGAGTGCTCAGGCTGAGGCTGTCCGGCACTGCTAGAGTAGCAGGGTTAACGGCAGCAGCCGAGAGTTTCTGGCACTGAAGCCAGTGTGGGCTTACCTAGAGCTTCCTGGTGGCTGAGTCCATCGTGCACGTCAAGAGCGGACGAGCTCGGAGCGCTCCGCTGGCCCAGGGGTCTCCGGTGCAGAGGCTCTGGCAGTGATGAGTGTGTAAAACATGAGCTCCGGAGGCGGATAAGGTCGGAGCACTCCGCTGGCTCAGAGGTTGCAGACCTGGAGGTTTCCGCCCAGGTTGCCATGGCAATAGCCCGTAGGAGTTGGCTAGAAAGGCGAAGCTTAGTGAGCATCAGGAGAGGACAGGAGGGCAGCCGGTGACTGTCAGATGAGAGGCAAGCCTTAGCATGGCAGCCACAGCAGCCATGCACCCCCATTGACAGCAGCTGTGATATAAGAGCTCCTGAATACCCACACCTAGACTGACAGCAGCTCTGCGGTTAAGAGCTCCTCAGTACCCACACTTAGCACTGGCACTGGCTAGAGAGGCACGATCGTTCTACAGCATCAAGGGCTATTACGTGACCAGAAGCCATAGTCTATCATAGAGCAACTATTTCAGTATTGAGCATAAGTGGGTCCGGAGGGATCAGAATACATTGCATTTGCACGTAGCATATTTATACCCTGCAGGATCACAATATAACCCCTCCTATCTTGAGGGTTATTAACTGTTAATGCTAGAGGATCGGGATTGTATAAGCTAAATAACAATCTACAACCTAAATAGAAGAGTTGGGGGAGGAGTATAAATTTATATAGGTAGTAGCTGAACTTACCGCTGAGTGAAACAGAGAAACCGCTGGCTACCTTTTACATGGGAGTATGCTAAAGAGATTATGAGGCCATTACAGCATCACACTGTATTTGGTTACTAAGGGGACAAGATACAAGTAACTTAGACGTCCCAAGGATTATTGATAGGAGCTCCGCTACATTGTATATAACTTAATGCTCTGGCTCGTACGTGAAGGATGACCAATGAGTATAATTAAAATGTAACTCAATGAAACATTTTATAACCATAACAGGTAGGAATATCATCTCTGCCATTATATAAAATATTCTACTGAAGGGCATAGGGTGAATTCTTTCATCAGGACAATGTATGTCCACAAACTGTCCGATGATGAACTGTATAAAGGACAAAGAGAACAATCTATTAGTATAGTTCATTTTGCAGAGACTACCTAGTCCTAAAGACGTGTTCCTACTGTTGTGTACTATGTGTAGGGTATAAGGTAAACTTGTTGTTATGTTAATGTAACTCATACATATTGTTGAACTATAGGTGTCAGGTAAAAGCGTTGTACAAAAATAAATACAACTAAAACTAGCTGTTTGTAGCACTTACCTTAGGAGTTGAAAGGACGTCCACTGCCGGAATCTGTAACAAAACAAAAAGAAGAAACAGGTGGTTTGTTGCTATTATACATTGTATTACTGTGTAATGGAAATATTTGCAAGTCACATGTTATTACATAAAGAATACATTTAAAAATACTTCTGTTAGTAACCAGGGTGTTCCTAGGCTGGCCCTAATAAATACAGTTTAGCTGGAGGCACTTTAGTGGTTAGTCATTAGGGGTTACAATAAGGGCAAGTGCCCCACAACGACCACTTATGCCACATGTGGCCGCTGGCTAGTAATGCCTTCCCGCCTTCTGGCTCTGCTTAACTGTTACTAAAAGGTTAGTAAGACAGACAAACAGATACAATTAAAAGCTTTGGGTGGGTGGGTGGGATTTCCACACTGAAGAGAGACTGGACCAAATTCAAATCTCTCCTTAAATAGCCCCGTCAAAGGTATACGCCCCAAACCATACCCATAGGCTAACTCTTTTGACCAATCATTACAAACGCACAAATGAATCTACCTAGCAACAGGTTCCTAACCTCTAACCAATTACAAAAAATTAGGTCTCTTATATATCTTACATACAGTATATACATCATTAAATAATTACACTGCTCAAATTACATAATTTGAGCAGTGGAATAATTGCAGTATAACGTAAATCCAGTTTTTCTCACTCAACTCATTAGACAAAGGTGAGCAGAAAATATAACCTTGAATCAATTTTGCCAACAGAGTACACTATTGTGTTGTTTTCTTTTTGACACATATGGAATGCGTTCCTCTTCCACACAGTGGAAATTATCGAGATTACTCAAAACCGTGAAAACACTTTATTCGGGTGAGTTTATTATTTTGTACACCTTTGTCACAATTCTCTGGATAATACACGCTGATGCAGAGCTGGAAGTAAATCCAAGGCATTTTGTTAAAGCACAGAAAAATGCATATATTCAACCAGGATGTAGTTCATATAACAACTGTGTGCCAGTCAGAATCCCGGTGCCAGCATTCCAACCGCTGGCATCCGATGGTAAGTATTGCGGTTAGGGGGAGGGATTGGGGTTAGACACTAGGGGGAGGGTTAGGGTTAGGCTGCGGGGGGAAGGTTAGGTTTAGGCTGTGATGGGGAGGATTAGGTTTAGGCTGCAGGGTGGGTGGGTTAGGCTTAGGGGTAGGGTTAGGATACTTACTGCAGGTGTCAGTTTCCCTACTTTGTCGAGATGCCAGCATCAGGATTCTGAGCGCCGGGATCCCGAGCGTTGGCATCCGGTACCCAACCCATTCATCCCTAGGGAGGGTTGTATGCGGTACATCTTGTGGTGCATCCGCCCCATGTGTGCAACTATTTGCTACTAGTCATCATTATCACTGCACAACTGAACCTAGGCATGCTCACAGATAACTTTGCCCTAGTAGGAATGCCCTGTCACAACCCAGTTATGCCTCTTCATTCATAAAAATTGAATAATAATATAGAGATAGGGTGACCAATGTCATTTAATTTAATAGATATTAAAATAGTTGTGCAATAGTATCGACATAAATAATATACATGATATATGGCAAAATGAGAAAGAAAAAGAAATAGAAATAGATATATAAAAAAAGGAAGGGGGAGGTTTAGGAGTACTAAACAGAGAAGATTATTTAGCAGAAGCCACTAGACAACTTGAGAACCAACTATTCTATCTTAAACTATCTTCTAATCCCACAAACAGTTTCCAGGAAGAACTTAGTACCCTCCTGGATGCTGCTCTTACCAATGGTATTATCACTAAAGACACTTTTAAGTTTTTGTTAGTAGATCATCCCATCATTCCTATATACTATTATTTGCCCAAGATACATAAATCTTTAGAATGTCCTCTGGGACGTACTATCATATCAGGGACAGGTTCACTTACCACCAATCTTTCAGAATTTGTAGATGCCCATTTGCAAAAATATGTAAGTGCACTCCCATCATATATTAGAGATACTACTCATTTTTTACAAATGATAGATTCTATTGCTTGGAAAGATTCCTATGTATTACTCACGTGTGACATTGAGTCACTTTACACAAATATTCCTCACAAATTTGGGTTATTAGCTATCAATCACTATCTAAATCATGATTTAGGTCTACATTCTTGTCTATGTGAATTTTTGTTATCTTCTATTCGGTTCACCTTAGAACACAATTACTTCTCTTTTAATACACTATTTTTTCTACAAACATGTGGCACAGCAATAGGGACCAAGTTCGCTCCGAGTTATGCCAACCTCTACACGGGCCTCTTCGAGGAACGGCATGTGTGGTCGGGTGAATTCGGAGCAAACTTGGTCCTCTACAGTCGATACATTGACGATATTTTCATTATTTGGGATGGTAGCATTGAAGAATTGGAAAGGTTTGTCTGTCACCTTAATCACAACACTTCGGGTCTCACTTTCACTCATAACTTTGATTTCATTACTATCAATTTCATTGATATTCAAGTGACAGTATCAGATGGCAAACTGCACTCAGTGACATTTACTAAAGAAGTAGATTGTCAAATTATCTACATTACAAAAGTAGTCACCACAAACCCTGGAGAGATAACTGTTCCAGAGAGTCATCTTTTGTAACCCAGAGTCAAGATCTCTATCAAACCTTTGTTCAAAAGGGTTATCCAAGACACATTCTGGAGAGAGCCCTTTGCGAGGTTAACCAGATCTCTAGGTCATCTATATTATCAAAAACAAATAAGAGGACTGAAACATCACCTTCCATTGGAGGTTCTCACATAATGCTAGATAGATCACTCACTTTTGTCAGCAGATATTAGTAACAGAGTCAAGCTGTCACAGATATACATAGCCGAATGTGCTTAGTGCTGTAGTCCTCCAGATAAGAAATTAAACCCATGTAAACATGTAGTGGCCACGGTACTGATGGTACCACATTTGCTGTCTCTGAACGGGCCACCTTCCTCTCCCTCTCCTTCCAATGTGCCTTTACCTCAGTGCTCCCCTTACTGCTGGTTGGGGCTGGCGAGTCTTGCTGGGATGGAACTGCTTCTCTGGAGTGAATGCTGGACAGTAAGTTGCATGCAGAATGGTAGTGGTTAGAAGAGGCAGAAGAACTCCTCTATAGAGGTGGAGTCCTTAATCCTCATTTTACATAATTTTTTTATGTTTAAACACTGATTTTGTTGAAAGTACCAATAAATCTAAAGGTTTAATTGTATTGACCCTTTACATTTGTATTACCGTGAATGGATGGGTAAGGGTCCCAGTGCACTGCTTTGCCCAGTGCCTACAATTCTGTTAAGATGGCCCTGACCTCGACCCTGGCCCACCATGTACTGGAGGCAAGTATTGCAGCCTCGCAGCCTCCCCTTCTCTTACCCAGTGCCTTCCAGACAATAAGTGAAATGCTGGATGGTAGGTGTACACGATGGGCTGCTACTTACCTGCTATAATAGGGTTCGGTCCTCCGCTTCCCCCAGGTTCATGTGCACCCTCACCCCCGACTAGTTCATGTGTTTTTTATCTAACTTTGATTTTTTTAAATCGATGGTTTTTAGCAGTTTTCTCTGTGAGTTTTAAAACTGCAAATATATTAAAGGCAATTCCAGGCACCTTATGTATATTTTCCAACCCAACACATGAGGAATTGGTATTATTAGAATTGTCATTTTAAAAATGTTACAGTCATTGCATCAGTTTCATTAGCTTTGAACATACATTTTACTGGAAGAATAATCATTTGTTGTATTAAAGACATGAGAATTGTTAGACTGTCACATGTCCCTTACCTGTATGTCTCGTCACGTTTTTCAGATCTTCTCCCATGTAAGCAGCAGTTGTGTGGAATGTGAAATGCTTTTGTCTTGGACATTATCTTTCTTCTTAGAAATTTTTGCTTGTAGTTCAGGGCGTGATTCAGAGGTGGGTGCTAATGCATACGTGCCTGGGATTTCTATTGGATATTATGCAAATGCTAGTCTCAGCCTTCTCCTGTAATTGCCAGGGCCGGCCCGAGACAAATTTTTTTGGTAAGCAAATATATATTTCGGTGCCCCCTGTAGTACTTTTGAGCTATAAAGGTGAAAACTAACTAAAGGAAAATTAATATCGCAATATTGCATTTCATATAACACAACACAAGGACTGTAACTTTAGCAGAAGACAAAAAAGAAGTTTCATAATTGGGAATTCACACAGACTATTAAAATTACACACGTCACATGCCTTTTCCATAAGCAAATTTCGGCTTATGCTAGGAGGCAGACCACAACTGTTGTGTGTGGCTGGCATTTCCGTAGGCTACGACAATGAATTAGCATCACTGGGCATGCTCTCTACATATTGTGCAGAATAAGAGAAAACATTTTTGTGGAATACAGAAAAATATAACTCCGGTATGAATATCATTTAAGGTATGAGGCTATCTCCTCCGGAAGGTTAGCGTTTGTTTTCTTATTTTTTGATTGTGAGAAAATATTATTGGCAATAATATACGCTCACCAACAAAAAATAACAAAACAAGCTAACCTGGCTGAAGCAAAAGGCTATCTAATTCATAAAAACAAACAGTGGACGGACTATGTCCGCCTTTTCTTTATTTTTGGAGGAGTTTGACAGACTAGGAGGGGTTCTGGCAATAGATGCCAGCGCCGCCCCTAGCAGATGCAGTCCCCTTTGGATTGGACCCAGGACCCCACGCCCGCATTTTTATTTTCAAAGTTCAGACTCACTCAAGAGTCAGGACCAGGGTTGGACTGGGACTAAAAATTGGCCCTGGCATTTAAAGAGCACACAGGCCCACCTCGCGTCAGCATCTGTCTCCTGGCATAGACTCCTCCCCTAACTATTCCTGACCCCTCCCACTTAGTCTATGCTCTTACAAATGTAATTAATATTAGAACAGACAAGTACACATAATTATCTATTAAAATACATACAACAGAACACATCCTGCATGGGAGTCAAACATTTGGTATTGTGTTGGTTCTGTTAAGCTGTATACACACCTATAGATATATCTGTCCAATTCGTGTGGTGGGACAGAAAATCTGGGAATGTGTGGGTGCAAATAACAATAGAAATTTGCTCCCAGATGCTGGAAAATGGACCAGACTTTCCCACCAGACAGATTGGACAGATATCTATAGGTAAAGCTGGCATTTCACTGGTGTAGGTCATACACAAGAAAGGGGAAAGCATTTTCCCAAGCGATAGTTTAGCAGTTGTAGAAGATTAGATAGTGTTCACTGTAGGACTTTTTTAGGGCAGGGGTGCTGAATGCAGAGGACACCTCTGTGCACCAAAGCAGAGCCACAACTACACATTTTAACAAAAGAGCGTTTGTGCTGCCAACTATAGGGGAAGCAGGGAGAGTGCATACTGAAGGCACGCGCAAAAAAAACTCAGGCGTAGTTTTGCTGGGAAGGGGCGTAGCCAGCTAATATTTCACTTTACGTCACACAGTAGTGTCCCTTTTCACATTATGTCACACGGTAGTGGCCCATAGTCACGTTACGTCACACAGTAGTGTCCCTTTTTCACGTTATGTCACACAGTGTCCCTTATTCACATACTTATATATGAATATTTGCACATAAATATTATAAAATAGAAATATAATAAACAATATATTGTATACAATATTAATACTACATGGATCTGCAGGTTTGAAATAGCAACATACTTAAAGGAATAGAGAGACAGGAAAAAGAGAGGAGGAAAGGGGGGAGCCAGGAGAAAAAGAGAGGAGGAATTTGGGCAGCTGGGGAGAGAGAAGGAAAGAGGGGACCCAACATAGGAGAATTAGGGAGAGCCAGGATAGAGAGGGGGAGACGGGAGAGATGGAGGGGGAGAAGGGGAGATGGGAGAGATGCAGAGGGAGACAGATGGGAGAGGGGGAGAGAGAGGGGGGGGAGAGGGGGATAGAGAGAGAGGAAGGGGTGGAGGAAGGGGGGGAGAGGGAGACAGACAGGAGAGGGGGAGAGAGAGAGACGGGATGGGAAGAGAGAGAGAGACGGGAGGGGGAGAGAGAGAGAGACGGGAGGGGGAGAGAGAGACGGGAGACGGAAGAGGGGGAGATGGGGGAGGCGGGAGAGGGGGAGACAGACAGGAAGGGGGGAGAGGCAGAGAGAGAAACGGGAGGGGGAGAGAGAGACGGAGACGGGAGGGGGAGATGGAGAGAGAGATACTACATGCTGCACCCCCCCCAAATGACATAGCACATGCTGCGCATGCAGCCCCCCAGGCCCCAACACTGCACCCCGCACAACTGACATTATTTACACATGCTGCTCACCCCCCCTTTCTCCCTGCTTGCCCCGTGGAGGTGTAGTTACCTGGTGAAGCTGCAACAAGCACATGCGCAGCGAGCACATCTCCCTGCTGTGCGCTTGCCTCATGATCCTGCCCAGTCAGTGCCCAGTTCGGAGGGTGGGCGTGGCAGATGGGAATGGACAGCCTGGCCCCAACCACCGCCCAGAGAGAGGACAGCCCGGACAGCTGGACAAGTGCAGCCAGCAGCAGGACGCGGAAGCCGGTCTCAGCCGGTGTCCGGACTCTTCAGTGCGGCTGTGTGCATGGCCCTGGTGGCGGCAGTACAACCTCCCATACCTCCTCGTGCTCAGAAAGATTTCAGGAACGCGCGGCCGCGTCATGATGCAGCGTGATGATGTCACTGCATCATGACGCGGTCACGCATTCCTGCAATCTGTTTACTGAGCAAGGCGCCGCCCGGGAGGTTGTACTGCCGGGTGAGCCTGTGCTCAGCCAAAGCGGCCCATTTGGCCATCGGCCCTTCTGGCATTTGCCAGATGTGCCCGATGGCCAGTCCGGCCCTGGTCAGGACTTACATGTTTTTTTTCTCGAAGCCTGCTGCCTGCCATGGCTAGCAGATCTCCAAGTGCTCAGGTGCAGCCCCGGGTTGAAGTGTCGGAGTCCTCTCCAACGGCCGCCGGCCACCAGTCGCCGCAGAGGTACAGTCAGGGTTAGGTCCCTTCAAGCCAGCAACTAGCCCCAGCCTTCATTGCGCACTGTGATGAGAGCAACGTGACGTCATGACGTCATGTCACCTGGCTTTTCCGCCCAGCGATACAAACCAAAGGAGCCGAGACCCGCCACCAATAACAGGATAGCGCGGTGCAGTCAGCTGTGTCACAGTGACACAATCTGACTGTCACCTGCCTTCAGTTTGCATGTCGCTGGCCACAGCCGGGTGAGGACGCCCTCTTTTATGTAGCACCCTACTCGGCTGCATAACCAGCGTATATGTAGAACCTGCCCTGGTAATTGTCAGCACCGGAGATTACAAGCCCTGAGATGCCTACTTTCAATGTTCGTGGACAGTGCAAATCCTCCATTGGACAAAAAGACTCCACCATGAGTGCACCATTGCGATGACCGTCAACACTTATGGTGCCCTATGGTGTTTGAGAATGCAGCCGCATTCACTGACCCACCTATAACACTACTATAATGCCCCTGAGACAGCCGGACTTTTTTTCTGCGTTCCCTTCAGGCAGGGGCACACTTGTCTACTTTTGAAAAAGCTTTTCAAGGAGATTGTGAAAGCAGCACCTATGAGCGTGGCGGTACAGTGGGCGTGTACTGCTACATCTGAGAGGCGTGTCACAATACTGACTTACATCCAAGTGTAAATGAGCCACAAAGCAATTAGTAAGATCTATGTGTTGATGAAAACACACTGATACTTTACAAAAAATGCTTAGGGATCATTGGGCCTGATTCACTACCAATCCCAACTGCGATTACGCACGTAATCGGTGGATTGTCGCCTTGTGCGCATGCATCGCAGACCTATTGCCGAGTGATTGACAGGAAGTGCCGTTTGTGGGTGGTAACGGTGGGGGGAGGGTGATTGGCGAAACGAAGGTGTGCCAGTGCATTCGGATGCCGCTACAGGAGCGTGCATAAATTATCCACTGTGAAGCCTTACGCAGCCTGAGGCCTCATAGCGTGCAATGAAGTTAGCAATTCCTGAGTAAGGTCAGAGCTTGTGCAAGTGTGCGTGAGGCTCCCATTATACTCGATGTTACCGATGGTTTCGCAGTCTTACGGATGTGTGTAAGGAAAAGTGGGTGTCCTTGTGTAGTGCTGCAATGACATAGCGATCCCAATGGATTAGCATACTATCGCAGTGAGACTGGGTGCGTAATCGCTATTGCAATCGAAGTTGCGTTCCTTACTGAATCAGGCCCATTGTGCCTTATAACTAATGCAGGGAAATTATACTAATGATCCCATCTGAATGTATATAAATAACAGCTTCATAATGGGGGTAAGGTGAAATCAGGGAGGTTACTAGACTCTGCAGGGAGACAGGGAGATTGCTACTATTTCAGGGAATCTCCCTGATAATGAGGAAGAGTTGGCAAGTATGGGCAGGGGCTTTATAAGAGAAGAGAGGGCCCGTGTGCAGACAGTGCAGGCCCCATCCACTCTGGCAGTTCAGTATATTCTGGCTTGGTGCTTGAATCTACTACGCGGGTCCCTGGGAAAATAGTGCCTGCTCCTTATTCCCGGGGACATCTCTACTGTGCACGCACAAGTCACCAGGAAAATGGCCACCACCATTTTTCCCTGTGATTGTTGTTGCAGTGCAGCTCCCTGGAGACTGCAGAGAGGTAATTAAAACTATACATGAGTGAAGGGTGTGCGGTGTGGGGCCCCCTGGGCCCATTATAAGTACACCATTGACTTCAGGCCACCTCCCAGGAACGCCCTGCATGACTTTCTGCTGTCATCTCAAATGCGATCACCTACGCAACAGTAATCTCTGCGTACACTCAGCAGTGTGCATGCGTCATAGGAGGTTCTCAGACTTCTTGCGCGTGCACAGTTGCTAAACTGCGCAAATATCAACCATGTGTCCACCTCCGAATCAGGCCCTCAGGGGTCTGTTTACTAAGCTGTGTTAGGAGATAAAGTGAACGGTGATAAGGTACCAGCCAATCAGCTCCTAACTGCCATTTTACAAACACAGCCTGTGACATGGCAGTTAGGAGCTGATTGGCTGGTACCTTATCACCGTTCACTTTATCTCCTAACACAGCTTAGTAAATAGACCTCTCAATCTCTACCTTCATATGCACAACTGTATGGTCTTATATTTGTCACACAGAATGTTGTACATGTGACATTCTTTAGCAGGGGGGATGCAGGTCGCAGTCGTGAGAGTCGCTATTCTGTGCTGTATTTGCTCTAAACTTTAAATTATAGTAGTCAAAACCACATCAGACATCCTACTATTCTTTTCATTTCATGTTACTATTGTAGTCGTGCATACCTTTCATCTCAGCTAATTTTTTCAAAGCATGCTTAAACAGGTGAAGTTACTGAATAGTCACTGAATAGGTTCTGAAAAGATCCTTGTAACTTATTTCTGGCTAAAAAAAAAAAAAACTTGACTGTCTCCAAACATATCGATGTCCACAGTAAAGGTGGATGAAAAGATGAATAACTATTACATAAAGGTCTCTCAGAAACAGGAAATTTTTGTGTCTGTATATTGCTAATCTTGTATTTGTAACATATGGTTATTATGCAATACTAATACCACAATTTGTTTAAAGGGGAAATTATTTTTTCTGTAAAACATATTTACCCATCCCAATAACTAAATAATTAGAATAAGGAACGTCAATAAAGGTCATTTTCATGGGACTCCAACCATTCCTTTCAGTAAGAACGCTTCTTAATGAATTCTATAAGCATTCTGCCTAGAAGAAAGAAGGTAATATGTATAGGTTAGTAAATTAGCTGAATAGATGAGGAAAAGCAATATGGAAACTTTCTGATGTAGCCCTTATCAGAAATGACTGTGATTGGGCATTAATTCATTGAATAAATAAATAATATATCTATTAAATAGTAATGGTTTGTAAGAAAAAAATATAAACTACATGTGTATATAGGGGAATAAAATGATATGATATAGGTTATATCTTTACACAACGTTTGAGGTAAAATGTTAATGAATTCATGCCATATATATATTATATATTACTAGCAACCTGCCCCGGCTTCACAGGGGAGCAATTTAATCTCGTCACAGCATCCTGCATCTCATAACAACCTATGCCATGTGACCACAGCCCCCTGCATCTCTCCACAACCCGCAATTCTGTTGCCCTGCATCTGGCAGTGGCCCGGCCACTGGGATGTGCTGGGAATGGCAGGAGGATCATGGATGAGAGATTTGTATTGCAGCTACCATAAGCATTATCAGCAGGTTGTCCCCGGCGCATCTATGCATATTTCCGCATCCTCCATGCACACCCCTCCACGTTTGCGGAACATGGCGATGAGCAATGTCCTGTATTTCCTGGGCTTCCTGTTGAGCTTCCGCAATGTAGTGCCCCTGTCCGAGAACAGCGCAGACTTTCATGGGAGGTGCCTTCTGTTCACTGAGGGTGAGTGGCTAAGTGGGAACATCACGCTGGAGAGGGAGCACTTCACGGTGGAGGAGTGGTGGCCGAACTCTGCCTACAGGTTCAGCGTAGGAATGGACATCAGAATCCCATGGTTCTAAACAACAATGTTTTTGTTCCAATAGCAGTGCCTTTACCATTTGATAGTGGTGGTCCGATGTTTGTCACCATCGAATGAAAATGGTTGTTTGTTTGTTTTGTTTAATTCCTGATAGCTATGCCTCTCCTGGCTCCTTCCTGTCTACTGAGTCTGCATCAGGGCATCTTCATGGGTTCATTGGAGCCTGTCTCTCACTCTCTGTCTGCCAAAGATGTGACCCTGCTTAGTCCCTGTATTGACCAAGGCACCTGTCAGTTTTAAAAAAAAGTTTGTCTGCACTCTACATGTCAGACACAGGTATAACATTTAATAGCATGACAAGAAAAGAAACAGATTTTTCAGAATAATACAAGTGTTTCTTTATGACACTTTTTTGACCCTTAAGGAAAATTCATCAAATATATGACATTGGTGGACATTATTCTTACTTATAACGCACCACAAGGGATCCACAGCACCTTCTAAAAAAAAAATACTTAAAGTACTAAACATTGCAGAACATGGGATATAAGCAACATAAACACTGCTGCACATGTCATAATAACAAAAGCAGAGTCAGATGATCCCATAGGTCCTGAGCTGTTGTTGGAAGAGTGAAGAAGATGGTAAAAGTGAGGAAGAGATAAACACATGAGAGAGGAGGGCCCTGCTCATGTGAATTTATAACCTAAAGGACATCCAATGTAATTTTGTATTTATTACATGTAAAACTATCATAGTTATAAAACAAGGGGTTCCTCACCAGGAGCACATTTGCACTGGAGCAAGCATTTTCTTAAACACATTGTTTATGTACTATAGAGTTGTGAGTTATAGAGTAAGCTAGCCCATGAGCGAGCTATTTACTTAGAGGACACCTTCTGAGTTTTCCATTCAGTCTGCAGCAGGCCCGCTGCCAGGCTGACTTCCTCTATAACACAGAGAGAGCTTCTAATGCTGAACAAACACTCCCAGGCAAATGTGATGTAATATGATATACTTTATCTTTATAAAATACATAGGGTACAATGCTAAATTTAGCAAATATATATATATATATATCATAGGTCACAATTATAGATACATTTTAGGATAACACAAGGTGTCATCTGTAATTATTTAATCTTTAATCAATAATAAAGTATCCCAAGATGACTAAATATACAAAACTACAGTATTACTTTTACAAAAGTAATTTTTTAACTTTATTCATCTTTATGCTTTATGCTAATATTAGGACACTGTTATAAAGTTGGCTAACGTACATGTTTTCTAGATAAGCCGATTAGAAGCTGACAATTTTGTTTAGTGTGTTCATGATGTGAAACAGTGCAGATGTTGCTTATCAGAAGCTAGATATTTGGATTTAAGATTATTAGGAAGATAAATATTTACATTGTTATTGACGTTGGTATGCTAAGGGAATTAGGGGGGCCTAACTGTGAAGACAAAAAGTCTACAAAGTGTTACGAACCCATTAGAGACCTAGCACCGTGTGACCTTGGACAAGTTCATTTATCTCCTTGTGTCTTAAATTGTAAGGTCAATAGGACAAAAATTCATAAAGCATGTAAAATGTTCTCTCTTTGGCCTTGAATATGGTCAGAGATGTTTGGAATAAACATGATACTGATCAATTTCAATTATGTAATGAAAATTTTTGTGCTTATGATTTCCAATAGCTATGAATACATAAAGGTAAAACTCCCGGCAGCTGTTTTTGTATAAAGGTTTTAGAAGAGAAATAACTGGGCAAGCGTTGTTCTTACAAATATCCACATTACATGGCCTCTAAATGGTATTTAAATATCCCACTGAAAATAGTCTGACAGAATGCTCAACAAAATTGTAATATTTTTGACCAATTGTTTTTAAAATTATATATATATATATATATATATATATATATATATATATATTTATAGATTTTATTGTTTTGATTGGTCAAATACAAGTAGGAAATAAATGTTATTTTTAACAAGTTCTTGAAGCACAAAAATAACAGCAAATTCAACAAATGTTCAATAAATATTTATTTTTATTTTTTAAACTTTTTTAAACAAAAATATTCTGATCAAAACTGCAAATAAAAGGTTTGTGAATCAATTCACAAAAAATGAACTACTTGTCCTAAGTAGACTGAAACGTGGGAGTTTCTCCTAATCACTTGATGACCATGATGACAGATTTAGCTCCATCATTAAAGGATTAGTAATTCATGTAACAGCACAATATTAAAAGACATCTCTAACCAAATTTTCTTTAGAAAATTTTTTAACACTTGAAAATGTTTTGTAATTAACCTTAATTAATAATTATTTACCTTTCAGAAATAATTTCCACAACAATTGTACCTTGCTAAACCTGGCCAACCCTATCATCTGACATTCAATCACATAAGAATCTTCAACACATTATCAGTAATCAAAGCATTATGATTTAAATGAAAAAAGGAGTGAGAATAAATTTTTGTTTTTAAAAATAATTCACTTGATTACATTTAAGTGTTTGTCAAAGCTTCAACCACACTGACATATTCTAAATGCATTCACATTCGTATTAATGCATGTAAACAAGTCAGACATTAAAAACCATCTACAGTATGACAACATTACTCGTGTATTGTATTTGCATCAAATAATTATATTTTCTATGTTTACAGCGTATAAAAGAAAGCTACAGTGAGCTAAAAAATGATAGTAAGTACACAAGTAAAACGTGGAGGCTTTTGAAATATTTTTATTCATTTTTTTTGTAGCAAAACATTTTTTTAAAACAGGTGTTATGAGGACCTATAAGTATTTTCAAATACTAATGATTTTTTAAATTGGAAAGCAAAATAGTTTGCATATTCGTGTAGTACGTTAGGATGATTTAAATGATGTAGGCATTATATAATAAAATAAAAATAATATTGATTTTATTTATATAGCATTTTTCTCCAATAGCAACCAAGTCGCTTTACATTTCAGGGTGGCAACACATAATACAATGATGGCAAGGCAGCCATCTACAATAATTAAAGTGAGAAAATACCACATGCGCAGTACAATTATTGTGGTAACAATGAGAAAACAAGACATAATCAGTTCCCTTTATCATTCATGCTATCCCCAATGGGTGAGGCCACCATCTTGAGCAGACTACATGGTTGAAGGTACAACTACTTTGTTTTAAAAAATTACTAAACCCAAATAAAATACATTGATATTTTGCCTTTCTATTGATGTGATAAATAATTATCTAATCAGAAATCTATTTCAAAATTGATCACTGCAATTTTCTATATTTTTATGAAACCATTCATATTTCACCTGCAGAAGTTTCATAGAGAGCCTCAGCATAAGTGAGGTCCGGCATATCTATTGTGAAAACCCACCACCCCGGGCTCAACCGCCAAATAATTGATCTATGCTATGGTGTCAATTCAATTCGCACCATACATCTCGTTCTGAAACTGCATGTCGCAGTGCTCCTGTACTGGCTACCGTAACTTGCAAATATGTGCACAGCCGAACATCATACTGATGTGCTCGGCGGCACATAAAGTCTAAATAAGTTGACCCCCTATATGTGTTTAGATTTTTCTGTTCCACATTTAGCAATAATAGTGCTGATAGGAGGTGAGGGTGAAAACTGGCAAGAAATAGGTGTCAGTATATATTTTGTATATTAAAGACAGTGAGGCACATGCATATAAGATATGCAGTCAGACATGTACAGAATCATTCAACATTTCAACACTCACAATACCGACAATAACAATGTCGACATTGTCAGAATGTCAACATTCCATTTTAGGTTTAGGCAGTAATTAGGTTTAGGGTTTGGCATCAGTTGGGGTTAGTGTTAGGCAGCAATTGGAGTTAGATTAGAGTTAGGCTGCTGTGAGGCTTGGGCAGCAAATGGGGTTAGTTTAGTGTTATGGTTAGGCTGCAGTTAGAGTTAGGCAGCAAATAGGACTAGGGTTAGTTTAGGGTTAGGGTCAGTATTAGATTAGGATTAGGGTCAGGCTGCAGATAGTTAGGCAGGGACGTGCAGTCATGGTAGGCATTGGAGGCCGAGCCTCCCCTGTTATACTCCTGAGATTTTATATAAAAATTATTAGAATAATACAAAGAAGATATTTATAACTTATTTTTTTTATCTTCTTTGTTTATTGTAATAATTTTTATTGTTAACCCTCACCAGCTTTGTGGAGCTCCCTGGGACTGTAGGCAGATGAGAGATGAGGCAGCAACAGCTTAGCCTCACTTCTATATAGTCAGACACTGCTTGTAGAGCTGGGGACGGGGCCACACCATGGGCAGTAAGCTGCACAGAAAGATGGCTAATTGAGGCATGCCTCTGTGTATGGGGGGATGCTTTGAGCACTGATGGACATCTTTGATGTGTCATGTGACCAGGAAGTGCACTGCAGTATTTAGAGATTGGAGCTCAAGTGAGCAGCAGCAAGAGAAGACACAGTGATACAGGTAGAAGAATCAATGGACACTGAATCTTAGTGTAGTGAGGGGAGAGTTACAGTGTGTAGGTGGCGAGACAGGCTCACAGCACTCAGACCCATCTCCATGTGTGCCTCCCCAGCCTTGACCTCACAGCACATCACTGGAGTTAAGCTGCAGTTAGGGTTAAGCTTAGAGTAACAGTGAACGGCAAATCCCATTGTCGACATACTGACTGTTGACATTTACAATATCTACATTCTGGCATAATATGAGTGTCGACATTTGACATGTCGACATTCTGTACACGTCAACATTCTGTACATATCGACAATATGCTATCGACATTGTGAATGTTGACATTCTAAATGATGACAAAATTGACACACCCGCATATAGGACAGTAGGTTTAGGGCTGGCAGAACCTAGAGAACTAATTCAAATTAGTAATGTTCATGCTATAGCTTTCTAAATTGGTGTGGTGTGTTTTTTTTTTTGCATTGTTTGTTGATATAATTAGTAACACTATTTTATAGTGCACATTACACTAATAAAAATGTTTATACTTATTTGTATAAAGTAGAAGAAAGACGTCACTTCAGCCACTGCCTGAGGCAGCAGAATGGCTATCAGATTATAAGACTCCTGACAATGATGGGGTGTGTAAGGAAAACAGACAGAGGAAGCTAATTATCAAGGTGGTGATATTGCACATAATGTTATTGCTGTAGGTGGACAATCGTTAACCCTGCTCGTTAGCAGACATTCTTCCCCATGTAGTGTACATAATTAATTGGTAGTGAGACTCTATAATAAGTCCTAATACTTCTGCAATTAATTACTTTCAGGTTTTGCTCAAGGGGAAAGGGGACAGCAGTGTTGCACATTGTAACACTTCCGCAGCATTAAATGGAAGATCAGAAGGAATACGCAGCTTTACGCAACTTCTCGTAAAATTAATGAGAACCACCAGCACTTCTGACTGAGGTCTCCCTGACCGGTAAATAGGAGGAACACTGTTCCTTCCCTATTTAGCTCAGCTATTAATTTGCCAATAAAAAGTAAATGAAGCCGTGAAAATCTTGCAGACACAAGTCATTTTCCCAGTGACCATGTACCTCACATTCATGGAATTATTAAAAGAGTGAAGAAGCAGCTGTAAGGGTGTTAAACTGGTTCTTCAAGTTGTTGTGGCAATGAGTAAAGATTAAGGAAATTTTTAAAAGTATAGTGAACATATTTGTCTCATTCCCCATTTGGACTTTAAATTTTGCGCATTTTGCCAACCTAAATTAGCATTAAGAGAGATTTCATAATAAGCCCATTTGCGCCACATAAAGACATGACTTGCGTAACATTCATCTCTCTGTGCAAATGCATAATTTATGCCAATAATTTTAAGCTAAGCAATCCTTATACTTTTGACCCCTTGCACTGGTTGTCTTGTGCCAGGTGCATTTGAGAGTTCACTATAGTAAATGTGCGGCAACGCAAGGCAATCACTCCATGTATCTGATTTTGAGTTACACTTATCTTGAATTTACACCTTTTAGGAAGTACATCTTTGCACACGGCAGAATCCCGAATTTATGATGATGATGATCAGATTATTGTGATCAGACGTATCTGTATGCTAGAATTATAGTTACTGTACCTTAAGATACATCTGTAAGTGCACAAATAAAAGCACTTTGTTTTCTAATTAATTCTAAATCAGGCTCTAAGTATATTCATTACTACACAAACCGTAAAATGAATTGATGTCATCATCACAGCTCTATTCTGGGGAACATGACACTACTCTTTATGATTATCTTTAAACGGTATTAATATATATATATTTTTTAAAATATACTGTAACCTGCATTTTAGCTCATTTAGGTTCTTAAAAATCTTAATTATTTTGGTGTCATTAATATTAAATACATGTACAATACAAATAAATATTTTATGGAATATGTATAGAAAACATTGGTAAAAAAAAACTTCCTTTATGTATGAATTCATCTGAGAAGTGTGTTTATGTGTGAAATAATAATTAAAACATTTTAAAAATGTTACCTATACCACACATTTTAAAGTTAAATGTAAAATACACTAATTTACATTTCCTACATAACATCTTATATTTAACTAGTGATCCGCCCTGGATTCGCATGAGAGCAATTTTGAATTTACGGCAATAGTCTTTTTTAACCAAGGTGTTATAATATCGCCTTCTAGATGAGATTAGTCATTGTTCCTCCTGATGTCAACACAAAAATGTTTAGTTTTGACGTGACGCACAAAAGGGCCAAGTAAAGGTGTCCATGAGCAAAACAGTCTCTACTTAGGTCAAATCCAGCCACATTACATGTCTTTCCCTATGCATTATTTATTGCCATGCCAAAGCAGACTCTTACCGGAAATTGGACTCGTTTGAAATTAAAGAATCGTTTTTCACATAAATGAAATAGGAACGGTAAAAAAAAGGAGAAACTGAAATTTTGTATCACTAAACAGGGCTTACATCAATTTTTTGGAGAAACCAGATAATATGTATTGATCTCTACATGGAATAAAAAAAATGTCTATTGTTGTGATATACGTATCTTTAACGGTTTCATTAACTTGTTTCACTAAAATCGTCACTACTCAGCTCCCTTTTGTCATACATTAATGTTTCATACACCTAAACCATCATCAACAAATGCTCTATAGAATAGTGAAAACTGCATCGAAATCCGTCCAGTGGTTTTCAAGATTATACTATGTATAGATAAAAAAAATTAAATGCTGAAATTCATGTTTAAAACTAAAATATTTAATGCCTCATAAGATTGCATTTTAATATAAATAGGTTTGACAATTATTTTATAACTAGGCCCTACTAAGTAGGTTGTATTTGTTAGTTTGTTTTGACATTGTGATTTAAAAAAAAAATGTTTAATACTTTTTATGTGAACTGTGTTTTTATTAGATTTTCTAAAACAAAGAAAAAAATAAAGTGATATAGTGGTGGCTCTATCCAGTATAATATCTTATATTTCAAATAATGAAAACAGAAAACAACTAGAAAATAAATGTTTTCCTATTATAAATCATACAAATATATTCTAGAACATGGAATATTTGATTCTCCTAAATTATACACCTTTAACATTTCAGACAAAGACTCAAATCTCAAGTGAATGTATATGTTCAAAAAGTTGTATTTCAAAGAATTTGTACTTCTCAATATCCTGACTAGTGAGGCTTAAAGAGATACACAAGACTGGGTTTGATAGGAAACTATTCTTTGAAGAGTGAAATTTAAATCCCATTTTATTATGTTGTCAATGAACTGCCGAGATTCTCTTTTGCTTGTTAACATGATAGCAGACAGATGAGAAGAAATAGAATGTAGTGGTCTGTGAAAGTAAAATCAAAGACGAGAGTTTGAAGGGGGTTCTCAGGTTACACAGGTGAGTCTTAGATCCCCAGTCAGTGACCCAGCTAGTGGGTAGAATGGTGATGGTTCCGTTTGGATGATCCAACACTTCGGTATCCCAAAGCAGTAACAAAAGGACTGCAAAATATAATAGCTTTCTAGTACAATAAACAAAAGAGGACATTTCATAGTGAATAAACAACTAATTGCACTGTTATTGCTGTAATTTGTTTTTTAAACAAAGTTTTTAGAACATTTTGGAAAAATATTTTATTGTTAGACTAAAAAGCTAGTTGTTTGTATATTTTAGACTATCTTTGTTTATATCACATCCAGGGGAATTTCTCCCTTAATAAATAGACCAATTTTCTAGTTTTGTTGATCTGCCTGTTTCACTTGGAAGAAGTTTATATTTTTGTGGCATAGTTACTGTATTTAGATTTTTTGAGACATAAATTTGAATGTATATCATTGCAAAAATTGGTAATGATTGTTCATGGACTTGAGCAACCTACATTCTCTGTGAATTTTACAAATTGTGGGTGCGTAGATGATAAAGAATTTTTCCTTAAAAAATAAATAATAGCTCCAAACTGTCTCCTTATGTATATTATGTTTGATAGTACTTGACAAATATAATTTTATAAAATGTTCTTACTAATACCAATACATCATAAATACACTACTTTTTAAAAGTTTTTTCTTTAAATTAAATGTAACTCCTATTGGCCAGCCAAGTTGACATACTGTAAGTAGTGCTGTTAACTACAGATTCTGGTACAGGTTGAGTCTCCCATATCCAAATATTCCGAATACGGAATATTCCGAAATACAGAATCTTTTTGGCTTGACTGAGACAATGAAACCTTTGATTTTTGCTGGTCCAATGTACACAAACTTTGTCTAAGGCACAAATTATTAAAAATATTGTATAAACTTACTTTCAGGCTGTGTGTATAAGGTATATATGAAACATAACTGAATTTTATGTATGTACACAAACTTAGTTTGAGCCACAAAATTATTGAAAATATTGTAGAAAATTACCTGTAGGCTGTGTGTATAAGGTGTATACAACACATTAATGCATTCTGTGTGTATATTTGGGTCCCATTCCCAAGATATTTCATTATGATATGCAAATATTCCAAAATACAGAATATTTCGTTATCCAAAATACCCCTGGTCCCAAGCATTTTGGATATCGGAGACTCAACCTGTAATAACAATGAAAGTTGGCAACATTCATTGACTGCCTTGAATAATTACTATGGTTACAATGCCTGCCTTTGAAGAAAGCCCTGTTACTCCTGAGGCTAGAGCCTTTTCTGCCTTTCACATGACCTTGCCCAGGATGTTTTAATGGTAGGTTTGAGAACATTAAGCAGTTACAGCCTGATGCAACACCTCCATGTGTCTGGCTGAATTAGCCTCCTCAAATGAGTTGCAATGCCTTTTCTGGGTTCCAGATTTGCTCTAAAAATGTGACACTTGCACAAGAGAACATCTGCTCTAGATTCCAAAATAAGTTTGTATTTTTGGGGCACCATGCCTGGCATAGTGGTTTGCCTTAATGCCTCGCAACCCTGAGTTCATGATTTAGTGGCTGTAGAGATCCGACCTACTAAGAATTGCCCAGAGATGTGCATGGTCAGTGTGGTAAAATTTGCTAAATGCGGCTGCATATGGCAGGGCCAGCTTCAAAGCATGTTCAACCAGTGCAGTCAAACGGGGGTGCCAACCCATAGAGGACGCACCCCTCCCAACCATCCCAATTTTCAGCAGGACAGTCCCATTTTTCGGGCACTACCCCGCTGTTCCACCCGCGGGCCAAGATGTCCGCGGTGCCAGCCCCGGAGAAGAGGAATGGATGCCACGCACATGCGCATGGCATCCATTCAGTGCAGTGAGAGGTCTGGGAACAGCCCAGCTACTGAAGGAGTGCTGGGCTCGCCCCAAGCCTGACGTTAGATGGGAGGCGTGCCGTACGGGCATGCCCCAATTAGCGTCGCTTAGGGGATGGGGACTATGTTAATTAGGCCATGCCCCCTTTTGAATGTGCACGGCAAGGGGTGATGGGGCGTCGGAGTCCCTCTCCACACAGGGCATGGCAACACCTAGAGCCGGCCCTGGCATACGGTGCTACGTGCAACTCAGACGGGAGAGTGAGATTCGGTTCTGATGTATGCAGAGAACTATAAGATCATGTTCAAACTATTGTAAATGCATGTTAACTGAGAAACAGACATATAACGGCATTATTTTCAGGTGGTTGTAGCAGGTACAAACACTGGGTAAAGATGATGGTAACCAGAATTCTGATCTAGTACTCAAGATGTTTTATAGGGCCCTAACTGTGAGGATTTACATTTTTTTTTTTTCAATATGTGTTTATTTCAGTTTTTCAGCATGTTAGGTAAAATAAATTGTTTCAAATATACTGGTAGATTAATTGGTTCCCAACAAAATTAACCCGGGTGTGTATGTGTGAGCATCTCTGGTAGGGAACATGGATTGTAAGCTCCACTGGGGCTGGAATTGATGTGAGTGGCCAAATATTCCCTGTAAAGTGCTGCATAATTTTTGTGCACTATATAAATAACAGATAATAAATAATATAATAAAGCAATCAAATTAGCGATTATAGCAATAAAAAAAATAGCAATATTACACCCATCACATCATAGATCAATAACAAATAATATAACCACATATAATAAAGAGCTCATCCAAATCATGTAATACACATGTAAATTACAGTGAAATATTTATGTAAATGAAAAGAAAAAGAGAAGGAGAAAGAAAGAAAGAGAAAGAAAGAGAAAGAAAGAAAGAAAGAAAGAAAGAAAGAAAGAAAGAAAGAAAGAAAGAAGAGAAGGAGAAAGAAGAGAAGGAGAAAGAAAGAAAGAAAGAAAGAAAGAAAGCAGACAAGGAGAAAGAAAGAAAGAAAGAAAGAAAGAAAGAAAGAAAGAAAGAAAGAAAGAAAGAAAGAAAGATCAGTTAGAAACATTCTAGTTTTGTACCATAATGTAGAACAAAATAAATTATGAATTTGTTGTTTAATTGAGATGTTAAAAGTATCAATAAAGGATTCCCATATAGAGAATAACTTCTCTAGTCATTGTTCATTATGTATGAAGGTCTCCATCCAGTCCATCTTAATTACCTGAAAGAGCTTATCTTTAAACATTCGCATAAAGGGAGGGGAAGGATGTATCCACTGCTGTAATACACATTTTCTCGCCACGGCTGAGAGAGTCAAAAGCAGTTTGCGACAGCCTGGTGAAATTTTGGAGTTAGTCGCGAGAATGCCAAAGGTAGCCCGTTCTGGGGTCAATGGTAAATAATTCACCAGCTCCGAAAAAAGCAAATTGCTTAACTTGAGGTGCAATCCCAGAAACAATGGTAGTGGGAAGCATCTGGTCTCATACACTTTGGGTAAGTTGACGAGGAGGAGAGTCTAATTAGATGACTACGGGAAGGGAGAAATACCCTCTATAAAAACAAAATTGTAAAACATTTCCTGATTGGTCGCAGCTAAAAAAACTGGAATAGAATATAAAAGAGTGTGCAGAGTTTTTGATTCGCTAAGGTCAGGAAAGTGCTTCAGCCAAAGTGTTATACCAGTATTGTAATGACCATTGTAATATGGTGCCTGGAGTATTTTGCAGAACAAGGAACCCCTAGAACCAATAGGAGATTGTATTGCCGTATCCAATTATTTCATCCCCACAGGCGAGAGGAAGGAAACCACCTTAGAGGCATATTGCTGTGCCTGCAAAAAGAACAAGTGATAGGAATGTAAAAAGGGGTACAGAGACTGTGGGGTCTATTTACTAAGCCTTGGATGGAGATAAAGTGGATGGAGATAAAGTACCAGCCAACCAGCTACTAACTGTCATTTTTCAAAAACAGCCTGTGACATGGCATCTAGGAGCTGACTGGCTGGTACTTTATCTCTGTTCACTTTATCTACATCCAAGGCTTAGTAAATAGACCCTTGAGCCTGAAAGAATGAAAATGGATGTTGAGACAATAAGTGTAACAAACTGCATTAAGAGCTTTGGAAGCTCAAAACGTAAATGGACAACAGGCTGAACCGTGCTGAAAGACGACATTACCCAGCAGAGGCAGGAACAATGAATATGAGGCATTGAGGTTTCATTTATTGAGAATAGTGTGCCAGGATGACCATGCAGACATTAATAGAGGGTTGTCTTTGTTAAGACGTAAAAAAAAAACACTAAGGCCCTTACTTGCAGTGAACGCAGATTCCCAATGGTCATGAATCTGTGCAGGCACCCCACCCGTACTGCGCATGTGCAGTACAGGTCCTGCATGATTGCATGCAGATCGTCAACAGACTGTCAGTGATTGACAGTCTGCTGCCGTTTGTGGGTGGGAGGGGGCAAATGGAGGTGTGGCATCGCGGTGGGAGGGAGGGAAGAGGCGGATCTCCATCGGCTGACAGAGATTTCCTGGCCTCTTTCACTCATCTGCAGCAGCCGGCTTGCGTGACCCAATGGGTCACTTAGTTGGCCTATGTTCCCGCAGAGTATCCGATGCTTCATTGTACAACGCACCTGGGATAAGTGATGCAGCAGGAGGCATGATGCTTCCTGCTGCATCACCATATCTGCAAGGACGGAATTGCAAAATTGCTTGTGTGCAGCTTTGCAATTCCGTTCAGTACTGAATCAGGCCATATTGGTAAGAAAGGATTTTTCAATCAAATAGTTAGTATATAAGTTGGAGTGTGAAATCCAATCTTTAATGTGTCTGAAAATGTCCGTGTAATTATATAATGCCATGTTTGGGACGTTAATTCCCCCTCCAATTTACTATGCTGCAGCAATCGCAATTTCAGTCAAGGTTTCTTCCTCTTCCAAATAAATTGTCGAAAGCCTGTGATAATTCGTTTTACAGAAGAATAGCCCCCAAAAACTGGTGTTTTCTAGGATTATACCTCAAACATACTTTGATAAATGGGCCCCTTGGTCCTTTGTAAACTACCCAAATTTAAACGATCTCTGCAGAGAGAGGTAGCCAAGGCCATTGCAATAGATTTAGTAGGATTTATTGTAAAACCCAAAATCCTACAAAAATCATCTATTTTGGAAAGAAGGGGAGATAGGCAAGTTTGGGGGTTGGAGATTGGCAAAGGCCGAGACCTTAATCTACATCCAACCAAATGAAATACCTTTAAAGAGGGACCAAGACTGTAAAATATTGTAATAAGGGATCGAGGGCCAAATGAAATAGCAGAGGGGATAATGTACATCCCTGCTTGGTTCCTCTAAACATTTGAATAGAGTCACCCAGAAGACCATTTATTAATAATTTCGTATAAAGAGAATTGTAAAAATAATGAATTATATTAATAAGAGAAGAGCCAAAATCTTGCAGTTGTAACACTGTAAATAGGTGGGGACACAAAATTTTATCAAAAGCCTTTTCAGCATCCAAACGTAATAATATATTGGAGGAGTGGTCTGGAGTAGAAAAGAAATATGAAGCCGCCATAGCCAAACAAACATTTCGGAAAATGTGTCTCCCATGGGTGAACCCAGATTCATGCGGAGATAGAAGGGAAGGAATAAAAGATTGTAAACAAGTGGCTAATATCTTTGACAAAATTTTGTAGTCCTGATTTAGGGTCAAAATTGTTAATGCCTACAAATATATACTTTATTAATTTTTATTGTGTGTGTGCGCGTGTGCTTGTGTGTGTGTTGCACATTTACCAAGAAATCATATGGGGTTTTTTTGCTCTTTTTACATTATGGAGATATAGCTTTTCGCTGTATTTTTACATCATGGAGATATAGCTTTTCGCTGTATGTTTACATTATGGAGATATAGCTTTTCGCTGTATTTTTACATCATGGAGATATAGCTTTTCGCTGTATTTTTACATCATGGAGATATAGCTTTTCGCTGTATCTCTTCAAATGAATTAGAGGAAAGCAATTCTCATGACAGATTTAGAGAATATAAAGCAATCTGGTCATATTACATTTAGATACCGTGTGCAGTCCCTGAGAGCTACATTACAAACAGCCTATTGTCAACAGTATTTTATGTGTCAATTTGGAATCACGAAATAGATCGTGCTTCAAAATCAAACCATCAAATCCAAAAACTTTGCACGTTATGGTGTTCCGTATAACCAGTGCGCCCAGTGCCTAATAACATCGCACAGAGGGGGTGGGGCCACCAGCACCGGGAAGTGCAGCACTGCCCAAAGCGTCCTGAGAATGCTCCGAGCGACGGCACAGACGGCATGGTGCGTGTCCGGTCCATCCACAGGCACCTTGCTAGCCAGTAGTAAGAAGTGGTGGATCCAGGGAAGGGGGCGATTGGAGCGACCCCCCCAGCACAGTCCATCCTGCACTGAACACAGTGCAGGCTGTGTGCCCTCACTGCCCCTTATCTAGCTGCACCGCCGACGGAGGATGTGTGTCACTGTACTGCACACACTGCTGGGCTGCTCTCACGCCTCCTCCCTGCCCCAGCAATAGTGTGACACACACCGCTGGCTGTATGCACTGCACTTATGGATAATTAGATAGGATAAATACCTGGCTATAGCAAGGATGGGGTGAGACAGGAGAGCAGCCGGGGACCAGTGGTGTAGTACAGTGAGAGTTAGACTCACGTTCGGTGCGGGATCTTGGGAAGGGGAGGTGTTAGAGTCACCCCCAGCGGTGTACACTGCACACTGTCTGTAGTATGAAAATGACTTTCCTGTGTGAGGCGGCTCTGGGGCGGGCACTGCAGCCCTGCTCCGGGTTTCAACTGCTAAGGAAGGAGCAGTGATGGTCTGTATATAAGTAGCTGCCTCTCCGGTCCTAACACACAGCTTTATTATATACTGAAGCTCACCCCATACACTCCATGAGACTTGCTGTTTGTGTGTATGTATAAATGTGTGTGTGTGAGTGCCCAGGTGCACAGCAATAGTATCACTACACAAACATTACATACAGATGGCTCTCATATGGGACTTGTTAAACCTTATCTCTGTACACCCCTTCCTGGCAAATGCCAGAAGGGCCGATGGTCAGATGGGCCGGTCCGGCCAATTTCGTGGAGGGAGGCCCGGGTGGCAGAAGCTTTGAATTTGTTGCCGCACGGCCACCCAACCGTCCGCAGCAGCCCTCGAGAATGACAGCTCTGCTCTCATTCTAATCTACTGTACGTAATCCCGACCGCCGGCTTCCCGACTGTCTAATCCCGGCAAGTGTCTAATGACAGGCGTCGAAATCCCGACGCCTGTCATTAGACCTGCGCCAGGAGCCCGACACCCGGCTTAACGATCGAAGGTAAGCCGGGCGTCGGGCGCGGACAGCCGTCGGGGGGGCTCATAGGTTTGGGGCCCCCGGGGGGATTTAGGGTTAGGCACCATTACCTCCCACCATTGGAGGTTAGGGTTAGGCTAGGGTAAGGGGGGGTTAGGCACCCCCCCTGGGATACAGGGTTAGGCTGTGGGGAAGGGGGGGTTAGGTTTAGGCACTTAGAGGGGGGTTAGGGTCAGGCACTTGGGGGGAAGGTTAGGGTTAGGCTAGGGGAAGGGAGGGTTAGGGTTAGGCACCCCCGGGGGGAGGTTAGGGTTAGGCACCCCTCCCCCTGGGAGACTTAGGGTTAGGCTGCGGGTAAGGGGGTGCTAGGTTTAGGCACTTAGAGGGGGTTAGGGTCAGGCACTTGGGGGGAGGTTAGGGTTAGGCACCCCTAAAGGAGGGTTAGGGTTAGGGGGTAGAATTAGGTTAGTTTATACTGACCTTTGGACATTCGGGATCTTCACCCTTACCGGGCTTCTGCTGTCGGGATTTGAACCATGCGGCTGGCGGTAAATCATACTGATTCCCTCTCATACACCCCTAGTTACAAGCATCACAAACTAAAGTATCTATTTGCACACTCATGCCACTGGGAAATATTTAGAATTGTATGTGTATTTTTTTAACCAGATATTTGAACATTTTTCTTTATTTGTTCGAAGAACATACTGTATACACAGTAAGCTAAAAGTATAAAATAAATATATAACAGTGATACATTTAGGCCTGATGCAGTGTTGAGAGCGGGTCTGTTGGCCTGTGCGTATCTAGCACTGCCCACGCTCTGGATCTGAGCCTACGCATAGGCGTAGCAGAGCAGGATGCAATTTAGTTGCATCTCCACATGTTGCTGAAGGGGCGTACCTGGGCTGTGTGACTGTGTTCTAATGTAGGCTCAGTGAAGACGTGTCGATGGAATTGTGGGCTTTGCAGAGATGTGCTAGGTGTATATTTGCCTATCTTTTGTCCTTACCAAGTGTGCCCTGATGATGATTATGATGGGTACTGTATCACACCATCTGTATGGATAGGAACAGTCCAGCTGCAACATACAGCTCTGCATATGGGTGGATACCTATTCTTAGTTCCAAGCACACAATGCAGGAGCAATTACAGCCAATTTGCGTTCCCATCTGCATCAGCCCGTAGTGACAATACATATATGTAATAGACAGCAATGCATCAACATACAGTAATATATACCAAAGTTAAGAGAATGCTATCAGCATTAGGACGCCCATTAGCATCCACCAAGAGCTTGTCCTGTGCTTTGCTTTGAGAGTGCCTTATCCTATGGATGCAGTTACCTACCTTAATACAGAAGCACCGTAAGCATGTTGTTTCCTGCAGCAAAAACCCTTTTGGCCCACCCACATTGGAAACTGAGGTTACTACATCTGTCATTAATACCGGCTATCTTCACTGAGAAGTGACTGCACCACCACAAGCAGTAACCACCCCACAGAGAAGAGCCTGCTCCGGAGGCTGGGCAGTGCTATCAAGGTGTCACTAATTGAAGACCTCTGCTGACCGTGCACCGAAGCTTATTAATAGCAGCCCCTGTTCCACGCCACCATTGGATTGTTTATCACTGGTTCCCCACTGCACCCTGACAGTGGGCCTTTGGCATATTGACGGCAGCTATCATCAACACAGGTGGGGAATTTCTATATGTTTCCCAACACCAGAGGTCTTGGATATCAGCTACCGTGGTGTGATCCACCCTTATGTGACGAGAGTACTCACATTTTTTTACCATTTTTTTTCTATTCCACAATCATCTCTGTTATTGTCAAAAGAAACTTTTTCCGCAGCTTAAAGGGGCTGAGTATGATATGCCGGCGGTTGTAATCCTGACGCCGGAAGCCCAATCAGTGAAGATCCCGGCAGGGGTGGTAAGTACCCTAACCCTTCTCTCCTCCCTAAACCCCTATTGGTAGTGCCTAAGCCAAACATCCCCCTGGTGGTGCCTAATCCTAACCTCCTCGCAGTGATGCCTAACCCTAACCCCCCCTGCCCGCCCCCTAAACTTAACTCTGTAGGGGGTGCCTAACCCTAACCCCCTCCCCGGTGGTGCCTAATCCTAACCCCCCCTCCCCATAGCCTAACCCTCCCAGGAGGTGCCTAAACCTAACCCCCCCTTCCCCGGGGAAACTCAAATACTTACCCAGGGCCTAACGTTCGGTAATCCGGCATTCGGTATACTGATCTCCTTCTGGGTAGCAGTGTCAGCATTTTGCCAGGCGGCGGGATTCCGGCATCAGAATATCGGTGTCTGGCATCCCATCCGCCGACATATTAACTACATGCCCTTTAAAGGAATATATTCATCCTTTCTCCACCCCCTACCTCCCTCCATTCCCTCCCTCCCTCCACCCCCTACCTCCCTCCATTTTTGCACGATCACTGTCAAGATCAATACTGAATGACATTTATTCCTTTTTCAGCAAGCACTAAAATAAGGACTCTGTTGTGACTCTGTTAGTATGTTACGCATTTTTACTGTAGCAATAGTTAGCAACAATTGTTGCAATTTGCTCTTGTGGATCTCATAATAGTGTAATGGTGCATACACACGGTCAGACCTGCTAGATCAACGATGAACGATTTTACCAACGAATTCATGAACGATGAACGATTTCTGACAGTATTTAAATGAATGATATTGTCCAAATCTGACTGCAAGCACAATCGATTTCATATATCGTTATCTGACATGCGGCATGCCAAACATGTCAACGATATGAACGATGTTACGATTTTTACAATCGTTATCGGTCATATCTTCCAGAAAATCTGACCGTGTGTACCTTCCATAAAAGTTTGTTTTATTTATTGTAAATGCTATGTATTTGTCAACACTTATTTGATTGACAAATGCTAATGTCATTATGTTTCTCTTTTTAAGAGTAAATAGATTTTTATAACTTAATTAGCAATCATCTGTGTTCAGCATATCTACATTTTATCAACACGATATATTGATTGGATTAACAGAGTGCTGCAGTCCCATTTTCATTGCAGTCCACATAGTCCAACGCGACACAATTCAGCCAGGAGACAGCTGGGGGTCATCACTTACATTACACTTATATTACTGTAGTGCTGGGAATAGTATATATAAATTATAACATAAAACAATATTAGTTGTCAAAATAAATAAAGAGATAAAAACTTGCTGATAATATATAATTGGTACAATTTAATGTCCAATAAACTTTAAAATCACACTTAGAAGGAGACGTTGCTAATTAGCAGCATAAATGATTGCAGCAGGATTTAAGAACCAATTCATATTATATTAAATCAGAGCAAAGTCCATCATCGGAAATTAATATTCCATACAGCTGACACAATATATACATAGAAATAGAAATGTCACAGTGTATGAAATTGTTACCAACAGGTGATAGATCCCACACAGGCTGCAGTCCCAGTAGCAAAGTACTCCCTTTCAGTGGCAAACGAAGGATTTCTAGAGGGGGGTTTCCAAATGCTTGATTTTAGAGCGAGTGCAGCCAGTCCACGAAGAGGGTAGAATCAGCACTTAACCAGCTTTAATATGCATCATACAAAGTGTATTGTGTGTCATAATTCCAGCATTCCAGTTTTGGCGGGGAGGGGGGTTTCCAGGCAGACGGAAACCCCCCCATGCGTTTGCCTATGCCTTTACAATGAAATTGGTCTCCTGGATTCACTTGCACTGTGATAGCTGTATCTCAATAATCCTGGAAGTGTTTTGCGGTATCAGATTGAGTGATTAAGCTGTAAACAGTGGTTTGTGCAGCTCTGTGAATGGTCAGCGGTGAGACTCTGCAGTGGAGGCCCACAAAAGGAAGGAAGCTGATACACTGACCCAAGAAGGATTGGGGGGTTAGAAGTAACCAAAGCATTTGTAGGGCTTCTTTCTAATATTCTACTTCATAAGTCTTTTAAAATATTTGTTATTAGAGATACGAAAGTCTCCTGCAGTCAGGGCTGTAGCCAGCCGGCCCAGGCTCCATTACTATTCATGGGGCATGGACTAATCAAGGAAGGCGAGGCTATGCCCTCTTAGAAAACAAACACTATTTGCAGTGGCTGCACTGTGCACTGGGAAGGGAGACACTGTGAGCCCCTCAACCCAGCGCAAATCCTGAGGGGGCGCGATCAGTGCGATCATTCCCCCCACATGCAGGGGAGAGGAGATTTCTGCTGCAGCTCAGCGGCAGTGAGCAGTTTCCCTGGTCTCCCACTGCAGCGAGGGGGGCAGCGTAGGACAACCTTCCAACAAGCCCAGGCCCTGGCAATTAGTACCTGCTCCCCCACCCTCTCGGTGCCTCTGCCTGCAGTTCCGGCAAAATATTCATTCAAAGTATTGGTGCCATGCCTCAATCTCCACAATAGCAAAGTCCATTGGAATATACTGGCGCTATATAAGTTAATGCTAGTAAGCAAGTATGTAAATAGATAAATAAAACAATATAGTTAGTTTTGCAAAACCTAAGTTGTGATGTCAAATATACTGGTAGGTTATTTGACTTGCGCCAAATATTCTCTGTAAAGCGCTGTGTGCACTATATGAATATGGTAAAAAATAAATGTGTGGGTGTTATTGCACATTGCACATCAGGGAACACAATATCTTGGCACCATTATGAGATCCCCTCATTGTTAAACCCATTTAATGTTATAGGAGGACTCCTCACTTTGGCAAAAAAGTCTTAATTAAGAAGTAGCAAGATAAAAATTAGGTGATCCCAATGGTGCACACATATGAATGTTAGACCTTACATGTAGGGGTGCCGGGAGGGGGACGGGTATGGGTACTACTTACTCAGGCTGGATGGAGGGACCCAGCAGGTGCCCAGGCATGGAGAGAGAGTAGACTGCTGCTGCTCAGTGGCAGCAGTCTCTCTTTCCAGACCAGCACACAGGAGGTGGGGGGGAGGTTTGATTTCACTGATCACCCCCAGGTAAGGGAGACACAGACGGGACTAGAGAGTAAAATAAAATAGACCAGGGACAACCTATAGTCGAATAATACATGCAAAATATATCCCAACAGTAAAGCATCCTGGGACCATTCACGTGTGGGATTGCTTCTCAGCCAAGGGAGTGGGCTCACTCACAATTTTGCCTAAGAACACAGCCATGAATAAAGAATGGTACCAAAACATCCTCCAAGAGCAACGTCTCCCAACCATCCAAGAATAGTTTGGTGAGGAACAATGCCTTTTCCAGCATGATGGAGCACCTTGCCATAAAGCACAAGTGATAACTAAGTGGCTCAGGAACAAAAATATTAAAATTTTGGGTCCATGGCCAGGAAACTCCCCAGACCTTAATCCCATTGAGA
The DNA here is from genome assembly GCA_031769625.1 of Taudactylus pleione. NCBI lineage: Eukaryota > Metazoa > Chordata > Amphibia > Anura > Myobatrachidae > Taudactylus > Taudactylus pleione. The sequence goes on from JAUIMM010000091.1 coordinate 15,734,038, forward strand.
ATTTGTGGACAATCAAAAACCCACAAATTCCGACAAACTCAAAGCATTGATTAGGCAAGAATGGGCGGCCATCAGTCAGTATATGGCCCAGAGGTTGATTGACAGCATGCCAGGGCGAAATGCAGAGGTCTTGAAAAAGAAGGGTCAACACTGCAAATATTGACTCTTTGCATAAACTTAATGTAATTGTCAATAAAAGCCTTTGACACTTATGAAATGCTTGTAATTTTACTTCAGTATACCATAGTAACACCTGACAAAAAGGTTCAAAAACACTGAAGCAGCAAAACTTTGTGAAAACCGATACTTGTGTCATTCTCAAAACTTTTGGCCATGGCTGTATATATATATATATATATATATATATATATATCAGGAATAGAGCAGCACTCACTATTAAATGTACATCCTTGCTGGGGTGCCACACTCAGGCTTGTATATCCAAAAAAGGAGCCAATATAAATAATTGAAAAAAGAGCGCACTCACCAGGCTTTTCCAAAATTGAAAGGTATACTCAACAGTTTATTGCATCATGTAGTCATAGAAGGTCGACATTTCGATCCACACAGGGACCTTTCTCAAGACCAACAACCTGCACAGTAACCACACATAGTGAAGATGAAGCCCCATACTGACACCTGTGTGCCCTTATATACCCATAACAACGATAGTATACACCTGCAGCATAATTGCCAACCGGAAGTCACCATCTCCAAGCTCCAACATCGTTATGACCATATCTCATGTTAGCCTTAGTATAACAACATCTTTAATATATAACATACCTAGTGCGTCCGTTCACACTGTAACCCATCTAGGTACAGCCACGCGCTACTCAAAGCGTCGCGGCATACTCCCCGCAGTCTCTCTCTAAACAAACAGCCAGGAAGTCCCACACTAAGCGGCTACGAGGCGTGGAACGCATAACCTGACAACTGAACAGGCTTGCGTTCCACCTGCATTAGGAGCCGATCACATGATGAAATCACAGGCCGAATGAGAGATCCGGAACACATAACTAAATGGCAGTTAGTGTTCCACAGTGTCATAACAGTCTCCCTGTCCATTACCATGAACCGGAAAACTTAAAGTGTAGAGCCCAATACCAACTCCTAATCTACGTTATATCACTCATAGTCAGGGTCCAGAACACACAGGTGTCAGTAAACACACCCATAAATTACCATTTTGATCATTCTAATATGAAAATGCAACACATGTACATATGAAAAACATAAAACACATATATTATAATTGACCTGATCACCAGCTGTTTTAAAACAAAAAAACTTAGTGATACCGAATCATAACATCTCAGGTATTAATCTAGACGATAAGCCCTTAGACAAAAATAGAAAAAGAATTCATCTCATTAAGGCCCCTGGGGGCCACTGTTCCCAAATGGTGTATCCACCACGCTTCCTTCTTTAGTAACCTCAAGCCTCGGTCACCACCCCTTGGTAATGGGGGTATCCAATCTATCATCATACAACGTAATGTTGCCAACTGGTGATTTTCCTTGAGGAAATGCAACGCCACAGGTTTATCAGAGGAGCCACTGTTATAGGCCAAACAAATTGATGATCTATGTTGATTCATCCTTTCGCAAAAAGTGCGTATCGTTTTCCCAATGTACATCAGGCCACAGGGACACATCAACAAATAGATTACATGATCCATAAGGCAGGTCAACTGATAACGAAGGTAGATCTTTCTCCCAGTGTGTGGGTGACTAAAGTACTTCCCCACTATCATTGCTCGACAGGTTGTACATCCGAGACATCTATAACAGCCTTTCTGTTGCGATAACCAATTATCATCCCCGCATTTTACAGGTTGCATATTAGGTCTCAATAGGGCGTCCTTTAGATTGGGTCCCCTTTTCACACTCAATAGTGGTCGATGACCTTGTAATTTCTTAAATGCAGAGTCACTGGTTACCAGTGGCCAATGTCTTTTCACCGTTCTCTGTACTGTTTTCAGGCTGGTGTCACAACGAGTGTTGAGAATCACTCTATTAGAGATGTTCTTCTCGGACCCACCTTCATTAGATCCCATATAGAATGACTTTTTAGCTCTGGTGAGGCACCTTTTTACCACCTTGGGACGATAGCCCCTCTCAATAAATCGCCGTTTACACTCCTCCAATTGTATCTCAGCTCTGGAGTTGTCAGAGTTGTTACTCAATATGCGCAGAAATTGAGATATAGGCAAATTCGATTTGAGTGAATCTGGATGGTGACTTGTGGCCCACAACAACATATTTCTGTCAGTGGGCTTCCGATATAGGGTGAATTCAAGTGTGCACCCCATTTTCAACACAGTAACGTCCAAAAAATTCATAGTTGCTGCGTCAATCGATGCTGTAAATTTTATAGGGCTATTCAAATCGTTCAAAGATTTAACCATACTGTTAAATGATTCGGCATCATTCCCCCATATCAAAAATGCATCGTCTATAAATCGACGAAAGTACAGTATATCCTCAAAAAATTCTTGCAAAATATATTTATGCTCAAATCTATTCATGTAGATATTAGCATATGTGGGTGCGATATTCGATCCCATAGCAGTTCCCGCAATTTGGATATAGTACTCCCCCTGATACATAAAGTGATTACACCTCAATACTTTACCCAAGAGCTCACACATGAACTCAATTGGTGGACCATTATATGGGCCCCGTACAAGGGCTTCCCTAACGGCCTCTATCCCATCATCATGTGGTATAGAGGTGTATAGAGATACTACTTCCAAAGGAGCCAATAAGGCATCATGAGGCAGTGATTCAATAGATTTCAAATCTTTCAAAAAATGACCCGTATCCCGAAGATAGGTCCTAGTAGATTGTACTAAAGGCTGTAAATAACGATCGAGAAACTGGGCAATTGGCTGTAGAATTGACCCCCTGGCAGATATTATAGGTCTGCCAGGTGGGTCAACCATCGATTTATGCACCTTTGGGAGAGTGTAAATAACAGGACACACCGGAAAATCCACAGTTAAAAATTCAGCAGTGCTATCATCGATCCACCCACACTTAAGGGCTGTATCAATGAGATCATCAACTTCCTTCTTAATGCAAATCATCGGGTTATATTCTAACTTTGAATATGTACAGATGTCAGCCAGTTGTTTTTTAACCTCAGCATCATATTTCTCAAAATCCTGTATAACCACTGCCCCACCTTTATCGGCATTTCTTATTACTATAGATGTATTGCTGCGTAAAGATTTCAAAGCCTGTCTTTCATCAAATCTCAGATTATCAAACTTCTTTTTATTCTCAGCAGCATCGATTTTTACATCATTGTCCACCATTCTCAAAAATGTCTTTAAACTAGGATTTGTAGATATTGGATCAAAAGTACTACTTTTACTAAAAGATTTAATACTTTTATTATCAAAATTAATTTCTCTCTTTTCTTTCTTATCAAAATATTCACGAAGTCTAAGTTTACGACCAATTTTAAACAAATCAATTGACCACCGAAAATCATCAAACGATTGAGTTGGGACAAAGGAGAGGCCCTTAGAGAGCAAAGAATATTCAGATGGACTTAGGGTATATTTAGACAAATTGAAGATCAACTCTTCAACCCCTTCCTCCCTTTGCCCTTGCCTCTTCCTACCCCCTCTTCTAGGGTGCGGCCTCTTCCCCCTCCTACTTTTTGACCCCCTCTCTTTGATCTGGTGCTTGGTCCTAAAAAAGAGGACCCAGATGGGGGGAGCCCTTCTGTTGTCTCAGACTCAGAAGAGGATTGTGTATTTTGATCAAACTCACTCTCCCTCACCTGTCGTCTAAATCTCCTATTCTGTGTAAAATGCATACGTCTATGTTCTCCAGAGAGCCAACTATAAACAGTATGCCTTTGATAGTCAATTTCCACACTTTCCAATTTTTCCTTTTAAAGGAAACTAAATCGCTCTTAAATTTATCCAACTGAACTTGCATGCGCTCTAACCAATTATCAGATTTATCTGCTGCAAGGATAGGTGTATTCTCTCTCTCAAATTCTTTCATTTCAGACCTGATTTTCACAAGTTCCTGGCTAACTTCCTCAATCACCAATGTGATCAAATCTAGAGAGCATTTATTCAGAATTCCACACCATCTCACACAAAACCCAGGATTTCTACGCCCTATAGTAGGTACATTAGTTACTCTAAAACCTCTGGGTATACGTTTCTTCCTGACATATTCAGATAAGAACTGCCCATGTAGAACCAGTTCAATCTCTCTTTTTTTTAAACGATTCAATTTATAGAACACATCAACAGGAGTCTGTGTGGGTACTTGATCGAATTCAAATTGATTAAACAAAACTTTGTTGATCTCATCATCAGTCAAGCTGATTTGAATACTTTCGGCCTCACTTAGAGAGTCATTATCCACCAAATTGAATCCATGAGCCATACTGTACTGCAGAAGTCAATTCTACAATCTTACAAATATAAATGATAAACCACTCCCCGTTTTTTAAAAAAAAACATAAATCAACACATAACAGCTATGGTGATCAGGTAAAAAGAAAAAAATTCATAATTACAAAAAATAAAAATAAGGTGCTAAAAAAAGGCACAAACTCACAAATCTGGTAACCATCTACAGGTCAGCCGTAGCCAAGAAAAATATATAAAGAATAGAAAAAATCCACCAAAGTAACAAATGTCCACTTTAAAATTGTGTTTTCAGGGTGCACACTCAAAGGTCATCCAAATCCAAGGTCCTCAAGTATATATCAGGAATAGAGCAGCACAGAAAGGCTGTTATAGATGTCTCGGATGTACAACCTGTCGAGCAATGATAGTGGGGAAGTACTTTAGTCACCCACACACTGGGAGAAAGATCTACCTTCGTTATCGGTTGACCTGTCTTATGGATCATGTAATCTATTTGTTGATGTGTCCCTGTGGCCTGATGTACATTGGGAAAACGATACGCACTTTTTGCGAAAGGATGAATCAACATAGATCATCAATTCGTTTGGCCTATAACAGTGGCTCCTCTGATAAACCTGTGGCGTTGCATTTCCTCAAGGAAAATCACCAGTTGGCAACATTACGTTGTATGATGATAGATTGGATACCCCCATTACCAAGGGGTGGTGACCGAGGCTTGAGGTTACTAAAGAAGGAAGCGTGGTGGATACACCATTTGGGAACAGTGGCCCCCAGGGGCCTTAATGAGATGAATTCTTTTTCTATTTTTGTCTAAGGGCTTATCGTCTAGATTAATACCTGAGATGTTATGATTCGGTATCACTAAGTTTTTTTGTTTTAAAACAGCTGGTGATCAGGTCAATTATAATATATGTGTTTTATGTTTTTCATATGTACATGTGTTGCATTTTCATATTAGAATGATCAAAATGGTAATTTATGGGTGTGTTTACTGACACCTGTGTGTTCTGGACCCTGACTATGAGTGATATAACGTAGATTAGGAGTTGGTATTGGGCTCTACACTTTAAGTTTTCCGGTTCATGGTAATGGACAGGGAGACTGTTATGACACTGTGGAACACTAACTGCCATTTAGTTATGTGTTCCGGATCTCTCATTCGGCCTGTGATTTCATCATGTGATCGGCTCCTAATGCAGGTGGAACGCAAGCCTGTTCAGTTGTCAGGTTATGCGTTCCACGCCTCGTAGCCGCTTAGTGTGGGACTTCCTGGCTGTTTGTTTAGAGAGAGACTGTGGGGAGTAATCCGCGATGCTTTGAGTAGCACGTGGCTGTACCTAGATGGGTTACAGTGTGAACGGGCGCACTAGGTATGTTATATATTAAAGATGTTGTTATACTAAGGCTAACATGAGATATGGTCATAACGATGTTGGAGCTTGGAGATGGTGACTTCCGGTTGGCAATTATGCTGCAGGTGTATACTATCGTTGTTATGGGTATATAAGGGCACACAGGTGTCAGTATGGGGCTTCATCTTCACTATGTGTGGTTGCTGTGCAGGTTGTTGGTCTTGAGAAAGGTCCCTGTGTGGATCGAAACGTCGACCTTCTATGACTACATGATGCAATAAACTGTTGAGTATACCTTTCAATTTTGGAAAAGCCTGGTGAGTGCGCTCTTTTTTCAATTATTTATATATATATATATATATATATATATATAAACAAATCGCTCCAGCAGCCCCCCTCTCCAAGCCAGTAAAGTTGAAAGTGCAGGTGCCTTCCTCACATGTGCCTCCAAAGAGGGGGATCACGTTGCATGGGACAACAATCAGACGGCACTCATTGCAAAGTTGTAACAGGAGACTAGGTTATACCAACGTTTCAATGTTTTAATGTAACAATTTTCCTCAGGGCACAAAAAATCATACAAACAAACTCACCTATATACCCCCACCGGGCCGTCCGTGTCACCGCATGTACGCCGAATCCTGCACGTAAGAGAGAGCCCGATACATACATCAGTACAGTAGCAGATAAATATGAATGACAAATAAAGTAAGCACAAAAAATGCACAAATCAAACCATCTCACATAGCAATGAAAGATAATATGTGGTAGCATACTAAGCAAAGTATGTTCATCGAATGTATAGAATGACCTAGAGCCTGATTCAGAGCCGGACGCTCTTGAAGAGTGCTCGCTCTGAATCAGGGCGTTTTTTTTTTGTGCGGCCTCCTGGCCGGCGCTAAGCTGTGGGTGACCACCCACAGCTTTTGCGAGTGGCCAGGTGATGGTCGCGATGGCCGCAACCAACGCAACTATAGGGGGTGGCGACAAGACCCTTGCGGTAGGGTCTCATCCGTCGCAAGCCCCAGAGAGCTTCCTGCTCTAACAGAGCAGGAAGCTCTCCACTAACATCACTGGTGATGTCAGTGGTGCCTCCCACAAACGGCAGGTGTTCCTTCGGGAATGCCTCGTTTGTGTAGCCACCCCTCTTGCCCGCCTCCAAAACGGGGCGAGCTGTCAATCAAAATCGACAGCCGCCCCCTTTTGGTGCGAGACCCGTAGTGACGGAGTGCCCGTCGCTGACTGGGTCTCACGCATGTGCAGTGAGGGACCATCGACCTGCTTGCGAGTGCTGTGCGCTCGCGAGCGGGTCTGAATCAGGCCCCTAATGTATACATTAATGCAGTGGAAAATAAGCATTGATAAGTAACAAATACAGAAAGCATATGGGAACCAAATTGCACTAATTGTATAAACTGCTAAATATATATATTATATGCAAAATACGATTTCTAATAGTGCTAACAAATTAGTTACTACTACAGTAATTTATAAATCATGAAGAGGTATCATAGAAAACAACTTAATCCCAAATGTTCATTAAGTCCCCGAGGAGACAAAGTAGCTAGACGAAATATCCACCTACATTCTGCTTGCAACAATTGAAAGCCACGATCTCCACCTCGTTTCAAGGGTTTGACATGGTCAATGATGTGATAACGTAATGAGGCCAAGCTGTATCGTGCCTCTAAGAAATGTCGGGCCACTGGTTGGTCCGTTTTACCTGAGGATAACACAGATCTAATCGTGGACCTATGGACCGCCATTCTTTCCTTGAAGGCCCTCTCCGTTTTTCCATCATAATGTTTGCCGCAAGGGCAACTAATCAAATAGATGACAAATTTCGTGGAACATGTCACTCTGTAACGGATTTTAAACCTTTTGCCAGAAAACGGATGACAAAAAGTATCTCCACAAATCAAATAGCTGCACGTAGTGCAGCCAAGACACTTAAAGCAGCCATTACGAGCGGTTTTAAGAAAAGTAGAACCCCTTTGGGCTCAATAATTCTGAGGTCACATCAGTCTTCATGACATAATCACGTATATTGCGACCTCATTTATAGGCTGGCATTAAACGCGTACCTGACAATTTGCTTACATTCATATCTGATTGGATAATTGGCCAATAGGATTTGCTGATGTGATTAGAGTGATTACTATTGGTATTGAAGGTATTCACCCAAATGAAGCGGTTATCTGTGTTCTTTTTTGTGATGATGTTAATACATCAGATCTGGACATTTTAAGGACTCTCTTTTTTGTTTTAATCAAAGATGCACGATCATATCTCCTAATGACGAATTTCTCAACCATATTGTTTAAAGCTTCATTCAATGCCGATTCGTCACTTATGATGCGTCGAACCAGCAATATCTGTGACTACGGTAGTCCACCTTTATGGACCGCAGGATGATGACTAGAAGCAAGCAAAATATTATTCCTGTCTGTAGGTTTGGAAAACATGGTAGTGTTGATGCTATTGTTACATACTGTAATTGTGACATCCAAATAATTGACTGCAGAGACATCGATATGATAAGTAAGTTTGACTGGTGAGTCTGAAGCATTATGTGTACAAATTAGATCCACAAGTAACTGGCGTGGTCCCGTCCAAAATAATAATAGGTCATCTATGTAACGTAGATATAATAAAATGTGAGAACAGATATACGCATTATGAAAAAATAATTCCTCTTCTACATGGTAGATGTAACTATTTGCAAAGGACGGTGCCACGTTCGAACCCATGGCACAACCTTTAAGTTGCAAATAGTAAGAACCATTGAATGAAAAATAATTGCGCTGTAAAGTCAATTGTAAGAGTGTTAGAAACAGCTCAATGTTAGGACCAATGTAGAGTGGATTATTTTCAATGAGAGTCCTAACAGCAGCCAGTCCCTGAAGATGCGGTATGCAAGTGTACAAAATTTGTACATCAATGGTGAATAATAGATAATCAGAAGGGACAAAATCAATAGTGGCCAATGTGTTGAGCAGGGCAGTAGTGTCCTTCAGATAGCTAGATTTGGACTGAACACATGGTTGCAAAACAGAGTCCAAAAAAATGGAAACTTTTTGAAAGATGGACACTCTGGCAGAGATAATGGGTCTCGCTGGTGGGTTATGACAGTTCTTGTGTATTTTGGGTAAAGAGTACAGCAAAGGAGTGATAGGAAATGGAGTACTTAAAGAATCAGATATTGATTGAGAAAGTAAATTGTCTTTTACAGCTTGACTTAAGATGTTGTCCAATTCATTCTTAAAGCGAGTCGTCGGATCCTTAGGGAGAAGGCGATAAGTACTGGTGTCACTCAGTTGTCGATCAATCTCTGATATATAATCCGAAACGTTCTGAATGACCACTGCTCCGCCGTTATCAGCGGGCCGTATCACTATATCAGTATAGGTACTGAGGGCTTTTAGTGCCTGCCATTCTTCTTTAGTGAGATTAGAATGTGGATATGGCTGTTTGATGGCTGCTTGTTGCACATCTTTATCAATCATATGACAAAACGTCCAAATAGAGGAATTAGATGATACAGGATCAAACTTAGATTTCTTTTTTAAAGACTTAGGTATAGAAAAATTCTCATCACCATCAGGTTCATTTGTAGGCTCAACATTATTAAAATGTTCACGTAGTCTTAACTGGCGACTTAATTTATAATGTTCCACCTTCCAGCAAAATGGATCAAAATTATTAGTAGGAACAAAATTTAGGCCTTAAGAGAGGACATTAGTTTCCACAGAGTATGACAGGTGAGTAGATAAGTTGAAAATTATTTATTTCTGGGTACCGGTGGATGACCACCGCCTCGTCCTTTTCCCTTGGCCCCCGTGCCTTGTGTAGCGCCTCCGGGATCTGCATTTTGTGCCCTCGTACGGACCCCTAAAGAGTGACATCCATAAGAAGAGGTGGAAGGTTCTAAGTCACTTCCAGAAGTGGTGCCATCCGTGGAAGTCTCAGTGTCAAAGGTTCCTCAGTTGTGGTGGCCTTGTCATATTGCCAGTACCCGTGGCCTTGTTGGTGGCCTTGTCATATTGGTGGCCTTCTTGGTGGTCTTGTCATATTGCCAGTACCCGTGTGCCATGGATACACTTGTTTTCTAGTATAATTCATGTTGACTTTATCCAATTCAGCTCTTTTGTATTGGACCAAATCCTTGCGATATTTATCTATCTGCGTTGACAATTTGTAATACCAGTTAACAGTAGAATCAGATAATAACGTTGGTTTGTGCAAAGTCTCAAAATCATGAATTTTAGTACAGATGACAATCAGTTCACGAGATACTTCCTCAATGACTAAAAGTATTAAATCATACGAACACTTGTTCAAAATAGAAATTAATTTTTTACAGAAGGGAACATTGAAACGACCAATTGTGGGAACATTCTTAATGCGAAAACCACGTGGGATCTTGCCCTCCTTGTGGTAATCTGACAAAGTCACACCATGATAAAAATAATCTTGTTCACATCTTTTTAACTTAATCAATTCATGATATAATTCAATATTGTCAGGATTTCCACTTGATGCACTAAGGTTTTCTATAAAACGAATATTGGCTGCATCAGCATCAGAATAGCTGAAAGTCTCACCATATATTAACTCTATTGCAGCTACTAGCTCATCCAAATCTGTGTCTATAGGCTCAGACATATTAGCAGTAATTGTGCAAAAAATTAGCAAATGTGCAAAATAACGAATTTTTTCTATTTTTGCACAAAGTATCTTGTGTGTATCTATCTCTATTTATTGCACTGAGCACTTTTTTCCATGTGACATTGGAGGAACCTACAGCTATTGGACTGCGTTATTTTGCACACTTGCTAATTTTTTGCACAATTACTGTGCAAAGTTCATTTACAATCATAAAGTTTAGCAGCACATATACATTATGAGTGTAAATGATGTCATATTTGCACTTTCTGCCTTCTTAGTTGACATTAAAGAATTAAATAAATGGTGATTAGTATATGGTATTAAAAATAAAAAAAATAAAAAAATCTTCCTAATTCGAATAGTAAATTAGAAAAAGTGATATATAAGAAGGCTATAATTCCTTAAATAAATAGTTTATTGCTATAGTAGGCTATTTGGAACAGACCAGAGGAGGAGCTGGGCACCTGGCATACAGAGATTGCAGCTGTGGCAGGTTCCGCTAAACATCATGAAGTCACATGTGCCCCATGTGAGACCTGCCCAGAGTGCGTTATTGCTCTGCTACATTGCTAAGTGCAGGGTAGCCTAATGTACAGTGCTCTCAAAGAGAAAATATACAATATTTGCATTGAAGATTTCCCATTGGTTCAGCTCACAGGTTCTCAAACTCGGTCCTCAGGACCCCAAACAGTGCAGGTTTTCCGGGTCTCCTCCCCAAATCACAAGTAAAATAATTAGCTCCATCTGTGGATCTTTTAAAATGTGTCAGTGAGTAATGATTACACCTGTGCACCTGCTGGGTGACCTGGAAAACATTACCTGTGTGGGGTCCTGATGACCGAGTTTGAGAACCACTGGACTTTAGCTGATATAAATATTCAGTAGGAGAATACAGGGGAATAATCTACAGATAATCAGCAGGTCTTTGCATATTAAATGTGTCAATCTGCAAACTTCCCAACATTTAAATACGTGAACCCGGAAAAAAACATAAGAAAGACCTGCACCTGATCCGCCCAAACTTTGCCCCAATCCACCCAAACCCCATTCCTGTCTGACTATAATCACTCACTTTTGGTCAAAGTTCCACCCATTAAAAGGTACATGAAAATCTGGACAATTAAGAAGGTATGGATGTTCAGCAGTATTTGTTGTATTAAAAAGAGACATACAGTACAGAAAGAAAGCTTGAAGGACACGTCTTCTTTCAACCTAAATAACTACGTAACCGTGAAAACGATGATATAGTAAGTCTGAACATAAATACAGCAAGTACCGTAGGTATTTAGGAAGGTTTTATGTTTCAGCACAATGCTTGAAGGACACGTCTTCTTTCAACCTAAATAACTACGTAACCGTGAAAACGATGATATAGTAAGTCTGAACATAAATACAGCAAGTACCGTAGGTATTTAGGAAGGTTTTATGTTTCAGCACAATGTGGCTTGGTTTAGCTGAATGCATTGTCCAAAAAGTTTTATGCTTAGGTTAAACTTTCAAAAGCAAAGCTTTTTACCGCTAAGCTTCCACTTTCCCCATGTTTGTTTAACGAATCAGCTCTAATGCCTGAAAAGAAAATAACATGTGTTCCTTATTCAACCCAAAGGTTGGTCTGTTTCAGGCAGAACAATGCTTAAAACAAACATATATTAACTTTAGGTTGTCTGAAAACAATGACTGTATGAGTGCTATCTTGGGAAGTGGATTGGAGAGTGATTGTCGTCCATTGTCATTGAAAAGTAAAGTAAGCTTGCAAAGAAGCAAACAGGTGTAGCTGAGGTTAAAAGTATGCGACAGTGGAGATCTGTCATTTGTTATGCAGGGTGGAGCTCCCATTAAGTGAAACTAGGGTGGTTGTTTGGTATGCAGTTGGGATGCCGACAGTCTAAATGCCAGCAAGGGTCTAATGACAGGCGTTGAAATCCCGACTCCTGTCATTTTACCTACGCCAGGAGCCCAACGGCCGGCATCCCGATCAAAGGTAAGCCGGGCATGGACAGCTGCGGGGGGGAAGGGTTAGGTTAGGGGCTCCCCGGGGAGACTTATGGTTAGGCACCCCCCCTGGGAGGGTTAGAGTTCAGCTAGGGGAAGGGGGATTAGGGTTAGGCACCCCCGGGGGTAGGTTAGGGTTAGGCACCCCCCGGGAGACTTAGGTTTAGGCTGCGGGGAAGGTGGGTTAGGTTTAGGCACTTAGAGGGGTTTAGGGTTAGGCACTTGGGGGGAGGTTAGGGTTAGGCACCCCTAAGGGAGGGTTAGGGTTAGCGGGGGGTAGGTTAGTTAGTACTTACCTTAGCTGCTGTCGGGATCTTCACTGGTGCCGGTCTTACGGCGTTGGGATGTGAACCGCCAGACATGCATCCGGCGGTAAATCATACCGATCCCGGTTGTCTAGGATGAGCTTAATATATAAAGAATGAGTGATAAAATGTCTCTTATCAAGTTATGCCTCCCCAGTGCCCCCATATTGCCCACCAGCCGCTAACATGCTGGAGAAACAGCCATCAGCTTCTTACATGTATAGCTGTCAACTGTTGCTCTTCAATGTCAGTGTTGTGCTGAGCCAGGTGCCATACTGTTGGTCCGAGATGCCACATATTCTACCCCCCACCTCCTGCCTACAATGCTATAAAGGACAGGATTGCCGCTTAAGAGTGGGACGTGGGTGCTGCTTCTAAATCTGGTGCTGCAGAGCTTGCAACAGCCCTGCAGTTATGGACATTTAAACAAGTCTGTGTACGTAGCTGGGACTCCACCAAGCCACAGTCAGAGCAACTTTCCAAATGGAGAAAGTTTGTAGCAGACGTCAATCTTTTCAGAAGGGGCCGTTTTGCAATAACTCTCCATCAAATTGTAAATTATCATAGAACAACATCTGAGGATCCGCATTCTCATTGGTCTTGGCTAAGGCCAGGGTCGCCGCCATCAGAGAGTAACTAGGCAAAAATAGGCTCTATGGCAGGGTAGTAAGCAACTCCTCACTAATAAGCATAGGAGTGTTCACCAAAATTGTCAAAATTCACCTGGATGGTTACGAAAGAAATCCATGGACTAGTGCTGAGGTGGCCAATAAGTGGCCCTCCAGCTGTTGTTGATCTACATATACCAGCATGCCCTGAAACAGTTTTAACATGGCCAAATAGAAAAACTGGCAGGGCATGCTGGGATGTGTAGCTCTACAACAGTTGGGGGGGGACAGCATATTGTTCACCACTGGACTAGTGAATTCAAACTTGTTATTTGTTATGTCTGTTACAAGTCTAATATTGCAATGTAATGCCAATGGTCATATATAGTGATTATGGTGTCATGGTTTAGGCACGATTTGTTGCTTTGGAACGGGATGCAGTTAGGATACCGGCGGGCGCTATCCCACCCGCCGATATCCTGACACTTACATCCTGACATGGGACGTGGAAATGCTGACTCCTATCATTAGCCCCACTACGGAATCCAGCCACCCGGCATAATGAACGAAGATATGCCGGGTGTCTTTGCATCAAGCCGCGGGGGGGTGGTGGTTAGGTTTAGAGACCCCCGGGAGGACAGAGTAAGAAACCCCCCTGGAGGGTTAGGGTAGGATAGGGGGGTTAGACTTAGGCACCTATAGGGGGGGTTAGGCACCCTCTCGGGAGGGTTATGTTTACAGGTGCGGGGAGGGGGGGGATTAGGGTTAGGCACTAACGGGGGGAGGTTAGGGTTAGGCACTCCTAAGGGAAGGTTAGGGTCAGGGGGGGGGGAGTGGAGAGTTAGGGTACTTACCTTGACCTGTTGGGATTTCGACCTGCCGGGCTGCCGCTGTATTTGATCCAGCGTTACATACCGATTCCCTTCGGAACATGGCTAACTTACCCTCATTGAAAACGTAAATTTTACTATGTATCAGAGGTTTCCACAGGACAGTATCAGGTCATCCATCGATAAGCCGAAGCTTCATTATGCAGTAAAATAGATAAACCAAAAAATTCAAAGAAGTATTTAGTAGTGTACCTGAAGACAAAGATATTTGGGGTTTTGGAAAGTATAAGTAATAACTTAAATCCAATAAAGCATTGCAGCAGGATTTTTATTGAAGTGATGTAACCAGCTACAGTAATAGGAGGCCAAGCACCTTTCTGGTTGAAGATTGCTTAGATTCCTTGTAAATAAAATGCAGATAAATACACTTTTTCATCATCAGAGAAATTCACTAAACGTGTGATGAAACGTGCCAGGACTGTGACCTATCTCCATATGATTAGCAGATTATTGCATCCCTGTGCTGATAACCATGTGAATTAAGTAAGGACTTCTGGCATATATTCACACCTCTCTGCCGTGTTCACCAAATACCACAAGCCAACCTAAGCTATTAAGTAAGAGCACTCTAGTCACTCTGCTTATCATAACGGGACAGTTCCAATTGTAGACACTGAGCTGGCATTTCATTTGGAGGACACTCCTAGACCGGACATTGATCCCCAGCTCAACACCTCGCAGGTACCTACCAACAAGCGGTAATATATTTGGACCATGTTCTTCCTATCTTGGGCATGAGGAAAACTATCAATTTTATTTGCTTTAAACTGCCATTCACAGTTTAACCAGTTCATTATTATTTGTGCTTTTCTACATAACTATGCCCGTCTTTTGATTCTACTGCATTGTGTCGTGACACCTTAGTGTCCCTGACGTGTCACGCAAAAATGACGGTGGGCGACACAAGACAAAAAGGCAGGGTCCTGCAGGACGTGCTCAGGCTACTCAGCAAAGCAAGGGGAGAAGAGGATGCTTTCCCATTCTACCCCCTGCTCCAGGATAAGCAATGGCCAATCAGCAATGGGAGGAGAGTGTTTTCCCGGCTCTACCCCCTGCTCCAGGACAAGCTCCAGCCAATCAGCAGAGCAAGGGAAGGAGAGGGTGCTTTCCCATTCTACCCTCTACTCCACTGGGTACCATACAGTCTTATCGAAACAAACTTCCATCCAGCGCCTGGCTTCCTGCAGCATCAGAAAAGAGCCAGGAGCAGGCAGCCACAGCAGTGCAGACGTCTCAGCATGATGGCATTTGTCACCGAGTGGAGCCAGGAGCAGGCAGTCGCACACCCAGTAGGAAATGAAGAGTAAAGGACTCATAAGGTACAGTAAGCAAACTACAGTGATTGAAGAGAATGTGGAAGGGGGGGGTTGGTATGTAAAGAACCGCTGGGAGTGTGTACTTTGGGTACTATAAGGTTCATTTACTGTACATTTATTTTTATATCTTTAAAATGTTGTGTTACATATGTGGATGTCACTCCTCAGTGAGTCACAGCACAAAAACGTTTGAGAACCATTGTGCTACAATATGCTATCAATGGGGCACTGTTGGTACCAGCCAGGCACATTTGGCGTCAGTATTAAGAACACTTATATGCGCACTAATAAACTAACACATTTAAGCACACAGAAAAAAAGTATTATTTTAGGCTAAATAAGTTGACATAAATGTAGGGTAGGTTTCAAATGCAAATAGGACGGTCTTTGAAATTCATTGTATATACAGTACTTTCCAACGTGGGAGTTTTCCATAGCGGGTGCATTCATGCAAAGATAGGCGCACCAGTGTGCGTTAGGCAACAAAAAAAGGCATTTAAGCAAAAACTAACTCATCCGCATATTATGAAGCCAGTAAATGACCCTTTTATACATTTTCTAATTTTAACCTAACACGACACATTTAGCAGAACAAGCGAAAAAATAAAAAAGTTACAAAATTTGAACTCTAGAACACACGATAGTCTCTATTGTAACTTTCATTATTCTGCTTGGAACACACAGGACCTGTGAGTAGTTCTAGTTGGCAAAAGTTTCTGGAGTGACAAACATTCCTCTTTCTACAGTATTACTTTACAATTAAATGTTCCCTTTTTTATTTTAATGGGTAGACCAAGAGAGTAATTTGATGTGCTTTGAACCAGGCAATCAAACATCAATTAAAGTCAATGAGAGTTTTCAGACTGTCCAGGCGCAATTGTATTTTTGCAGCATATTTAATAACCCCCAGAGGATCCTAAAATATTTTGTGATTTTCAGATAACAATGAAAAAAAGAGAAAGAAAAGAAACCTGAACGCGGTGTATCAGACTAACAGTCACAACAAATTAAACATGATCTGTGCGAAGCCGGGAAAATCGCTCAGCTACATTTTTTAACACTTTTATTTTTTTAACAAGCAAAACTTTAAAAATAGAGTTTAGTAAATTGATAAATACTGTACTAGAATGTGAACTAAAATAAGAAAAGAACTATATGCAGCTGTCCGACAGTGAATAGTGGAACAGTAGTATACCCCTACATCTATAGCTGAAGCTGGAAAAGTGCACAACTACTATACATATATATAATATATATATATATATATATATATATATATATGTATATATATATATATATATATTTATTTCCAACTGACTTTGTGTGTATAAATATATATATATATATATACACGCACACACATATATATATATGTATATACACATACACGCACACACATATATATATACACATACACGCACACACATATATATATATGTATATACACACACATGCACACACATATATATATATGTATATACACATACACCTACATTAGAACAAGGAGTACAGGTTCATTTCTCTTATGTAGCTGCTTTCAATATGTATGAAGAGTATTTTTAGCTTGGTCATTACACTGCCAAGGTAGGAACACCTAAATTGGACTTTGCAGTATATCGTATAATTGCATCTTTACTAATTCGCTGTCTTGGAATCAGCTTTCACTCTACTCTATTCCTCCTCATACTTGGACAGTTTCCAAGTTCTGTATATGGAGAGTATGAACCACTTGTACAGCATCTCCTTATACGTCCTTTCACTACACAAGATGCCACCAGGAGAATGAGCTACGCCCAATCATTTGCCACTTTGAACACTGCAAACGGCCTCGCAGTAACAAAACTATTTTCCCTGTAATCAATCATGAATGCTACATCTGATCTCCTCTAGACAGCCCACCATTCTTCACTTGCTTACTGTCTTTCCATACATTGGCTACTCAGTACCTCATAACTAAACGTAAAGAGTTGACCGTACCTCTGTCTCACCTATATTTCTGACCTCTACGTTCCATCCATGACTTTCTAATGTTCTTTTCTTTCTTCATACAAAACATCTCTAATACACATTTATAGAACTATGGGGCCTATTCATCAACACTAAAATAACGTTTTTAAGGACATTTTCCTTAAATAACGTTATTTTGGTATTCATGAACAGACTTAACACAGGAGATATCACAGATATCTCCTTGCTAAATCCCCCTGCGTTAATTTCCACACTCCCCATACATTAGTACATTAGTATGGGGATGTGGAAATTATGGTATTCATCAAATTCCGAAAATTATCAATTTTCGGAATTTGATGCAGTTACTATTCGCCACTGTGAGGTGGCGAATAGCAGAATCCACTAACCTGTATCAGCGTGTGCAGGTCCCCCGACGAGTCCCTCCGGCGCTCTGCTCCGTCCTCAGGCTCCGGAGGCTGGTCTGTCATGTGTGCTCCCCAGCAGAGCACAAGAAAGTTTAGAAAAAGAAAAAAAAAATTTTTTTCTAATCTGTCATGTGGTCTGCTGGGAAACCACATGACAGACCAGCAGGACGGAGCCGGAGGCTGCTGCGCGGACAGGTAAGTCGGGGGGGGGGGGAAGGTGAGTGGAGGGGGGAGGGCCGGGGGGGGGGTACGAAACTTACCGCAATTGTAGTCAGTACTGCGCATGCGCTGGTTTTGCGGATGTAACAGCGCAAGCGCAGCACTGTTTCCAGACGCGATAAGGTAGTGTAGAGAGGGAAAAGTATCTATTTCCCGAAAAGCTGTCATCGCAAAAATTACAGCTTTTCAGGAATAGATACTTATGGAGAGGTGGAATGATGAATTCCACCTATAATTAGCTAGAACTCCATGAGAGTTCTAAAGCTAATTATCTCCAGTGAATTTTTAAGTTTAATGAATAGGCCCCTTAGGCCCATATTTATCAACGATTGATATTCTTGTTATTCTTGTTATTAATCGTTATTAATCTTAAATGTGCTCCAACCAATCAGCTCCAACTGGCATTATTCAAACACATGACAGCTAGGAACTGATTGGTTGGAGCAACATTTAATATTAGTAACTAGCGATAACAAGACTATCACTTGTTGATAAATCTGAGCCTTACACTTTATCCCGAAAATAACAATCCCCACTTTATTCATATTCTACTTTATACTGACCAATACAACCTTCCCGGCTGTTGTTATTTTCCCTCTACCCTTTTACCAAAGTGATCTCCATATCCAAGTGATCCCCACGCAAGTTGGCTTGATATCACAGAATGTTGGCCAGAAAAATTACGCCAGTGTGATAGAACCTGTGCTTCCTTTCCATGGCACTCAGTGATACGCAGGCACCTTTTGTTTTAGTATCATTTTTTATTTTAATTATTAGAAAAAAAAAGTGAAATAATTTCAGACATAATACAATGAACATCTGAAGACTTATCCAGCATGTGGAAGCTCCTATATAGGGGCGTATTTATAATAGGTGTAGGGTGTGCGGTGCACATGGGCCCCTGAGTCCAGGGGGGCCCACACCGCACACCCTGCACCCATTTGTTATAATACCTATCCCTCCGAAGTCCCACCTGTAGCGCTGGACAAAACACCTGCAAAATGGCCACCGCAGCCATTATACCAGAATTTTGCGTATGCGCACTAGGGAAGTCTCGAGGAAAATCCCCAGGGTTTACTGCTGCGGTGACGCTGGGGAGAGAGGAGGGGGCCCCGGACGGGGAATGCACATGGGCCCCCTCCTCTCTTAAGACGCCTCTGCTCCTATACGTCTTGTATCAACTTGAAAATTTAGGTATCAGAATCTTTTCTCTGAGTACTGGCACCTTTTTTCATTAATAAATAAATTAAATAACAATCACTGTTTAGGATTATTATTGGACATGTTCAGAAATGTGGTGGATGGGAAATGATCATAAGTAGTTCCTATCGGCCTGTGTATACAGACATCTTCTGACACCACTAGCAGGTCTCAGTGAACCTGGAATTGAATCTGGCTGCTTGTCAATCAGTGAAAAGCGTAGAGGAGTGGACCAGTGGAGAAGTTGCCCATAGCAACCAATCAGCTTTGAAGTAGCATTTATCAAGTACAATCTATAAAATAATAGGTAGGAGCTGACTGTTTGCTATAGACAACTTCTCCACTGGTCCACTCTTTTCACTGCTTGATACATAAACCCCTAAGGAGTGTACTATGCCTTGGAGAGAGATAAAGTGGAAAGAGATAAAGTACCAACCAATCAGCTCCTGTCATTTTACAGACTGTGTTTGAAAAATGACAATTAGGAGCTGATTGATTGGTACTTTATATATGTACATTTATCTCTCTCCCAGGCTTAGTACATAAACCCCTATATCTCATCCAATTTAGCCACCTATGTGGCCATATTGGACAATAAACTTGCTGCTTGTGCTGATTTGCAGGATCGCCCTATGTGTGACTTGCTATAGATTGTAAGCTTGCACAGGCAAAACTACCTTTACCTTTTGTTTTGATGCCATTGGGCTTCACTTACAAAGCACACTGGAGGTGCAGTGGAAAACACCTTGACTTTGCACTGGAAAATCTAAATGGTGGAGGTCTACTCTCTGCCCGCGGGAGATGCCTCCACAAAGCAGTAGATATGTAGAGAGGTTGGAAATTCTATTGCACTGAGCAATAGTGTAAACGTCCCATCAAAGTCCAACTTTACCTTCCACTTTAGAAGCACTCCATTCATTAGCTCTTACATTGCTCGTAGTGCACCTACAGGTGAACTGCTCTGATGAAGTGCAATATAAAGGCGCAAAATGCTTCTCATTTAAATAAACAGGACAGAACCAGGAGACCATCAGCTCTGAGCTGGTGCAAATTTCATGTCTATTTGTGAAATAAATCTGGCTGGTTGCACCTAGATGCAGCATGGGTGCACCTTAAAATGTCACCCTCTACACCCCTTTATCTCATTCCAATACTCTCACTGTGCAAAATGAATCTAATTTTTACACTGCTCTTACAGTAGGCTCACCAATGTAACTACTTCTAACTCGGCAATTAACATTGTCACTTGCCCAACTGCTCCCTTGGGCTTATGCAAACCTCTGGTCATTCTTGAACCTAACGGTATTGGTGGAATTTATTTGTACATGCACAAATCGAGGCACCGAGGTTGTGCCGTACCTCTGCACTTTTTCACTTTGTAAATGAGGCCCACAGTGTGTAGTTTGCAACATGATCTAGTGCGTAAGCAGTGCTGTTCAACGAGTGGGTCCTTTTTAAGTAAAAGATGATAATAATAATCTATATAATAATCTTGTATGGCCTGTCCTGAGATCGACATAAGTACCCCTACTCACACCAAGAGGCAGGGCCAGATTAACGGGGGGCCAACTGGGTCGGTTGTCCCTGGGACCTCACACATAAAGGGCCCCCACACAATGTCCCCACAAAGGCCCGGGCCCCCCAGTTTAGAGGGGCCCTGATATTCCAGTGCTCAAAATGGGGCTATAGTGCAGCCACGACCCTTCTGTCCCTGCCTCCATTATTGCAGCCACAGCCACCTAAGAGGAGCAGGAGGAAAGAGAAGTGGAGCAAGCTGCTGCACCACCACCGGTGTCTGCTCCGCAGGCTGCAGGCATCCTCTCCTCAGAAATACAGTTTTATGGTAAGTGAACTTTATTTAGTATATATATTTAATTGGGGCCCCCACGCCCTTAATCCGGCCCTGCCAAGAGGGACAAAGTAAACGTTTTCAGAATATGCTTAAGAATCCTGAATTTTGAGAAGTATTTCCAGACTCCCTGGGTAGAAGACAACCCTCCCGGAACCCATCCACTTCCCCAGTGTAGTGGGCAAAGGGGAGGCTTGATGACACAACTTGCTGTGAAGTCATCATCCTGGCCACGCCCCCCTCTACATGAAACCATGAAATGCAGGCATTGCACAATAGTGGCGGTGAGGTGGCATCTCCTGGAGGGTATGTATAACAGAACAACAGTTCTTCAGTAGCTGTGGTGTAATCACTGCACTATTATAGCGCAGCCCCAATCTTTTTAATTTTTTGCTTGGAATAAAAGTATAGTATGACCTATTTTAGGGGAATTACATTGCAAGCTGCGTGCAGGGACTGCTGTACAGTGCTGCACAATAAAATATTTATATATACGGTCATTTCTGGGGCCTTTCTCCGAAATAAACTGATTTCTTGTTCACACTTAGGGCCTGATTCAAAGATGTTCGCTAACCCGACGGTTACCACACATCTCCGCTTGTTAGAGGACTGCACATGTGCAGGATGTGTACAGTGCCTGGGCAGCCCTCCATCTGCTAGTCCGCTCTCAGTGCCTCCCAGCCACAGCCTGATTGACCGGCTGTGGTGTTTGGGAGGCGTTCCCAGAAACGGGGGCGTGTCACCCCCCTTTTCCAGGAGGGACGAGGCCAGGGTCTACATCAGTGGGTGCAGATTTCATGGCCTCACAAGCTGCCAGGACCTGGTCAGCCTGCGGTAAGCTTCAAACACCGCAGCCTGGCCAAAGGGGCTACCATAGCGACCGGTTGCAATGGTCATCCCAGGTTGTGACCTTGATCGCAACGCTTGGATTGCAGATGCAGCAAGGAGGTGTTTGTTTCCTACAGACACCTCCTGCTGCATTTGCACTTTAGATGGACGAAATGGCACAGCCGCTTGCGTGAGGCTCTGCAGTTCCGTCCAATCCTGAATCAGGCCCTTAGCTATTAAACTAATTTACTTTTGCAACGGTCTAAGGCGACAACATTCACAAAGTTTTTCTTCCCTCTAAATCAGAGGTAGGGAACCTTAGGCTCCCCAGCTGCTCTGTGGGACTACAAATACCAGAATGCTTTGCCAGTCAGAGGA
The DNA here is from genome assembly GCA_031769625.1 of Taudactylus pleione. Lineage (NCBI taxonomy): Eukaryota > Metazoa > Chordata > Amphibia > Anura > Myobatrachidae > Taudactylus > Taudactylus pleione. The sequence continues at coordinate 15,756,423 of JAUIMM010000091.1, forward strand.
CTTCTAATACTGGTACTTACCGTTTGAGAGTCACTGGTTGCCTAAGCCTGCAACCTATGTTATTGGTGACTGGTGGTGACCAAGGCGTGGTTTTGTCACACTTTTTCAAGACCCACAACTCTCCCCAAAACTTCCATTGCCCTTATCCAGTTATATCTCATGACAAGCTGTGACTGCTCCGCTGCTCAGTCCCTTGTGTGAGATTTACCTCATTTTGCAATTTCACAAAACAGTCCCATTTTGTGGGGGCAATGTGTTCTCCAATCAAAGCATAGCGTGCGATTCGAGCCCAGGACGTCTCTGTCTTATTTTCCCATGTGCTAAGTGCTTTTACTTTGTTGTGACCTCTTGTGAGTGTTCTTTTTGTTCTAGAGATAGTGATAACCCCTTCCTGGGAAGTCACCCTTTTTGCCTGAGCTTCCACAACCTAATCTCATCTGCATGTCTCAGGATGTTTAGGAAATGTCACATCTTTTTCCCTGATGTCACAAGATGTCTCATATCTGATCAACTCGCCAAATGATTGCCAATTATATCCAACAGTCACTCTCTGTGCAATGACTTAATTGCTTGAGAATAAGATAAATGGATTATATGTGGTGTATTTGAGGAAAGGAGCCCAAACTCCTCATGACTGCTGGAAAAGCAGAGGGGATTTCACTATTAGGTTAGGTTAACACTGTATGCTAATAGGTTCCCACTACTCATCCAATGTATGAAGTAACAGGGGGTCTCAAGTGAAATTATTTCTATTCAGAAACAAGTTTGATTCTTGGAAAATTTAAAGCTGGAGTTTTTCTTGATTGACTTTTTAACTCATGTTTTGGATTAAGTCTTATGCCTTTATTATGCTTTTATTATGCATTTACAGCCCAATAATGCAATATATAGGTACTGTTCTACTTTCTAGATAATATGAGTGCATTTAGAGTATATATATTATATATATATATATATATATATATAATATATATATATATATCAAATTTAGAGCCGTATTCAATTTGATTCGCACCCGCGATACTTTTTCGACTCCTGGACTTTCCACCTACTTCGCCTGTTTTGCATGTGGAAAAGTATCGTGCGTGTGCCCGCGTATCCCCGTATTCAATTTGAAAGTACGTGAAAACGGGACCCGGCGAAACTGAAACAAGTGCAAAGTCCTGTCAGATTTGGGGAAATCAGCCTGACACCCCCCAAAAGATGCTCTGGCATGGGGGTTAGATATAGTTACCCCCGGTTTGGCTTGCTGCAGGTATTTGGTGTTTTTAAACAGGCTCAATAGCTGCTAAATAGCGTTTTTGTACAAGTGCTGAAGAATAGTATTCAGGAGGTTTTTTTGCAGAAAATAACTTATACCAGCAAATTTGGGGGACTTGAAAATTGGGGTCAGCATATTTTAAAGTTGTTAAAGTTAAGTTTATAAATTTTAGAAAAATCCACTTTCCGCAAGCACCTGCAATGAAAAAAACACTTGGGGACCCCCCTAGAGTCAAGTTCACTAGTTTTTAACTTTGTCCCCCAGCATTTATTTTTTTTCGCCCCAAAATGAAAGTGATTTTTTGGCGTGTTTTTTTTTTTTTTTGACGCAGTTTACCTTTGGGGGACTGTCTGAAGGCTGCACGGGGGTTCCGCAACGTTGCACCCCAAAACCCCAATTCTGCACTTTTTTCCGCCTGCTATTCATAGGCGAATTTTTTTCGGCTATTACATTGCATTGACTTTCCGCCTAAGTGGAAAGTCTTTCAAATTGAATACGGCGATACTTTTCCGCCTGGCGAAATGACGTCATCGGTGAAACTTTTTCGCCGATTCCGGCTTTTTGCTCCAAATTGAATATGGGCCATAGTGTTGGTGCTGCAAATATAAAAATCAGGGTATAACCACCCACAAAATTGTATAAGGCAAACACGGCATCTTTAAATGTATAAAGGCTGCTTGCCTCAAAAAAGTACCACTTGTCAGAAGTGCTTGAGAAAATCTGGAAAAAAAAACAAACAAGATTAAGACGTGCCCAATGGTGCAATATCCTTTAAGTTCACCAGCATGTGCACACATGAATTAAAAAGTGAACAATTATGTGCTTGCTATTATGTAAATGCAGCAGGAGGTATATGATGCCCCCTCATACCTCCCAACATTTTATAATCCCAACTCGGGACATCCGCGCGTAAAGGAGATGCTGGGCTGCCCCCGGGCTTTCCCCCTTACTGTGCATAAATGCTGTGCGCAAGTGCACAGCATCTATTCTTGCTCTGCATACATGCTGCTCTGCTATGCAGAGCAGCGGTGTATGCCACCCCCAACTTATCCCCACACCGCGGCCCGCGGATGGGACAGCGGGAAAGTCCCAGAAAAACGGGACAGTTGGGAGGTATGCCCCCTGCTGCATTTGCGATCACAGCACTGCGACGGAGGATGCAGGCATGGATCACCATGGCTGTGTTGGTGGACGGCGCTTGACGGCCAGCCAGCTGTATTCCAAAACTAAGGGGTCTATTTTAGGGGTGTGCACCGGCCACTTTTCGTGTTTTGTGTTTTGGTTTTGGATCTGGATCTTTCTTCGTGTTTTGGATCTGGATTGGTTTTGCCAAAACCACCCTTCCGTGTTTTGGGTTCTGGGTTTTGTGTTTTGGATCTGTATTTTTTTTAAAAAAAGCATAAAAACAGCTAAAATCACAGAATTTGTAGGTTTTTCTGCTCCTATGCTATTATTAACCTCAATAACCTTAATTTCCACTCATTTCCAGTCTATTCTGAATACCTCACACCTCACAATAGTGTTTTTATGTCCAAAAGGTTGCACCGAGGTAGCTGGATGACTATGCTAAGCGACACGAGTGGGCGGCACAAACACGTGACCCATCTAGGCGTGAAACTGCAGTGGCAGACAGGATGGCATTGAAAAACTAGGCCCCAAACTGTACATAATGCAAAGAAAAAAAAGAGGTGCAAGATGGAATTGTCCTTGGGCCCTCCCACCCACCCTTATGTTGTATAAACAGGACATGCACACTTTAACAAACCAATCATTTCAGCGCCAGGGTCTGCCACACAACTGTGGCTGAAATGATTGGTTCGTTTGGGCCCCCACAAAACAAGCTGGCAATTAATCTGTCCCTGCACAAACTGGCTCTACGGAGGCAAGAAGTCGTCCTCATCCTCCTCATCCACAGATTCCTCACCCTCTTCAGTGTTATGTACATCCTCATCCTCACAGAGTATTAATTCGTCCCTGCTGGAACCACAGGTCCCTCTGTACGTTCTGGAGGCTGGTCTCCCTGGAAGAGTTGATCATTCATTTTATGAACATCATCTTCTCCACATTTTGTGGAAGCAACCTCCTACGCCTTTCGCTAACAAGGTTCCCGGCTGCACTAAACACTCTTTCGGAGTACACACTGGAGGGGGGGCAACTCAGGTAAAATAGAGCCAGTTTGTACAGGGACCTCCAAATTGCTTCTTTTTCCTGCCAGTACAGGTACGGACTGTCTGACATGCCTACTTGGATGCTGTCACCAATGTAATCCTTTAACAGACAGACGCACGCTTGTCGCTGCTGCTTTGAGGATTCAAGTGCGGCTACAGCCCACACAATTCACAAAGACAGAAAAAAAAAAAGAATATTTTTATTGTTTGTGGAGCACACTTTGAGGGTTACACCACCCTCTAACAGACAGACGCACGCTTGTCGCTGCTGCTTTGAGGATGCAAGTGCGGCTACAGCCCACACAATTCACAAAGACAGAAAAAAGAAGAAGAATATTTTTATTCTTTGTGTAGCACACTTTGAGGGTGTCACCACCCTTTAACAGACAGACGCACGCTTGTCGCTGCTGCTTTAAGGATGCAGGTGCGGCTACAGCCCACACATTTCACAAAGACCGAAAAAAAAGAACAATATTTTAATTGTTTGTGTAGCACACTTTGAGGGTGTCACCACCCTTTAACAGACAGACGCACGCTTGTCGCTGCTGCTTTAAGGATGCAGGTGTGGCTACAGCCCACACAATTCACAAAGACAGAAAAAAGAAGAATATTTTTATTGTTTGTGTAGCACACTTTGAGGGTGTCACCACCCTTTAACAGACAGACGCACGCTTGTCGCTGCTGCTTTAAGGATGCAGGTGCGGCTACAGCCCACACATTTCACAAAGACCGAAAAAAAAGAACAATATTTTAATTGTTTGTGTAGAACACTTTGAGGGTGTCACCACCCTTTAACAGACAGATGCACGCTTGTCGCTGCTGCTTTAAGGATGCAGGTGCGGCTACAGCCCACACAATTCACAAAGACAGAAAAAATAACAATATTTTAATTGTTTGTGTAGCACACTTTGAGGGTGTCACCACCCTTTAACAGACAGACGCATGCTTGTCGCTGCTGCTTTGAGGATGCAAGTGTGGCTACATCGCACACAAGTCACAAACACATTAAAAAAAAAATTTTGATTTTTTGGAGCACTTTGAGAGTTACAACACCCTTTAACAGACAGACGCACGCTTGTCGCTGCTGCTTTGAGGATGCAAGTGCGGCTACAGCCCACACAATTCACAAAGACAGAAAAAAAAAGAACAATATTTTAATTGTTTGTGTAGCACACTTTGAGGGTGTCACCACCCTTTAACAGACAGACGCACGCTTGTCGCTGCTGCTTTAAGGATGCAGGTGCGGCTACAGCCCACACAATTCACAAAGACAGAAAAAAAAAGAATATTTTTATTGTTTGTGTAGCACACTTTGAGGGTGTCACCACCCTTTAACAGACAGACGCACGCTTGTCGCTGCTGCTTTGAGGATGCAAGTGCGGCTACATCGCACACAAGTCACAAACACATAAAAAAAATAGTTTTTTATTTTTTGGAGCACTTTGAGAGTTACACCACCCTTTAACAGACAGACGCACGCTTGTCGCTGCTGCTTTAAGGATGCAGGTGCGGCTACAGCCCACACATTTCACAAAGACCGAAAAAAAAGAACAATATTTTAATTGTTTGTGTAGAACACTTTGAGGGTGTCACCACCCTTTAACAGACAGACGCACGCTTGTCGCTGCTGCTTTAAGGATGCAGGTGTGGCTACAGCCTACACATTTCACAAAGACAGAAAAAAAAAGAACAATATTTTAATTGTTTGTGTAGCACACTTTGAGGGTGTCACCACCCTTTAACAGACAGACGCACGCTTGTCGCTGCTGCTTTGAGGATGCAGGTGGAATCTAGACGGGATTTGGAACCGAGGACACACTACCTCCATCAATTGTCTAAATCCCACTGCACTAATGTCGGATACCGGACGCACGTCTAACACCAACATAGCAGTCAAGGCCTCAGTTATACGTTTTGCTTCAGGATGACTGCTGTCGTACTTCATCCTCATCGCTAGGGACTGTTGGAGGGTCAATTGTTTAGTAAAAGTAGTGATGTTCCTACTTCCTCTCTGGGATGATGAACAACTCCCAGCAGCAGCAACAGCACTAGTAGGAAGTGGTTCTTGATCTTTCCCTATTTTATTTTTATCAGAGAAAGTTTGGTCCTCCATTTATGTTATATTGATATATATACGTGCGGCTAAAGCGCACACAAACACAGAAAATATTTTTTTATTTTTGCTGGAGAGTAGTGCACTTTGTGGGTTACACCACCCTTTAAGAAATGAGCCAGCCGGCTCTTTACTTATGGGACACAGGCGCACGCTTGGCGCTGCTCCTTTGTTGATGCACGTGCAGCCACAGTGCACACAAGTCACAAACACAGAAAATATATATTTTTTTGGTTTGGAGTGTACTTTGGGGGTTACAGAACCCTTTAACGGTCAAGCCAGCCGGCCCTTTACTTATGACACAGGCGCACGCTTGGCACTACTTTGTTGATGCACGTGCGGCTACTGCGCACACAATTCACAAACACAGAAAATAATTTTTTTTTTGGTTTGGACTGGAGTGTACTTTCGGGGGTTACAGCACCCTTTAACGGTCAAGCCAGCCGGCCCTTTACTTATGACACAGGCGCACACTTGGCACTACTTTGTTGATGCACGTGCGGCTACTGCGCACACAATTCACAAACACAGAAAATAATTTTTTTTCGGTTTGGACTGGAGTGTACTTTGGGGGTTACAGCACCCTTTAACGGTCAAGCCAGCCGGCCCTTTACTTATGACACAGGCGCACGCTTGGCACTACTTTGTTGATGCACGTGCGGCTACTGCGCACACAATTCACAAACACAGAAAATAAATTTTTTTTTGGTTTGGATTGGAGTGTACTTTGGGGGTTACAGCACCCTTTAACGGTCAAGCCAGCTGGCCCTTTACTTATGACACAGGCGCACGCTTGGCACTACTTTGTTGATGCACATGCGGCTACTGCGCACACAATTCACAAACACAGAAAATAATTTTTTTTTTGGTTTGGACTGGAGTGTACTTTGGGGGTTACAGCACCCTTTAACGGTCAAGCCAGCCGGCCCTTTACTTATGACACAGGCGCACGTTTGGCACTACTTTGTTGATGCACGTGCGGCTACTGCGCACACAATTCACAAACACAGAAAATAATTTTTTTTTTGGTTTGGACTGGAGTGTACTTTCGGGGGTTACAGCACCCTTAACGGTCAAGCCAGCCGGCCCTTTACTTATGACACAGGCGCACGCTTGGCACTACTTTGTTGATGCACGTGCGGCTACTGCGCACACAATTCACAAACACAGAAAATAATTTTTTTTTTGGTTTGGACTGGAGTGTACTTTCGGGGGTTACAGCACCCTTAACGGTCAAGCCAGCCGGCCCTTTACTTATGACACAGGCGCACGCTTGGCACTACTTTGTTGATGCACGTGCGGCTACTGCGCACACAATTCACAAACACAGAAAATAATTTTTTTTTTGGTTTGGACTGGAGTGTACTTTCGGGGGTTACAGCACCCTTAACGGTCAAGCCAGCCGGCCCTTTACTTATGACACAGGCGCACGCTTGGCACTACTTTGTTGATGCACGTGCGGCTACTGCGCACACAATTCACAAACACAGAAAATATATTATTTTTTTAGCACTTGGGGGGAGCACCCCTGATGGACAGAGCACCCCCTGGACAACACTACAGCACCTCTTTAGGACTGGGACACTGCACAGGACTTTGGAGTGGACACAGCCCCTATGGAGAACTGACTGCACAACACAGTCCAGCCAGCCCCTATGGACTTTGAAGTAGTGGACACAGCCCCTATTAACAACAGCAGCACAGCACAACACAGCCAGCCCCTATGGACTTTGAAGTAGTGGACAACAGCAGCACTACACTACACTACACTACACAGCCCTAACTCCCACCCTCCCTCTTCACTGTCCACAGCCGAGTGAGAAAATGGCGCCGACGTGGGTACCTTATATAGGATCCAAAACCCGCGAGACTCGGAAGGCGGGATGATGACGTTTTGCCTCGATTTCAGATCCGAGTCAGGCGGGAAAAGTCGAGCCTGATTCGGATCGGACTCGGATCGGGGGGGCTCGGGGGGGTTCGGATTTCAGAAATCCGAACCCGCTCACCCCTAGTCTATTTACTAATCAGTGTTAGGAGTGAAAAGTGATAAGGTGCCAGCCAATCAGCTCCCAACTGTCATCTCACAGGCTGTGTTTGAAAAATGACAGTTGGGAGCTGATTGGCTGGCACCTTATCACTTTCTTATCACTTTACACTCTGTCTCCTAACACTGCTTAGTAAATAGACCCCTAAATTTTTATTGATATGTGGCTTATCTGGGTATCTTTTAAGAAGTATTATGCTATGAAATATATTCCCAGGGCTGGCTCTAGCCAAATTGGTGCCCTGGGCAAGAATTTAGCCGGTGCCTCAGACCTCCAACCCCCCACATGCGCCTTCAGCATGTGTGAAATGGGTGTGTGGCCTTACATGAAGGGTTATGGTCTCGTGAGACATCCTGCTTTCCATCACTTTGGGGGCGTGGCCAGCACTCCCAGAGATGCTGCTGCCCCCAGGTTCTCCTCACACTGTGAAGATGCTGTTCGCATGGCATCTATTCACCTGCAGAGCAGCATAGTGAGAGTGCACCCCACCACCCATGCAAGACACTGCAGCCCGCAGGAGGAGGAGGGACCCGCTTGCGGGCACAGGAAAAATGTGGGTCTTTGTTGGGAAGGGCACTGCACACGGTGTTAATAAATCTCCCGGTGGCCCTGGCAATACCTCAAACTGGTTTTATCTGAAGAATATATCTAATGCGAAACTATGAAACCTGTTAAGTTTGCCTCAGTCCTTTTGGCATTTTAAGTTTAGATAATTTATATACAGTATAGTAGCAGCTCCAGAGGTAGGGCTGCAGCGTAGTCCAAAAATTCAAATAGTGGAGCCACCCTAAATGCCAGTGAGTCCCGGCTGGCGATGTTTGGCAGTGTTTGGGGTGGCAATTGGTGTGGCTCCCCTATTTGAATTTTGGAGTGCAGCCACACCTCTGGAGCCGCCGCTGGTTATATATAAGAATTTACGGACACAGGGCCTGATTCAAAGGCACACGCTATTTGCGTGCGCTCACTCTGAATTAGGGCATCCCTTTTTTTAAAATTACGGCCTCTAGACCGCTCGCACAGCTGTAGGTGACCATCCACAGCTTGTGCGAGCGACCTGGTGATGGTCGCGATTATCGCGACCATCGGCATTGCGAGGAGACCCTTGTGGTAGGGTCTCAGCACTCACAATGCCAAGTGGACTTCCTGCTCTAATAGAGCCGGTAGTCCACGAGTGATGTCAGTAGGGCCGCCCACAAACGGCAGGCATTCCTTCGGAAACGCCTCCGTTTGTACAGCCACCCCCCCTCAACATCGACAGCCGCCCCATTTTGTTGCGAGCCCCGGAAAGAGTGATTTCTCACTCGCTACGAGGCTTACGCATGCACATTGTGCACGCCGCACGTACGTATTGCACAACAATCTACCCGCTTATGAGCGCAATGCGCTCGCGAGCGGGTCTGAATCAGGCCCACTGTACATAAGCTTTCCTAAAAGTTCTGCAAATATCCGAGTCATGCTCTGATCCCATTACTATTATCTTCAGCCTTTGCTATAAATGCATGGCTCCACTCTGTCGGGGCGATGTATCAAAGCTTGGAGAGAGATAAAGAACCAACCAATCTGCTCCTAACTGTCATTTTATAGGCTGTGTTTGAAAAATGACAATTAGGAGCTGATTGGTTCCTACTTTATCTCTCTCCACTTTATCTCTCTCCAAGCTTTGATACATCTCACTCTGTGCCCCTAAGAAAGTGTCAGGACCCAGAGTCATTGAACCGTATGCAGTGGTGACTGCGTCTTTCTCTATGACGTGCTACACACCTGACCAACAACCTTCCTGTTAACTCCCAGGAGTGCCCGCTAAAATTTCCTCTCTCTGCATCCAAATTAGTTCTGCGCCCCCAGTTGGTAACCATCGGAACACAGACGCAGTGCGACTCAGATGCCCGTGCAGACTGAAAACCTCGTCCGCTTGCGTCCAACACCGACACTGCGTCTATCTCTGAATCAGTTCCGTCGGTTTATGTACCGTAAATCAAGGGCGGTGACCATGCTTAGTTCTTTATCTTTGTCCAGACTAGGAAAGACAGGAACCATCAGCTGCCCGTCCCCCTGTGGATTATAATTTATTACATGAACAGTTAAAGAGCACTGTAAGCCAAGGCTCAAAATAGACCTTAGGGAACAATGACCTAAGTATATTATTAATAAATAATGATGTAGAAACAATCCCGCAGAATAACAAAGAATACAATTGTTCCAAAGGGTGCAGAAAATACTGTGATGGTGTAAAAATAATCGATCACCAATTTCAAGAATTCCTGACATTAAATATATTAGTATTAGAGATAAGCGGTGCGGTTCTACTTGGTTCTTTTCGTCAAATTAGCGCAAGTTCCGATTAATTTTACTGGCTATTTAAAACTCGTGAGAGCCGATAGCCAATAAGATCCAAACCTGACCTAACCGAGCCAAAACCGAAACGCTCATCTCTAATTATTATAGTTGTGATTATTGGGCCTGATTCAGAGCCGCTCGTAAGCGGCTGCTCGTTCGTTCCGAGCGATGTTTGCCCAACTGCGCATGCGTATGGATCGTAATACGCATGCGCGAACCAGTCAGTGCGGCCGAAAATCGTTTGTTCGCTAAATAGCGAATGCCTGCTATTTTGAGTGACAGGGAGGCGTATGTGGGTGGTAACAGGGAAGGGTGCTTGAAAACAGGGAGTGGAGATCCGAACGCAGGCGTGCTTAAAGGTCAAAACGGGCGTTTTATGAGTGTGCATAATTAATACAGCAGCGTCATTGACCACGTCATTGGGTTATTTTATAGTCAGAACTGCTCGCAAGATTGCGGTAGGAAAAACCAACCACAAGAATAGCCAGCAGTTCATACGCTGGTCGATGTACTCGATTAATATAATAAATAGCGGACATGACGTAGGATGCGAACGGCCAGGGGGCGTAGTTATCCAAAAAACGACCGCAAGTTTTGTTCGCTCGTTCAGACATAGAGGTGGGAACAGACCGCAAAGAGCGAATATAGTTTTGATGAGGGTTTTTATTATCCAGTTTTTAAAAGTTTCCCTGGAAAGCAGTTTCCCTGATTCCGTTATAATTTCCATGTTTTAATAATTGCATTTGACGAGGGATAAGATTTTCCTATGGTTAGTCAAACGTATGTTCATATGTGGTGCATTGAGGGACAGATTGGGAAGTTGTTTAGTGGACTAACCAAATATTCCAGACTGCACAACTGGCCATGGATTGCACGATAGTGCAGCTGACCAGCTGACGCGCACCACGGACAAAGCGAGAGGCATATTTTCGGAATGCCTCCAGGCACTGCAAGATATATGAGGCGATCTCCATTCTAAGCCTGAAGTTTGCTGAATGATGGTCAGGCCTATCAAACAGGTTTGATACCCAAACCAAATGATCTAGACAGTTTCAGGCTGAGAACGATTATATAGTTCAGTACCATACACTGAACGATAAGTTATTTTGTCGGCTGGTTTGCACAATTATTGTCCATCTTATTAGGCATTATGCTTCCCACTGACTGATGAGTAAACATCCACAGGGCCACCAAGGAATCAGGCTGACTCCGGTGCTAGAGTGAGAGCGTAGCCAGTTATCTTCTACATATTGGGGCAGATGTATGGAGCTCTGGGAAGTGATAAAGTTGAGAGTGATAAACGACCAACCAATCAGCTCCCAACTGTCATTTTTCAAACACAGCCTGTAACATGACAGTTAGGATCTGAATGATTGGTTGTTTATCACTCTCCAATTTATCACTTTCTAGAGCTTAGTACATCTGCCCCATTGTCCACTGCTACAAATGTGTACAATGATGGGGGAGGGGTGGTGTTTCTCCACCTCCATGGCTGACCCCGGGCCCTGACCGGACCCCCTATTCAGGCCTGGGTAATCTATACCTTCTCGGTCCCCTCTTGGATATTCACAACCTGACCAAAATGTTGATCAAAGTCAATGATCATTTTGCCCCTATGCACCTAGTGATTTTATACATTGTAGGGCTAAGAGCCTGAGTTAGAGATGAATGGCATTGCACAGCCGCAAAGAAGTGGGCAAAAAGGGGATATGGCCTTCCGGCTAGGGGCGTGGCCTCATGGGTGGGGGCGGGCGCTGCATTGTAGCACTTCATGTACAGATTGAGACTCATTCACACTAGGGGTGAGCGGGTTCGGATTTCTGAAATCCGAACCCCCCCGAGCCCCCCCGATCCGAGTCCGATCCGAGTCAGGCTCGACTTTTCCCGCCTGACTCGGATCTGACATCGAGGCAAAACGTCATCATCCCGCCTTCCGAGTCTCGCGGGTTTTGGATCCTATATAAGGTACCCGCGTCGGCGCCATTTTCTCACTCGGCTGTGGACAGTGAAGAGGGAGGGTGGGAGTTAGTGCTGTGTAGTGTAGTGTAGTGTAGTGCTGCTGTTGTCCACTACTTCAAAGTCCATAGGGGCTGGCTGTGTTGTGCTGTGCTGCTGTTGTTAATAGGGGCTGTGTCCACTACTTCAAAGTCCATAGGGGCTGGCTGGACTGTGTTGTGCAGTCAGTTCTCCATAGGGGCTGTGTCCACTCCAAAGTCCTGTGCAGTGTCCCAGTCCTAAAGGGGTGCTGTAGTGTTGTCCAGGGGGTGCTCTGTCCATCAGGGGTGCTCCCCCCAAGTGCTAAAAAAATAATATATTTTCTGTGTTTGTGAATTGTGTGCGCAGTAGCCGCACGTGCATCAACAAAGTAGTGCCAAGCGTGCGCCTGTGTCATAAGTAAAGGGCCGGCTGGCTTGACCGTTAAGGGTGCTGTAACCCCCGAAAGTACACTCCAGTCCAAACCAAAAAAAAAATTATTTTCTGTGTTTGTGAATTGTGTGCGCAGTAGCCGCACGTGCATCAACAAAGTAGTGCCAAGCGTGCGCCTGTGTCATAAGTAAAGGGCCGGCTGGCTTGACCGTTAAGGGTGCTGTAACCCCCGAAAGTACACTCCAGTCCAAACCAAAAAAAAAATTATTTTCTGTGTTTGTGAATTGTGTGCGCAGTAGCCGCACGTGCATCAACAAAGTAGTGCCAAGCGTGCGCCTGTGTCATAAGTAAAGGGCCGGCTGGCTTGACCGTTAAGGGTGCTGTAACCCCCGAAAGTACACTCCAGTCCAAACCTAAAAAAAAATTATTTTCTGTGTTTGTGAATTGTGTGCGCAGTAGCCGCACGTGCATCAACAAAGTAGTGCCAAGCGTGCGCCTGTGTCATAAGTAAAGGGCCGGCTGGCTTGACCGTTAAAGGGTGCTGTAACCCCCGAAAGTACACTCCAGTCCAAACCAAAAAAAAATTATTTTCTGTGTTTGTGAATTGTGTGCGCAGTAGCCGCACGTGCATCAACAAAGTAGTGCCAAGCGTGCGCCTGTGTCATAAGTAAAGGGCCGGCTGGCTTGACCGTTAAGGGTGCTGTAACCCCCGAAAGTACACTCCAGTCCAAACCTAAAAAAAAATTATTTTCTGTGTTTGTGAATTGTGTGCGCAGTAGCCGCACGTGCATCAACAAAGTAGTGCCAAGAGTGCCCCTGTGTCATAAGTAAAGGGCCGGCTGGCTTGACCGTTAAAGGGTGCTGTAACCCCCGAAAGTACACTCCAGTCCAAACCAAAAAAAAATTATTTTCTGTGTTTGTGAATTGTGTGCGCAGTAGCCGCACGTGCATCAACAAAGTAGTGCCAAGCGTGCGCCTGTGTCATAAGTAAAGGGCCGGCTGGCTTGACCGTTAAAGGGTGCTGTAACCCCTGAAAGTACACTCCAGTCCAAACCAAAAAAAAATTATTTTCTGTGTTTGTGAATTGTGTGCGCAGTAGCCGCACGTGCATCAACAAAGTAGTGTCAAGCGTTCGCCTGTGTCATAAGTAAAGGGCCGGCTGGCTTGACCGTTAAGGGTGCTGTAACCCCCGAAAGTACACTCCAGTCCAAACCAAAAAAAAAATTATTTTCTGTGTTTGTGAATTGTGTGCGCAGTAGCCGCACGTGCATCAACAAAGTAGTGCCAAGCGTGCGCCTGTGTCATAAGTAAAGGGCCGGCTGGCTTGACCGTTAAGGGTGCTGTAACCCCCGAAAGTACACTCCAGTCCAAACCAAAAAAAAAATTATTTTCTGTGTTTGTGAATTGTGTGCGCAGTAGCCGCACGTGCATCAACAAAGTAGTGCCAAGCGTGCGCCTGTGTCATAAGTAAAGGGCCGGCTGGCTTGACCGTTAAGGGTGCTGTAACCCCCGAAAGTACACTCCAGTCCAAACCTAAAAAAAAATTATTTTCAGTGTTTGTGAATTGTGTGCGCAGTAGCCGCACGTGCATCAACAAAGTAGTGCCAAGCGTGCGCCTGTGTCATAAGTAAAGGGCCGGCTGGCTTGACCGTTAAAGGGTGCTGTAACCCCCGAAAGTACACTCCAGTCCAAACCAAAAAAAAATTATTTTCTGTGTTTGTGAATTGTGTGCGCAGTAGCCGCACGTGCATCAACAAAGTAGTGCCAAGCGTGCGCCTGTGTCATAAGTAAAGGGCCGGCTGGCTTGACCGTTAAGGGTGCTGTAACCCCCGAAAGTACACTCCAGTCCAAACCTAAAAAAAAATTATTTTCTGTGTTTGTGAATTGTGTGCGCAGTAGCCGCACGTGCATCAACAAAGTAGTGCCAAGAGTGCCCCTGTGTCATAAGTAAAGGGCCGGCTGGCTTGACCGTTAAAGGGTGCTGTAACCCCCGAAAGTACACTCCAGTCCAAACCAAAAAAAAATTATTTTCTGTGTTTGTGAATTGTGTGCGCAGTAGCCGCACGTGCATCAACAAAGTAGTGTCAAGCGTGCGCCTGTGTCATAAGTAAAGGGCCGGCTGGCTTGACCGTTAAGGGTGCTGTAACCCCCGAAAGTACACTCCAGTCCAAACCAAAAAAAAAATTATTTTCTGTGTTTGTGAATTGTGTGCGCAGTAGCCGCACGTGCATCAACAAAGTAGTGCCAAGAGTGCGCCTGTGTCATAAGTAAAGGGCCGGCTGGCTTGACCGTTAAAGGGTGCTGTAACCCACAAAGTACACTCCAGTCCGAACCAAAAAAAAATTTATTTTCTGTGTTTAGCCGCACGTATATATCAAATCGATATAACATAAATGGAAGACCAAACTTTCTCCGATAAAAATAAAATAGAGAAAGATCAAGAACCACTTCCTCCTAGTGCTGAAGCTGCTGCCACTAGTCATGACATAGACGATAACATGCCATCAACGTCGTCTGCCAAGGCCGATGCCCAATGTCATAGTAGAGGGCACATACAATCCCAAATGGCAAAGTTCAGGAAAATGACCTTGAAAAAGACATTTAAATCAGCTGAAGAGAAACGTAAACTTGCCAATATGCCATTTACGACACGGAGTGGCAAGGAACGGCTAAGGTCGATCCCTAGTATGTTCATGACTAGTGGTTCAGCTTCACATGACGATGGAAGCACTCCTCCCACTAAAAAAATCAAAAGAGTTAAGCTGGCAAAAGCACAGCGAAGAACTGTGCTTTCTAAGAAGATATCACAAATCCCCAAAGAGAGTCCAAGTGTGGTGGTGGTTGCGATGCCTGACCTTCCCAGCACTGGACGGGAAGAGGTGGCTCTTTCCACCATTTGCACGCCCCCTGCAAGTGCTGAAAGGAGCACCCACAGTCCACTTGCTGATATGCAAATTGAAGATGTCACTGTTGAAGTACAACAGGATGAGGATACTGGTGTAGCTGGCGCTGAGGAGGAAGTTGGCGAGGAGGATTCTGATGGTGATGTGGTTTGTTTAAATCAGGCTCCGGGGGAGACAGTTGTCCGTGGGATGAAAAAGCCCATCACGGTCATGCCTGGGCAGAAGACCAAACATTCCACCTCTTTGGTCTGGCAATATTTCTATCCAAATCCGGACAACAACTGTCTTGCCATATGTACCATATGTAAAGGTGAAATAAGTAGGGGTAGGGACGTCAACCACCTAGGAACATCCTCCCTTATACGGCACCTGCAGCGCGTTCATAAAAAGTTACTGTCAAGTTCAGAAACTTTGGCTCAGACCGTAAGCAGTCCAGGGACACCTAAATCCCGTTGTCCTGTTGTATCCAAGCGCCTGCAAACCACACCGTCAACTCCCTCCTCGTCAATTTCCTCCTTAGTCAGGATCGGAAGTAGTCCTGCAGGCCATATCACTGGCATGACTGACTCTCCTATCCGGGATTCCTCCGGAGGATCCTGCATTGCTACGCCTACTGCTGCCGCTGCTGCTGTTGCTGCTGCTGCTGGGAGTCGTTCATCATCCCAGAGAGGAAGTAGGAACACCACTACTTTTACTAAACAATTGACCCTCCAACAGTCCTTAGCGAGGAGGATGAAGTACGACAGCAGTCATCCTGAAGCAAAACGTATAACTGAGGCCTTGACTGCTATGTTGGTGTTAGACGTGCGTCCGGTATCCGCCATTAGTGCAGTGGGATTTAGACAATTGATGGAGGTAGTGTGTCCCCGGTTCCAAATCCCGTCTAGATTCCACTTCACTAGGCAGGCGATACCGAGACTGTACAGAAACGTCAGAAAAAGTGTCCTCAGTGTCCTGAAAAATGCCGTTGTACACAATGTCCACTTAACCACGGACATGTGGACAAGTGGAACAGGGCAGACTAAGGACTATATGACTGTGACAGCCCACTGGGTAGATGTATCACCTTACGCAGCAACAGCAGCAGCGTCACCAGTAGCAGCATCTCAGAAACGCCAGCTCGTTACAAGGCAGGCTACGCTGTGTATCACCGGTTTCAGTAAGAGGCACACCGCCGACAACCTCTTAGAGAAACTGAGGGAAATCATCGCCCAGTGGCTTACCCCACTTAGACTCTCCTGGGGATTTGTGATATCTGACAACGCCACCAATATTGTGCGGGCATTACATCTGGGCAAATTCCAGCACGTCCCATGTTTTGCTCACACAATAAACTTGGTGGTGCAGAATTTTCTGAAAAGCGACAGGGGCGTGCAGGAGACGCTTTGGGTGGCCCGAAAAATTTCTGGCCACTTTCGCCATTCAGCGACTGCGTGCCGAAGACTGGAGCGCCAGCAAACACTCTTGAACCTGCCCCGCCATCACCTGAAGCAAGAGGTTGTGACGCGGTGGAACTCAACCCTCTATATGCTTCAGAGGATGGAGGAGCAGCAAAAGGCCATACAAGCCTATACATCCACCTATGACATAGGCAAAGGAGGGGGTATGCACCTGACTCAAGCGCAGTGGAGAATGATTTCCGTGTTGTGCAAGGTTCTTCAGCCCTTCGAACTTGCCACACGTGAAGTCAGTTCAGACACTGCCAGCTTGAGTCAGGTCATTCCCCTCATCAGGCTTTTGCAGAAGCAGCTGGAGAAAGTGAAGGAGGAGCTAAGACGGAGCGATTCCGCTCGGCATGTGGGACTTGTGGATGAAGCCCTTCATTCGCTTTGCCAGGATTCCAGGGTGGTCAATCTGTTGAAATCAGACCACTACATTTTGGCCACCGTGCTCGATCCTAGGTTTAAAGCCTATGTGGTGTCTCTCTTTCCGGCCGACACAAGCCTGCAGAGGTGCAAAGACCTGCTGGTGAACACACTGTCAGCTGAAGCGGAACGTGACACGTCAACGGCTCCTTCTTCATTTTCTCCCGCAACTGGGGCTGCCAGGAAAAAACTTAGGTATCCTAAGCAACCCGCTGGCGGTGATGCAGGGCAGGCAGGACCAAGTTTGGACATCTGGTCCGGACTGAAGGACCTGGCAACAATTTCTGACATGTCTACTGTCACTGCATATGATACTGTCACCATTGACAGAATGGTGGAGGATTACATCGGTGACAGCATCCAAGTAGGCATGTCAGACAGTCCATACCTGTACTGGCAGGAAAAAGAGGCAATTTGGAGGCCCCTGTACAAACTGGCTCTATTTTACCTGAGTTGCCCCCCCTCCAGTGTGTACTCCGAAAGAGTGTTTAGTGCAGCCGGGAACCTTGTCAGCGAAAGGCGTAGGAGGTTGCTTCCACAGAATGTGGAGAAGATGATGTTCATCAAAATGAATTATCAGCTCTTCCAGGGAGACCAGCCTCCAGAAGGTACAGAGGGACCTGTGGTGGTGGATTCAAGTGGGGACGAGTTAATACTTTGTGAGGATGAGGATGTACACACTGAAGAGGGTGAGGAATCGGTGGATGAGGAGGATGAGGATGACATCTTGCCTCCGTAGAGCCAGTTTGTGCAGGGACACATTAATTGCCAGCTTGTTTTGTGGGGGCCCAAACGAACCAATCATTTCAGCCACAGTTGTGTGGCAGACCCTGGCGCTGAAATGATTGATTTGTTAAAGTGTGCATGTCCTGTTTATACAACATAAGGGTGGGTGGGAGGGCCCAAGGACAATTCCATCTTGCACCTCTTTTTTTCTTTGCATTATGTACAGTTTGGGGCCTAGTTTTTCTAACTGCCATCCTGCCTGCCACTGCAGTGTCACTCCTAGATGGGTCACGTGTTTGTGCCGCCCACTCGTGTCGCTTAGCATAGTCATCCAGCTACCTCGGTGCAACCTTTTGGACATAAAAACACTATTGTGAGGTGTGAGGTGTTCAGAATAGACTGGAAATGAGTGGAAATTAAGGTTATTGAGGTTAATAATAGCATAGGAGCAGAAAAACCTACAAATTCTGTGATTTTAGCTGTTTTTATGCTTTTTTTCAAAAAAATACAGATCCAAAACACAAAACCCAGAACCCAAAACACGGAAGGGTGGTTTTGGCAAAACCAATCCAGATCCAAAACACGAAGAAAGATCCAGATCCAAAACCAAAACACAAAACACGAAAAGTGGCCGGTGCACACCCCTAATTCACACACAGATGTATAAATGTCGCATGTCAAATTAATTATGGCAGTCTAGCCAAGTAGTTTTGTTGCTTCCAGTTTTTTTTATTTGTGCGAATATGAAGCATATTTTGAGCAAAAAAGACACTCGGCGCAGCCCAGTCATCTGGTACCGGGTGCCCCGAGATGGACTGTTTTGTGCTACTGAAGCCGCAGTGGACACATCTGTATTTATTGAATGCATTAGCCTCCCCTATGGACAATATTCATGTGGAATATATTAATTCTATATCAAAAACATAAAAGAATCTCCAAGTTAATATTAAACGTATGTTTAATTTATATCTTTGTGAGATCTATTTAGCACTTCACATGCTCTCCAGAACAATCCATCCTGCACTTAGGAGTCCAGACAAGGTCAAAGCAGGCTGTCTGCACAGTAGGTGAATATTCCTGATCTGCACAAGCCTGTGTCATGGTCTAAAAACACAATAGGTGGGACACAGACTGGAAAGGCATTACTGGAACCTGATTTACTGTACGTTACAGCAGTAGAGCTGTGACATGAGTGGGAGATCCTATGAAGACATTCAAGTGTCAGACCTGATACAGAACCATCATCACTGTTTTCAGAGGGGGCTCTCTTGTGAATAAATAGTTGTGTAAAAGATTTGGTTTTCTATCCTTATATAGAAATATCAAACCTTCTAAAGAGGACAAATAGAGGTATTGCACAAAGCAACCAATCAGATTATAGCTATCAGTTATCTAGTACATTGTAAAAAACGATAGCTAGAATCTGATTGGTTGCTTTAGGCAAACTTGTATAAGGTTTGATAAATCTTCCCATATTAGTCTTTGGGCCTGATTCAGACCCACTCGCAAGCGGCTGTCCGCTCGCAAGTGGGTCGATGTTGTGCACTGCGCATGCGCACGACGTCGGGAGTTCCGTCGTGCGCATGCGCCAGACGCGACGAGCGAAGGACTTTCCTTCGCTCGTTGTGTCTGATCAAAGGGGGCGTGCTGTCGATGTTGATTGACAGCACGCCCCCTTTGGTGGGCGTGCCGGGGGCGTGCCTCCCTGACGGAGGCGTTCCCAAGGGAACGCCTACCGTCAGAAGCCGGCCCACTGACATCACTAGTGATGTCAGTGGGAGTGATTTTGGCTCTGATAGAGCCAAAATCACTCCGGGCCTTGCGGTTGAAAACCTCAACCGCAGGCTCCGGCTCGCAGTGGCGATGGTCGCGATTGTCAAGACCATCGCGGCCATCAAACTGCATGCTCGTATAGGCTGTGGGTGGTGACCCACAGCTATACGAGCGTCCAGGAGGACGCTCCATAATTATGGAGGGTGGCCCTCATTCAGAGCGTGCGCTCTGCTCAGAGCGTACGGCTCTGAATGAGGGCCTTTATTCCTAGTAGTGATCCCAAAAACAAACTTAAGACTTAAAGCCCCTACAGACTAGACAATATTTTAAATGATTTGGCCGATTCCGATGCATCGGAACAACAAATCGTTCAAAATAATCAAGTGTGTACGCACTATGCGCGATCCCACGGCATCATTCGTCGCATCTTCTGGTCTTTTGTACATACAGGAAGATCTGTCAATCTCGTTAACGATTTGACGCAGATCGTGCAGTGTGTATGCACCACCGAACAACGAACAATATGTTGTTCTGACCTGGCTGAAGCTGGCGTAACTTGACTAGCACTCCCTGGACTCTCCCCTCCTCCATTTTGTGTCTGGATCATCAGAAAGAGCAGTAGCAAGCAGCATCTAGGCGCGATTACCACACAGCATCTACAGTATATCGGTAAGTATATATTCCTGCCTCTATACCATACTTGCCTACTCTCCCTGATTGCCAGGGAGACTCCCTGAAATAGCAGTAATCTCCCTCGTTGCTCCTTACACCAATTATGAAGCTGTTTTATATATAAAAAATAGAGATATATATACATTCAAATGGGATCAGTAGTATAATGTCCCTGCATTGGTTATAAGGCACAATGATCCCTATGGCTACATGCATTTTCTCATAAGTATCAGTATTTTTTCATCACCATAATAGATCTTACTAACTGCTTTGGGGCTCATTTACATGTGGCTTTAAGTCAATCTTATAGCACACCTCTCAGATGTAGAAGTGCACGTCCACTTTACTGCAGCGCTCATAGGTGTTACTGTAGCAGGGCTGAGTGTACCAGTGCGGTCACTCACCCTGCTACTAGGCATCCTCACCCTCCACGCCTCGATGGTGGGGGTGCCTTGGGGCAGCGGGAGCCCCGGGCATCAGAGTGGGGTGGGATCCGGAGAGATCCCAGCCCCGTTCGAGAGTGTGGCGGGGTCCATCCGCAAGCCGGCCGGCGGGCCAGGATCGGTCGTGATCCTGCCCCCCATCCGGCGCAGCGGGCGGGGAGGTAGCGGCGGATTGCCGCCGCTACTCCACGTGCGTGATGGCGAGTCTGAATCTTGGGGGATTCAGACTCAGCCAATCAGCACGAGCCCCTTTGAATGTGGCGCCGATTGTGAACCAATCAGGGCTCACAGATCGGCAGCCAGCAGGGGATGGCCACGGCGAGCCAATCGTAGCTCGCCGCGTCATCACCCCGCCCCCTGGCGTCGGCTTGAATTAGCTGGTGCGAGGAGGGGAGGAGAGGTGCGACGGCCGGGACGGAGCGTGGAAGAGCTCCCGAAGACAGGAGAACGAAGACGCCGGACGAAGAGCCGCAGACCGGCGCCCACCAGGAGTGAAGACGGAGAAGGCGCCGGAGGCCCTGGGACAGCAGTGTGCGACGCAAAAGAGCTAGCCCCGGCCACTGCTGCCCAGGTGGACTGCAGGAAGCCCGGAGGTGGCGGAAGTTGTTCCACCTCCGGCGAAGACCACCCGGAGGATGGGCCAGGCTCATCTCAGCCAAAGGCCCCAGGATTGGTGCTGAGATCAGGACTCATCCAGCAAAGGGACAAGATTATTTTCGGTGAGCGTAATTGTTTTGTGTGCTGTTTGTGTTGTGTGTCACCCAACTTCCCTTTTCCCTGTCAGGAGTTTTCGTTCGGGGTACACCCTTGTGCTTGGCACGTAGGTGTAGCCAGTCGGAGGCCTAAAGTGCCAATGATGACCATCCACTGATCCCAGTGGAGGTCACCCCGCCTCAGCACCTTGTTCTTTTCCAGGGCCAGGAGTGGAAACCCAGTTCGACTCTCCGCGTCCGACCTATGTTCCAGGACTGTCGACGGGAGCGCCCTCGGCGACCTGAAGGTGAGAGTCTGGGAGTCAGGAGGTAAGTGTCCGAGTCCACTGGCACCCCAGCCGAGGTTGCACACTTACAGTTCAGGGGGACCCCCCCCCCCCACCTCTTACATTACTTTCACAATCTTCCTGGAAAACCTTTTTCAAATGCAGGCAAGCATGCTCTATACTGCTGGTGACACCCTGCTGACCACCAATGTCTATTATATGCCACTGACCACCAGTGTTTCTTATATGCCACTGACCATCAATGTGTTTTATATGCCACTGACCACCAATATGTATTATATACCACTGACCACCAATGTGTGTTATGTGCCACTGATCATCAATGTGTGTTATATGTCACTGATCACCAATGTGTATTATATGCCGCAGACCACCAATGTGTATTACAGTATATGCCACTGATCATCAATGTGTATTATATGCCACTGATCACCAATGTGTATTATATGGCACTGATCACCAATGTGTATTATATGGCACTGATCACCAATGTGTATTATATGCCACAGACTACCAATGTTTCTTATATGTCACTGACCATCAATGTGTATTATATGCCACTGATCACCAATGTGTATTATATGCCACAGACCACCAATGTTTCTTATATGCCACTAACCATCAATGTGTATTGTATGTCACTGACCACCAATGTGTATTATATGCCGCAGACGACCAATGTGTATTACAGTATATGCCACTGATCATCAATGTGTATTATATGCCACTGATCACCAATGTGTATTATATGGCACTGATCACCAATGTGTATTATATGGCACTGATCACCAATGTGTATTATATGCCACAGACTACCAATGTTTCTTATATGTCACTGACCATCAATGTGTATTATATGCCACTGATCACCAATGTGTATTATATGCCACAGACCACCAATGTTTCTTATATGCCACTAACCATCAATGTGTATTGTATGTCACTGACCACCAATGTGTATTATATGCCGCAGACGACCAATGTGTATTACAGTATATGCCACTGATCATCAATGTGTATTATATGCCACTGATCACCAATGTGTATTATATGCCACAGACCACCAATGTTTCTTATATGTCACTGACCATCAATGTGTATTATATGCCACTGATCACCAATGTATATTATATGCCGCAGACCACGAATGTTTCTTATATGCCACTAACCATCAATGTGTATTACAGTATATGCCACTGATCATCAATGTGTATTATATGTCACTGATCACCAATGTCTATTATATGCTGCAGACCACCAATGTGTATTACAGTATATGCCACTGATCATCAATGTGTATTATATGCCACTGATAATCAATTTGTATTATATGGCACTGATCACCAATGTGTATTATATGCCACAGACCACCAATGTTTCTTATATGTCACTGACCATCAATGTGTATTATATGCCACTGATCACCAATGTGTATTATATGCCGCAGACCACCAATGTTTCTTATATGCCACTAACCATCAATGTGTATTACAGTATATGCCACTGATCATCAATGTGTATTATATGTCACTGATCACCAATGTCTATTATATGCTGCAGACCACCAATGTGTATTACAGTATATGCCACTGATCATCAATGTGTATTATATGCCACTGATAATCAATTTGTATTATATGGCACTGATCACCAATGTGTATTATATGCCACAGACCACCAATGTTTCTTATATGTCACTGACCATCAATGTGTATTATATGCCACTGATCACCAATGTGTATTATATGCCGCAGACCACCAATGTTTCTTATATGCCACTAACCATCAATGTGTATTATATGTCACTGACCACCAATGTGTATTATATGTCACTGACCACCAATGTCTATTATATGCCGCTGACCACCAATGTTTCTTATATGCCACTAACCATCAATGTGTATTATATGCCGCAGACCCCCAATGTGTATTGCAGTATATGCCACTGATCATTAATATGTATTGTATGTCACTGACCACCAATGTGTATTATATGCCGCAGACCACCAATGTGTATTACAGTATATGCCACTGATAATCAATGTGTATTATATGTCACTGATCACCAATGTCTATTATATGCTGCAGACCACCAATGTGTATTGCAATATATGCCACTAACCATCAATGTGTATTATATGTCACTGACCACCAATGTGTATTATATGCCGCTGACCACTAATGTTTATTATATGTCCTGACCACCAATGTTTATTATATGCCACTGACCACCAATGTGTATTATATGCCACTGACCACCTATGTTTATTATATGCCACTAACCACCAATGTGTATTGTATGCCACTGACCACCAATGTGTATTATATGTCACTGACCACCAATTTTCATTATATACCACTGATCACCAATGTGTATTATATGCCACTGACCACCAATGTTATATGCCGTTGACCACCAATGTTACCACCAATAACCCTGCTGAATACCTAAGTTACCCCGTGATGTCCTTTTTTGTGATACACCAATTCTTCTTTTCAATTTTGTTCATTTGTGGCTTTCCGGCCTTGTTGTATGTCATTAACAATCAAAAAGACCTCATCTCAGGTATGTTATGTCCACGCATGCACCCCTAATCTACTTTGGGTAAAACAATGCAGACCAACAATGTTTATTATATGCCACTGACCACCAATGTGTATTATATGCCAGTGACCAACAAATGTGTACTATATGCCACTGACCAACCAATGTGTATTATATGAGGCAGACCACCAATGTGTATTATATGCCACTGACCAATCAATGTGTATTATATGCCACTGACCAACCAATGTGTATTATATGCTGCAGACCACCAATGTGTATTATATGTCACTGGCCACCGATCATGTTAAATGGCCCCTGTTGATTGGGGGCCACAACATGTGTCTACAAATCTGGCCACCCCCTTACTGATTTTTAGTCTGTGTTTAATTAATTAAAAAAAAAAAATTGCAATGAATTCCTGTATACACTAATATATATATTTTTCTGGTAGATATGGCTATGAACAAAGGAGCTAATTCAGACCCACTGGCAAGTTGCGGTCACTCGCTTGCAAAAAAGGGGCCGTATATTTAAATGAAGTGCTCGCACTGTGTAGCGTAAGGAAGTGCGCTTGCAAGTGTCTAAAGATGCCCCCTTGCCACTCGCAACACACGTCATCTCCGGGAAATTTAGGATTAATCGGGACCATCGAGAGCCATCGCAACCCTTGGGGTTGCCTTAACCTGCCGCAAGCACAGTGATCAGTGCTGGCTGAAATACATGCAGGTGATGTGTACAATGACGCTACTTTGCTAATTATGCACGCCCTTTAAATAGCGTTTTGGCGGCCTGACACGCCTGCGTTCACACATCCACTCCCCCGTTCACAAGCACCTTCCCCTGTTGCCACCCACAAACGGCACTATCTGTCACTCAAAGCAGCGACCTGATAGTGGCATACGAGCAACCAAAATCAGATTGCAACGAATGGCTTGCGCACGCACGCTGCGAATTATACGCATGCGCAGATGGGCAAAAATCGCTCAGAGCGAGTATTCGCTCCTTAGCGAGCGGGTCTGAATCAGGTCCAAAGACCTGAACAGGGTTTATTTATCTTTACAGAGAGGAGTGTCTTTGGAGAGTAAAGGCGAGAGACTACCCCAACAAACATTAAAAGAATGCTGCCCTCCAAGAATTAGCGGATTACAGCCAGAGTCACTACAGTGCAGCCTCCAATGAATGGGTCCGTAAAAAGATCCCGAATTTGCATACAGTGTTCCTAAAAAAGCACAAAAAGAGTCAAGCTTCCAAATCATCGGGAGCAGGGGCAGGTGACATCTACCATCCAACGCTCTGGTATTATGAGCTGTTATGCTTCACCCTGGACCAGGACCCTCAGCTCCCATCTCGGAGCTCTATTGATCCTGAGCTGGGGACGAAGCTGAAGATTTGGGGAAACGTCCAGCGTTGATTTGGTGAGTGGAGACACAATGCAAACACACCATGCAAAATGTTTTAGCAATCCCTAATAAAGTTAAAATTTGTCCTCTCTAGTTTATTTTAGACAGTCTTCCTGCCATGGCACTGCCCCCACTCCATTAAAATAGGTCAGATACTCCTCCCTGACCTGTTTTGCACGTGCAGTGTACTTTTCACAAACCCCTGTTGCTGCCACAGACGACCACCGATCCAAGGCCTATGGCTGTTCTGGGTCATCTGGCATAGCTGTGCCATTTGTCCTTTGCTGGCTCTTTTTCCACCTTAGAAAATTATGCAGGGCACAGCATGCCAAGACGACCCAGTCTATCTTGTCCACACGCAGGTTGATGGCTGTATGGAAGATGCGGAAGCGATTGCTGTGGATGCCAAACGCGTTCTCCACAATCCAGTAAGCAGATGACAGTATGTAATTGTAAATGAGCTTCTCCTTCGTCAGTCCACTTTGCGCATGCGGCTTCATAATGTGTTCATGAAGTGCAAAGGCCTCGTCAGGCAAAAACACCAAATTTAGGCCACGTTTCATGTCCTCAACAGATGGCAAGTTAAGGCTTTTGGAAATGAGCTTCTGGTAGAAAATGTCTGTCTGAAGGACTCACCATCCAAAGCACGATCATTCTTGCCAACATCCACAAATAGAAATTCGTAGTTTGCTTTGACCACAGCCATCAGAACAATGCTGAAGAATCCCTTGAAGGTGTAGTAATAGGAACCAGTGTTGGGAGGTGGGGTTATTCGAACATGCTTGCCATCTATACTTCCCCCGCAGTTAGGGAAGTTCCGCCTTTTCCATTCCTCCACAGTTGTAAGGAACTAGATTTTTTTTTTTTTTTAATGGTTAAAACATGACCTTTATGAAAAACTTTTTTTTTTTTTGCTGTCACCCAGGACTTCAGCAGCATCATGGAGAGTGAGGGTGAAAGCTCTAGCCAAGCAAGACCAAAACCCGCAAAAAACAGCAATGTATTACCAGCAAAAACAAGCCGTAAACAAGCACCCTGCAGATCAATTTCGGCAAAAGGCTGAAAAGGGGCTCCAAAACCCACCTGACCAATTTGACATCCTAGCCTCACATTTGGGCAGTGCGATGTGTCAAATGGTCCAGGAGCAACAGCTCCAATTTGAGAGGCTGACCTATAATTTAGTCATTCAGGGGAAAAGTAGCCAACTAACGCCACATACTTTTATAAGTGAGCCTCAGCAACACCAAATTGCCCGTACCAGTACAATGATGGCTCCAACCCCATCAAACCCTACTCCTCCACCCACATATACGTCAACATCTTCCACTGCCATTTATAGTGCCTTAATGGAAGCAGAGGAAGACCCTCCTCAGTTTTATAAATTTTATAAAATGTGTTATATTTCGGTACCCCAATTATCAACAAGTTTTATCATTCCTAATAGCTACTCTATGATATATGGTGCTTCTGCCGCAGATTGTACTAGGTCAATAAACACATGCCGTAAGGGCAGATTGAGGGTGCCGCAATTTGCGCATACAGCACGTGTTGTTTATTGACCTATTCAAATCAGCGCCACAAGCACCATATATCATAGAGCACCAAAGTTATTGGGAAAGATAAAACGTGTTGATAATTTTACTTATAATGTTGTTTACGTACAAATAGATGCACATACTGTTTGTTTGGAGAGAAAATTATATCGTTAACGATCTAACGATTTGGAAGTCTTTAACGACGCACAATATATTATTTGGTCGTTCGTTAGATTGCACAATGTGTATGCACTAGATCGTTTGCCTGGGAGTTCAAGTGAAATTTTTGACGACATCACCTCATTTGCAAGTCATCTAGTGTATACCTAGCTATACTGTACCTGTTTACTCAAGCATCTCATTAATGCCTTTTATTTTCTAAAAAAAAACAAATGCTTATCTATTCTTTGTACTCTGTTAATCCTTTCTATGTTTTTATAAGTAACTGTTGTTATTATTATTATTATTATTAATAATAATAAAAAAAAATATTTTATTTATATAGCACTTTGCATGTCAATATAAAAAAAACACATGACTAGTGGAATCCAAAGTGATATATAAATATTATTATTATTATTGTTATTATTATTATTTTTAATAATAATAATAATAATAATACTTTTATTTATATAACACTTTACAGTCCAATATTAAAAAACATGATTGCGTTTTTATTAGTGAAATGCAAAATGATATATACATACAATTATTATTATTATTATCATCATCATTATAATAATAATAATAATAATAATAATAATAATAATAACAGTTGCTTATACAGCACCAGCATATTCCATGGCACTTTAAGCACCATATTACTAAAAAAAAACCTTAAAAGTGTTTTGTCAATTTTATGATGATTTCAGAATAGTCTTGAATTCCAGGGAATCACAAAGTCAACTTATCCATGTCTGCACAGCTTTGCCAGCCGGGTCCCTGTGGCATACTTAAGATAGCCGCACATCAGGCGATTACTGTTCTACCCAGGAGACAAGTGTGACAAGCTAGCGTGTAGGGGGTGACATGTGTGGCAAGCTGCTGTGCAGAACAGGGGGGGGGGGATTGTGTGACATGCTGGTGTACAGGGTGGGAATTGTATAACAAGTTGCTGTGCAGGGGGAATTGTGTAACATGTTGCTGTGCGAGTGGGAAGGAATTGTGTGACAAAATGCTGTGTAGGGGGAGGGTGATTGTTTGACAATCTGCGGAGGAGAAGTCTGATGGCATACTGTATGTGAAACACATATTTTATAATTTATTTTTTACTTTAAAAAAAATAAATAAAATAAGTATAGGCAAGGGGTGGCTGGCAACTTTTAGACTGAGGGGGGCAAATGCAATTAAGTGGCCCTGACTTTTCTACCAGCACACAGCAATGGCAAAATAGACATGGCAGAAGAACTGCAGGTGTAGTTTATATAATGGGGATGCGGTTTAAATGTGTAGTGAAATATATGAAAAATAATTTTGTCTAAGAACTATAATGAAATACATCACCTACCATCCCTCTCTGACAAACAGAGACTATTCTAGTGGCTGATATAAAATATAGGACGCAATATACACTAACCACCTCACAGCACCTCATTGTTCGACGTGGCCATCTTTTTGTAGCCTGCTATGGTGGCAGCCATTTTCTGTTAGCCCCTGCTGTTTGGCTAGATCTCTACAGAAGGCTCTGGATCACTAAAATTGTTGCAGCCCGGGGTGTAGATGGCACCTTGCCCCTCAGCCCGTCCGCCTACTTCTGTGACATCAGAATCGTTCAGTTGGTGAGAATTTGGCTGGTCTGATGAAAAAGTTGGTTAGATGTGTGGAGTACATAAGTTGGACAGATAAGTTGAACAAAAGTTAGACAGTTGTTTAGTTGGATGAAAGCTGGTAAAATGTGTGGCCAGATTTTCCACTTTTTGTTTCCAATCCCCGATAAAGCTGGGGAGGTCCAGGTGGGAGAAGCGAGGATATGCCACAGAGAGTTGCATCAGTGATCCACAGTAATCATGTCTTCACTGGAGAAGTGGGCAGCATGTGGGAGATCTGTCAACTGTTCCGGGAGCCTGGAAGATCTACCCCAAATTCAGGAGTCTCCTGAATTAGGCAAGTATGCCCTGTGGAGGGTAGAGTTGACCCAAGCATTTTCCCTGCACACTGGCCTATCACATTTAGAAAATGCCCCAAACGGCATATAATGAATAGTATTATGTCCAGAAGTGTGCCCTCTCAACAGCGTATCCGCTAGTTGTGTGTGCACAACAGGTAAAACAGCTGCTGTGTTGTTTGTTGTGATGATCAATAAATATCTGCCAACTAGATGGACGGTTATGTAAACAGAGATACTATTCCGGGTGCATGGTCCTGCTCTTGAAAAGAAAAACACATTAAAGAGGCCAAGAGGTCATTTTTTATCATTCTTAATGTATTGACATTTGAAGATCAAAGACTACTGAGGAAGCTGCTGAAAGAGTCTAGACCTGATAGATGTGAAGACTTTTTCTTGGTTCTTGAACTAAATGTGAGGGTGTGATCCTGGTATCTCAGTGTTGACACTAATTACACTGTACAGCCCATCCAGGCTCTGAATCAGCAGATATGTTACAACTTTGTCTGAGTGAGAAGGGAAGAAACAAATCCAATTTGAAATAGGAAAGAGGAGCCTGATCCTTTTCCAGTAAAGGAAGTTCCGATGAGTTTTATAGCATGGCCTAGATGAAGATTCATTGAAAGTCCAGAGAAAGAGAACAGCAGCAGGATATATGTGTTAGAATTTCTTGTGTATTGCACACTTTTATTAAGGAGTTACCACCAGTAAAAATGTGACAATGTAAACGGTCGATGGGACTTGGATAATACCCCAGTATTCGGTTTGGTTCATGGAATAATACTAAATATTTGGCTCATATGTCTATACAGTATCTTGCCCAAATGATCCAGAATTCTTTTTAGCAAAATTGCCTTGAACAACACAAAATTTGGTTACAAATGTCTCTATCCTACCCTATTCCCAAGTCAGAGTGGTAAAGGCCAAAATAACTGCACCCCCATCTGTGAACTGGAGAGCCACTTTCGACCTGATATCTTACACTGACCATCACCTGGTGAGCTGACGGACTGATGTTATAATATCCTCCCAGCTTGAAATTATAGAGCAATTGGGCAGCTGTGACACGTGAGATACTCTAATCCAGCGCTGCTCTGCATGGTCAGTTCTTCAGCTCCTTTCACGCTGTGCTAATCTCACTGCGACCAGTGTACCGAGATGGCGGCTGTGAGCTTCCTGCGGCAGACCAACACATTTGTGCCGTATACCCTTCACAACTGCAAGCCACAAGCGTCCTGCAGTGGATGATACACTGGACTGGTCTTTTCCTGCCCCATGGTACAGTCCTGAACACAGAGCGTCAGTGAGTATTCACTAATAAATATCCGCTGTGGGCAGTTACGGACATACAAGACTTGAATGCACAGCAGTGAAAATTAAAGATACAGATTCTCCCCTAAAACAGCTTATTTCCACCCTAAACAATGCCTGGGTATTCTTATTGAGAGGGGAACTGTTACATATATATATATCCTTTTGACAGATTCTCCGGTGTTACCATCCAAAGTAACTTATTTGTATCAGCTGAATAGATATCTGTTCCTCTATTGGATACATTTTTGGATACATTAACTCTGGACATTTGTTTTTATTGAGTTTTTATTATTATTATATTTCATTTTACACGCTGTATAAGAGTCTGATCAACTCTTACTGCTGAATGTTTTTATGTCTAATAAGATTCATGGTGCTAAATAACTATTTACATACATTTCATGTGTTTCTGCATGTTCAAAAATAAAATCTAAATACATTATACTTATATTACTTATATTTGCTGTTCTGATGTCCCAGCTTAAATATTAAGGTGCAGTAATATTTTCCCAAAATAACTGAGAGTTAAAGTTATGATCGGAGAATGAAAAAAAGAAAAATGCAGCATACGTCTTACATAAAAGGGCTACAACATATATATAAGCTCTGTGGTATATATAGTGTACTTATAACCGGTTGACAGTGTGGCTGGATGTAACCGAATATATGTAACTAAGCCAGCAGTGTTCCTGATGGTGTAATTCATCTTTTTAATCGGATCCTCAAATATGTGTTCTAATATGTTATAAACCAGTAAAGTTCAGGTGGGCAATAACTTGAGGCTGGGGGTTGTTGTTCAAGACAAAGTCTGAACACTCGGATGGACAATAAATGTAGGCTGGAGCTTGACCACTCACAATAAAAAAGTCTGTCCCATGTAATATTAACCAGGTGGACAAAAATTTTAGGCAGAGTGTTGGGTGGGTTTAATGCAATCCTTTCTATATGATGTAAGGGTGAACCTCCTCCGTCCGGGCTCAAATGTTTTGACTGCTGGTCCGTCACCTCTCTGCATTCTCATCCGATATGTGCATGTGAGTAAGGAGCCGAGTGTGTTGAGTACAACTGAGAGCTGAGGCTCAATTAGTAAAACAATCTACTTTATTTATTAATAAATAGTAGTAAATAATGCCAAGGTCAGTGAAACTGCAATCCAATCACAAATGTAAATATAAAGTCACGAGCAAAACTCTGAATTATACCAACGTGTTTCGCCCCTTTTCATATTTTTTCAAGGACAAATGGCTGCTGGTGTCCTCTTACCGTGCTTTATAGTCAGTGTCTTCATTTGTAATCCTGGCTCACAGTGACAAGCCACACTTCCGGGTTCAGGCTGTCTCACATGCGCAGTGGGTACCTGTCTTCCTTGTGTCACTGAGCCTGTTCAGTCCTGTCCACAGACATTCATTTCATCAGCGGTTTGGTGGATTGTTAATCAGTTCTCCTGTATCACCCCATGGTCCGGTATCTCTATTGTTTGTAATCCTGACTTCACCTGTAGAGGTGGCCATCTTTGGTTGGTCTTTATTGCAGGAGATGCCTCTAAGCTCTGATCATTACATGTTTGTGTAGTCTGTCCTCCTAAAAGTAGTAACGGTGGCCATCTTTGGTTGGCCCATATTCCATTGATAAGTCTAGCCTAATATCAGGGATGTAGTGCTTCTTTGTGGATAGCAAGTAGCAAGATGTAAAAATTTGTTCCACAAATATGTGATCATATAGTATTAGTATTGGTATTTACTAATAAGGGTGTATGTGTGCTGTCACCGGTTATAGTATTAAACATAAAACTGTAATCGTGGATCTTTACTTCTGGCAGGCATGGGATCACGTCATATGTATATAATATATATATATATATATATATATATATATATATATGTGTCTAATACAGTATATTGTCATATTACAGTTTTTCTCCTTCTGATAAATGGGAGAACTGAAAACTAAATATATAAAACAAACAGACCCACCCTGGATAATCTGCAGGTTGTGTTTTCTAGATCCTTGCAGTTACATCCATTCCCTCAGGTGGGTCTTTATCCTCTAATCATACATAATCTCCTTCATACATAGTGTTTATTAACTTCATGTTCATTATAAGTAGAGTAACTCAGGGTTAGCACTCTAATAGCTATATGTGTTCTGGAAAATCCTGTAATCATTTTGTCCCAATGCCTAAGACATCCTTACTGATCATCGAGAGCACATAAAAAAAATTAAAATATGAATAATGCATATGGCCCCTCTGACCCTAGGGTCAGAGTGTCACTAACTGTATAGATGAATAGTGATATCTATGGGTCAATGTTTAGACCTTTTGGGTGTAGTGTGTGTAGATCATAGATCTCCCTGCTTTCCACACATTCTATTTTATCAGTTTTGTTCCCGCCTTTCCAATTGTAGTGGATTTTATCAATCGCTACAAACCTCAGACCTATAGGGTTACACTGATGTGTAGTCCTAAAATGTTTGGAGACGCTTTGGTTCTCAAAGCCTTTTGATATGTTCCTAATATGTTTGTTTATTCAGACTTTGAGAGCTCTTGTGCATCCTACATATTGTAGCCCACATGGGCATTTTAATAGGTAAATGAGGTTATCGCAATCACAGCTTATTGTATCTCTAATTTTATATTCCTTGTTGGTTTGATTTTATGTGATGATACAAGTGGGTCTTGTGCTCTTGTAACCCAACTTTTTACAATTACAGCACCTACCACAATGGTAAAACCCCTCTTTGATAATGGATCCCTCTAATGTCACCTGTTTGGATCCCTTTTCTGTCCTAAGATGGTTGTGGACTAGTTTTTTCTTTATGTCAGGGGCTTCACGGAAGGCTATGTCTGATTTGTCTGGCAACATGGTGCTCAAGCTACCATCCATCTGCAGGATGTGCCAGTGCCTTTTTAGTATGTCCTTCACCTTCAGTGATGCAGCTGTATACTCTGTTACAAAACATACCTTCTCGTTTTCTAATGATGGCTGCTTGGAGGAATATTCAAGTAGTGTTTCTCTAGGTTTTGCCCCTTGAGCCTGGAATGCTTCTTATACTTCCTTCATGTTATAATTTTTCTCCTCAAATTTTAGTTTTAGATTTTTACCCTGTTCTCTGTAATCTTCTAATTTTAGTATAATTATGTCTCAGATGTGTAAATTGTCCTTTGGGGATACCCTTTATCCAACTTGGGTGATGGTTATTATATGCCAGGATATAGCTGTTGACATCTACCTGCTTATAATGTGTTTTAGTATGTAGTTTGGAATCTTGTACAAAGATTTCCAAATCCAGGAACTCTACCTTTGTTTTGCTATAAGTAGAAGTGAACCTTAGGTTCCTATCATTCTCATTGATGTAGGTCAGGAATTGTTGTAAAGATGTTTCATCCCCTCGTCAGTACATCATCTATATACCTCTTCCAGAGGACAAAGTTCCCCCAAGCTCTGCATTGGACCAGATTTAAATGTCCTCCCAATGGCTCATGAAGATATTTGTGTAGCTTGGGGTGAACTTGGTCCCCATTACTGTCCCCCTCCGCTGTAGGTAAAAATTCTCATCAAACCACATGTAGTTGTGTGTTAAAATGTACTCTATTCCCAGAAGTATGAATTAATCTGTTCCTTCTCTAGTTCCCCATCCTGATCTAAGAAATACCTCACGCTATTGATACCTTGTTGGTGATCGATTATGTTATAGAGTGGGTGACATCACTGGTTATAAGCAAAAGCTGATCATCCAACTCCACATCCTGTAGAACATGGAATACCTGAGTAGTGTCCCTAAGGTAAGCCTTCTGTTTTTGACATATCTTTGCAAGAAGTGATCTATATATTGTGAGAATGGTGAAGTGATGGAATTTATACCAGATGCAATTGGTGTGCCAGGGGGGTGGGTTGTGCTCTTGTGGATCTTAGATAGATGGTAGAAAACCGGGATGACTGGATTGGGTGTGTTTAGAAATCTGTACCTAAGTTGTGGTCATCAAAATGGATGGATGCGTGCAGGATTTGGGTGGATGGGGTTTGGGTGGATCGGGGTGAGGGTTAGGCAGATCAGCGGCAGAATTTGGGAAAACTAGGCATGGGACTTCTTTTGTCTCAGTTACACGTGTCTACAGGTTAGGAGGTATGTTAATATGCTGCATTGTAAAATAAGTGGAGTGTGTTCATTATCCCATTTTTGCCTTAATATAGCATGTACGTGGACATATCAAAAGCTGTTGATAATATTGCTGGGCATAATGCACCTATGTTGCTTTGATCCACTCAATGTGAAATCTTTAATTGCATACAGAAAATACATAATGTGTAAGCTGGCAAGCTGGTTCAGCTATACATGCAACGACTGAGACTGACTCAGGTAAGTGATAAGCAACTATTACTACCCACAGCCAGTATTGTGCGGGCAGCTGATTTTACCCTGTACTGCCTCTGTGTTATTGTTTAGATAAATATGGTCAAAATATCCTTTTTTATCACAGCGATAAATGCCTTTGAGAGGTGAATAATGATAATTTGGCTTCTCAACCCTGAATTAATGCTTGGGGTATTGTTAGAATGTTTTAAAACCGAAATGCGGCACTTCGAGGGCGGCATTTGCTACTCTCTAACTTTCAAAGTAGTTGCAAATTTCCTTCAGTCTCAGTAAAGAGTACAAGTTCTGCATAAAACACGACCTCGCTTACTCTGCTCCCTTTTTTCTCCCTCTCCCCTCTGTAAATGAAAAGAATAAACAAATCACCTCTGCACATGCCCTCAGGTCCCTACATGTACTCCAAACTGGAGCACCAGTGATCAGCTACCACCAATTAACAACTGATGATCACTAACTAATTAATGATAACCAACAATTAATTACCACTAGGGAGGATTTTTTTCCTTTGGGCCTGTGCTTTTGGCCAGAAGCATAGGCCCACAGGAAATAAATAAAACTTTCATGGCTCCCCCTCCTACACCACAGGAATAAAATAACATTAATTTTTTATCTTAGAAAAAGTAAATAATAATAATATTTGAATTGCTCAACTCAATCCCGGTTATCGTGAGAATCCCAGGATTGAGATTTTTTCAATCCCGGGATTGCAAAAATGAGGCGGGATTGGCTTCACTAATTACCACCATACCACCATTCCCAAAGAGTGCACTTTCCTTATGAACCAGGATTTAGGTCTCTCTGCAGTTGGAGGAGTAAGGTCATGTGATACTAATCTGCTATAAATCTGGACTCTTATTATGTGCACTCATCTGCATTACCGCCTCCACCTATGGTCATGCCTCATGGTGTAGTTTACAGAATATGAAATGTAGGTCACTTGGATTCATTCTCCACCTGGCATGATGTCTGACTCCTCGTTACATAACAGTTCTTCTCAATAAAGAGGCCTTTGTTCCTTTTTGTGGATAAAAAAGTTATATCTCTCTAAGGTAACTTTCCACTGTAATTGTCCAATTACCTCGTATGTAGCCAACTGAGGGTATTATGAGCTATGACCATAGTGAACTAACTAGCCTACAACGAAGTAATACTAGTGTAAGAGCTTAGATTTTTTTACAACGACATGTATTTCACCTTTACTAGACCTAATGCAGTTCTCATTGAGTTTTAGACAAATGTCGGTCAGTACTGGGGTTCCCTATCACATGTACAGTTCATTAATGTTGTATATATAGACAATATCACCATCATTGCTTAATTATTGAACATTATACAGCATTCCCAGGACTATGATGTATTCGTTACAGTGCATTGCCGTCATCAATCTGGTACATCATCATGCATGTTTCATCAGTGTATACATTTATAAAAGCACCCAGGCCATGCACTCTCTAATAGTTAGCCAAGCCTCTGTGGTGGATGGCCACACCCCCTCCGATGACTTGCCACACCCCTTAAGCATGGTTCCCAACCACTGCATTCCCCCCTTCATGCACCAGTCTGACACTGGTGTGGACTATGGCTGCTCGCTGTTGGCGGGCGCTCGCTCTGAATGTGGGCATTTTTTTTGTTTTGTTTTCAGCTTGTGCGAGCGGCCAGGAGACCGTTGCGATTATCGTGACCATCGGGCTTGCGACCCTGGGTTAGGGTCCAGCTGCCGCAAGCCCGAGTAGACTTCCTGCTCTAATAGAGCAGGAAGTCCACTACTGACATCACTAGTGATGTCAGTCCGCCCTCCTACAAATGCCAGGCGTTCCTAAGGGAATGCCTGCGTTTGTTCGACCACCACCCGTACCCGTCCACAAAATGGGGCAAGCTGTCAGTCAACATCAACAGACGCCCGTCTTGTTGCGAGCCCCGTAGCGACTGAATTTCAGTCGCTCACTGGGCCTCGTGCACGCCGGATGTGGTGCGTGCACAGTGGGAAACCATCAGGCCGCTTGCGAGCCCACAGCGTTTGCGAGCGGCTCTGAATCGGGCCCTATGACTTTCCTGTTGACGTATAAGGTGGACAAAATATAAAACTGGAAAAATGTATCTTTCAGGGCTGTAAAAACAAACGTGCACTCCTGTGTCCACAGCACACCATGGCAAATACTTCTTGTTTCCATCGGGTCATGTAGGGGTTTGGCCTGAGTGCTGTGCTGAGAAATACATTTAAAATAGTAACCCAATATCCCTAAAAAGGCTGTAACCTATTTTAGTCAATTGAATAGTGAATAGTGCCACTTTATAATGGCTTATACATTGGCTAGGTCATGGCACACATGATCAGTGGCGAATGTTACCTAAGGGCAGCAGTGCTGAAGTCAAGTCCCCCCAGTAAAATCCACCAACCCCAGTGAACCAGTCATAGGGCCTGATTCAGAGTTGGGAATAGAGAGAGAGATAGCACTTAACTGTGTACCTGGACAAACCATGTTGCAATGCAAGGGGTGTAAATACATAATTTTTTTTTGCTTGTAGGGTAAATACTGGCTGCTTTTACATGTAGCCCACAAATACTGCACAGCTTTATTATTACTCTACAATTTAGATGTCAGTTTGGACACCTCCCTCCCAAATCTAAATCTCTCTGCACATTTAAATCTGCCCCACCTGCAGTGCAGCATGGTTTCACCAAGATGATCAATTGAGAGAGATATCTCTCTCTATTCCCAACTCTGAATCAGGCCCATAGTCTTCCAATGGGAAGCGACTGCCAGTGAAGCACTATCTGCTAATCCCACACATGACAGGCAGTCCCATGGGGAGGTGTTTTCTGAAATGCCAATCCAGGCTGCGGTTAGCAGAGAGAGCTCCCAATGGCCTTTCCATCAGTCCTACCAGGTTTCTAGAGACTGCAGCCAATGCAGTCCCTGGAAGTCGCATTTGTGTGCATGCATCGGTCCCCCTGGTGTTTGTACGTATGCTGTGGCATGCGCAATGGACCTGGCAGGTGTTGCAACAGTCCAGAACGCCGACCCTCTGGACACGTTAAACACAATTTACCCAAAATGGACCAAAAAATGTGTTTGTTTTTTTTTTAAATTGTATGAAAATAATTCAAATCAAATGTTTGTATTTTTTTTTTTAATAAAAATTACAAATAATTACTTTGTGGTTCTTTCTTCAGCATTAATCTATTGGCAGAACCTATGGTGCTGATAGGTGTCAGCGGTGTGTGATGGTGGTCAGTTCACATAATGAAAAGCTTCATCAGGGATTGTTTTTTTATCCAGGTAGAACACAGTATACTAGTCAAGACGAGGTTAATGCAACTGGTATACAATGCAGGTAACAATGCAGGAATACAATGCAGGTATACAATGCAGGTAACAATGCAGGTATACAATGCAGGTAACAATGCAGGTATCCAATGCAGGTAACAATGCAGGTATACAATGCAGGTAACAATGCAGGTATACAATGCTCCTGAAGAAGGTGTGGGCTCCTTCCACACGGAAACACGTTGAGCCTTGGTTGCTGATTTCCCTACCCATTTGGATCCACATAAGGATAAAGAGTGTTTGGAATTACTACCAACAGACCCGGACCGGCCACCTCTTTGATTAGAGACATCATTGGATTTCCTCCATTACATGAGGATACGCTAATTGCGAGGACACCTTGCTAACATAACCAGGAATGGTAACATCTCTTTCTATATAATATTGCTGGACATTATACGTGGACTCAAACTTCCTATGCACACCACAGTCAGCTGATACGCTGATTATCAGCAACCTTCTTTTACAATTTGTTTTATTTGCATGCATGTGTATATCACTACTCCCC
The DNA here is from genome assembly GCA_031769625.1 of Taudactylus pleione. Taxonomy (NCBI): domain Eukaryota; kingdom Metazoa; phylum Chordata; class Amphibia; order Anura; family Myobatrachidae; genus Taudactylus; species Taudactylus pleione. The sequence continues at coordinate 15,795,208 of JAUIMM010000091.1, forward strand.
TTACAGAAGGTGATAAGATATTAATGTGTCTATTAAATATTTTATAAACAAGCCATGTCTATCCATATATAGCTTTTTTATAGTGGGTGAATTTCTCAAATCCCACTTTAGAGACCAGTATATGCCCCTATTAGCGCTGTTATCTGTTTTTACTGCAGGTAACAATGCAGCAGGGATGCCGACACTGAGCTCCCTCCTTCCGGGAGGGAGCTGTCTGGCAACCACACGGGGGAGTATAGCAGGCAAAAAAGGGGCATGTCGTGGCGGTAAGGGGGCGTGGTTCAGAGGATGACATGTCTTTTGGGGGCTATTGGCATTGTGATGCAGGGGGCGGGGCTACGATGACGCGATTCAGCGCAAATCGCGTCATCGGCCCCCCGCTGCCGGGGTTAATGCAGGTGAGTCGCTAGGGCCGGGAGACTTGCCTGCGTTTCCGGGGGGCCGGGAGCGGCACCCGATTTTCGGGAGGCTCCCGGCCGAATCGGGAGGGTAAGTAAGTATGCAATGCAGCAACAGCAGTAGAAGCAAGGAGACAGCGCAGAACACTGTACTCAACAACCCCGAGAACAATATTAAATCTATCTTTTACACTATTACCTCTGCACCCAATGTCTCCAGGGCCTGGTAAATTTTTAGGAGAAGGGGACCCTCACTTTATGAGGATTTCCACAAAATCAACCGAAATTGACCTTTCGTAAATTTACCCCATAAAGTACTTTTAATACACTCTCCCATGTTTCTAGGCTTGTAAACATTTCTGCAGTGCTTTGTCTGGAAGGGGTGGGGCTTAAATCATGAGGTCCCCCAGATTGATTACAAGCTTCACCCCCTCCCAGTTTAGAGCAACAGTAACTAGAGATGTGCGCTGATCCACGATCTGGTGGATTCGGATAACTGGAGAACAGAACCGCACATCTCTAACAGTAACTATAAGGGGGGACTTTTAGGCAAGTTTCACATCTCCCACTTGAGTGGGCTGGGGTTCAGTGCTTAGAACAAGTCTGTCAGAGTTCAGCCAGGGATCGGCCATCCCTTACCGTCCAGCCGGCTTCCTCTGACTTTTCGGGCAGTCGGGTGGCTGGCGCGGTGACGTGGGAGGAGCTGAGCATTGACCCTGTTGCTGTGGTGTCGGGCGGTCCGGTGAGCAGGGATCGCAGTTTCCGTCATGGGCGCCGCCATGACACTTGTCCCTATGACAGTACTTCCTTCCCTGGGTGGCCTGGCTGGTCAGCTGACGCTGTTGACCTATCAGCAGGCTTCCAGGGGTACATATCCGGCTCCTGTGTATCAGGTAGTTGCCCGAACAATCATTGTCGCTGCTAGTGTAACTAGTGGAGTCTCGTTCCAGGTTCCCGTGCTTCCAGTGTGTTTCTTCCAGAGCTACAGAGTGTTTTCACCGCAGAGCTTTACCATTTCAGCCTGTGTGCAAGTTATACCATCCATCTCACCGCAGAGCTTTTCCATCTCAGCCTGTGTGCAAGTTATACCATCCATCTCACCGCAGTGCTTTACCATCACAGGTATCAACCAGGTTAGCTTGTTTACTATAGGGACCCGCGATCAATGGCGTTTGGGGGTTTGGTGCATGTGCTGGATGTTTGATAACAATCATCCAGCACATGCAGGATGATCAGACAATGATATCTGATCGTTGTCTGATTGTCCCGTGTGTACGGGCCATCATGTCAGATTGGAGAATTGCCAATATTGCTGTCAGTCCAGTGTATCACTGTGGCCCTCTCATGTAGCAATACATTTGGCCCCAGTGCCAGACTAGATGCTGAGTCACCGGTTATCTGGCTTGTATGTGTGTACACTTTAGGATCAGGTGTGTTCTCCTTCCCAGACCCCTTAATGTTGGTCTCTTCATCTGAATCCTTGTGTGAATGTCCTATTCCCTTGCCTGCAGAGCATACATTTGCATTGTCATCTTGAGATGCCACAGAGACAGGCAGCCTCTTATTCACTAAATAGGGGAAGGGGCTATCTGGCCTCTTATTCACTTATGGAGTTTTCTTAATAATAAGAGAGTTACAGGGTCTCAGCACTTTGACCACTCATGTCCCTCACAGTGGGCCTAATTCTGAGATGGAGCTAAGTGCCGCCTATGTGGTCAGCTGCCAGATTTACTAATTTATGCTAATGCAACTATCTGTCCATCCATGCAAGTACCGGTCTGTCTTCATGCCTATCCCATCCCTCCGCCCACTGTTTTCCCAGCCGCGGCCATGACCATCAATGATATCGCCAATTACAATTACAATCACCCCATGCTGTGTGCAAAGGATCTATCTGCTAAAAGAAATCTCTACTCAGACCACATGTCTCAAAAACGCAAAGAAGTCTGGTTACAGGCTCACAACACTCCCAATTAGAATAACTCACTGATGCAAGCTATAAGAATGTTTGTATTTTCCATTTGGCGTTTGCTATGTGTCTTTGGATGCAACAGTGATGCTAAAATGTGCTAATGCCGCCGGAGGCGTCTTGTGTAACTAGGCGCCTAATGATGGCTTCTGTGATCTTCTGCTGCTGCCTCCGAGGATGTAGCATTGCATGGCCATTGTTTTCACGCAGCTGAAGCCAGTGAAGCTGCGTTCAAGGACTCGGTAACTGGCTTAAGCACACACAAAAATTGGGAACGACATGCCCATTTTCTGGAACGCTGCAAGAAGCTGCCCCGGCTCTACCCCCACATGGCTGCAGTCTGTCAGCAGTGTCCGGGGACCGCGAACCAGCTCAGATCTTTAAACATTGCACAGGTACGCAAACCATCGGGAATAGAGTAGGCAAGTCTGGACTATCCTAAATTCCACAGCACACTCATTTGTCTCCAACTGCACTGTATCTGTGCCACACATTTTCTAAACCCGGTGATCTGACGCGGTGCTGCCGCTTCCTTGCCTTAGTTACCCCCGTGGGCCGCTAAAGACATCCCTGGGTCTGGTGCATGTCAATCAGCTGGGTGGTTGGCATATCTCTGGGATCAGCTCTCTCCTCGGCTCTGCCATCTTGACTCTTGTCAGCTGACTCTCTGCTCACCAACCCGTAGCCGCTCTAGGATCAGCTGTACCATGGAGCCTATCAGGGCCTAGGGTGCCCTATTTAAGGAAGTTCCAGCGAGCAGACTGGTGCCAGAAAAACTTCACTCTCGTTCAGAGTCGTAACTAGACTTTTTGGTGCCCTGTGCCAGAAAGAGCATTGGTGCCCCCCTTATTATTCAAAGGGACATAATGCACCCAAAAAAGGGCCATGACTTCATTGGGAAGGGCCAAGGAAGAGAAAGGAGAGGCCAGGAGATGTTGGGGATGAAATAAGTGGAAGCTACAATCAAGAATGATAATAAACAGAATTTGACAGGCCCAAACAGCGCCCCCTGACCTGTGGTGCCCTGTGCTATGGCACCGGCCACACTACCCTAGCTACGGCCCTGCTCTCATTACCTGCTATTGGCTCCAAGCTGCTATTCCCTGATGTGTTCCGGTTCCTAGTTCTGGTCCTGCACCTCAGTCTGCAAATTCCAAGGCTAGTTAATTCCTACGCAGTGCACTTCAGTCTGCATATACCATCATCCGTTCTTCGCAGTGTAATTCATTCTGCAAGTACCAGCATCCGTTCTTCACAGTGTACTTCAGACTGCAAATACCATCATTCATTATATGCAGAGCAGTCCAGTCTCTTGTGCATTTCACCCAGCAAGTACCAGTATCCTTTCTACACTGTGCACTTCATCCAGCAAGACTATTATTATTGAGTAATGCCCTCTATCCAGCAACTGTCTACATCCACTCTGCACTGTGCACCTGAACCAGTTCTGGCATCCATCTAGGACTATATGCCGGCACTGTAGCACTACTTCAATCCTCACCAGATGGCACACCCTGTCTGCTGCATTCAGTCTCTGCTATTGGCAGCCGTCCTCATCATTTGGCACAGTGCTCCCTGGCTTGGCATATTGCCTGCTGCCGTCAGTTCTGTACCAGCTCACTGTCAGTCTATCTCCAGACTACATCTCAGTTGTCCAGTCTAAATACTGCATACCCTCTGGCACCCAGCCATCTCCCACATGAAAAGTAGCACACTCTCCTAATTTCCAATCCGACCCACTGGTTCCTGATCCAAGTTCTCAAAACCATAGAGACCTGATAATCTGCCTCCCTTCTCCATCAGACCCTAAACTGTCTCAGCTTTCCCTATAGAGTTTAATTCAGAATCCTCGCTCTCACCTATAAAAAAAAAAAAAAAACATTATTTTTCCTGTAAATTTACCTTGCTATCACCATCTTGAGATGGTAACAGTGATAGAATGGCTGCCCTAGCTGAAAAGGCTTCCCCATGAAAAGTAGAGACTCCGCAAAAGCTATCATTAGCCAGTGGGCTTTACTAGAAGGGAGATGTAGACAACCTCTCCAAACCAGAGAACCCAAGAGTGTGTCACCAGCAAAGCCAAGTAAGTTCTGCTTACAGATGAATATCAGTATTCACAATTCTGAAGCAATGTCCTCATCTCCAGTCTTTAAATTATCAACTTATCCTGAGCACTCTAGCTTCAAAATAGGAGGGACAATAAAGCAGCTAACATATTTACCCCCTCATTCAGAGCCACTCGCTCGCGGCAGTACGCTCGTTCCGAGCGATGTTCGCACATCTGCGCATGCGTACGGATCGTTATACGCATGCGCGAACCAGTCAGTGCGGCCGAAATTCATGTGCTCGCAATATAGCGAATGCCTGCTATTTTGAGTGACAGAATGAGGCGTATGTGGGTGGTAACAGGGGAAGGTGCTTGAAAATGGGGAGTGGAGATCCGAACGCAGGCGTGCTTAAAGGTCAAAACGGGCGTTTTATGGGTGTGCATAATTAATACAGCAGCGTCATTGACCACGTCACTGGGTTATTTTATAGCCAGAACTGCTCGCAAGATTGTGGTAGCAAAAACCAACCACAAGAATAGCGAGCAGTTCATACGCTGGTCGATGTACTCGATTAATCTAATAAATAGCGGACATGACGTATGGTGCGAGCGGCCAGGGGGCGTTTTTAACAAATAAACGAGCGTATGTTTTGCTTGCTCGTTCAGACTTAGAGGTGTGAACAGACTGCAATTTGCGAACGGATCATTTGAATAGCCACCCCTTGTTTTTGAACGAACGACCGCAAATAGCGAACGGCTCTGAATCAGGCCCTTAGTACCCACCTATGACTTTTGTAAATGTTTGCATATGTTGTAATGGTGGTGATCCTACAGAATTTTTTTTAGTCTGGCACCCAAAAGGAAAATGTTGCCTACCCATGCACTAGGGCATCAACCATAGACAATGTTATTGAAGGCTTCTGATGACATTGTGAATTAAAATGCTCACTTCACAGGGACGCCAAAAGGAGAGGTTGAGCCAGTACTAATTTCCCAGGCCTGGGCTTGTTGGTGGAGCCAAATGGGGACCCGGTCCAGGCCCAGATAAACTGCTAAAAGGGACATTGGCCCTCATTTAGACCCAGTCACAAGCGCTGGGCGCTCGCAACCAGGTCAATGTTAATGGCCCTGCGCACACTCAGCAGCCGCACTGCGCATGCGCAAGCCCCGGAGCGAGAGAGAAACTCTCTCGCTCCGGAGCTCACTACAAAAGGGGCGGCTGTCGATGTTGATCGACAGCTCGGCCCGTTTTGTAGGCGGGGCGGGGGGTGGCTACACAAACGGAGGCATTCCTGGCGGAACGCTTGCCGTTTTGTGGGCGGCCGCACTGACATCAGCAGTGATGTCAATGGGGAGCTTCCTGCTCGATCAGAGCAGGAAGCTCCCTGGGGCTTGCGGCTGCCGAGACCCAACCCTAGGGTCTCGTCGCAAGCCCCGATGGTCGCGATGGTCTTGACCATCGCGACCATCAACCAGGTCGGTCGATAAGCTGTGGGTAGTAACCCACAGCTTAGCTAGCTACCAGGAGGCCCTACTGAAAAATAGAAGCGGCCGCCCTCATTCAGAACGAGGGCTCACTTCTTGCGAGCACTTCTGAATGAGGGCCATTGTCCCTCTTTGCAGTGCTGCTGATGGGGACAAATGTCCCACTGTGTGGTCACCGCCACCCCCCGTGCACCCATTGGTGTGATCACCGGCACCACCCGTGGCAGCTCTCAGCGCACCTGTCTATACATAAGTACCTCTTACCTTCCAATATTTGGGGAAAAAACATTTTGACAGAAAATGGCCTGGGTTCTAATTTGCCCAACTCACCCATTTTGCTTGTAGAAAAAACAGGATTTTCAGTTATGAATTAAGGCCCCCATACATCAGAGATTGATTGCAGCAATCGTGCAATTTGCAATCGATTGTGTATAAAAATCTTTCCCTTTTTCAATCGATTGCTGATTACAGAGATGCCACAATCGATTGAAAAAGGTAAAGATTTTTATACACAATCGATTGCAAATTGCACGATTGCTGCAATCGATCTCTGATGTATGGGGGCCTTTACCTGCATTTGGTTATAGGCTACTACAGTATCTACAGAAGAATAATGGAGCTTCAAAGACTATGCTACTAGTTATGAATACACAATGAAATGCTCAATACAGAAAATGAAATGATTACTACCACATAAACACTGTCATATTACTACCGGATTACAGGAAAGCTCCTTCTGCCATATGCCAATTCGGGACTGTTCCACTAGGATATGATGTCCCTGACTTAAAGGTTGAAATATTGTGATAAAAGCTATAAAAGTAACATGTTCATTCAGAATCCCACCTGCTATTCCAATTTGGCTCACAAATTATCTAGCAAGTTACTAAAACTGTACTGATGTGTTTTTAAATATAAATTACAATACACCTCCCAAGTCCCTTTAAATAAAATATATTAGTATTTACAATATTTTCTCCCTATAGTAGATTCTGGAGGAGTGATCCAGGGGGGAAGTGCAGAGAACTTGACGGTGCGATTCACTGCTAAGTGGGCACAATGCGGGACGATGGCCTGGTCTTCCAGGAGTCTGGGAGAACGCCTCGAAATTCTGCAGTCTCCTGGACATACAGCAACAGTAGTTAAGTATAGTGTAGCCCTTAATTTCTTCCTATCCCCAATTGAAATTGCTGCTCACAGATTCAGACATTAAGTTCTCAGGCTAAATGGAAGTTCCTTTGTATGAGCTACACTCAGGCCCTGATTCAGAGCCGGGAGCTCTGACAGAGCGCTCGCTCTGAATCAGGGCCGTCGGCCTCCTGGCCGCTCGCATAGCTGTGGGTGACCACCCACAGCTATAGCGAGCGGCCAAAATGATGGTCGCGATGGTCAAGACCATCGGTAGGGTCTCGCTGCCGCAAGCCCTCGCTGCCGCATGCGGTAGGGTCTCGCTGCCGCAAGCCCTGGAGTGCTTTTGGCTCTATCAGAGCCAAAAGCACTCCCACTGACATCACTAGTGATGTCAGTGGGGCCGGACCCAGGCGGTAGGCGTTCCCATGGGAACGCCTCCATCTGGGCAGCCACGCCCCGGGACGCCCACCAAAGGGGGCGTGCTGTCAATCACCATCGACAGCACGCCCCCTTTGGCGCGAGACCGTTAACGACGGCTTGGTCGTCGTTATTTGGGTCTCGCGCATGCGCACGATGGAGCCACCTCCGTCGTGCGCATGCGCACTTGGGCACCATCGACCCGCTGGGTCAGAATCAGGCCCTCTGTTACCTGTTTTGTGGGTAAAACATTGAGGCCATCAGAAGCACCAAAATCCTCTATTTAAGGCTGACTCGTCTTCCATGGCCAACAGTGATTGCCAGAATTCACAGACTTGCAGACTGAAGGAAACAGTCATCCCTGAATCTTTGAAAAACATTTTAGTCTTGCTGTCATTTTTTATTTATTATTTGTCCAAACCTATTATTATTATTATTATTAATTGTATTATTTTCATTATTATTTTTTATCATATAATAATAAATGCAAGCTAAAAAAAAAAATAGATGATTATTAAGTACTAGCTGGAATACCTGGCATTGCCCAGATTGAAAACTGAACTCTGAAGTACACCTGCAGCCTTTATTTGTTTACATTCTTCTCGCCTATATCCCTATTTCTGAAAAGGACCCCACTGTTTGCTAACATGTACGCAAACAGTGGCGTAACTACTGTGGGTGCAAGGGGTGTGGCTGCTATGGTGCCCGAGCTACCTCTGTGGCCCGCCGCTCCCTGTGCACCCAGTCACGCACAATGTGGGCCGGCCCAGTCAGGGCCATCGAGGGAGGCACGGGTGTTAGCAACTTTGATTTGGTGCTGGCCAACCAGCTGATTACAGCTGGCACACTGGCAGGCAGTTATGGCGAGACAGCGCCAGTTGTGAGGCAGTCAGAGCTCGAAGACCGGCAGCCAATCAGCAGTGGCAGCTCCTGATTGGGCACTACTATTGTGTGGAATAATGTGTTATATAGGGCACTACTACTATGTGGCATAATCTGTAAGGGGCACTACTGTGTGGTATAATGTGTAATGGGCATTACTGTTTGGTATAATGTATAAGGGACACTGGTACTGCATGGCATATTGTGTATAAGGGGTACTACTGTGTGGCATAACCTGAATGGGCTCTGTGTGGCATAACCTGAATGGGGTCTGTGTGGCATAACATGACTGAGATCTGTGTGGGGGAAAATGAATGTGTTTTTTTTTATCTCTGGGGGGCCTGATAAAGATCTTTCTATGTGGCCCACAAAGTACTATGCCCTTACATGCAAGCACAGAGACTCTGGATTTGATATGAACTTGCATGAGTCATAAAGTTTGCGCAGACTGAGGTTAAAAGGTTACTTTTGTAGCTTTCTCACAGGTTTTTGACAGACTGCCAATTTCCACTGGAGCCAGCCACAAAGACTGTGTAAAGAGTGTTCTAAGTTTTCGGGATTGTGTGACAGTGTGTGGCCCTGAGGAAGTTCAAACCTAGCCTAAAACCTAATCCTGGTCAAACTACACCTCTCTGCCAAATTTGGTGGGGCTAGGTCCAAAACTCTGGCCGTGCATAAAGGACAAACAGACGGACAGACAGACACACTTTCTTGCTTATTATAGAAATATAAGCCATTTCCAAGTTACACAAGTTTCAGCCTAATATGTTGTTTGTTTGTTTGTTTGTTTATTTCAAAATTTTAACCATATGAATTTATGGGGGTATCCAAAAAAGACAAAACTCCAAAAATGGACTTCTATGAAGCTTACAGTCGGTCCCCTCTGTTAGAATGGCAGGAATACAATGAATGTCCTATGTATGCCACCTATTGACAAGAGAAATCATTCATCTATGACATTTTGAAGACTTTCGTGTACATGCATTTACTTATGTTTGGGAAGCACCATCCACCATAGAACCAGGCACTGCTTTTAGCTGGTCACGCACAATACTGACTCGGGGGAACCTTGGTGCACTACAGTAATCATCATGTCACCTTTACTCTACTTGATAGTATTTATTTTACATACTCCTTTCTTAATATACTGTCATTTAAGTTATAAAGTCCAGAAAAATAGAACAAATGAAAATACTTGCATTTACCATGCAGTTGGTCAATACTGATGATAAATTGGGATGATTCCATAAATTATTATTATTATTTATTACCAGTTATTTATATAGCGCCTTCATATTCCGCAGCGCTTTACAGAGAATATTTGGCCATTCACATCAGTCCTTGCCCCAGTGAAGCTTACAATCTATATTCCCTACAGCATGTACACGCACACTAAGGATAATTTTTTGAGAGCCAATTAACCTACCAGTATATTTTTGGAGTGTGGGAGGAAACCGGAGGAAAACCCACGCAAGCACAGGGAGAATATACAAACTCCACACAGTTAGAGCCATGGTGGGAATCAAACCCACGACCTCAGTGCTGTGAGGCAGTAATGCTAACCATTACACCGAAATGATGATGATTTTCATGCTGATGATTATGGTAGAGGATGCAAGAAATGTAATTGATTAGAAATTTGCTGGCTGGACTATGCCAGATGGAGACAAAGGGGCCCATTTATCAAAGATAATTTGAGGTAAATTCCCCGAAAAATACCTGTTTTCGGGGGTTTACCTCAAATACTTAGTATCCCCCGAATGTATGAAGGAGGGACCGCAGCAGGTATCTCCGATACCTGCTACGATCCCTCTATTGCCGCCGGCAGCCGCCTCCCCCATAGGTTTCTATGGGGGATGCGATGCTGCCAAATGTATCAATATCGGGAATGCAGATAGCGTTAGCCGCTGTGTCCTATGGGCACTTACCGCATTTGAGCCGGCGGAGGTATCTTCCAGATCCCTCCGCCGGCAATGGGCGCCGCTCATGTGCAGTCCGCGGGACTGCGCATGCGCAGCAGCCCGGAATGCGCTCCGGCCACATCGCAGGGACGGGCTCTTTTCGGAGCCCGTCTCCGTGCATGTGCCGGGTCATACATTCGGCCGGTATGATCGCATTTTGCAATGCGATCATGGGCGATACTGCATGCCCTGATGGCATTGCAAAATGCGATCCTTAATAAATGGGCCCCAAAGGAGTAGATTCAATTAGGCACAAACCAGGTTGTGCAACTTTTTAAAGCAGGTTAAACCCACAACTTTTTGCCACTCAGTTTGAAATCCATGTTAGGTTAACTTGTGTTTACTTTCAATGGGAGAAATTGTGGTTTTTAGTTCGCACCTCCAGACTAGGTGAAAACTAAAAAAAAGTCCTTATTTTAATGTAAAAATGCCGGTATATAGTGTATTACCCCCTTAGACACCCCAGCCATTGAATCATACAGTGATGGGCTGGTGTATAATGCACAAGCGCAATGGCCGTCTGCACAATGCACTTTCAACCGGCTGGGTCAAAGCAAAGCCTGGAAGCTAGAAAGGTTTTTGCTAGTTCCTCATTGCCGGTAATAGACGTCAGCGATCTGTAGATGGCGTTAGCGATACAGTGACAAACAGTGTTCAGCTAAGCTTACTGCTGGTTGGTCAGTGGCGTCACAAGGGGTGTGGGGGGTTCCGACTACACGGGTGTCACCCCCCACACAGTGACAGGAGCCGGATGCTGAACTGTAGCGTCACATGCAGCACTCGTCTCCTGACACAGTGAGGGAGCCTGCACTGCACACAGAGTGGTTCCTGGGGGAAGTCCGCACCTCCGGGACCCCCAGAGTGACTAAAGTGGCCCCCTGTCCACAAGGCTCCGCCGCAGACACTACAACCCTCCCCACACCAGGTGTCACTGTGGGGCGGGACCCTACTGTGTTTGTTAAATACTGAATGGAGCTCATAACCCCTTTAGCGAGTACTAAAGGGGTTATGGGGTCTATGCACTAAGCCTTGGAGAAAGATAAAGTGGACAGAGATAAAGTACCAACCAATCAGCTCCTAGCAGTCATTTTTCAAACACAGCTTGTACAGTCACAGTTAGGAGCTGATTGGTTGGTACTTTATCTCCGTCCACTTTATCGTTTCCAAGGCTTTGTAAATAGACCCCTAGGTCTCATAGTTAAATAGAGCCCGGAACGTCTGATTTCATGAAGTTCCCAGTATAACAATATCAGTTGGAATAAGATTGTAACCATTTTTACAGTATTTCAACTTTGCTTGTTTGTCATATACACCATGGAGGGAAAATTATAGATGAGAAAGACTTTGTGACACATGTGTCTCCCCCTTTTTTTTTGTTTCTAAATTATTTAGGGACCTCATCATGTGTGAAAACGTGCCTGCGGATTGAGAAGTGGGAAAATGAGGACAGGCCTTACCTTTCTGTGAGACCTGCATGGCTGCATGTCCTTTCCAAACCTACCAGTGAAACAATTAATAAAGGAACCCATTAAGGTCTGATTATCGCTGCTAAAAAGGGAGGTTAAATTTCAGTCCTTTGAAGTAACTGAGAATGATTCAGGCCTCATTACAGAGATATAATCTACATTCATACATTTATGTTAGTGATTCAAATCTATTGGGACAGATTGAATTCCGTTAAATAGTGCATCTTTCCTAAGGAACCTTTCACAGGCTTTCTCAGGCTAAACCAAATGGTGGCCAAACAATGCAAAGTAGTGGGGTATTTAGAGATTTGACTGTGCTGTAAAATAAAAGGCCATACAGACAAGGGGGAAAAAAGGAGAGATATAATCTAAAAAGCTAATTCAGCTTTTCATTTGGTCTCTGTTTTCGAAAGGGCCTCCCTGTCATCACACAGTATGGCAAAAACTGTCCATGGATTTATGTACTGCATCTGTCATTCCAAAAATTTTCTTACACCCTTTAAAATTGTAACATAAGGACGAGCACTATAACGTATGTGATATAGGGTCTAGCAGGAAAACCATTTGAAACCTATAAGGGGCATATTTACTAAGGTGCGGGAAGTGGAGATGTTGCCCATAGCAACCAATCAGATTCTACTTAACATTTATCTTGCACTTTCTAGAAGATAATAGCTAGAATCTTATTGGCTGCTATGGGCCAAATCTCCACTTCTAAAAACCCGCACTTTGGTAAATATGCCCCTAAGAGTTAAAGTGTTACACTTGGTTGCAACAATAATGACCATTCATTGAAACAATGTTTAAGCTCTTTTATGAAAGGGTTGAGCCTGGGTGATTGGCAGGTTGAGGTGGCACTAGGTGAGCCTAACTAGCCCTATGCTTAACCTAATGCTTCCTCCGTGGTTTCTTCTTGTGCCAATGGGTGCTTCCCCCTGCTATCGGCTGTGGCACTGAGTTCCATGCTTCACTGAGAACTGGAAGTGGCATCAAAGTCGGGAGTCGGGGGATCCACAGTGCTATTTTGTCCCATTCAAATGGTAAAATCGATATATTTTATTGGTAATATCCAGTGAGATTCTATGCACCATCCCTGATTGCTCATTGTGCTCATGGAACTATGTGGACCTGTCCAGGTTCGTTGTGACAAAATGTTGGGAGGTATGATGTTCCAAAAAAGTGTTGCTGCGATATTGTTAGGGTGGGATTTATTTAGCAAATGCTCCTGGGCATAACACCCTCTTGCTGGGAACAGTCTACGTTAAAAACTAGAATAGATCATTGTGAAATGAATGTGAGTGAAATGTAATTTGTATGGCGCCTTTTTAAAAAAAAGAAATTGGGAAAGAATACATCGATAATACATAACAAGCATCATACCTCCATACAAGACTGTAAGCATCATACCTTCATACCAAGCATCATACCTTCATACAAGACTGTAAGCATCATACTTTCATACCAAGCATCTTACCTTCATACAAGACTGTAAGCATCATACCTTCATACAAGACTGTAAGCATCATACCTTCATACCAAGCATCATAACTTCATACCAAGCATCATACCTTCATACAAGACTGTAAGCATCATACTTTCATTCCAAGCATCATACCTTCATACAAGACTGTAAGCATCATACCTTCATACCAAGCATCATAACTTCATACCAAGCATCATACCTTCATACAAGACTGTAAGCATCATACCTTCATACAAGACTGTAAGCATCATACCTTCATACCAAGCATCATACCTTCATACAAGACTGTAAGCATCATACCTTCATACAAGACTGTAAGCATCATACCTCCATACAAGACTGTAAGCATCACACCTTCATACCAAGCATCATACCTCCATACAAGACTGTAAGCATCATACCTTCATACCAAGCATTATACCTTCATACAAGACTGGAAGCATCATACCTTCATACCAAGCATCATACCTTCATACAAGACTGGAAGCATCATACCTTCATACATGACTGTAAGCATCATACCTTCATACCAAGCATCATACCTTCTTACAAGACTGTAAGCATCATACCTTTATACCAAGCATCATACCTTCTTACAAGACTGTAAGCATCATACCTTCATACAAGACTGTAAGCATCATACCTTCATACCAAGCATCATACCTTCATACAAGACTGTAAGCATCATACCTCCATACAAGACTGTAAGCATCACACCTTCATACCAAGCATCATACCTCCATACAAGACTGTAAGCATCATACCTTCATACCAAGCATTATACCTCCATACAAGACTGTAAGCATCATACCTTCAAAGCAAGCATCATACCTCCATACAAGACTGTAAGCATCATACCTTCATACCAAGCATCATACCTTCACACAAGACTGTAAGCATCATACCTTCATACCAAGCATCATACCTTCATACAAGACTGGAAGCATCATACCTTCATACATGACTGTAAGCATCATACCTTCATACCAAGCATCATACCTTCTTACAAGACTGTAAGCATCATACCTTTATACCAAGCATCATACCTTCTTACAAGACTGTAAGCATCATACCTCATACAAGACTGTAAGCATCATACCTTTATACCAAGCATCATACCTTCATACAAGACTGTAAGTATCATCCCTTTATACCAAGCATTATACCTTCATACCAAGCATCATACCTTCTTACTAAGCATCATACCTTCATACAAGACTGTAAGCATCATACCTTCATACCAAGAATCATACCTCCATACAAGAATGTAAGCATCATACTTTCATACAAGACTGTAAGCATCATACCTTCATACCAAGCATCATACCTTCATACAAGACTGTAAGCATCATACCTTTATACCAAGCATCATACCTTCATACAAGACTGTAAGCATCATCCCTTTATACCAAGCATTATACCTTCATACCAAGCATCATACCTTCATACTAAGCATCATACCTTCATACAAGACTGTAAGCATCATACCTTCATACAAGACTGTCAGCATCATACCTTCATACCAAGCATCATACCTCCATACAAGACTGTAAGCATCATACTTTCATACAAGACTGTAAGCATCATACCTTCATACAAGACTGTAAGCATCATACCTTCATACCAAGCATCATACCTTCATACAAGACTGTAAGCATCATACCTTCTTACAAGACTGTAAGGATCAAAACAGAACACTAGATATAGCAAATAATCCACAACAACAATAACTTCCAATAAATACAATACAAAGAGAAAAGTGGTAACCAAAAGAACAGGATAATCTACCATCAGAACCCATCTTGTTTCGGCTACAGCAAAGGCATCAGAACGGGGGCCGGTGGTCTAGAGTACAACGGTGGTGGTATAGTGTACTTGCAGACATACAGCAGGACACTGTATGGCTCTTTGGTGATGAGAGTCTCCTGGCCCAACCTGTCCTTATGGATGCTGGGGAACAAAGATGTGCAGAGATGCCGCGCATTCGCAGTAGAGCATGTCAGAGGTCAGATCTCTCCTAGTTGAGTCTCAGCAGGTTCTAGTAACCGCCAGCTGTCTCTTCCAACGGTATACAATCGGGAAGCCAGCTGCCTTAATACCGGCAGCCGGCTTTCCGACTGTCATATCCCGGCGAGGGTGAAATGTCGGGCGTCTAGATGTAGACACCTGACATTTCCCCAATGCCATGCGCCGCGAGCAGACATTCGTGGGGGGGAGGGTTAGGTTTAGGGCACCCGGGGGGACTTAGGGTTAGGCACTCCCCTGGGAGGGTTAGGGTTAGGCTAGGGGGAGGGAGGGTTAGGGTTAGGCACCCCCCCGGGGGACATAGATGTAGGCAGTGGGGAAGGGGGGGTTAGGGTTAGGCACTTAGAGGGGAGATTAGGGTTAGGCACTTGGAGGTTAGGGTTAGGCTCCCCTAAGGGAGAGTTAGGGTTAGGGGGTTAGGTTAGCCAATACTTACCTATCCACGATCGGGATTTCCAGCGCTGTCGGGCTTCCGCTGCCGTAAACTCTGCTTTGGTCGGCCAGGTGCTGCCGGGAATCGATTCCCTTCCAACACCCCCCCCCTTTTTCACTCAAGAAGACATGCGGGGTTAGGCAGACAAAACAAAGCATAAACATTTTGAATATGTTCCAATCCATATTCATGCAGGAGAAAATTTGAATATGAAAAATTAGACATTTGCTCAACATTTCACTGGAAGCATAAACCGCACTGACTAAAACATTCTAGATCAGATCCCTGCTACAGTGGTCTTCAGCAGCATGTTGATGGCCCTCTCTGAACTAAACAGATCAAAAACATTTAGAGGTAAATTGACTAATCGTTGGTTTCAAAACCGACGTCAACCGATGGGCATTGACATGTGTTTGTGTGTAAAAAATTTTAGTCTTCCATTTCCTTACCTCGCAGATGGATGTGCAACACTTGATACATCATGTTATTATTATTATTATTATTATTATTACCAGTTATTTATATAGCACACACATATTCCGCAGTGCTTTACAGAGAATAGTTGGCCATTCACATCAGTCCCTACCCCAGTAGAGCTTACACTCTAAGTTCCCTATCACATTCTCACACATACACACTAGGTTTAATTTATGTTTTTGGAGCCAATTAACCTACCAGTATATTTTTTGGAGTGTGGGAGGAAACCGGAGTAACCGGAGGAAACCCACGCAAGCACAGGGAGAATATACAAACTCCACACAGTTAGGGCCGTGGTGGGAATCAAACCCACGACCTCAGTGCTGTGAGGCAGTAATGATAACCATTACACCATGTTTTCCAGGCATTTGTGGGATCAATAGTAGACTCCCATCCCTGCCAATCATAGGTTGGTTTTGGATCATGAAGTCTCTGAGATATACAGCGAACAAGCCCAACAAACTCCCGGCTTAACTTCCTAGGAGGTTTTCCTTGTTGCTCCTCATTGAGCTCCTGTTTCTTGAATGATTATTTACTTTTGTTATTTCACTCTTCTCAGACACACTATCAGCTGCAGGCATATCCAGCGACACAGGTCCCTGTGACTGTGACATCCCTGTTAACAATAACTGAAGTAGTCTCGAGAAACACAACGTCCCATGATAATACAATCAGAACTGCTGCGGCTGCTCCTGATTCGCTGCCATTACATGAGCTCTGATTGGCTCGCTGCCGGCGCCATATTCGAAATACAGCCGGTGCTGTTTCTCCTCTATGCCTGGTTGCCGGTGCAGTGTATCAACTGCAATAAGCTGGTGGCCCGGCTTAAATCCAAACAACTGCCACCCGGGCCTCCCCTCTGTCTCCGGGCCTGGGACTCCAGTACCGGTAGTCCCCCCCTGATGGCAGCCCTGCTTTGGATAATAAAATATGCAATTCCACTGACAGATCAATTGTCCCCATACTGTAGCTCTGTTTACATCTTCAAAACTGTGATTGTCACTGCAGCCACTAGTGACCTTCCAAAATTTTCCTGCTTTAGCAGCATCTCCATGGCAAACTTCTATGTAGAGATGTTTTCAGGAGCTGTCAGCTTTTCAAAAGACATGCTGCTCCCTGCACTGCACCAGGGCTGCCATCATAAATTGTGGGGTCGGTGCTGACAAGATAGGCAGCCCCCCCCCCCCATCCCCCGGAGGTGGAGGGGTCAAAGGTGGGCGGCGCTACACTGGAGGGGTGGGACATCGATTGGTGCCTTTAAAAATTCTCAAACCTTGCATTGTGGTTGTTGTTCAATTGACATGCTGGATCAAATATATATATATATATATATATATATATATATGTTTTTTTATTACACTGAAAAAGCTGGATCCACAGAAAAAGCCAGGGCAGGGAAGGCTGGCTGACTAGGGGAGGGACAGGGAAGGCCGGCTGACTAGGGGAGGGACAGGGAAGGCCAGCTGACTAGGGGAGGGACAGGGAAGGCTGGCTGGACTAGGGGGCAGGCACAGGGAAGACTGGCTGACTCTGGGGGACAGGGAAGGTTGGCTGGACTAGGGGAGAGGCACAGGGCAGGGATGGCTCAGTGTCAGTTCAACTCAGTGTCAGTCTGAGTGGGGGGACAGGGAAGGTTGGCTGATTTAGGGGGTAGGCACAGGACAGGGAAGGCTTGCTGACTAGGGGGTGTACAGGGAAGGCTCAGCTGGCTTGACTTGGGGGTAAGCACAGGGCAGAAAAGGCTGTAACGGGGAGGCAGGGCTGGCTGAAACAGCGGGGTGGACAGGGAAGGCTAGAGCACAGGGGGGAGAACACAGGGCAAGGTCAGGGAGTCCCTGTCTTTTCAGCTGGCTGCGCTGGTGCAGCCAGCCAGTTAGCATTAGCACTGACTCCTTTTCAGATATGGGGGCCCGGGTGGCAGCGGTGCTGCACCGGCAACCAGGAACGGCAAGCCAGTAGCATTCATACAGCCGCTCTGACGGCATTTCAAAAGGCGGCCGCGAGCCAATCACAGCTCGCGGACCGGCAGCCAATCAAGTCCTGATTGGCTGCCGTTCCGCGATCTCAGGCTGGCTTGTGGTCACAGGTGTGGATTGTATGAATTCTGCCTGCATCCCTGTCTGCCTGTGTGGTGTAGCACCGCTGCAGCCCGGGCCCCCCTCTCTCTCCCTTCCCTACGGGCCTGGGACATGAGGCCCGGTGGTCCCCCCCTGATGGCGGCCCTGCACTGCACATTTCTATCATACTGAGGGGGAGATGTACTAAGCTCTGGAAAGTGATAAACTATCCAGCCACTCAGCTCCTAACTGTCATCTTACAGGCTGTGTGGGCCTCATTTATCAACCAACCATTCACGATGAGTGATAAAACTTGATGCGTATGATAATGGAGCTCCAGCCAATCAGCTCACAACTGTCATCTGTTTGAAAAATGACAGTTGGGAGCTAATTGGCTTGAGCACCGTTTATCATACGCAACAAGTTTTATCACTCATTGTGAATTGTAAAACTTGTTGAAAAATGTCAGGAGCTGATTGGTTGGTAGTTTATCCAATGTGTCACTTTACAGAGCTTAGTACATCTGTCCATGATAAATAAGGGTCTTTCTGTACTCACTCAGATCTTGAATGGTGACGGCCTTAAATCAGGCCCTTGTGTTAGCCTGGTGACTAGATAGATGTTTAATCTGGGGAAGATGGTAACTGTTGTTGAAATATGGATTGAGCTACTGCGCAGTCTCCATGATGCTCCTTTAACGAGGCATCAATACATAACCAAGTTGTTCGCTGTTAGGTCTTCTGTGTATGTGCAGTGCCATCTTGTCACTGTGAATGAGTGTCAGAGTGGGGCACGTCTCTCTCTGAGAGACCCTGCTATATCCTGCAATAGATGCCCACTGTCACAGCTTACACAAATACCGCTACCCACATACAGACAGTCTGCACAAGCTCCGCTCCATCCAAGAGTCTGTAGGTGCATAACTGTGTGTACGGCTGCACAAATCACATTACTGCTTAAAACTACCCCGCTGGTTAGGTTAAATACTGGGCTTTTCTGTAACTTGAGGGATGCGCTGGTGTATACTATTACTCTATCACCATCAACAATAGTACACACATAATCAACTCCTAGCACGTGGTTACTGGGCCCATAACCTATGAACAGAGATGGTGGTGCCTGCAAGTCATAGTCTAAACTGTCACAATGATGCGCATGTGGAATTTGCTGGGAGCAGTAGCTCTACAGATGAATTTATACACCAAAGTATAATATAACTAGCCAGTGTGCGAGTGATGTTGGTTAAATGTATAACCCGATAGTTGGTGCAGGTGGCACTTAGTGCCTGATTCAGACCCACTCGCAAGCGGCTGTCCGCTCGCAAGTGGGTCGATGTTGTGCACTGCGTATGCGCACGACAGCGGGAGCTCCGTCGTGCGCATGCGCCAGACGCGACGAGCGAAGGACTTTCCTTCGCTCATTCTGTCTGATCAAAGGGGGCGTGCTGTCGATGTTGATTGACAGCACGCCCCCTTTGGTGGGCGTGCCTCCCTAACGGGGGCGTTCCCAAGGGAACGCCTACCGTCAGAAGCCGGCCCACTGACATCACTAGTGATGTCAGTGGGAGTGATTTGGGCTTTGATAGAGCCAAAATCACTCCGGGCCTTGCGGTTGAAAAACTCAACCGCAGGCTCCGGCTCGCAGTGGCGATGGTCGCGATGGTCAAGACCATCGCGGCCATCAAACTGCACGCTCGTATAGGCTGTGGGTGGTGACCCACAGCTATACGAGCGTCCAGGAGGACGCTCCATAATTATGGAGGACGGCCCTCATTCAGAGCGTGCGCTTTGCTCAGAGCGTACGGCTCTGAATGAGGGCCTTAGTCCACAGGTGGTATGTTTAACCAGTTCTTAGATTTAATATATTATTTATTATATTTCCAAACAACAGGTAGCATGTGAAACAGGGAAATGCACAAGTGTAACAGCGGTACATGTACTACACTGCTTGTGGCGGCCAGGAGCTCAGGGTATTGCTGGGCATTATAGTGCACCTGGCATGATCACAGTCCTTTCATTGGTGGATAGTAGCACAGGTGGTCTAATGTACAATCCTGGCGGTATAGAGTACTTGCAAGCATATAGCCGGGCACTGTGGGGCTCTATGGTGGTAAGAGTCTGCTGGTCCTAACTGTCCTCATGAAAGTAAAGATACGAGGAGACGCCCTGCAGTGGTGCATGTCAGAGGTCAGACCTCTCTCAGCTGAGTCCCGGCGGGTCCTAGTGACTCCCAGCTGTCTTCTACATGGATAATGCTGGAGGTAGGCTGCACAGGGGTCCACTCCATGACGTAAAACGGGAGGCGTGCATACGGGAATGCCCAAAAAACTTCACATAAGGGTGCGGTCTATGGAAATTAGGCCACACCCCCTTTCAGGCACGCACGGCTTTGGGGTACGCAGGGAGGAGAAGGGGAGCCAACCATTACTGGGCATAGGGCGCAGCTCCACCTGGAGCCGGCCCAGCACATAGCTATTGTGTGCACAGTGTACCTCATACATAGCTGCACTTGTTCATATTGCGAGGTTACTCGCAGCTAATTATTTTCTCCCCTATGACTGAATGATGTTTTAATCAAAATATGAACTAAAGCCTCATACTTTCATTTTGCTACTATAAATTGCATTAGTAAGGGTAAGCTTTTGCAACTACTGTTTTATTTTTAGATTGTAAGCTCTTACGAGCAGGGCCCTCTACCCTCTTGTGCTTCTCCCTACTTTAGTTTAATCTACTTCTTACTCACCACTAGGGCACCTAACACTTGGTTGCTTATGTTCTGTTGCTCATCTGGGTGTTATGGTCGCTAATGTAGTAATATATATTATCTATGTCCTGGATTGTATTGTTCTGTAACTCGCTTGTCTACAACTTGTTTATGTACTTTGTAAGGTGCTGCAGAACATTAGTGGCGCCATATGAATAAATGATAATAATATGTTTGTATACATCACACTTGCCACAATGTTGCAATTGTCACAGAGAGGAGATGGAGGTGGCCGCTGAGAGAGGGCTGGGTGGGTGAATAGTGACATGTGGCCCCGCTCCCTGCAAGGCAATGCTGATATCATGGCATCACACACTGGAGTCAGGGCTATGATGACATTATATGCTGAGAATCACATTATCACGCCCCTAGTCCCTCCCAAGTGGACAGCATGTGGGAGAGTGCTTCACTCTTCCTGGGAGGCCAAAACAATATCCCGGAAATTGGGCAAGTATGCTATGTATATATATATATATATATATATATATATATATATATATAGGGCATTCATGCTGCCATGCAGCTGGCACCCTCAACAGTATGAGATATACCGTGCACAAACGTTTTCCTTTCCTACTGTGAGTGAGATGCAGGATATTATCCACTACAGTCTGCTATGACACTCCTATATGTCTTATGGTGCATCATGATGGGGTCTTAGGGGCATGTTCTCCAATATGCCCCTAACGTTCCTGTTATTCAGTCATCTGACTTGCTGCGAGTTGCAGCGTCAGATACCAGAGTACCGAAGCAATTCAATACTGCTCCTGTGTGGGGACAGCTGCTCCAAAAAACAACTGTCTTCACGAGCCCTTTCATTGCTGCTTTCATAGCAGTGAAATCTTACACTGCGGGGTCCTGAGTTCACGCATGCGCACTACTGTAAGGGATGCAGGACGAAGGAGGAATGGAACACATTCCTCTTCCCAACCCTGACCTCCTTCCCATAGGAAACAGCAGGGCTCCGGGACCCAAAGTCACTTATCCAACTATTTCCACTTACATTTAAGGGCAGATTTAATTAGCTATGGGTCTTACCTATTCAATTACTTGCCAATTTCCACACACTGTAAAGGGGCACATCCACTAGCAGACTGTGAATTGACTTCACGATTACGACATTGTCCATTCCTCTTCCCAACCCTGACCTCCTTCCCATAGGAAACAGCAGGGCTCCGGGACCCAAAGTCACTTATCCAACTATTTCCACTTACATTTAAGGGCAGATTTAATTAGCTATGGGTCTTACCTATTCAATTACTTGCCAATTTCCACACACTGTAAAGGGGCACATCCACTAGCAGACTGTGAATTGACTTCACGATTACGACATTGTAATAGTGCAGTGGATTCACAGTCTGTGCTGTGCCTGCACTGAATGATCAGTCGTTCAGTGTAGGCACCCTCCCTCATCCCCGAACATGGCCAATCTGTTGTTATAGGCAGATTGACCATGTTCGGGCGATGATAGATGTAAAAAACGACCAGCGGAAGCACGCATCTCTGGTCGTTTTTCACATTATGCTGCCTGATTTGTGCCCGATTAACAAGCGATTGAACGATAATGATGTAATTATCGATCGCTCTGTTTAATCGGGTAGTGGATTTGCGCTTTAAGACTGTGGCTAATGCATCTCCAATTCTAAAAACCTGCACTTTAGTATATTTACCCCTTAGTGTTACTTGCCTCTACTTTTGTTCTCACTGACAGTATAAATCTTTGCTTTTGTAATGATGACTGACAGTAAATTCTCTGACTGTTGGATTGCCCTTAAGGAGGGATACAGAGATATGATTTTAAAGTATATTGCTATGTCTACAACATTGACTTCAGCTGAGATGGAATCATCCATATACTGTACAGAACATACATTCCTGCTGAGCAGTGCAACCCTAGCTCAGAACAGGAGTCACATTCAGTGCAGTAAATACGGTTTTCCCAAATGCTGTAGCAACACAAGTGCACAGTTCTGTACAGGGAATACAATGTGATGAATTGTAAATTCTATCTATCTATCTATCTATCTATCTATCTATCTATCTATCTATCTATCTATCTATCTATTTATTTATCTATCTATCTATCTATTTTACTATCTTACTATCTATCTTACTATCATCTATCTATCTATCTATCTACCTTACTATCTATCTTACTATCATCTATCTATCTATCTATCTATGGGCATGATTCAGAGACGGCGCTATGGCGATTTTTACACAAATCCAGCAATTGTTTGCTGATGCGCATGTGCAGCGATTGCATTGCGTTTACGAATACACAATGTACCAACTTGCAAAGTGAGTGGCAGTTAGTCAGCATTTGGGAGTGGTATTGGCGGGATGGTTAGAAAACCGCAGGCGTGTCTGACCGTTTAAACAACACTTTGTGGGCGCGCATAAATTAGTCCCTGTGATCTCCTGTGCAGCATGAGACCTCTCTGCGTCTCAGGAGAGCTGCAGTGTTTGCGGCTGGTCAGACTTACAGTACATGCTGCGTGACTGCCTGTTGTGCGTCAATGGAACTGATGTCTATGCTGTTGTACGTCCTCGTACGGAGATGAGAAGGCAGCAGTGGGCGTCCCTATGCTCGACTGTGCTTTGGAAAGCATTAGCATATTTAGCAACTGCGATCTGTAAGAGTATGCTGTGGCGTTGGCATTACCGGCCATCTCTGAATCAGGCCCTATTTAATTTACCTCCTGACTGGTGATAGCATAGTCAGGCACTCAGATTCGGATGACCTAGCTAGGCATGAGCCGTGGAAATCAGGAGGTATTGCCTCCACGCTTCACTGTTTATATAATTGTCAGGCCTCCTGGTCCTAATGATCATTAAACGACCTTACGCATTATTAAGACATAAAGAGAAGTATTTCAGATGAGATTAGGAATCATGCTTATTAAATCCCAATGACTGGTAAAAAAAGAAAATATAGTTGATTTATGCATATATGAATGAAGTGTTTATTATCATCTATACATAATACATTTGCATATGGTTATATTATATATATATATATATATATATAGTATTATTATTTCATTAATAAGTCTGGAGCCCTTCACACTGCAACTGTAGGGTTACTATAGTGTGTCAACTGTCTTTTAAAGAGAGCCTCATGTATTGATGTGGATGAGAATGCAGAACTTTCTAATATATATATATATATATATATATATATATATACACATATATGTGTGTGTACTAAATATATAGCAGTGCACAAGAATATATATATCAGCAGTGAAGTTGAAGTAATAAGACATATGAAATATGATGTCAGCATATAATTACATTTATGGATAATAGAGCGGTTATACAGCAGATTTATAATTAAAGTAAAAGACTGATTCTCACAATCGCCTTTAAGTTCATATATTGTGGATCGGGGTCTGTGTACCAGACTGGCAGACTTCATCATTCTTTTGTGCGTGAAGAGCCGATAGGTGAAGCGTTAATACTATGTATACAGCCTGAGAGGCTACAGTACAGTATATAGAAGTATGCAGCAGCAGCAGCAGCTCCCAGGCTGGTTACCCGCAGCCTCAGGGGTAAAGTATAGGAAGCTAATTGTTCTTTTTCTTTTCTTCGCAACAGTTCTTTAGAACGGGAGTGAAGAAGAAGAAAAAAGAAAAAATGAGCAACAATCTCCAGGTGGAGCACTTCTTCCCTGCCCAAATCTAAGAAGAGGGGCTCCTGGTGGGGGATTGGCTCAGCCTGCAAGACAGCAATATTTGCAAAAGCATAACATCCAAAGCATTGCTGGTGGGCAGCTCAGACTGAGGACCTGGGCGTTCAGCAATTTGTAAGATTCAGATCAGTGGAAGGGATCAGTGATCTCTCTCTACAGAGCCGTCAAGAGAGCCCCCCCTTCCTCCCCTTCCTCCTCTCCAGGGACTCCCTCTTACTCCTGGGTTTCAGATGTCCACCGCTGCCTGACCCCTTGCAAGCAGGCTGCCCACTAGAGACATCCCACCCCTGGGCTGCAATCACTGACATTTACTCCGCTCTCATCTGCAGGCTGACAATTAGCCCAGTGAGGATTTCTCTGCAGCCTGGAACCGAGAGCAGAAGGAGGGGGGGTTAGCACAGATTAGGACTTTTTTTTTTTTTTTTTGGGGTGGGGGGTGAGCTGAACATGTCATTGTTTTCCAGGCACTGCTGCAGACTTCAACATGTTGGGAGAAGCTGCCGGGAAAGTGTGTGCATGAAGTAGGAGCAGCCAGGACAGTCATCCAGCAGCAGCAGCAGTATCACCTCCAGCAGGACATCGTCCAATACCCTACCAGGAGCATAAGAGGTCTACAGCTGGGGATAGTCTTCTTCTGAGATATGGATGTTAATGCCATAGGAGCCAGCTCTGTGGGTGCTTGAGCACCCTCAATATTTGTGCTGCCACTATCCACGTCTAGGCATGAGAATTTTTAGTCCTATGGAAGGGCACCCCCCATCATTTTGAAAAGTTGGTGCACTACACTCTGCAGCCCGGGACAGGTAGTGGCCAGCAGTTCCCAGCTAACCCCAAACCGGATTTTATATTTCCATTATGTTTCTTTCCATGAGGCATTTTCTGAAGCCCTCAGCCTCAGTACAATGTGCAAATGGATACTGACACATGGTGCCCCAGGCTGGTCTCACCTGCCCCGCTCCTGGCTCCTCTTCTTCTTGGTCTACCTGTTGTCTGTCACCTGCAATGAGGTCGGGGGCATGGACCCTTTGCACCCCCAGGAGCTCTCCTCCAACACCTCCTCTGGGAGACATGTGCGAAGTTACAACCACCTCCAGGGAGATGTGCGCTGGAGGAAACTTTTCTCCTTCCACAAATACTTCCTCAAGATCGATGACAAAGGGAAAGTTAATGGCACCAAGAAGGATGACTGTCCTTACAGTGAGTACCCCCTTCCCTCCCTGACCACGGGGCTCCTGCACTGGGAGTGATAAAAGCTGTTTTAGAGTTTGTGCAACCTAGTGGGTCGTTAATGGACTGTGGCTGTTGTCTCACTATGCTGCTGAGACAGAAAGGCACCTCCAGGGTCATAAAACAGGGGCATGCCAACGTGTGAGATCTGCTGGACATTACAGACTTGTGGCTCTCCAGCTGTTGTGGGACAACAAGTCCAAGCAGGGCATGATGAGACTAGTGCCTCCACCACAGCTGGGGATTAGATGTGTTTCATGTGGTCTGTATATAAGTAAACTACAATGGGCAGCAGGCTGGCACAGTTGTTAGTATTGCTGCCTCGCAATGCTGTGGTCATGGGTCCATTCCAACCAAGGTCATATCTGTGTGGAGTTTATATGTTCTCCCCTCTCTGTGTGGGTTTACCCCAGGTTGCTCTGGCTTTCTTTCAGACTCCACTGGCAGGTTAATTGGCTTCAGAAGAAAATTAACCCTAGTGCAGTGGTTCCCAAACTTTCTTGAATCACGGCACCCTAGAGTATCAGCGTTTTTTCCACTAAGCCAAAAGTTTCTTATTGAAATCCAGAGAAGATTATTTTATTAAGCCAGTTGTGTTTACCTGTTACTCTTACGCTCGGTTATGTGGTGGCGGACAGGGTTGTGCTCTGGTTGTCCACATATTTTATGACTGGCAGCCACTATCACTGGCTTTTCCTATTACATTGACCATAAATATTTTGAGTTGGTTCTGGACCACCAAACTGGAGGCTCCCTTGCAAGTACCCCGAGGCACCCCAGGGTGCCACGGCACCAAGTTTGGGAACCACTGCCCTAGTGTCTGTGCTGTAGGAAATATAGATTGTATACTCCACTGGAGCAGGGACAGATGTGACGTTTGATGTGACCCAACCATGCTTTAACCGGCAGCATCCCATGCGTTATTTATTTCAGTACTGAAAAACAGTAAAGTGTGGTTCTGACAGTGGCTCATGTATGAAACATTATATAGGTCCCCAGTGAGTCTAGTGTTATTCCAGGAAAAGGTCATATTAAAGTTTTGTTTATGCTTAAAGTAATGGTTTGTGGTCATTGAGCTGTCTGATCTCCTTACATGAGGTTTACAGTACATGACCATGAAACTTAAGATAATCTTTAAATTATGCAGTCTGTTGAGTCACGCTATGAAAATATGATTGTATCTATCTATCTATATATATATATATATATATATATATATATATATACATATATATACATACATATATTTATAGATAGATAGATAGATAGATAGATAGATAGAGTCGGTAGATAGCTACTGTGCGTTTTATGAGATTATGAGATACTGTATTTTAAAATAATTGGAGTGTGTGAGTTCTGTAGCAGTTCTCCGCATAGGGACCTTCATTCTGACACAGTTTTCTAACTCCAAGCTACTGTATAACTATTGCACCATTTATTGCCTGATGAGCTGGACCCTTGTCAGCCATCTGTCCCTCCTATAGGGGTGACTACTGCTTTGTCACTGCATTCATAAGCGAAACAGCTTTGGGATGGACCAGTTGTAAATAACCCTGATGTGTTGAAACTACCACATTTCATTTCCTACATTTACAAGTTAGATTTGGTTAACTCTAAAACATCACCTGTGGACCTTAAGCTGTTGTGGAACATGGTGCAGGTTGGGACTTGTAGTTCTACAACAGCTGGAGAGCAATAGGTGACCTACCTCTTCCCTTGTGTATAACTGTCACATGAAGAAAATATTTAGATGTGTTTTACAGTCATGGAGATATATTTATATATTTAAATGCAGGTTTTTAGAAGTGGGGTTGTTGCCCACAGCAACCAATCAATTTCTACTTATAAATTATCTAGCACCTTCTAGAAGATAATAGCTAGCATCTGATTAGTTGCTATGGGCAACAACTCCACTTTTAAAAACCTGCATTTTAGTAAATATACCCCATGGAATCTATTTTTATAGTAATGTATTATTTAATTGGTAACCCAAGAATATCTAAACCAGTGAGATCTTGTCACAGTAGCCCTTTGCTGTACAGAGTCCTAGGTCTGGTCACTATAGCCCTGTGGTGTATACATTCCTAGGACTTGTCATTGTAGCACTGTGTGCTGTATACAGTCCTCTGTCCTGTCACTGTAGCAATCTGTGCTGTATACAGTCCTCTGTCCTCTCACTGTAGCACTGTGGTGTATACAGTCCTAAGAATTATCACTGTAGTCCTGTGTTGTATAGGGTCCTAGGTCTTGTAACTATAGCCATGTGGTGTATAGTCCTAGATCTTGTCACTGTAGCCCTGTGATATATACAGTCCTAGGTCTTGTCACTATTTTACAGTGGTGTATATTCTAGGTTTTGTCACTATTTTCCTGTGTGCTGGCTGTATAGACTCCTAGGTCTTGTCATTGTAGCATTGCTGTGTATAGGGTCCTATGTTTTGTCACTATAGCCCTGTGGTGTATACAGTCCTAGGTCTTGTCACTATATCTCTGTAGTGTATACAATCCTATGTCTTGTCACTGTAGACCTGTGGTGTATACAGTCCTATGTCTTGTCACTATAGCCCTGTGGTGTATACAGTCCTAGGTCTTGTCACTATAGCCCTGTGGTGTATACAGTCCTATGTTTTGTCACTATAGCCCTGTGGTGTATACAGTCCTAGGTCTTGTCACTATAGCCCTGTGGTGTATACAGTCCTAGGTCTTGTCACTATAGCCCTGTGGTGTATACAGTCCTATGTCTTGTCACTATAGACCTGTGGTGTATACATTCCTAGGTCTTGTCACTATAGCCCTGTGGTGTATACAGTTCTAGGTCTTGTCATTATAGCCAAGTGGTGTATACAGTCCTAGGTCTTGTCACTATAGCCCTGTGGTGTATACAGTCCTATGTCTTGTCACTATACCACTGTGGTGTATACATGCCTATGTCTTGTCACTATAGCCCTGTGGTGTATACAGTCCTAGGTCTTGTCACTATAGCCCTGTGGTGTATACATTCCTAGGTCTTGTCACTATAGCCCTGTGGTGTATGCAGGTCTAGGTCTTGTCACTATAGCCCTGTGGTGTATACAGTCCTAGGTCTTGTCTCTATAGCCCTGTGGTGTATGCAGGTCTAGGTCTTGTCACTATAGCCCTGTGGTGTATACGGTCCTAGGTCTTGTCTCTATAGCCCTGTAGTGTATACAGTCCTAGGTCTTGTCACTATATCCCTGTGGTGTATACAGTCCTAGGTCTTGTCACTGTAGTCCTGTGGTCTATACAGTCCTAGGTCTTGTCACTGTAGTCCTTTGGTGTATACAGTCCTAGGTCTTGTCACTGTAGCCCTGCGGTATATACAGTCCTAGGTCTTGTCACAGTAGTCCTGTGGTGTATACAGTCCTAGGTCTTGTCACTAAGGCCCTGTAGTGTATACAGTCCTAGGTCTTGTCACTATATCCCTGTGGTGTAGTCCTGTGGTGTATACAGTCCTAGGTCTTGTCACTATAGCCCTGTGGTGTATACAGTCCTAGGTCTTGTCACTGTAGCCCTGTGGTGTATAGGGTCCTAGGTCTTGTCATTGTAGTTCTGTCGTCTATACAGTCATAGGTCGTGTCACTATAGCCCTGTGGTGTATACAGTCCTAGGTCTTGTCACTGTGGTCCTGTGTGCATTATAGAGTCCTAGCCAGGACTTGCCTCTCTGGATCATCCGGTCCCCCTTTTGTTTTGCAACTGTGTATCCATTTCACTCTCAAAGGTTGATGTTTAACTGTTCCATTTGGTCCTAAATAACCACATAAAAACAAACACAATTATAGAGATCTGAAGGAGTAAATGTTCCTAGCTTGAGAATAATTATCCTTTATTATTTAAGGAGTGTATAAGAACTTTAAAGGGAAGGGGGGAAAAAAAGTAGATTTTTTGCTTAAAAGCAGACTTCTGGTTCTGATTAGGGCTCATAGTTTGGGTAAAGGGTCATATACTGTATTATGTACAAACGCTAGACAATAACAATAATGACTAAATCTCTGTTTCGTTGCCTTGTTTGGATACATTCAAAATCTTTGACGAAATGCAATCACAACTCGCATTCATATGTTGATTATTGCCGGAATGTCTTTCTCTGTAGCTCTGATTGTATAATCCTTACGTAAAATGTGCCTCAGGGCTCTTGGGACCCGGGACTGTCAATTTCATTATAGACTCTGGTTATAATACCCGCAGTGTTTTTTTTATGTATGTTTTCTGTGTGCGCAGGTTGGACATTCATAAGGGAGCTGTAAATCTAGAGTTATACAAAACCCTTATGGTTGTCTGCTATGGTGTGAGTTACCTAATGGGTTTAACCTCAGTTGCTAAGCATGTGTCCAATATATTGCAGGAGATTTCTGCTTGGGGTCTAGTTCAGGGTTGCAAATACTTTTTACTGACAGGAAAAAAAACTGACGACTAAGGTGCTGTATAAAGTGTCTATTGCTGAAAGCAGGGACAACCACTGTAATACAGCAAAATTGAATTTAATGACGTAAAGTAAATGGTTCACAACCCTATATACTCTCAGAATCAATGTTCTCTGTGTAATAATGTTCTGCTCATGTTCTTTTTTTAATTGCTGAAAATGTTACCTCTTTTTTACTGGCTATACATTTATTAATGGTTAACAACTGTAGTCTTGTTATTTCTCGGTAGGGACCAGATAATTATGTGTCGGAATGCCCTGCAGGGAACCAAATCTGTGTCTGGGAGGACATGCTGGGAGCTGTAGTTCAACTACAATTGCAGTGCTAAGGGTGCAGATTTTACTTTGGTATAAAGGAACATGGGATTTTCAGTCTATTAATGCTCGAGGTGTTGTTTATAGTTAGTGCTACCCTAATTATTATGGGGGAGATGTACTAAGCCTTGGAGAGAGATAAAGTACCAACCAATCAGCTCCTAATTGTCACTTTACAGGCTGTGAGGTCTATTTAATAAGCAGTGTTAGGAAAAGTGAAGAGTGAAAAAAAGTGATAAGGTGCCAGCCAATCAGCTCCTAACTGCCATCTCACAGGCTGTGTTTGAAAAATGACAGTTGGGCACTTTATCACTTTTCACTCTTCACTTTTCACTTCTCCTAACACTGCTTAGTAAATAGACCCCTGTGTTTGAAAAATGACAGGAGCCGATTGGTTGGTACTTTATCTCTCTCCAAGTCTTAGTACATCTACCCCTATAAGTGAATACACACTGGACATCCCAAATATTCATGCCCTTCTAACCAGCACCTACTTCCAATATTTTTCACAGGATAAAATAGATATCTGGCAAAGAACCAGTAACAAATACATGAAAAAATAAAAAAGAATAGAAAATAATAATACAACTATTTGTGTGCTACCCCTGAACTGGTGTCCCCAAGGCCTGTGCCCAGTGTGGCTGGCAATACATTGACTACAGCCCGCATGAACTTGGATGCCAGGTTCTGCTTATATGACAACAGGTCTGTTCTCTGTTTATCGCAAGTGTGGTCTTTCCTGAAGCTTTGTTCTCTACCATATGGGCTGGCAGTCCATTCCTAACATCTACTGTACTACTCTTTCAGTAAATGACAGTATTCATGTATAATGTTACCTGTGCACTTTCCTCCTACTTGTTTGAAATGAGGTGTATTGTCCTCAGTTTCTTACATTTGGAAAATCCTTCCTGGTGTTTCCTTAAACAAGGGACAAAAATCCTAAAAATAAGTTTAATTACTGTACTTTTCTGTAAGATGTAGGAAGTAATTTATTCACTTGGTAACTGTTGTGCATAAGGCAAATGTCCTTCTATATTGTTTTCATATTTAAGTGTTCAGTAATAGACCCACGCGGTCAATTGTGCAAATATGATTAAGCAGGTTAGAGATATATATTTAATAGAGTGTATCTAAAAGGTACCTGAAATTATAAATAGACTTCTGTCTTCATGGGCTGGCTATAGTATGAGATGGACTATAGATGTGCACCCTTAAAATATGTGTGCCCCTATAATATCTAATACAGCATATGGATACTATTTGTAATATTCTTGCATGCAGTTACTAAATCTTAAGTTATCGCAATAGAATAGACCTCACACAGGTTGTTTTCTAGGCAACTTTGTTTTTTTTTTCCTGTCTATTCAATTATTTATTTGTGAAACAAGAACCAGAAACCTCCTGTCTAGATTTTACCGTGAATCACGTTATTGATTTTTTATTTTTTTTTTCTGTTGTGTCGATCGTTCCTCTGTTACAGGATAGCAAAAAAAAATGTGTTTTGCTTTTGTAAAGTTCTATTGTAGTGTTGCAGACTCATGTTTGTTTTGTTGTTGCTCCTGTGATCTGTAAGTGCGTTGTTGTGATGCCTCATTTTTATAATTGTGCTGTGGTTCTGTATTTGCACTGTTTCCTTACTCTTTAATCAAGTTAATAAACCCACATTGCTTTGATGTTGTCACTGTCGTGCTACCGTTCCCCATTTGTTAATCCCTACAGATTGTTCTGCAGCCAGACAGCCAGTGTAGTTATTACACCTCTTGTTTGCTGTGTCTCAGCATCACAAGATTGTCCTTTGATAGGTTAACAGCTCACTACAAGTTCCTCACTTTTAAGTCTTGTACAGACAATGGGTGTATCCCATCGCCCAGGATCATCCTTACTTTAATCCTGGCTGTTTTGTTATTTTTACTCTACCAAGACACATATTTTTGTTTACATAAATAACTTGTTTCCTTAATGCTTCAGAAAAATAATAATGATTAGAGGTGTATTCTATAAATGGCAAACTATCAGGCAAGCAAAGTACTTCCGAATGATACTAGTATGAGCTATTGTATTATGCCCATATTCTGTTAAGCAGGGACCTTCTTTTGTAGTTTGTCTGTTTGTTGAACTGTGGGCCTGATTCAGCACGGATTGCAATTGCAACCGTGTACGCAGATCGGGCCGATAGTGGGTACTGTGCATGCGTAAGGCACTGCAGTGCACGTGCGCAGCAACAGCATTTTGATCGCACAGAGATCGCGCACGCACATAGAAAGCCATCGCAGAGTGAGTGACAGGACGTCAGCATATGGGGGTGGTGGCGGGGGAGTGGTCAGAGAAACGCAGGCACGCCTGTCCGTTTGAACGCCGTTGCATGAGCGTGCATAAATTAGCCACTGCGACGGCATACGCAGCTTGTGTATACTGTGAGTGCAACGAGACTTGCAATTTCTGAATAAGAGCTGCTGTAATTGTCCATGAGGGTCGATGTTACCGATGTGTACGCAGGACTGCGAGGTATTACGGATGTGAGAAAGCGGTAGAGGGCGTCTCTATGCTCTATTTGTGTGTGTGTGTGTTTTTATCATGTTGCAGAAATCAAAGGTGACTATGCTTTGTGTTATACTGTAGGGGCACCATTGCTCTAATATACACACATTTCACTTAATAACAGGGAGGGTTTCTTGTGCTAGGTGAGTCTTATGCCCTAATAGGTCATAGACAGTTACACATTCCATCATGGAACCTCACAAGAAGTTGTGTAACACAAGTGACATCACTACTCTCCAAATACTAGTGATGACAATGGGCCTGATTCAGACCCACTCGTGAGCGGCTGTCCGCTCGCAAGTGGGTCGATGGTCTGCACTGAGCATGCGCACGACGGAGGGAGCTCCGTCGTGCGCATGCGCCAGACACGACGAGCGAAGGACTTTCCTTCGCTCGTTGTGTCCGATCAAAGGGGGCGTGCTGTCAATGTTGATTGACAGCACGCCCCCTTTGGTGGGCGTGCCGGGGGCGTGCCTCCCTGACGGGGGCGTTCCCACGGGAACGCCTCCCGTCAGAAGCCGGCCCACTGACATCACTAGTGATGTCAGTGGGAGTGATTTTGGCTCTGATAGAGCCAAAATCACTCCGGAGCTTGCGGTTGAAAACCTCAACCGCAGGCTCCGGCTCGCAATTTCGATGGTCGCGATGGTCACGACCATCGCGGCCATCAAAATGCACGCTCGTATAGCCTGTGGGTGGTGACCCACAGCTATACGAGCGTCCAGGAGGACGCTCCATGAAAATGGAGCCCGGCCCTCATTCAGAGCGTGCGCTCTGCTCAGAGCGTACGGCTCTGAATGAGGGCCTATATGTAAGTACAGATTCTGCAGGGAATGTTACAGGAGTCTTGTTCAATATTTTGCATGGCTGGTAAATGAGTAAGAAAAACAAAAGAGCTTCTCCTTATCTGAGAAATGCTTGGTTCTAGAAAAGAGCAAAATTGGAAATTTTGTACAAATCGAGTATGCAGCCAAATATTTTTGGAAAAGTTTTGGGTCATTTCTACCTGTCTTAAAATTAGGGGTGTGCACCGGCCACTTTTCGTGTTTTGTGTTTTGGTTTTGGATCTGGATCTTTCTTCGTGTTTTGGATCTGGATTGGTTTTGCCAAAACCACCCTTCCGTGTTTTGGGTTCTGGGTTTTGTGTTTTGGATCTGTATTTTTTTGAAAAAAAGCATAAAAACAGCTAAAATCACAGAATTTGTAGGTTTTTCTGCTCCTATGCTATTATTAACCTCAATAACCTTAATTTCCACTCATTTCCAGTCTATTCTGAACACCTCACACCTCACAATAGTGTTTTTATGTCCAAAAGGTTGCACCGAGGTAGCTGGATGACTATGCTAAGCGACACGAGTGGGCGGCACAAACACGTGACCCATCTAGGAGTGACACTGCAGTGGCAGGCAGGATGGCAGTTAGAAAAACTAGGCCCCAAACTGTACATAATGCAAAGAAAAAAAGAGGTGCAAGATGGAATTGTCCTTGGGCCCTCCCACCCACCCTTATGTTGTATAAACAGGACATGCACACTTTAACAAATCAATCATTTCAGCGCCAGGGTCTGCCACACAACTGTGGCTGAAATGATTGGTTCGTTTGGGCCCCCACAAAACAAGCTGGCAATTAATGTGTCCCTGCACAAACTGGCTCTACGGAGGCAAGATGTCATCCTCATCCTCCTCATCCACCGATTCCTCACCCTCTTCAGTGTGTACATCCTCATCCTCACAAAGTATTAACTCGTCCCCACTTGAATCCACCACCACAGGTCCCTCTGTACCTTCTGGAGGCTGGTCTCCCTGGAAGAGCTGATAATTCATTTTGATGAACATCATCTTCTCCACATTCTGTGGAAGCAACCTCCTACGCCTTTCGCTGACAAGGTTCCCGGCTGCACTAAACACTCTTTCGGAGTACACACTGGAGGGGGGGCAACTCAGGTAAAATAGAGCCAGTTTGTACAGGGGCCTCCAAATTGCCTCTTTTTCCTGCCAGTACAGGTATGGACTGTCTGACATGCCTACTTGGATGCTGTCACCGATGTAATCCTCCACCATTCTGTCAATGGTGACAGTATCATATGCAGTGACAGTAGACATGTCAGAAATTGTTGCCAGGTCCTTCAGTCCGGACCAGATGTCCAAACTTGGTCCTGCCTGCCCTGCATCACCGCCAGCGGGTTGCTTAGGATACCTAAGTTTTTTCCTGGCAGCCCCAGTTGCGGGAGAAAATGAAGAAGGAGCCGTTGACGTGTCACGTTCCGCTTCAGCTGACAGTGTGTTCACCAGCAGGTCTTTGCACCTCTGCAGGCTTGTGTCGGCCGGAAAGAGAGACACCACATAGGCTTTAAACCTAGGATCGAGCACGGTGGCCAAAATGTAGTGGTCTGATTTCAACAGATTGACCACCCTGGAATCCTGGCAAAGCGAATGAAGGGCTTCATCCACAAGTCCCACATGCCGAGCGGAATCGCTCCGTCTTAGCTCCTCCTTCACTTTCTCCAGCTGCTTCTGCAAAAGCCTGATGAGGGGAATGACCTGACTCAAGCTGGCAGTGTCTGAACTGACTTCACGTGTGGCAAGTTCGAAGGGCTGAAGAACCTTGCACAACACGGAAATCATTCTCCACTGCGCTTGAGTCAGGTGCATACCCCCTCCTTTGCCTATGTCATAGGTGGATGTATAGGCTTGTATGGCCTTTTGCTGCTCCTCCATCCTCTGAAGCATATAGAGGGTTGAGTTCCACCGCGTCACAACCTCTTGCTTCAGGTGATGGCGGGGCAGGTTCAAGAGTGTTTGCTGGCGCTCCAGTCTTCGGCACGCAGTCGCTGAATGGCGAAAGTGGCCAGAAATTTTTCGGGCCACCCAAAGCGTCTCCTGCACGCCCCTGTCGCTTTTCAGAAAATTCTGCACCACCAAGTTTATTGTGTGAGCAAAACATGGGACGTGCTGGAATTTGCCCAGATGTAATGCCCGCACAATATTGGTGGCGTTGTCAGATATCACAAATCCCCAGGAGAGTCTAAGTGGGGTAAGCCACTGGGCGATGATTTCCCTCAGTTTCTCTAAGAGGTTGTCGGCGGTGTGCCTCTTACTGAAACCGGTGATACACAGCGTAGCCTGCCTTGTAACGAGCTGGCGTTTCTGAGATGCTGCTACTGGTGACGCTGCTGCTGTTGCTGCGTAAGGTGATACATCTACCCAGTGGGCTGTCACAGTCATATAGTCCTTAGTCTGCCCTGTTCCACTTGTCCACATGTCCGTGGTTAAGTGGACATTGTGTACAACGGCATTTTTCAGGACACTGAGGACACTTTTTCTGACGTTTCTGTACAGTCTCGGTATCGCCTGCCTAGTGAAGTGGAATCTAGACGGGATTTGGAACCGGGGACACACTACCTCCATCAATTGTCTAAATCCCACTGCACTAATGGCGGATACCGGACGCACGTCTAACACCAACATAGCAGTCAAGGCCTCAGTTATACGTTTTGCTTCAGGATGACTGCTGTCGTACTTCATCCTCCTCGCTAAGGACTGTTGGAGGGTCAATTGTTTAGTAAAAGTAGTGGTGTTCCTACTTCCTCTCTGGGATGATGAACGACTCCCAGCAGCAGCAGCAACAGCAGCAGCGGCAGCAGTAGGCGTAGCAATGCAGGATCCTCCGGAGGAATCCTGGATAGGAGAGTCAGTCATGCCAGTGATATGGCCTGCAGGACTACTTCCGATCCTGACTAAGGAGGAAATTGACGAGGAGGGAGTTGACGGTGTGGTTTGCAGGCGCTTGGATACAACAGGACAACGGGATTTAGGTGTCCCTGGACTGCTTACGGTCTGAGCCAAAGTTTCTGAACTTGACAGTAACTTTTTATGAACGCGCTGCAGGTGCCGTATAAGGGAGGATGTTCCTAGGTGGTTGACGTCCCTACCCCTACTTATTTCACCTTTACATATGGTACATATGGCAAGACAGTTGTTGTCCGGATTTGGATAGAAATATTGCCAGACCAAAGAGGTGGAATGTTTGGTCTTCTGCCCAGGCATGACCGTGATGGGCTTTTTCATCCCACGGACAACAACTGTCTCCCCCGGAGCCTGATTTAAACAAACCACATCACCATCAGAATCCTCCTCGCCAACTTCCTCCTCAGCGCCAGCTACACCAGTATCCTCATCCTGTTGTACTTCAACAGTGACATCTTCAATTTGCATATCAGCAAGTGGACTGTGGGTGCTCCTTTCAGCACTTGCAGGGGGCGTGCAAATGGTGGAAAGAGCCACCTCTTCCCGTCCAGTGCTGGGAAGGTCAGGCATCGCAACCACCACCACACTTGGACTCTCTTTGGGG
The DNA here is from genome assembly GCA_031769625.1 of Taudactylus pleione. Lineage (NCBI taxonomy): Eukaryota > Metazoa > Chordata > Amphibia > Anura > Myobatrachidae > Taudactylus > Taudactylus pleione. Next base: position 15,832,766 of record JAUIMM010000091.1, read on the forward strand.
ATTTGTGATATCTTCTTAGAAAGCACAGTTCTTCGCTGTGCTTTTGCCAGCTTAACTCTTTTGATTTTTTTAGTGGGAGGAGTGCTTCCATCGTCATGTGAAGCTGAACCACTAGTCATGAACATACTAGGGATCGACCTTAGCCGTTCCTTGCCACTCCGTGTCGTAAATGGCATATTGGCAAGTTTACGTTTCTCTTCAGCTGATTTAAATGTCTTTTTCAAGGTCATTTTCCTGAACTTTGCCATTTGGGATTGTATGTGCCCTCTACTATGACATTGGGCATCGGCCTTGGCAGACGACGTTGATGGCATGTTATCGTCTATGTCATGACTAGTGGCAGCAGCTTCAGCACTAGGAGGAAGTGGTTCTTGATCTTTCTCTATTTTATTTTTATCGGAGAAAGTTTGGTCCTCCATTTATGTTATATCGATTTGATATATACGTGCGGCTAAACACAGAAAATAAATTTTTTTTTGGTTCGGACTGGAGTGTACTTTGTGGGTTACAGCACCCTTTAACGGTCAAGCCAGCCGGCCCTTTACTTATGACACAGGCGCACTCTTGGCACTACTTTGTTGATGCACGTGCGGCTACTGCGCACACAATTCACAAACACAGAAAATAATTTTTTTTTTGGTTTGGACTGGAGTGTACTTTCGGGGGTTACAGCACCCTTAACGGTCAAGCCAGCCGGCCCTTTACTTATGACACAGGCGCACGCTTGACACTACTTTGTTGATGCACGTGCGGCTACTGCGCACACAATTCACAAACACAGAAAATAATTTTTTTTTGGTTTGGACTGGAGTGTACTTTCAGGGGTTACAGCACCCTTTAACGGTCAAGCCAGCCGGCCCTTTACTTATGACACAGGCGCACGCTTGGCACTACTTTGTTGATGCACGTGCGGCTACTGCGCACACAATTCACAAACACAGAAAATAATTTTTTTTTGGTTTGGACTGGAGTGTACTTTCGGGGGTTACAGCACCCTTTAACGGTCAAGCCAGCCGGCCCTTTACTTATGACACAGGCGCACTCTTGGCACTACTTTGTTGATGCACGTGCGGCTACTGCGCACACAATTCACAAACACAGAAAATAATTTTTTTTTAGGTTTGGACTGGAGTGTACTTTCGGGGGTTACAGCACCCTTAACGGTCAAGCCAGCCGGCCCTTTACTTATGACACAGGCGCACGCTTGGCACTACTTTGTTGATGCACGTGCGGCTACTGCGCACACAATTCACAAACACAGAAAATAATTTTTTTTTGGTTTGGACTGGAGTGTACTTTCGGGGGTTACAGCACCCTTTAACGGTCAAGCCAGCCGGCCCTTTACTTATGACACAGGCGCACGCTTGGCACTACTTTGTTGATGCACGTGCGGCTACTGCGCACACAATTCACAAACACAGAAAATAATTTTTTTTTAGGTTTGGACTGGAGTGTACTTTCGGGGGTTACAGCACCCTTAACGGTCAAGCCAGCCGGCCCTTTACTTATGACACAGGCGCACGCTTGGCACTACTTTGTTGATGCACGTGCGGCTACTGCGCACACAATTCACAAACACAGAAAATAATTTTTTTTTTGGTTTGGACTGGAGTGTACTTTCGGGGGTTACAGCACCCTTAACGGTCAAGCCAGCCGGCCCTTTACTTATGACACAGGCGCACGCTTGGCACTACTTTGTTGATGCACGTGCGGCTACTGCGCACACAATTCACAAACACAGAAAATAATTTTTTTTTTGGTTTGGACTGGAGTGTACTTGGGGGTTACAGCACCCTTTAACGGTCAAGCCAGCCGGCCCTTTACTTATGACACAGGCGCACGCTTGGCACTACTTTGTTGATGCACGTGCGACTACTGCGCACACAATTCACAAACACAGAAAATAATATTTTTTTTGGTTTGGACTGGAGTGTACTTTCGGGGGTTACAGCACCCTTAACGGTCAAGCCAGCCGGCCCTTTACTTATGACACAGGCGCACGCTTGGCACTACTTTGTTGATGCACGTGCGGCTACTGCGCACACAATTCACAAACACAGAAAATAATTTTTTTTTGGTTTGGACTGGAGTGTACTTTCGGGGGTTACAGCACCCTTAACGGTCAAGCCAGCCGGCCCTTTACTTATGACACAGGCGCACGCTTGGCACTACTTTGTTGATGCACGTGCGGCTACTGCGCACACAATTCACAAACACAGAAAATAATTTTTTTTTTGGTTTGGACTGGAGTGTACTTTCGGGGGTTACAGCACCCTTAACGGTCAAGCCAGCCGGCCCTTTACTTATGACACAGGCGCACTCTTGGCACTACTTTGTTGATGCACGTGCGGCTACTGCGCACACAATTCACAAACACAGAAAATAATTTTTTTTTGGTTAGGACTGGAGTGTACTTTCGGGGGTTACAGCACCCTTTAACGGTCAAGCCAGCCGGCCCTTTACTTATGACACAGGCGCACGCTTGGCACTACTTTGTTGATGCACGTGCGGCTACTGCGCACACAATTCACAAACACAGAAAATAATTTTTTTTTTGGTTTGGACTGGAGTGTACTTTCGGGGGTTACAGCACCCTTAACGGTCAAGCCAGCCGGCCCTTTACTTATGACACAGGCGCACGCTTGGCACTACTTTGTTGATGCACGTGCGGCTACTGCGCACACAATTCACAAACACAGAAAATAATTTTTTTTTTGGTTTGGACTGGAGTGTACTTGGGGGTTACAGCACCCTTTAACGGTCAAGCCAGCCGGCCATTTACTTATGACACAGGCGCACGCTTGGCACTACTTTGTTGATGCACGTGCGACTACTGCGCACACAATTCACAAACACAGAAAATAATATTTTTTTTGGTTTGGACTGGAGTGTACTTTCGGGGGTTACAGCACCCTTAACGGTCAAGCCAGCCGGCCCTTTACTTATGACACAGGCGCACGCTTGGCACTACTTTGTTGATGCACGTGCGGCTACTGCGCACACAATTCACAAACACAGAAAATAATTTTTTTTTTGGTTTGGACTGGAGTGTACTTTCGGGGGTTACAGCACCCTTAACGGTCAAGCCAGCCGGCCCTTTACTTATGACACAGGCGCACGCTTGGCACTACTTTGTTGATGCACGTGCGACTACTGCGCACACAATTCACAAACACAGAAAATAATATTTTTTTTGGTTTGGACTGGAGTGTACTTTCGGGGGTTACAGCACCCTTAACGGTCAAGCCAGCCGGCCCTTTACTTATGACACAGGCGCACGCTTGGCACTACTTTGTTGATGCACGTGCGGCTACTGCGCACACAATTCACAAACACAGAAAATAATTTTTTTTTTGGTTTGGACTGGAGTGTACTTTCGGGGGTTACAGCACCCTTAACGGTCAAGCCAGCCGGCCCTTTACTTATGACACAGGCGCACGCTTGGCACTACTTTGTTGATGCACGTGCGGCTACTGCGCACACAATTCACAAACACAGAAAATAATTTTTTTTTTGGTTTGGACTGGAGTGTACTTTCGGGGGTTACAGCACCCTTAACGGTCAAGCCAGCCGGCCCTTTACTTATGACACAGGCGCACGCTTGGCACTACTTTGTTGATGCACGTGCGGCTACTGCGCACACAATTCACAAACACAGAAAATATATTATTTTTTTAGCACTTGGGGGGAGCACCCCTGATGGACAGAGCACCCCCTGGACAACACTACAGCACTCCTTTAGGACTGGGACACTGCACAGGACTTTGGAGTGGACACAGCCCCTATGGAGAACTGACTGCACAACACAGTCCAGCCAGCCCCTATGGACTTTGAAGTAGTGGACACAGCCCCTATTAACAACAGCAGCACAGCACAACACAGCCAGCCCCTATGGACTTTGAAGTAGTGGACAACAGCAGCACTACACTACACTACACTACACAGCCCTAACTCCCACCCTCCCTCTTCACTGTCCACAGCCGAGTGAGAAAATGGCGCCGACGTGTGTACCTTATATAGGATCCAAAACCCGCGAGACTCGGAAGGCGGGAAGATGACGTTTTGCCTCGATTTCAGATCCGAGTCAGGCGGGAAAAGTCGAGCCTGACTCGGATCGGACTCGGATCGGGGGGGCTCGGGGGGGTTCGGATTTCAGAAATCCGAACCCGCTCACCCCTACTTAAAATGTACAGTATTGCTTCATAGCAACAAGTAAAGAATTCACCACAGTTTTCATGACCATTCGATCACTAGATGGCATTGTAAAACTGCAGTTTGGGGATGAGTGTGTGTGTGTGTGTGTGTGTGTGTGTGTGTGTGTGTGTGTGTGTGTGTGTGTGTGTGTGTGTGTGTGTGTGTGTGTGTGTGTGTGTGTGTGTGTGTGTGTCATTTTGGTATCCATTCAATCCTTATATCCCTTTTGCTGTACTCAATTACTGTGGTAAATTACATTGGAACAAAATAAATGAGCTCTCATCGCCTGGACATCTAAACACATACCTGTGAAGTTATTCAGACTTCAATGATATTCATTACAGTAATTGTCTATAAACAACTTCATGGTAAGTGGTGAGAAGAAATCAATTTTGCTCTGTTGAAAAGTTTTAAGATCAAAGAGCACAACAAACTTTAATTGTCCGCTGTATTCTTTGTACACTGAATTTGTTTTTGTGTTTTGTTTTTAATGCATAGGTTCAAAATAAACTCGTCCGTTGTGATTTGTCTTTAATGAACATCTGTGTTAAAACAAAAAACTTTGGAAGTAAACGTATAGGTTTTGTAAGTCTTAATTCCCCATGTGGTTGTGCAGCCAGTACCTAAGCCATTATTTGCAGCTGGACTCCCTCAGCACAAGTTCATGGTGTTATGAAGATATTATCTAAATGTTGCCTAATTACATGGGAACGGGATCTTGCCGTGCCTAAGGCTATTTAGTCGGCCCACCAAATGGTAAATTGTAGCCAATTAGAATGTTTAAACTGTAGTAAATGCTAGATATTTTTGATCCTAAACCCACACCTGATATGCTGCTTTTATGACCTCCTAAAAAATGCATTTGTTGCTGGGAGCCTGAAAGAACATCTGTCCTATTTCTATAGCTGTGATAGAGACTCTTAAATAAAGAGCATAAAGTGTGATATGCTGACTAACTGCAGAATAGCTCAGGGATGGCATCTTGCCACGATATCTTCATCGCTCGATCACATGATCACTCTATAAATATTATAAAGGGGCGAAGAATACAAGCTGTTCATAATATAAATAGCAGCAGTATTTTAATGGCGTGCCCTTTTGCCAGTTCTAAATAAATGTTTAGATTAGTGGTTATCTTCTTGCAGTTCGCTGTTTCAAAAATAAACACATACCTGCTGGAAGTTATACAGTCTGCCTGAAGGATTATGTGTGTAATTCTCAGAAGTTGATTGGGTGTATGTGTGTAAGGTAGTGCAGAACATGTTTCATTGCTAGCCACATTTTGGATCCTAAACTTTTGAGCACTCGTCACCTAATTCTGCTGTCAGAGAATGACGTGTCTGCAATCTCTGTGTTCCCGTTGCAGGTAATTGTTGAATATGAATTTTGTTCTCCAAAGCCGTGAACACTGGCTTAGACCAGTGGTTCTCAACAGCAGCCCTCAGGTACCACCAGCAGGTCATGTTTTTAGGATTTCTGTCTGTGGAAACAGTTGGCATAATTACTGATCCAGCAAAATAGATAAACTCACCAGTGCAGGGGTACCTGAGGTACTTGAGGACTGGAGTTGAGAACCACTGACCTAGATATTTTTGTTTGGTGGTGGCTTAGTGGTTAGCATGCCTCCATCACATCACTGGGGTAATGAGTTCAGTTCCGGCTCTTGGTCTATCGTGTGGAGTTTGTATGTTTTCACTATACTTGCGTGTGTTTCATCCATGTGCTCTGGTTTCATATCATTGTTAACTAGTCAGTCTGAATCAATGTTAACATTTTTATGCAAAGAATTCCTTAGTAGGGATTTTAAGTATATTTAACAAATGGTGGTTTTGTGCTCGCTGGGAAACAGCAAATACTTTCTTGACTTAAAAGGTTCTAACTTTATAATTTATTATTATTCTGCATGAAGATTGAAGGTAAAATGCACTGTTCTGTGGTACCCAGACGTTCCTCAGCACTTCCACTACAAAACAAAGTGCAATTGAGCAATGCTCCCGCTGTCTTAATAAACAGCTGTAGCCTCATCCCAAACCTTTAAACACACTGAGCTAAGATCTGATATGGGACAAAAAGCTGAAACTGAAAAGCACAGCATGTACGCTTGATATAACAACAATGTCCATGCCGCTGTGGATGATCCGCCAGCAGTTAAGCAGATATGCCGGCACCCTCCTCCCCCATCCGCATAGCGCTGCATGGGATCGTACATCACATGTCCAGATGAAGTGAACAAGCAGTAAGATCTGGAGGTGTGATGTATGACCCCACGGGAGAGCACACTGGCCGATATCATGCCCACACACGGTACGGTATAGCAGCGATATCATATCAATCCGTCGGATCGGCTGCTATATCGCACCGTGTATGGGCACCTTTACACCTTCCCCTGAATGGTGTCTAACTGAAATCGGACAGGATTAACAATTTGGATGTACAGGTTGAGTCTCCCATATCCAAAATGCTTGGGACCAGGGATATTTTGGATAACGGAATATTCCGTATTTTGGAATATTTGCATTTAATAATGAAATATCTTGGGAATGGGACCCAAATATACACACAGAATGCATTTATGTGTTATATAAACCTTATACACACAGCCTGCAGGTAATTTTATACAATATTTTCAATAATTTTGTGGCTCAAGCAAAGTTTGTGTACAGAAATAAAATTCATTTATGTTTCATATACACACTATACACACAGCCTGTAGGTCATTTTATATATTATTTTTAATAATTTGTGCTTTATACAAAGTTTGTGTACATTGAACAATCAACAATCAATGGTTTCATTATCTCAGTCATGTCAAAAAAATTCCGTATTTCGGAATATTCCGTATTTCGGAATATTTGGATATGGGAAACTCAACGTGTACTGTAATGACTTTGTTTCAAATAGCCGTGTTTCATACCTCAATCTTCCCACATTAGCTTGATAGGAGGTGTGCATCATAACCCTGTACTGTAGATGACTGTGCCTAGTTCCATTATCTTATACCCTTTTACGCTGGTCACATTACCCGGGTTATTGCCATGTCAACCCTGGTCGCGGCTCAGTATAAAAGGATCCTCGAAAATAACCCGGGTCCAGTGACCTGGCAATCCAACCCGGGTAGCAAGCAGGATTGAACCCGGGAAAGACGCGGGTTACAGGGCAGTGTCGGCTCATTGGCGCTTTTAGACGATGTCATCTCCATGCACCAGTACAAAACTTAACAGTGCACCCATGTGCAGTGTAACCGGCTTGACCTGGGAATATCCCTGGTCAGAGCCACAATGTGAACGGGGTCTGTCCCGTGTTGAAACCGTGTTCCAAATCCTGGGTCAGACCTGGGATTTTGGTGTAAAAGGGGTATAATTGTCTATCACACCAGATCATGGAGAGGGAAATAAAAAAATATTGTGGTAATAATAAGCAACTCCTTAATTTAAATGTTTTTGGATTAGTATTGTGGTGTTAGTGCTAACACAATACGTGACAGTTGCAGAAAAGGCAGTCGGTGCTTTATTTTAGTGTTGCAAGTTCCGGCACTTTACACACGGTCAGATTTGTCAGATGAACGATTGAACGATTTGAACGATTTACCAACGATTTGACCAATTTGAATGATTGAACGATTTTTGCCTGTATTAAAATGAATGGAATTGTCCAAATCTGACTACAAACACATCAGATATCAGATATCGTTATCTGACAAACGGGAAAGCGCATCGTTCATCGTTCATCTGACAAACATGTCAGATTTTCCTTCAGATATGAACAATTGAACGATTTTTAAAATCGTTATTGTACAGATCTGAAGGAAAATATGACCGTGTGTATGCACCATAAGACTTTTCCAACAGTTATTTGAGAAGCAGAGAGAGGCCAGGATTTCAGTACATGGAGTGACCTATGGAACTGAGGGCCTGATTCAGACCCGCTCGCGAGTGCTTGCAAGCGGGTCGATGTTGGCCCAGTGCGCATGCGCACAACGGACCCGGCTCCGTCGTGCACATGCAAGCCGTCGCTATGGCTCTCGCTACAAAGGGGGCGTGCTGTCGATGGTGAGTGACAGCACGCCCACCATGGGAAAGCCTACCGTCTGGGGCCGGCCCCACTGACATCACAAGTGATGTCAGTGGGAGTGCTTTTGGCTCTGATAGAGCCAAAAGCTCTCCAGGGCTTGCGGCAACGAGACCCTACCACAAGGGTCTCGTCGCAAGCACGATGGTCGCGATGGTTTTGACCATCGTGACCATCTTCCTGGCCACTCGCTATAGCTGTGGGGGGTCACCCACAGCTATACGAGCGGCCTGGAGGCCGCTCTAAAAATTCAGAAGGGCGGCCCTGATTCAGAGCGAGCGACCATCGGGTTTGCAACGAGACCCTTGTGGTAGGGTCTCGTTGCCGCAAGCCCTGGATTGCTTTTGGCTCTATCAGAGCCGAAAGCACTCCCACTGACATCACATGTGATGTCAGGGGGCCGGCCCCAGACGGTAGGCGTTCCCATGGGAACACCTCTGTCTGGCCAGCCACGCCCCCGCCACGCCCACCAAAGGGGGCGTGCTGTCACTCACCATCGACAGCATGCCCTCTTTGTAGCGAGACCCATAGCGACGGCTTGCCCATCGCTATCCGGGTCTCGCGCATGCGCACAATGGACCCGGGTCCGTCGTGCGCATGCGCAGTGGTCTGAATCAGGCCCTGAGGGGCTGATGCTGCGTCGCATGCTGATTTTTCTTTTGCTACTTTGTGTGCGTGAAAATCTCTAAAACACTTGTACGGAGCACTCGTTACCCGGTGTGTACACAAGGAGGCGCAGTTGCGATTGAGAGGCACGGTACCAAAAATGTATTGAAAATTAGCTGAGAGTTCCTGGGAGGCGGCTATACTGGTGCACAGCGATGTACCGTCTTATGGAAGTGTTGCTGAAGTGGCAGCCACTTAATCGCTGACATTGAACGCCATACTCATATGGAAGATCTGCACCATAGGTGCGATCAATGGTGGTGTTTAAATATGCACCAAAATGGTGGATTGTCACTGCCATTAAGGGGGAAGGGGGGAGACCTGGATCTCCCATCAGCAGGTGAAGATTTCCTGGCCATTTTTGGAAATCTGCAATAGCCGGCTCCCATGGCCCCATGGTCAATCAGCCGGCCAAGGGACACGCAGATGATCCGATGATGTGTCCAAGGATGCAGCTCGGATCAGTAATGCATGCAAGAGGCGTGACGCCTCCAGCTGCATTACTATACTACTGCTATTGCAGCTGCTAACCCTAAACCTTACCCTCCCCGGGCGGTGATTTTCCCTAGCCTCCCCCCGGCGGTGACTAACCATAACCCCCATCCCCGCAGCCTAACCCTAACCTTCCTCAGTCAGTGCCTAACCCCAACTATACCTAGGCAGGTCCCTAAACCTAACCTGCCCATCCGCACCCATCCTAACCCTAACCCGCATACTTACCTTCGGGATGCCAACGTCCGGCATCTTGACTGGATCCCCTTAGTACATAGACCCCTTGGAAACAGTGTTAGAAGAGAACATTTATCTTATTGAGGGCCAATGGAAACAACATTCACTGTCTGGCTACAATCTATTTTATGTGATCATATAAAATGGATACATGGGCTAATAGTAGAGAGAATATTTAGTGTTTTCATTTGATTGACACCCAGTAATAGGCGCATTAGCACATGCCATAGATTGGTTTATAGTATGAGCTATCCATGTCTGTCACTGGGATTATCTCCATGTACTGTAAATTCTGAGGTGCCAGTTTGGAATAAATGTTTAGGGTACAGGAATTAAGTACCGATTATGCATGTGCTCAACTCCGGACAACTATAGCATAACAGGATTTGCTGTTCTTGGAAACCTGCCCAACAATGTCTAAGTACACCAGCTGCTGTCATATTAAGAAAGATATTGTGGAGTTGCAATATTGTCAATGCATTCACCCATGTACCACAACATTCATGATTCAATGCAAGCTTAATTGGTTTATAAATCTCAACCTGAATTGCTGTCTGAGAGGTTTTCTGCCGATGGAAATCTATCTTAGCAATAAAACATAGAGGCTAAGAGCAACCTTTATTTATTAAAAAGGGATGGTTTTAATCAGGGGTAGGCAACCTGTGGCACTCCTGCTGCTGCAGGACTACACATCCCAGCATGCCGTGACACAGTTTAACGGGGAGTGTATGCTAAAAGTGCGACAGGGCATGCTGGTGTGTGTAGTTCCACAGCAGTTGATTGACACATTTTGCCTACTCCTGGTTTAAATGGTGGGAACGAGTGTCCTTAATTTTGAACTGTAAAACCATTATGGTGTAATAGCCTCTTACATACATTGCAGATCTGACATCATACTTGCCATCTCTAGTTCATGGAGGGGGGTGAGAAGTGATACTGTGCAGCATCCCCCACCCCTGCGACAAAAAGCAGCAAATTCAGGAGGGGCCGAGGCCAATATGAGGTGATTCTCTGACAATCTCTAAAATGTAATAGTCCCCCGGACACTACAGTAGACTAGGCAAGTATGTCTAATGTATCTTCCTACAGTGGTGGTATCAAACTCGGGTCCTCAAGCTACAGTGGAACTACACATCCCAGCATGCAGTGCCACAGTTATGCTATTAGGGCATGCTAAAACTATGACAGGGAATGCTGGGATATGTAGTCCCACAAAAGCTGAAGGGCCCAAGGGCCTTTCAGAGCCGCTCGCTCTGACAGAGCTCTCGTTCTGAATCAGGGCCGGACTTTTATTTTTTGGAGCGGCCTCTTGGCTGCTCGCATAGCTGTGGGTGACCACCCACAGCTATTACGAGTGGCCAGGATGATGGTCGTGATGGTCAAGACATCGCGACCATCGGGCTTGCGACAAGACCCATGTGGTAGAGTCTAGCCCATCGCAAGCCGCAGAGAGCTTTCAGCTCTAACAAAGCCGGAAGCTCTCCACTGACATCACTTGTGATGTCAGTGGGGCCGCCCCCAAACGGCAGGTGTTCTCATGGGAACGCCTCCGTTTGGGCAGCCACCCCCCAAGCCCGCCCACCATCGACAGCTCGCCCCCTTTGGTGCGAGACCCGGAGCAACAGAGTGCCCATCTCTAGCCGGGTCTCGCACATGTGCACGACGATGCCGGCTCCATCACGCGCATGCGCTGTGGGCCACCATCGACCCGGTTGCGTGCGCTCAGTGCTTGCGACCGGGTCTGAATCAGGCCCCAAGTTTGACACCACTGTAATCTACAATATAATGCATAATGATGATACACTGATAACAGCAAGTATCTGGTAAAATACTATTAGGGTTTTCGTGCCATGTTAATGAATTTAGCAATTTCTGTAACATTATCTTATAATATTATTTGTCTAACACATAATTATTTTATTACTATCACTGGTGTATTGTTCATGATTGATTATAGTGTTTTCTAAATTGCCAAAGGACGGTCTCCCCTGGGTGTTGGCAAAAGACACACTTTAAAAGTTTTAAATTATGAAAATTGTGACTGTCCTGAGAATATGAACACTCCAAAGGTGTCCCCCTTCCCCTCCACCGCCACGATTGGATGATTTAGTAACATGGCTGTGGCTATGAGGGTCTGCATCTCTTCATATTTGGCTATATGTGTCTGTTACATCTACCAAATCCAGTCAATCTGTGTTCAGGTCAAGAGAACAGATCATTGGGGCCCTAATTTTGGTCTTCTGATGAACCCCCACACACACAGAGGGTGGTCACCTGCCAACACATCTGAAATAGATTTTATTGATGTCAATAACATCAGTGGCGTCACTGGGGTCAGTAACACCTAGTGCGCCAAGCTGAAAAGGTGGCGTAACCTTGTGGGGAAGAGGTATGGGCTCACAGCACGACCCCCTGTTTCATCACTCTGGGGACATGCCCAGCACTTTCCGAAGATGCCAGGCTGCCCCCAGAGACTCTCCATGTACTGCCCGCTCCTTCTCAGTGATTGGGAGCCGGGCGCTGTACAATCACATCACAGTGCCATGTCTAGCTTCTTCTCAATGAAGAGGAGCTGGCATTTTGGTGTCACCCCCTCAGTGGGTGACACCCGGTGTGGTCGGCAATTTTACTAGTGATATTGGAGTGCATTGCCAACAGCCCATGACTCTTATGTTTTAAGAGTAAACACAGACACAATTCCAAGGGCTGTGTATTACAGAGTTGAATAATGAACATGTACTAAGTAACTAGGATGTTTTCACTTCTGGCTGGCCAATGATGTCACAGTAACTGAAATTACCGAAATCTATTGTTTTTGATCAGTATTTGATACCGACTACAAATTAAACTCAATTCAGTTCAGCTATTTCAATTGAGTTTAATTTGCAAATTGCAGCTGTAAGCTGTGGAGGGAACTTTTGACTAATTGCCCTCCGCAACCGACTCAGTGTGTCAGAATAGTGGACAGCATTCACAGTATCTCCCTTGGTGAGTAAATCAACAAGTAGCATGCCCGTTGTTGTCCCAAAACACTGTCGCCATGACCTTCTTTGCTGATGGAGTTATTTTGAATGTCTTTGAAGGTGGGGGGTGATGTGTGTTTCCATGTCATGGATGCTTGCTTCATCTCTGGTATCACATGATGCAGCCACGTTTCATCACCTGCAACAATACACTGCTGAAACTGCACACCCTACTCATGGTACCGCATGAAGGACCTCATTCAGAGCCGCTCGCAAAATGCGAGCGCTCGCTCTGAATGAGGGCGGCCACTTCACATTTAAAATCCAGCCTCCTGGCCGCTCGCTAAGCTGTGGGTGACCACCCACAGCTTTAGCAAGTGGCCAGGTTGTTGGTCGCGATGGTCAAGACCATCACGACCATTGGGGCTTGCGACAAGACCCTTGTGGTAGGGTCTCGTCTGCCGCAAGCCCCAGTGAGCTTTCGGCTCTAACAGAGCCGGAAGCTCACCACTGACATCACTCCACATCACTCGGGAACACCTCCGTTTGGCCAGCCAATCCCCCACCCCGCCTACAAAACGGTGCAAGCAGTCGATCACCATCGACAGCCGCCCCTTTTGTAGTGAGCCCCGGAGCGAGAGAATTTCTCTCTCTCCGGGGCTTGCGCATGCGCAGTCCGACCGCTGCACGTGCGCAGGGCCTCAACATCGATCACTTGCGAGTGCTCATCTGTGGTGGATGGGCTTGGTGGCTGGATTGCTGCTCATCTTGAACATGTGTCCTGTAATTATCGAAGGCTGTGCATCAAACCCAAACCTGTTTCCGTGACCTGATGTTATCACTGTACAGCTCGACAAGTTGACAATGAATTTCAGCCTCTTATGTGTCTTTTAGACACAGAAATCTGATCACACTACGCACCCCAATGTTTGACTATGTTTCCGCCAGCCCCGCCATCTTATTTATTTTATTAATTTATTACCAGTTATTTATATAGTGCACACATATTCTGCAGCGCTTTACAGAGAATATTTGGCCATTCACATCTGTCCCTGCCCCAGTGGAGCTTACAATATATATTCCCTATCACATGCGCACACACATGGGACCTCATTCAGAGTCGGTCGAAGCGGCCGCACGGTCGTACGGAAAAAGGGGCCGGATATGCAAATGATTCCCTCGCAAGTTGCGTCCCTAAGTTCGGATCGGTAGTTGGCTGACCAAGGGGAGGAAGCGGTCGTAAGACAAAAAAATATGCCCCCTTCTCGTACGCATTGCACGTCATCTCCGGGCATATAAGGATTAATCGAGACCATCGGAACTGGTCGTAGAGCTTAAGGTTGACCATACCCTCTCTTAAGCTCTACGATCATATCAGTGTAAAAACCTCCCATGTCACATGTGCCATGACGCTACTTTGTTAATTATGCACTCCCATAATCCGTATGCACTCTCATAAAACGCCATTCGCATAATGAGGCACGCCTGCGTTCAGATCTCCACTCCCCCGTTTTCAAGCACCTTCCCCTGTTACCACCCACAAACGCCTCCATCTGTCACTCAAACTACCGACCTGGCTGTGTTCAAGCAGAGAGAAATTTCTGATCGTAGCGGCTAGTTTGTGCACGCGCATTGCGAACTTTACGCATGCGCAGTATTGCGAACATCGGTGGCGTACGACCATGCGGCCGCAACGACCGACTCTGAATGAAGTCCATACACACTAAGGTTAATTTTGTTGGGATCCAATTAGCGTACCAGTATATTTTGTGTGGGAGGAAACCGGAGTACCTGGAGGAAACCCACGCAATCACAGGGAGAATATACAAACTCCACACAGTTAGGGAATCGAACCCACCACCTCAGTGCTGTGAGGCAGTAATGCTAACCATTACACCATCTGTGCTGCATCTTACAACCGATGTTGGGACAGTACTGTATGACTGATATGAGGTGCAGTCTAATAGCCATGAGGGGAAGCAGTGGTCTACCTGCTCTGGCCTGGTGGGAGATTAGAATGATATATAGAACATTACACATGTGACAGGTCTTGTTACCTTATTGAACCACCCTCATATATATAACTTTGTAACTTTCTCAATAATTGCTGGTACTTGGGGACTCTTAGTCGAAGAAAGCAGCTTATTCATACAAAAAAACTTTCATCAGATATAATCATAGTCCCTGCTGGAGATGGAATAAGCTGTTTTCTTCAACTGAGGTGCCTCGAGTGCCACATATCTAGGATGTATGCTTCATTTCTGAGCAAAATACCAGAGTATATAATCTTTCTTTGTGTTTGGAGTGGAGTGTATGTATAGAGAGAGCGAGAGAGTGGCAGGGGTTACTAGCTTGGCTTTAGCTGACAGTACACAGGTGCAACTGGGGCTGCCTCCTCTGACTTTGCTGCATAAATAGCATAGGTGACTATTTAAATTTCCCATGGCTGGTATCTGCTATAGCTCACAACAGAATGCCAGAGCATGGAAAACCGGGGTTCAAATCCCAGCTGGCACTGGTCACCTGGTTACATCATTGAAAATCTATTACACTGTTTAGTCTGTGGGGTAAAATTGGCATTAATTCAAAAATGCTTTCGGTTTCAGTGTTTTTGCGCATGTTGCACTATTTCTATTTTTAAGTTTAAAGTAGATTAAATTGACACTTAAATAAGACATGTACGCAAATACTAACAAATATTCCTCGTGCTCAAGAAAATAGTTCCATTTCAAGATTTTTATTTATTTATTTATTTATTTATAAGTAATGACTTTCTGGGAAGTTTATTTAAAAAGTGATGTTTGAGCTTAAACAGAATTTTTGTCTTTTTCTTTTTGAATGAGTAGAAAAAAAACCTACCATACTTATACTTGTGTAATATACACCTCCGTGGCACACTGATATGAATGTACATGCAATCTATTTTTTTTTTTTCAGAAAAGGTGAAATATAAAATATAGGGGTCTATTTACTGAGCAGTGTTAGGAGACAAAGTGAAAGTGATAAGAAAGTGATAAGGTGCCAGCCAATCAGCTCCCAACTGTCATCTCACAGGCTGTATTTGAAAAATGACAGGTGGGAGCTGATTGGCTGGCACCTTATCACTTTCTTATCACTTTTCACTCTGTCTCCTAACACTGCTCAGTAAATAGACCCCATAATCATTTTCTAAATGTGAGAAATTACAAATAATGAGAAATAGTGTTTTCTAATGTCCCTCATCTGTAACAAATGACAGTTAGTGGCTAGCATCTAACACAATCTATAAAATGACAGTTACGAGCTGATTGGTTGCTATGGGGAACTTCTACATTTCATCTCTAAGTTTTGATACATCTCCCCCTTAAGATGAGCTGCTGTCATAATAAAGTATAAATTATGCATAGTCGCATGCAAGCCAGTCGCTTTTGTACTCACATTGTTTGCAACGGAACGAAAGGTGGATAGTTGACCTGAATTGTACCCATCCATGGCACCATAGCGCCGCTGTCTGCACTTCATACCTCCCAACATGACCCTCTCCAGGAGGGACACAATGCTCTGGTCCTGGACTTCCCTGGTAATTTCTGATTGGTGGAGACTCCAGGGGTGGGGCTGCAGTACAGTCCAAAATTCAAATAGGGGAGTCACACCAACTGCCAGTGAGTCCCAGCCAGTGATGTTTGGCAGTGTGTGAAATGACAGTTGGCATGACTCCCCTATTTGAATTTTGAACTGTGCTGCAGCCCCACCTCTTACCAGGGACATCCAGGACCAGAGCATTGTGTCCCTCCTGGAGAGCGTCATGTTGGGAGGTATGGCACTTGGTGTCATAGCTGTCATCATTCTCAGAGCACACTTGTACCAGCTCTATACTTGGTGGAAGAGGTGCATCCATAGTTGCCTACCCTCTCGATTCGGCCGGGAGCCTCCCGATAATCGGGTGCCGATCTGGAAAGACAGGCAAGCCGACCCCCCGCGGCAACCTGAGAAACCCCCGCAGTGAGGGGGGGGGCCGTGACGCGATTCACGCTGAATTGTGTCATTGTGCCCTCTGCTTCACAATGCCACAAACATAAGCCCAACTGAGAGGGGAAAAAACAACATCCAACTGTGAACAATTTAGCCTCTCCGCGTACTGTTGTTGGCACTGCCTTGTTCATGTTTGGCGCTAGGGGCCTGATTCGGGTTCCGGTACAACTCTATGTCAGGCCCTATGTTCTGCGCATATGTATACTTTTGGAAGAACATGCTTTATAAGGTTAGGATATAAGAGGGGAAGCGTAGTAAATATGCAGCACAGCAAAATGGGTGGCACAGTAGTCAGCATTGCTGGCTTACAGTGCTGGGACTATGACTTTGCTGCCAATCAGGATACTATATGTTCTCTCTGTGATCTTGCAGGTTTCGTCCGAATATCCTGGTTTCCACCCATAGTCCACAAAACACACTTGTAGGTGAAATCGCAGCTGTTAAAAATGGGTCCGTTTGTGTGGTTGAGAATTTAGACTGTGACCTCCAGTGGGGGAGGTAAGAGTCAATAGTGCATGTGGGGGGGGGGGGGTTTTCTGAGTAGCTGAGTAGCGATATACCCCACTGATGGACAGATGATACTCTCACCACCACCACACACAGAGGGGACAGGGCCAATATGACTAGCGGGGCCTAATAATGCGAGGTGCCTGCAATCTGCAGCAACAGCTGCATCAACAGTGTAAGTATGTATGTATACTGTGTTAATGTGTAGGTATGTGTTTGTATGTATGTATGTATATATAAGTATATGTTTGAGATATATATAATAGAGAGAGAGATAGTTCCATAGCCTCCATTTCTCTTCAACTTTAAAGATAAAAACCTATAGGCCCGAATAACCTGGGACGCACCCTTTCATACAGTAGGCAACTCGGGTCAGACCCAGTGCTTTGTTCATTGGCTGTTAGAGAATTTAGTAGATACACGTGTTACTGAACTCTATGTGTATATTCTGTTCTGTTCTGTTATACTTGTACAGTTTTCACTTCTCAGTGTGTGGCCTACAGTGCAGGGGCGCATTAACACCTGAGGGGGCTTGTGTGCAGAGACCCCCTCCTCTGAGCAACCACCCCCCTCCCCAAGCCCCGCATCTTACCTTGCTCCAGCAAGCTGGTCCTCCTCCTCTGCGCCGCCATCTTATCAGTGATATTCGAGAAGATGGTGCATGCGCACAAGTGTGTACATAGGGCCTGATTCAGAGCCGCTCGCTCTGACAGAGCGCTCACTCTCAATCAGGGCCGGGCTTTTTTTTTTTTTTTTGAGTGGCCTCTTAGTCGCTCGCATAGCTGTGGGTGACCACCCACAGCTATTGCGAGCAGCCAGGATGATGGTCGCGATGGTCAAGACCATTGCGGCCATCGGGCTTGCGACGAGACCCTTGTGGTAGGGTCTCGCCCATCGCAAGCCCCAGAGAGCTTTCGGCTCTAACAGAGCCGGAAGCTCTCCACTGACATCACTTGTGATGTCAATGGGGCCGCCCCAAACAGCAGGCGTTCTCATGGGAACGCCTCCATTTGGGCAGCTACCCCCCCCGGCCTGCCCACCAAACGGGGCGAGCTGTCACTCAACATCGACAGCTCGCCCTCTTTGGTGCGAGACCTGGAATGACGGAGTGCCCGTCGCTAGCCGGGTCTCACGCATGTGCACGACGGAGCCGGCTCTGTCTTTTGCATGCGCTGTGGGCCACCATCGACCCGGTTGCGAGCGCTCAGCACTTGCGACCGGGTCAGAATCAGGCCCATAGTTCCGGAGTCTATGCTATCACTGCGCATCACCATCTTCCCAAAGATGTCTCTGCGGAGAAGGAAGGACCCGCATTCCGGAGCAAGGTAAGTATACTTTGGGTGCCGGTTGTGAGGTGCGGGGCCCCCGTACACTGCACACCCCACACCCATTATAAATACACTTTACTAGAGTGTGAATGTGGATCTCTATATCTTCTCCAATCTTTAGACATTCTTAATGGATTTTAGAACAGACAGGTTGCTTTATTTGAATGCTTCTTCCTTGTACGGTGTCCAGATTTCTTATGTGGGTTGTTTCCAGAGCTTATCACTGTGACTGGGATGATATTTTAATAGTTATTTTCGCTGCCCCCATCCTATGTCTTGTGCACTGTTACTATGTTTAGCCAGACGTCATATTGTTCCTGATTATTTTGTGTCTGTGATTCCTTTTCGCTGACCTTACAGTATGAATGATCACACTTCTCATACGTGGGTAATATTGATTCACTTTGTTGCATTAAGCTGACTTTGTATCGATTCATTGTTTAGAATATTCCACGTTAATAAATTGTCGCAGTCCTACATTCCGGAAATGTAAAACTTTGATGCCCTCCCTCTTACAGTCACCCTAAATTGGTTACAAATGCCTTAAAAAAGGAACTCATTCTAATGAGAATCCTTCTTTCAGATCTATTGAGAGAGATAAGTTTAAACTGGGGAGAATGTGGCCCATATACTAGATGGTGCAAGGATGAGGCACCAAGTGTTCTATTAAAATAACTCACCTCAGCGAGTCCTTCGCGAGTAAGTGCAGCTATATGCCGGACTTACGGTTGCTCAAGACCAGCTCAATTTTGTTCACAACTTCATCGAGTCAGGGGCGAGATCGGGCCGCGAGGGGACCTAGAGTAAGTGCACGTTGCCAGCTTTTTCATGCCTTTGCAATGGCAATTCGCCCCCCCTCGCGGCTAAGTGAATTGACCCCCAAGAGATGGCCAACTTCACCACAATAGAAATACTTTCATGATACACTAAGCAGGACAGTTGACTGACATCATGGGAGACATGGCTCACCAACAACTGGCGTGTCAATGTTTGGTCGTCTTTGAGATACCATGATTCTACCAAACTCAGGGGTGGAACATGGCAAAAAAATTTTGCCCTCTCTCAAGACTCAGCACTGTTCATGTGTATGCTGGTAAATCACATTGAAGGGCCTGTTGCATCCACACAAGAAAACTGTCTTAGGTACTGGCCCAAAAGCCTTCACACACTTCATCTGTGTGATTATGTGTACATCATTTTCTTGACTGCAAACTAGGAAAATTATTAATTTTATTGTATTTTATCTTCCAGTTTGCAAGCTAAAATTCAACTCTCAAAGCACTATGCTGCAAAATCAATTGGTCCATATCTAGTATTAATTAGCACTAATAAGATTGAAACAAGCTTGCAAGTTGTATTTATAATTTTGCATCTATTCTATAAAGTCATTGGATCTAGGTACATGGTTGACTAATAAGGGGCAAGTAAGGAACAACCAGGATTCTTTAGGTAATCTCTAATCATTCATTCATTCTTTGGTTATATAGAATAATGCTGGTTACAATGCTGGTTATTCTACAGTCATTATGAAAATAGCTATCTTTAGATATAAGAAGGTTTAGTCTCCATCACACCTATTGGAGGGTTCTCCAGCTAACCCTTGTCATCACTATAAACCTACAGTTTATCTAAAACCTTACCAACACAATGACCCATTCAGTGTCCATCACCTAGCTAATGTATTTTGTTTATTTGAATACTTGAATGTTGTTTTCTCCCCCTTTTTTGTCAATCACTGAACCTTGGATCTCATCACCTTAATACAGAATTTATCTAGACATTTCCACTTCTTCTTCCAGTTTATCACTTCTTATCTCTAATGTTCCTAAGTCTCCTACAGTATTGGAAATATACCCTGCTGTGTGAATGACCTTCTGGCCACTGTCCTGCTGGGGCTATCTAAAGCTAATAAACCACATACCCTTATGTTTAAGCAGAGATTGGGATAATATTCATTAGGAGACAATTTATGAGGAGCATGGCAGTGATGGGGTCAGGTCACTTGAAGCCATTCAGTACTTTACAGAATGTAATGTACAAAATGAACTGCAAAAGGAAAAAATTCTCATTACAGATAAAAATAAATCATACACACTCAATATTTCTCGGAGATTCGCGAATTTGAAGGAGAGAAACGAACCCTCCTGGATCCTGCCCATTTGTCTTTGAAATTGGACAGGGTGGAGGTGTGGACAGTGTGGAGGCGTGGACAGGGTGGAGGATGACGTGATTTGCGGTAAATATTTCCAGGAGATTCACGAATTTGAAGGAGTTCTTCTGGGATCCCAGGAGAGAAACTGACCCTCCCGGATCCTGCCCATTTGTCCTGGAATTTGGACAGGGTGGAGGCGTGATAACGTGATTTCCGGTAAAACGCGTTGTCATGGCTCCAGATCACCTGAACCGCAGCATTATGTTGTAGGGGCGGGGCCATGACCATGCGATTCGCCGATCACCTGGACCTCTCTCTCCTGAAGCTCAGCCTTTAACAGTAGGTAAGTATGAAATCTATGAATCCAATTGTATTGTGACCCATACAGACTGCTAAGAGAGATAGATAGATAGATAGATAGATAGATAGATAGATAGATAGATAGATAGATAGATAGATAGATAGATAGATAGTGATAAGGATTAGCTTTTGGGGGATTAATTGCCCCTAGTCTTTTGCCTGCCTCCCTTATGTCTGTACCTATTTCTCATTTGTCTGCCACCTTTTTGTTTTTGTTAAGCCTACCTTGGTATGTGTAACATATTTGGGGTCACTAGATCCAAAGATTTTGGACCCCTTTACTGCTGCCTCCCCTAATGTTACACCACTGCCAATATTTAACAGAAACATCAGAATTGTTAATTACAGAATTGTTAGTTACTCCATTTTTTGTTTGCTCTGAATATGAAATGTATAGATCCTAAGGATATTATCATTCAAGGAGCTCTCTATAGGGCAGATTTATTACAATTATATTGACAAAAATAATGTGAAAACGGGTGTTTTCACACCCTTTCCACATTATTTTAGTATCACATAAATGTATTAAAGGGCAATTGGAGTCGTTTTTGTGAAACACAACTCCCATCCCTTCAATTCACATATTTTTAATGAAGCAGATCCCATTTCCCATTACTTGTAACTACTTGAAATTTACTTAAAATCAGTTGTAAAAAATCCCTTGTTTCCCCGACTCCTGCTCTGCTCTAACAGGCATAGCAGAGCCGGGCCCCTGTGATCAGCTTTGTGGTCTAAATGGACCACAAGCTGATTACTGTAAAAAAAAAAAAAAGTTTAAAAACAAACACCTGTACTGGGGCCAGCAATCGTGACCTCTTCTGACCGGTGGATCAGCTGATGCTGCAATCAGCTGAGCTGCCGGCACTTACCTGCATCTCAGGTGACTGCAGCATCAGCTGATCCACCGGTCAGAAGAGGAGGTCACAGCTCAAACTCCTACAGAGGAGTTTCTGCAGGGTACATTGACCCACAAATTGCATGGAAAAATTGTACCAAATGTAAACCCGTGCTACTACAAAATGTACTAAGTGGCCCAATTCACCTGTGTAGGGAAATGTAGTTATATTGTCGATATTTATGCTGTTAGCAGTCAAAAATGTAATTCTTCTGGAGGGACTGGTATTTACTTGAACTGTTAGGACACTTTCATTGATTTATTCATATATAAATGGAGTCCTATGGGATGGACCTCCACTATCCCTATACAGCTAAGGATAATAGAAAATTTACTTTGCAAAGAACATGACCTAAAATATAAAAAGGAAGGGATATTGTGGTTTCGTAAGCTGGTACTTTACTCTAAAGCTAAAAGAAGGTTCAGCTTGTAAGCGCTGATTGGGACTATTATTTTGACAATTAAAGTTAATTCCATTCAATTCCTTTTGGTCTGCATCATATGAAATTATTGTAATCATCTAAATAGAATTATTTTCTGTAAATCAATACACAGCTACTAAATATGAGCAAACCGTTAATGTTGTGCAGCCTCCGAATCGATCTGTCAAAGTCCCACTTGAGCAAGTTGGTGAATTCCGACTAAAATTGTCTGTTTACAAAAGGAATAACAAAATATTTACAAATATCCACAAATAAAATCTGTTGGTCCAATATTGCGAAACCTCCTGAGAACCAAGCTCCTCTTCAACTACCGCCTTCATCTATAAACACATACTTCACACGATACTCAGTTCATTTTCCAACGAATAACTTCCCAACACATTTTAGCGCGCAGCATGTGAAACGGTCGGTTATCCCATGGCGATGGAAGACATTCTAGCTTTAAAAGGAAGGTTGTCATTCACAAGTCATATGTCACGAGCTACTAAAAGTGTCAGAATCCCAAAGGAGGTTGAAGGTAGCTTGTTAATCTCTCCTGTTTAAAGGAAACAGCCTAATTCACTTAAGCGTAATGAAAACCATTCCTGAAATGCTAAATAGCTCTCTAAATTCTTTTTGGCCTGTCAGGTTCTACTTCTTTCTCTCAAAGCAATTTCGTAGTTCTCATATTTACTAAGACGAAGAGGAAAATCGTCCTTATATGTAATGGGCCTCTAACAGCGGTTTCCACGTGGAAATCAGTTGTTTAATCACTGATCGAAAATTACATGTTTATGCTGCAATTATATTCAGCCTCCTGTAAAAACAAATTACTTTTGCGTGTTTTTCTTTGGAACTAAATGTCACTTTCTAAATGGCAAGAGTCTATTTGAGTCACATTAGTAGCCAGAATTTTTGTTGATGATATGATTATCATCTAATTACCTTCACACATGGACCCAAAGACGTCTGCAGAAAGAAATTATAGTTATTCCTTGCAGTATCCTTTATCCTTACTTTATATGTACCCTGGGGGGTGTAATCATTAGGTCGACATTTACAGTATCGACATTCAAAATGTCGACAACACAATGGCAATAGTTATGTTGACATTTTTCAGAATGTCGACATTTGGGTTATGCTGTGGGCAGGAGGGTTAGGATTAGGCACCAGGGAGAGGTTAGGGTTAGGTTGTATGTATGGGAAAGTAGGGTTAGGCACTACAGGGAGGATTAGCGATAGGGATTAGGGTTAGGGAATACTTACCAGAATGCTGGAGGATGGGAGGTCTGACCCAGAAGTGACGGGGACATGATCGCCGAGACCCGGAAGCCACGCTGGAGCCGCTGCATCTTTCAGGAGCAGATATGGGACTGCTGGACCACCAGGAACAGTATGTCAGCATTCTAACTTCTTAAATGTCAACATTATGACTGTCAACATATCATACCACACCTGTGCTGTTTTAGGCTCCAAAGCTCATGGAATTACTTTGGGGTCTATGTGCTAAGCCTTGGAGAGAGATAAAGCGGATGGAGATCAACCAATCAGCTCCTAACTGTCACTTTACAGGCTGTGTATGAAAGATAACAGTTAGGAGCTGACTGGTAGGCACTTTATCTACTTCCACTTTACCTCCATCCAAGCCTTAGTACATAGAACCCTTTTACTTTTAAAGAAATGTGGACGATTCACGGAATAGTAAATGAGATCAGACAGTTCAAAGGCTTTGAAGTTTTGACACAATCATCGGGCCAGGACCTCAAGCAGGGTTTCAGAATCTATTTCTGGGGTCCCCAGATTAGTAATTCATAGCCTACTCCCAACTGTCCCAATTTAGGCAGGACAATCCCAATTTGAAGGCTCTGTCCCTCCAGATCGGTGGGTTGGGAGCTACTGTACATCCCAAACCTGCTGATGAAGGGGAACGGGAAAGGGTTCAATCCAATGTCTATCACTTTAGTTGGGACTAGTGACATCACTGAGGAATGAGAAACTTGGTGGTATTTCTGTGGATATACTATTTCGATGAGCTAATAGAATTCAGAATTGTTTTATTTCATCTTTTAAATAACATTTTTGGTCTTGTATAATGCTAAAAAATCACATGGCGTAGAGGTTTATTTTATATTCATGTCTCCGTCATATCGAAGCACTAAAGCCAGATGTGCGTTTGACCTTTTGAACTCATTATTCTAAAAGATCTCTAGTAGGATAAAAAAAAATGAATGAACTAGGAAATAATTGATACAAATGAAATACTAGCCTTTAAATTGGATTAGAAGCGCTAGATATCCAACAGCAATGTGGGAGGTTAGAAAAATATATTTTGCCTAATTCCTATGACATACACACTGTTTTCCAGATGTATTTTATAAAGCATTTCAAGTTTCTATAGAGCCACCGGAATAAATTGAGGTTCGCATATCTGTCCGTGTTAAAGGTAGGTCAGTGTCGTAAACTACATTGAGGAAACGTACAGGAAAATTTTGGTAACGTAAAGTAGTTTTACACTTTTACTTGTGATTTCTGCATTGGGTTGATTTTTTTCCACCAAGCAGATTGCTGTGTATGTACAAACAAAACAAAGTCTGTAGGTAGTATCCTAAAGCACACTTGTATGTAACTTTGGGCAAGAAAGCAGACAATTTCTCCCTGCAGTGCTATTAGAAGGTTTACAATAAAGCTACCGGTTCTGCCGGAGAAATATCAAACATACACATACACAATTTTTTGTGTGCAGTATATACTTACAGTACACAAGGGACAAAGCCAAATGCTAAATAAAAATGAAAGATCAGTAGGACACATACAGTGTTAAGGGGGGTATCCACTTAGCGATTTATCCAACCGATTGCACGATAACGATGTCGTTATCGTGCAATCGCTTGCAACTCGCGCATGCATCGGGCATGCATTGGGCATGTTTTGGTTGGAAGCGACCAGCGATGCGCGTGCCCGCTGGTCGCTTCCGACATCCGACATCGTACGTACATGCTGGTCAGGTTCAGCATGTGCGGGGATGAGGGATGTGCCTGGACTGAACGAGTGAACATTTAGTCTAGGCATATCACTAGATATACAAACGAGAGCACAACAGCAATGTCGTAATCATGCTCTCGTTTGTATATCTATAAGTGGATACCCGCCTTAAAAGGACAACACATGAATGACAGCTTAAAAAAATATACAACCAAGGTCAATGCTAATAACCAGATTGTGAGACTATTAGAACTATTCATGATGTTAATTCCAATAATTAACATTCTAACTTTACGCGAGCACCAGAGCAATTCATCATTGCTCCAGCGCGGAGACAGCTGATCTGAAAATCATCTGTCTATCCGACGTGTTTCACTGCTCCTTTCAGAGGATGGCAAATGCTCCCGCACTCAAGCTCCAAAAATCTTGATCAATTCTGTCCCCATACTAGAGTTTGGGGACAGCGGGCCATTCCGCGAGAAGAAAATAAGCGGTAGATATCTGTGATACTAGAGTATGGGGACAGCGGGCCATTCCGCAAGAATAAAATAAGCGGTAGATATCTGTGATACTAGAGTATGGGGACAGCGGGCCATTCCGCAAGAATAAAATAAGCGGTAGATATCTGTGATACTAGTGTATGGGGACAGCGGGCCATTCCGGGAGAGGAAGGTAAGCAGGAGATATCTGTGATACTAGTGTATGGGGACAGCGGGCCATTCCGCGAGAAGAAAATAAGCGGTAGATATCTGTGATACTAGAGTATGGGGACAGCGGGCCATTCCGCAAGAATAAAATAAGCGGTAGATATCTGTGATACTAGAGTATGGGGACAGCGGGCCATTCCGCAAGAATAAAATAAGCGGTAGATATCTGTGATACTAGTGTATGGGGACAGCGGGCCATTCCGGGAGAGGAAGGTAAGCAGGAGATATCTGTGATACTAGTGTATGGGGACAGCGGGCCATTCCGCGAGAAGAAAATAAGCGGTAGATATCTGTGATACTAGAGTATGGGGACAGCGGGCCATTCCGCAAGAATAAAATAAGCGGTAGATATCTGTGATACTAGTGTATGGGGACAGCGGGCCATTCCGTGAGAAGAAAATAAGAAGAAAATAAGCGGTAGATATCTGTGATACTAGTGTATGGGGACAGCGGGCCATTCCGCGAGAAGAAAATAAGCGGTAGATATCTGTGATACTAGAGTATGGGGACAGCGGGCCATTCCGCAAGAATAAAATAAGCGGTAGATATCTGTGATACTAGAGTATCGGGACAGCGGGCCATTCCGCGAGAAGAAAATAAGCGGTAGATATCTGTGATACTAGAGTATCGGGACAGCGGGCCATTCCGCGAGAAGAAAATAAGCGGTAGATATCTGTGATACTAGAGTATCGGGACAGCGGGCCATTCCGCGAGAAGAAAATAAGTGGTAGATATCTGTGATACTAGAGTATCGGGACAGCGGGCCATTCCGCGAGAATAAAATAAGCGGTAGATATCTGTGATACTAGAGTATCGGGACAGCGGGCCATTCCGCGAGAAGAAAATAATCAGGAGATATCTGTGATACTAGAGAATCAGGACAGCGGGCCATTCCGCGAGAAGAAAATAAGCGGTTGATATCTGTGATACTAGAGTATCGGGACAGCGGGCCATTCCGCGAGAAGAAAATAAGCGGTAGATATCTGTGATACTAGAGTATAGGGACAGCGGGCCATTCCGCGAGAAGAAAATAAGCGGTAGATATCTGTGATACTAGAGTATGGGGACAGCGGGCCATTCCGCGAGAAGAAAATAAGCGGTAGATATCTGTGATACTAGAGTATGGGGACAGCGGGCCATTCCGCGAGAAGAAAATAAGCGGTAGATATCTGTGATACTAGAGTATCGGGACAGCGTGCCATTCTGCGAGAAGAAAATAAGCGGTAGATATCTGTGATACTAGAGTATCGGGACAGCGGGCCATTCCGCGAGAAGAAAATAATCAGGACATATCTGTGATACTAGTGTATGGGGACAGCGGGCCATTCCGCCAGAGGAAAATAAGCAGGAGATATCTGTGATACTAGTGTATGGGGACAGTGGGCCATTCCGCCAGAGGAAAATAAGCAGGAGATGTCTGTGATACTAGTGTATGGGGACAGTGGGCCATTCCGCCAGAGGAAAATAAGCAGGAGATATCTGTGATACTAGTGTATGGGGACAGCGGGCCATTCCGCCAGAGGAAAATAAGCAGGAGATATCTGTGATACTAGTGTATGGGGACAGTGGGCCATTCCGCCAGAGGAAAATAAGCAGGAGATATCTGTGATACTAGTGTATGGGGACAGCGGGCCATTCCGCCAGAGGAAAATAAGCAGGAGATATCTGTGATACTAGTGTATGGGGACAGTGGGCCATTCCGCCAGAGGAAAATAAGCAGGAGATGTCTGTGATACTAGTGTATGGGGACAGTGGGCCATTCCGCCAGAGGAAAATAAGCAGGAGATATCTGTGATACTAGTGTATGGGGACAGCGGGCCATTCCGCCAGAGGAAAATAAGCAGGAGATATCTGTGATACTAGTGTATGGGGACAGTGGGCCATTCCGCCAGAGGAAAATAAGCAGGAGATGTCTGTGATACTAGTGTATGGGGACAGTGGGCCATTCCGCCAGAGGAAAATAAGCAGGAGATATCTGTGATACTAGTGTATGGGGACAGCGGGCCATTCCGCCAGAGGAAAATAAGCAGGAGATATCTGTGATACTAGTGTATGGGGACAGTGGGCCATTCCGCCAGAGGAAAATAAGCAGGAGATATCTGTGATACTAGTGTATGGGGACAGTGGGCCATTCCGCCAGAGGAAAATAAGCAGGAGATTGCAGGTGAAAATTTTAATTTTCAGCTGCTTTTGTAGAAATTAAGTGATGATGAATAGGCCCCTTAGTGGGATTACATTATATGAGCACAACAAGATGAAGCCTTTAGGATTGGCCACCAAGGCACCCAGTGCTAATGCCTACCAAAGCTCAGTCAGCATGAAGACGCCCACTGCTGCTTTCTTGTATCCATCCAATGTCGCTCTTCTGCATAAACAAGAGCTCTCCTGTCGCATATGCAGCGGCAGTGGCTAATTCATACACGCTCATGAAACGGGGTTCAAACGGACAGGCATCTCTGGGTTTTTCCAACAACCCCCCCCTCCCCCCGTTGCACCCCCAAACTCTGATATCCGGTCACTCACTTCGCGATGGATTCCTCTGTGGGGCCGCAATCGCAATGCGATCCCAGCGCAGAGGGGCTTATACACTTGAATGATGGCAAACATTTGCTGCTCTATCTGCATCCGTGATTGCTGAATCAGGCCCATAGCCTTTATTATCATCGGTGGTATGTATTAATTTTTATATGTAACAGTGATTGGTATATTTTTGTTCCTACTGTATGTAGCTGCTAATGTATAGTGTCATAACAGAACATTTGAAATGTAAAGTGTTATCCCACTAACTGTAAACATTATTCATATATGATTCTTTCAGTGTATGACGGTAATTTCTTCTGGGAATTGTGCAATAAAGACTTGTGCTATATACACTGAGTTTATTACATACTCCATCACCCAGGCAGGGCTGTTGTACAGGATCAGAACATATTTTATTCGCTTTATGGAGAAGACGGAGGGTCTTGTGCATCTTATTTAAGAATACGATGACATAAATAGCAATATGTTACATTAGCTCAATGTTTTTAGATTTATTCCTATTTTATTTTGCACTTGTCCTGAAACCCGTTTTTTCCCTCTATCTGTATGTGGTATGTAGCTCCACTTCCTAAGTTATAGTCAGTGCTGGGGCCTATTAAACCCGCTTGGAAGCCACATCCGGACATTAGTGCTGTAAAGGACCACAGAAGGAAGTGCTTACTGCTGTAAATTGTCTATTTTGCTTAACTGTTAAAACATCAGCTACATCCTATCACGAGAATGTTTTTTTTCTTTACAATATATGAATAAGCTGTATATAGAACTAGTGTTTCCTAAGCCTGTGTTTGGGTGATTCCTGATGGGCAAAATACAATATCGGTTACAAAATTATCATCCAAACTAAATCAAAGTTTAAAAAAAAAAAATAAAATAATAATCCGATTTAGGACTCTGAATAATGTAATCAGCAAGTTATACGCTATGGAGCACATGTATTGTCCGCACTTATGGCGATTCTGCAAATGTTGCTCGGACGATGTTTAAAGTGGAACACATGGCAGGCAAAGCTCTCCTGCCTCTGTGAATAGATGCCGGGCGCGTCCCCATGTGTGCCAATCAGCCAGCCTCCCCCTTTTGTGCCAATCAGCCAGCCTCCTTCTTTTGTGCCAGTCAGCCAGCCTCCCCCTTTTGTGCCAATCAGCCAGCCTTCCGCTTTTGTGCCAGGCTCCCAGTCTCCCAGCATCATCTTCTGTCTCACCAGCACACACTTTCTTCACGCTTGGCTTCTCCTCCTACAGTGCCGCTCCATGTGCTCCCAGTTTCCCAGTCCTCTCCTCTGCGCTTCTTCTCAGACAGGCATGAGCCGCAACAGGTGAATGGTTCTCACTGAATGGGTTCTGAGCAGTGGTGGATGGATCGGTGCTTCATCAGGCTCTGTAGTCAAATTTGGTTAATGGCCGTTGCTCTAGTCTCTACGGCCAAGTTCTGCACTCAGAAATAAAGACCGGCGGCTTCACTGCTATTGCGGTGGTCCTCTGCTCTCAGAGAGAGTCACGTCGCCCTGTGCGTGTAGATGCAGCTAGGGGAGGCAGAACTCGGAAGGTTAGTGTAGTCTTCCCGGTCTTTGCCAGCAGGCAGTGGGGGTCGGGGGTGAGGCATCCCGTGAAATGGCCCTGCGCTACTTCACATTAATATAAATATAAAACCTGTCTGTTATCTAGCTGCATTATATACCTGAGTTAACGTAAGTATTTAGGGGTAAATTTACTAAAGGTCGGTTTTGGGGTTTTGACAGTTTTTCCATCGGTTTTGCAAACCAACTATTTACTAAAGTTAAAAGCTACTGAAAAAGAACCATAAACCTCAACTTTAGAACACTTTAGAACAGGGGTATTCAACCTCTAAGGCAGTGTGGGCCACATTAAAAAATTAAACGAAGCCCAGAGGGCCACTAAGCTATACTGCGGTATTTAAACTCTGCCCCCTCCTCACACAATTATGACCCATAACTGCCCCCTACTATAGTTTTAATTATGTCCCATAACTGCCCCCCTCTGCAGTGCCCTCAGTAGTGCACCTTATACAGTGCCACCAGTAGTAGTCCCCCCCTGCTGTGCCCCCAGTAGTAGTCCCCCCTATGCAGTTCCCCCAGTAGTGGTCTCCCTTATGCAGGCTACCTGTAGTGCCCCTTATACAGTGCCCCCAGTAGTGGTCCCCGATGCAGTGCCCCCAGTAGTGATCCACCCCCAGGAGTGCCCCAAGTAGTAGTCTCCCCCTGATGCAGTGCCCCCCCCCAGTAGTGCCCCAAGTAGTAGTCCCCACCTGATGCAGTGCCCCCAGTAGTGCCCCCCCAGTAGTGCCCCAAGTAATAGTCCCCCACCCGATGCAGTGCCCCCCCAGTAGTGGTCGCCCCCCAGTAGTGCCCTAAGTAGTAGTCCTCCCCCGATGCAGTGCCCCCAGTAGTGGTCCCCGTCCCAGCAGTGCACACAAAGACACACACATTCAAAAAAGAAAACAAAACACTTACCTGAATCCCTCCTGCTCCCGCCGCCGTCCACTCCTCCGTCCCCGCGGGCCGGCCCACTCTGAATTATGGGAGAGATGTCATGACATCTCTCTCAAGATGGAGCTCATGAGTGAGCTCTAGCCCGGCTCCTGCAGTGGGCTCAGCAGCCAATGAGAGTCTGTCTGATTCTCATTAGCTGGCTGTCAAAACAAACATACTACTGCTGGCCGCGGTTTGTTTGTTTCTGTGTGTAGTGCAGACTGCACTTTCTGCGGTCTGCACTACACTAACCATTGGCGGGCCACGGGGAATGGCTGCGCGGGCCACGGGTTGAAGACCCCTGCTTTAGAACATCGGATCAGCAATCAATTTTTTACATAGACAGGATGAGAAAACACAGATTTACTAATGATCGCTTTGTAAACTGACCGAAACCTGACCCAAAAACGATGGAAAACCCAACCAAACAATAGACCTGTGTGTTTGGGAGAAGCACTGCAAAGATCACAACTGTATGATCTGTGCAGGCTTTGTTACTGTAAACCAGTGTCAGGTCCCCCACAATATCAATAACCAACCCTGGACTAGAGGTGCTAGCGGGCCCTAAATGCCTGGACATGCTGGCACTTGTTTTACAAGTGCCAGCATGCTGGGACAAGCTGCCTGGGACTTGTAGTCCACCTGTAACAAACAAGATTATTTATTATTTTATTACAATTATTCCCACACCCACCACCACTAGGGGCGAGAGGAATAGCCTCGGGCTGGTAATTGCCTGGGACGGATGACCCTATTATATTTTAGGGGTCCCACTTTCTGTGGTTTTCCAGCCCTGGGCTGACCAGTTTGGGGCTGGTTAATGTGATGGCCGGGTGACCACGCCCAGTGTGTCCCCCTGCTATGGAATTAGCCCCCCGGCTGGTTTAGGCATTGCTGGTCATAGGAAAATAGGGAGAACCTGACTTCGTTTTTTCCCCTCTATTTTCCCATACCAGCCCAGGTCGAGAGTCCGGGGCTTGTCATTGATTTGGCATGGGGGAGAATAGAGGATCCCACACAATTTTGTATTTAACCCTTTCTTTACAGTGCAGTGCTTTTTGTTTGGATTAGAGAATTAGAGATGTGCTTGGACCTCCGTGTTTTGGTTGTGGTTGTAATTCATTATCGCATTTCAAGTGCTTTGTGGTTCGCTTTTGGATTCCTTGAAAATCAATACAAATCAATAAAAACAGTTAAGTTCAGCTTTTAAATCCGAGTTTTAACCTGACAGCAGACCCGAGCCAGGACCCGGTTCGACTCAGAACCCTAAAGTGATTCCGAACTGCAACTGGATTCGACTCAGAACCTAAGTTCGGGTGTGTTTCAGGAAAACCAAACAGCACATATCTAGTTTTGATGGGGTTGCTGTCCATTTTCCACTTCTGTTTGCCGTCGTTTTTAACTGAAAGATCAAAAGGGACAACATTTAGAGCTGCAAGAACTGACGATGGGTTAAATTGAAGCTGAAAATGATAAATAGTCTGATTTTGTACAGCAATTCGACTTCAATAACATTCGGTATCTCTCGGTTTTGGTTTTGAATCAAACTCTATAGTGCATTCATGGACCTTAAAACAATCATCGGTAGATCTCTATAAGGACTGCAGTAGAAGTTTCTATGGTACTATTTTAAAATGACAAAAAATATCTTATCTGTCTGCATCCAGGATTCACATTTGAAGCACAGTGTTTCACTCGCTATTGCCCCAAAGTTTTTCTTATAACTTTTAAAGTAATTGTTGTACTTTAGTGAAATATGACACAGACATACTTTGGACTATGAGAAACATGAGGAAGTCATAGCAAGCTTAAAGTGTTGGCTGTTAGCATCCCATGCCAGCTGTTCAAATATGTGCGAAGTGAAGGTCAGCACCCTAATCAGCAGTGCAGTTCAAAATTCAAATAAGGAACCACACCAACTGCCAGTGAGGATATAACCAGTAAGGATGCCAGTGAGAGTGGCAGTTGGTGTGGTTCCCCTATTTGAATTTTGGACTTAGCTGCAGCCTCACCTCTGGAGTCGCCACTGCTAGTCAGTAGACATTCCTGCTTCTGACAGTGGTGTTGTGTACTGAGGTGTCATCATTCATTGTGTCTGTCTGTTGCGTGCCGATAACACCTTTACCGAATCAGTTTTCCAGTATGCCTGGACAATAAATATGCGTTGTTCAGCTGTGTTCATATTGGCACGTAACACACAGGCACGAGGTGGGGCTGTGTCAAATTTCTCTAAATGACGTCAATTAGTTTAAAAGTTGTAAGAAAAACTTTGGGGCCAATAGCAAGTGAAACTTCTTGTACTACTGTAGCTACATAATCCTTATATTGATCCATGGATCACCATTGTGAGATCTGACCAATTTGCCTTCACCCTCTGATAACTTGACATTACACCACAGGTTACAGGCATACTTCCCTACTTTTGAAAAAGCTTTTCAGGGAGAATGTGAAAGCAGTACCTATGAGCGCGGTGGTAAAGTGGACGTGTACTGCTACATCTGAGAGGAGTGTCATAAACCTGACTTACATCCAAATGTAAATGAGCCCCAAAGTCGTTAGTAAGCTCTACTTGTTGATGAAAACACAATGATACATTTCAGAAAATACATGTAGCCATAGGGACCATTGTGCCTTATAATCAATGCATGTAAATGATACTAGTGATCCCATTTGAATATAAATATCTCTGTTTATTTTTATATATAGCATCGTCATAATGGGGGTAAGGTGTAATCAGGGAGATTACTAATGGTAAATATACTAAAATGGGAGTTCTGTTAAGAAGTGATGTTGCCCATAACAACCAATCAGATTCCAGGTATTATCTTCTAGAAGGTGCTAGATAAATGAGAAGTAGAATCTGATTGGTTGCTATGGGCAACATCACTTCTTAAATAGAACTCCCATCTTAGTAAATTTACCCCTTAAGGCCCCCATACACGGGACGATAAAGCAGGCGATCCGACTGATTGGTGCGATTTGCCTGCTATATCGCACCGTGTATAGCCCTGATGTCGGGCCAGTATGCTCCCGTGGGGTCGTACATCGCACCCCCTGATCTTTCTGCAGAACCATAACATCAGGGGATGCGATGTGCGATCCCATGGATTGCTATGCGGGTGAGAGAGGGGGGAGCCGGCATATCGGGCGGTGGGCCACCCGATCACACCATGTGTGCGGACCTCCCGATATGTCAGATGACGGATACCCTGTCGTCTCGCACGGTGCCATTGCACTGTGTATGGGGGCCTTTAGTCTCTTCAGGGAGTCAGGGAGATTGCTACTGTTTCAGGGAGTCTCCCTGACAATCAGGGAGAGTCAGCAAGTATGGTTACAGTACTATTAGGTATGAGTTTGGGCCTTTAAAGTTTCTTAATTTGCAGCCTCTCAGATTTGAAGATCATTCATAAATAATGTCTGTCTCATTCCAGTTTAATTTGTTGATAATTGTGTGTGTGTGTCTAATTTTATGCACTTAAAATGAGGACATTATTGAAGTATAACTAATGTTGTTATGATAGAAGGAAATAGTTAATGCTATATGAATGAACATCTAGTGTACTGTTGTCCGTGGAATATGTTCTGAGACATCTTTAAGTGTCTGCAGAACTGTGGGGGAAGGGTGCACTGACAAGGAAAGGTCTGGCTACAGTATAGTGCTCTTCCTGTGTAGGCTACACACACTCTATATACTGTACACACAGCACTTCCATATCAGTACAAACGCCGCTCACCAGGACGCGCCGTGTTTATATGGATTATTAATGACTTAGCATGTGAGAACGAGGACATCATACAAAATATTACATTTCCACCAGCTTTCCTGTGTTAACATTTGGGAAAAAGCAAAAGAAAAAAATTGGGTCAAAGTGTTGGATTTATTTTAGAAAGTGTATGAAGCATGGCCTACACAAAGAGCAAAAAAAAAAATCCTTGTTAAATAAACATGTAACCTTGACATTTGCATGTATTATCTATCATTTGTAACGTTAAATAAAAATTGTTTTTGTGGAAACTTGCAGACAGATGGAGGCTTAGGTGACACAAGGAAAACTTGTGGAGAATGAAAGTTTGTTACAAAATAATGTTACAGCGTAGGAGCTACGAATGATAGTTACAGTAATGTGTACACAGTATATAGGTTTGATCTTTTTTACAAATAATTGAAGTAATGCCAGGTGGTCTTTACATAGGCAAACATCATGTTGATGGCAGATAAAAACTACCTGGAACATTTAGTCAATCTGGCTTTTTAAGAGATAAGGGGTCTGTGTGCAGTGCCATGTCTGTGCCGGTGACCAGTGTTACTGTGAAAGCCCCCTCCCCATTCTGGCTCTTGTCGGTGCCGCCATCTTTTGTCATGGTGGTACATGCACACTTTAGCTATTTCCTGTTTTGGTGCCATCTTTCTGAAGATGGAGCCACCTGGAGCAAGTATAGGGGCAAGGGGGCACTATCTGGACACACTGGCTGCCACCACAGGTATAACCCATGGACGCATATGCACCTCAGACATTGCTACACCCAACCGTCTAAGAGTTCATACACCTGGATGCTTACCCTTCTCCTATGGTATGTTCTGTATGAGTTTCCTTCACCTCTTGGTGAATGCAGCTTAACCAGCACTGCGGATAGGGATCACTGTACCCTATATAGAAAGTGTCAACTCTCATCTGCTGGAATCTGCATCCAAACTTACAGCTGTAAGAATTGGTGCAACCTGGGATGCGTGACAATAATGGTGCTCTATGGTTCTGCTTTCTAGAAGCTTGTTCTAAACCTTGTAAAATAATCATTGACTTATTCTTTAAGATAATCTGTGGGTGCCTAGATATCAGCTAAGCATGTACTGCTTGTCCCAATGTCAGGATCACTGTCCAGTTTGGCCCCAGACATGGATTTGCTTATTGGATAGAAATCCAGCTGTTTGGTGTATGTGCCAAGTGACTGGACTCTTTAAGGTTTCACTGGGGCCCGTTGACCATATACACATACCAGTAGCACTCATTAATATGGGCCTAGTCATGCTGAACCATTGGGCTGCATGGTTAGTACCAGTGGTGGCTCCAAAGGTGGGGCTGCAGATCAGTCCAAAATTCAAATAGGGGAGTTACAACAACTGCCCTTCCAAATGCTGCAAAAATTGCCGGCTGCTACTCATTGGCAGTTGGTGTGACTCCCCTATTTGAATTTTGGACTGTGCTGCAGCCCCACCTCTGGAGCGGCCATTGGTTATGGCTAAGGAATGCATGATCCTAATTGGAGGTTTCATTGAGCACTGTGCCATGGGGGAGATGTACAGTATCAAACTCATACTTACCTACTTTCCCGAAAGTTGCAGGAGGTTCCTAATGTTTCAGGTAGTCTCCTGCATCCCCGAGAGACTGGCCGGATCTCTCACATCCTGTCCACTTCCTAGTGAATTTGGAAAAATGGGGGAGATAAAAACAGGAATTGCAGTCCGTATGGAGGGTGTCACAAACTCTCTGACGGATATTGGACGCAAACCGTATTCAGGGAATTGGCCAGACCTATTCCTGAGGCACGGAGTCTAATGTGCCGGCGGTATTCACCAAGGACCCTCGCAAGAAGGTACGGACTTGGCTGCGTCCGACACACAGGTCACGGCCCTCAGGTTAGGTTTCCCTATACAGGTGCTGGTGTACTAGTTGAAGTGCAAAGAACTTTAGCGTAGTTGACAAGCCGGGTCAGAACCAAACAGTCGAGACGGTACCAGGGTGCAGGCATAAACAGGTCACGGGGAATAGCCGAGGTCAGAACCAATAATCAGGATATGCACAGGAACGCTGGAGTATGGTAATGGAGCCTATACTCTGGCACTGAGGTGCTCCCAGGAACTTCCTTATATAGGTCAGGGTTCAAACCCAGCCCCAATCAGCAACTCCCTAATC
The DNA here is from genome assembly GCA_031769625.1 of Taudactylus pleione. Lineage (NCBI taxonomy): Eukaryota > Metazoa > Chordata > Amphibia > Anura > Myobatrachidae > Taudactylus > Taudactylus pleione. The sequence goes on from JAUIMM010000091.1 coordinate 15,869,688, forward strand.
CTACCTGTCCCTTTAACTTTACTTGCAGTACGGCGCACGCGCCCTAGGGGAGCCGCGGCCGTCTGCACACATTCCACAGTAGGAGCCAGAGGCAGTAGACGCCGGGACCTCCCTGCTTGCTGCTCGCCGGAGAACCTGACAGTAGCCAAGGAGGACGTCAGCGACACCGGGCGCCGGGATCTCCCCGCCCGCTGCCCATCAGGAAGCCAGTGCTGCCGGACCCGGTAAGTGACGACTGGTGTCCGGCGCACTGTGACAGAGGGATTGGGGCGCAAAGAGTCCGGCCCCACCACCCAACGTTGCAAGCTGCATCCCCTCTCTGGGCTTCTCACGGATGAGGAGATATAATAGGAGTCTATTTACTAAGTCTTTGATGGAGATACAGTGAACAGAGATAAGGTACCAGCCAATCAGCTCCTAACTGCCATGTCACAGACTGTTTGAAAAATGACAGTTAGGAGCTGATTGGCTGGTACCTTATCACCGTTCACTTTAGCTCCATCCAAGGCTTAGCAAATAGACCCCGAAGTAGGCAACTATGATCAAACTTTGTAAAGAGGACAAGTGCGGATCTTGCCCACAGCTTCCAGTTATTATAGTATCTAGTACATTCTATAAAATGATACCTATGCTATGATTGGTTGCTATGAGGCAATATCTCCACCTGTCCTCTTTAGAAGTTTCGATGAATCTCCCCCATTACTGATTAACACAGTGCCTGAGAACGTCCTTGGCTGAAAACCTAATATCTTCCAGCAATACATTGGAAAGATACCTGAATAACAAGGCAAGTACAAAATATTGGGCACGCAGTCAAAAAGCTGCCAGTCCCTGTCATAAAAACCAGATTACATTTCTACTGCTCGTATCCTGCTGCCAAAACACAGGTATGACACTGGTATGGTCGGCAGTCAGGCACATGTGGTTTTCAGTAAGCTTCTTAACCAGAAAATAATGAATTTGTTGAGCAGAATGAATTAGATAAGGAAAGCTAATGCACAATAATCATTATGCTGAGCAATGAGGTGGAATATTTTGGAGGCTGACAGAGGGTACTTGGAAACGTGCAATAAATCGTAGTGTGAAAATGCGATTATACAAAGCATAAAACGCGACTGTAGTTTACGGCACGGTCTCTGCTTGTTTACGTCCTAATGTTCCATGCAGATGACAAGAAGCAACTGCCTCCACCAACGTATTAAACAGTGCACTATGCAGCCGGTACAGAATCCTGGTGCGCAGCCCAATCCTAGGTTCTGCTGTGTAACAATACAACCGGCTGGAGGAAAGACATATATATATATATGATAAATAAATTTATTGGGGCGCATTTTTTTTTTTTTCCCTGTGACAAACAAACAAACAAACAGAAATTTCCCAACAACCAAATTTTGACTGAACGTTTTAACCCTTTCATTTCCTCTATCATACCCCCCAACATGATCAGACCACATTTCAGAATTTTACGGCAGTAAAACTGAAAAAATATATATTTCTTGTTACAATATGTACCCTAGATTACTTTATTGTCGGGAACAGATAGATCATTCTTATGTTACGTTAGCGTATTGCAATAACGGTTGTTTTATTTTTAGTGAATAATATGCAGAAGCAGGGTAAAGCGGACAAAACAGGCAAAGACACTTTCCAAGAAAAAGAAGACTTGGAATAGACCACCCAGGACACGTGACTGTGCACACCTACCCATCCTTCTCGGTATATGAAGACAACGGAACTTGGAATGAAGAAATCCGCGGCCGCTACATTGTAGCACTTCATATACAGATTCAGAGACTCCGTCACACACAGATATACAGGTGTCACATATCAAATCAGCACAGTTGCTGGTGCGTCCTAGTTGCATCACATTGCGACATAGACGCAAATTCAGCAAAAAAGATGCCTGGCGGTAGTAGAGACTCACTGGTCCTGGCGCGCCGAGAGGCGCTTATTAGCGCGATTGCAGCAAAGATGTATAAGGACACATCTGTATGACTGTAAGTTGTATGCAAATGCAGACATGGCAGCGTCATATGCTGCCGGGCGCTTGCATGTTTATGCTAAGACTGCGACAAATTCCTTTCCCTGTGTAAATATGTGCGTCCGAAGGTGCATTGTTTTTATTACATTTTATTTATAGGGCGCCACAAGTGGTCCGCAGCGCCGAACATACAGTACATGGTGCACAGAAACTTACTTTACAATACAGTAACCAAAATATAAACAGAGCACAAGTAACAATTAGCAACACAGTTCTCCATACACAGTACAGCTGGGAGGGCGAAGGCTGTCATTGAAGTGCTTGAGATGAGGGCTGTGAGAAAGTAGGGAGGAGGACCCTGCTCCTAGAAGCTTACAATCTAGGGGCTGAGTGCATGGACTGAGACACCCAATCGCAGCATCTATACAGGCCACATTGACGTCTGGAGCATCTTTAAACTCCACCATTGGTCACAGCATCAAAACTTGCACAGTCCTCTGGCAGGAGCATTATCTCCGTCTCTGCATGGGCTCCTATTTGAGTTGGTGTGCGTTTCTGCATCTCTGCATGCAGCCGCTTACAGTGACATGCCTAGAACACTCTCATGTTGCGTGCCGTTCGGCAGTGCTACTTTAGTATCCAACTCACTGCGAGTAGCAGCAGTGGCTATTAAAACACCGGAGCAATGTTGTACTGAAGAACAGAGACCCCCGTGTTCCCTATCACTGCTACTTCGGTATAGGGATGGACATTGGAGACCGATGGTTAGCAGCCATCAATGTTTACGATTCGATGGAATCACTTTTTCCATCGAATACCAGGAATTTGATGGTTGCTAGCCATTGGATGCAGCTTTCCGATGCCCATCTGATGTCTGGCTGCGGTGGTGAGCAGCGAGAGAATAGATTCCATGTGCATCTATTCTCTGTGTAGGGGGAGCCCTGGGGTCAGCCCAGCATCTCGGAGATTGCTGAGCATGCCCCCACACTGATGCCCGTTCACAGAGGCCCCACCCTCGGCCACTAGTCATATGAATAGTTTTTACCATCAAATACTTTTAATGTGATGGTTAGTTACCATTACATCGAAAGTTTCAATGGTGGAAGCCCAGCCATCATTTGATGGTGGGCTTCCGATGTCTATCCCTACTTCCGTAGCACTCAAAATTAGCACCGTCAAGTCTGATTCAGCAGTGCTAGTGCGCATGTGTGAACTTGGGTTCATTCATACATGTGCACAAAGAATGCGGCATCCAATGAAGTGATCCAAAAAGAGAAGGAGAGATCTCATTAGATCCCTCTTCGCAAAACACTGGTCTGCTTCCCATAGAAAGGAGCAGAGGAATGGATGCCATCTGAGGATATTCTTGCAAACAAATTCCTAATATTATGTATTTTCGGAGTTTGATAAATGGGGAAATAAGGAGGTACTGATATTACTGTATGGAGACCATGTTCCGTTTTGGGCATGACAGGTAAGCAGGAAATTTCACTAAAATTTCCTGCATCACCTATTTAATGAATGGGGCAACTACTTAAGTTCTACAAAGGTGTGTGGAGAGAGACAAGAAAATCTCAAGAGACGCTCTGTGCAAAAATGTTAAAATCAAATGAGCGCCACCCTCGTACCACTTTACTACTGTACGGGAAATAAAATAAATTGTTCTCCTAAAATACGGCTAAGTTTTGACATTTGTTTACGGCTTAATTAATCAAGGGAAGATACATGGGGCCTGTGTTTAGCATGTGACAGTTCTGTTTGTTTAACCTTTTGTTATTTTACATAGAGTGCTCCTGGATTTGCGCTGCCTCGCTAAAATGCAACATAGAGGTGCAAAATAGATTTTAATTGTGTTTGATGTAACGCAAAGTTTAATAATTAAATTCAATCTCTTTTTGCTTAGCGGAAATGACCTACTGCTCTGTCCTTAAAACCGCACCCTCTGCACCACTTTATCTAATTTTCGCAAAAGGAAAAGCAATCTCTGCACAGCTCCGCACACCTAGGCGCCCCGCTGTGCACTGCAGGTATTTTCACTTACAGAGTTCATTAAGGATAAGGGTCATTTTTAAGGTGTGTTTAACTAGGTCCAGAGCCCCTTTAATGTTTTCAGCCATAGCGACTATTTTCAGAAGATGGGTGCCCTGATGCTGTTAGCTCCAGCGACAATAGAACGAGTAGTACTGTACAATGATGCAGTTTTCCTGCCACTCTGACCGTGGAAAAATGTAGTGTCAGATACCAGGCTAAATGAAACAAGTTCGTACTTCCAAATTGTTGAGCCTTTAGAGTAATGCTCACGGCAGCTCAGACAATTTCCCCGATGCCAGGCTGCACAGTGGCAAACGCAGGATTTCCTGAGGGGGCTTTCCACAGGGCCACAACTAGCGGGGGCTAGAGGTGCACGTGCACCAGGTTGGGATTGCGGGGGGGTGAAAAAAGATGACTCAGCCATCCGGTGGCCAGGCCATCCGAAAATGGCCACCGCCAAAGAGGAAACAAATGCTAGAGGTCCTTACTGGACCTCTAGTGTCTGTCTCTTCCTTGGCAGCTGCCATTTTTGGATTTCCGTTTTCAGCAGATTCCAAGCGGACTAGCCGTCCGCATGGACTCTGCTGAAATCGGCCATCCAAAAATGGCCGCCGCCAAGGAAGAGACAGATGCTAGAGGTTCTACTGGACCTCTAGTGTCTGTTAGCAGAGCGCAATGCACACAGCATTCCCCAGAAGTGCCGGGAACGCTGGCGCTGCCGGGAGAAGATGTTGAAAGCTGCATCTTCTCTTGTGAAATCCCCTGGCAATGAGCATAAACCCCCCTGGAAACGAGCATGAAACCCCATGGCAACGAGCATGTAACCCCTGGCAACGAGCATAAACCCCCATGGCAACGAGCATGAAACCCCATGGCAACGAGCATGTAACCCCTGGCAACGAGCATAAACCCCCTGGCAATGAGCAGGTAATTTTAAAGTAATTAGAAGCCTTACTGTGGGATATAATATGGTGTCAGGCAAATATGTAAGTGGCACTTTGGTAATAGGCATTACAGTGTGTGGCATAATGTGTAATGGGCATTATGGTGTGTGGAATAATGTAAGTCACTATACCAGGGACGTCTGAGTAGTGCACTGCCTTATGGAGGAGCAAGGACAAAATCCAGGTACAGGAAGGGAGGGGACGCAAAATTGCTGCCTTGCTCCGGGTGACGGATATCCTAGTTTCGGCTCTGGTTTCCAAATGCTCGATTTTAGAGTGAGTGTGGCCAGTACATGAAGAGGGCATAATTAGCACTTAACCAGCTTTAATATGCGTCATACAACGTGTATTGTGTGTCATAATTCCAGCATATACAGGACCAGCGATTACAGTAAGCCACTAACTGTCATTTTTCAAACACAGCCTGTGAGATGACAGGAGCTGATTGGCTGGCACCTTATCATTTTTCACTCTGTCTCCTAACACTGCTTAGTAAATAGACCTCTAAATGCGGCAGTAGGGCTATCCTGCCTAAGCTGAATGTTTTTATTTTAGATGTGGGCACAATTCTAGAGTATTAGAGCAAGTCCGGGAGTCTGGGAGCAACCTAGCACTGCCCTGGATATATATGTACATTTTGGGCTCTATAGCAGCACATCCCTAACAGTGAATGTTTTCCAGAACTCCTAGTTGATGCACAGGTTATTTATTATTACTAGCTGATACATGTTAAAAGATCCACAGATAGTGCTAATTATTTCATTTGTGATAGTGAGAATAACATGCAGCACTAGTAAAATTCTATTATATTACTATTTCTATTGTAGTCATGGTGTGGGCTGGGGAGGGGGGTTTCCAGACAGATGGAAACCCCCCCTGCGTTTGCCTATGCTGCAGGGAGTGGGTCTTCACGGAGCAAGTATGGAGTGGGCACTGCCATATGTGATGCTGCAAATACATCCTTTCCAGTGTATTTACTGTTACTGACACTCTCTGTATGCTATTGTACCACTTGTTGCCTAAGGCAAACTTGGCGAAAGTCTCTGATGAATTTGTGTTGAAATCTAAGGGCACGGTGAGAACATTTTAAACAAACCAACTCTCTGAATTGCATCAAAAATGTTCCAGGGAAGCAAAACTTCTAAATATTATCTTTCCTCCAGATGTAGCTGGAACGCCAACTGTCCTTGACCACCGTGCTGAGGAAACACAAACGTCTCATATGTGTGTGGTTCCTGCTCTGCCATAGGGTTTGATGGAGCAGAGGAACTTCTTTAATTACCATTAAAATGCTACCATGCTAATTTCGTCTGGATTTCAGGAGCAATTTCATGATTGATCATCTCAGTATTTTGTCTAATAGTTACTCCGAAACAATTTAGGGTTTATCAGAGCCCTTGGCAAGCCAATAAAAGCAGTATTGACCTTGGACCATGTTTGAGAGGATGTCATTTGTTACTTCAGTGAAGTGGAATGACCTTTCCCAAAACGAGATTGGGAAAGAGGTTAATAGCTGCCAATTGCTGAGGTGTTTGAGAGCTGCATATGGATGCCATCTATAGCAACTACAGAAGGGCTGAAAGGAAGAATAATGACTTGGTGTACCGCACTTTAAGTTAGATGTAATGTCGTTTTGGCCTCTCACAGGAAATGGTGATTTCCAAAGACACAAACGATATCAGGAACCAGTGACACTAGGGCTCTATTTATTAACATTATTTGTACTAAAATAAAGTGAAAAGGGGTGTTTTCACAGTCTTTTCACATTATTTTAGTTTTACCTAAATTTACTAAAGTGCAATTGGAGTACAATTTCGTAAAATTATACTCCAAACCCTAAATATCACATATTTTTAGTAAGCAGATCGCATTTCCCATAATTGTAATGGGAAATGTGATCTGCCTAAGATTTACTAAAAATAAAATGTGAAAAAATACCAGGAGAGGCCCTGTGATAACGCCACCTGGAGGTGGCGTTATCCAGGTCTACCCCCGTTACCGGACTCCTGCTCTGCTCTAACAGACCACAAGCTGATCACTGCTAAAAAAAATATATATATATATATATATATACAAAAAAAAAAAAAGCTTACCTGAGTCCATGGCTGGTGATCGGTGCTCAGGAGATGTCCTCCATGGCTCCGGTCAGCTGGGCTCCCATCCTGCACTGCGACCCGGTCAGCTGAACGGGTCACAGTGTAGGACGGGAGAGCAGCTGACCGGAGCCACGGAGGACATCACCGAAGCACAAATCACCGGAGGTCAATGAAATTAAGGAGGGGGGGTCGCAGGGGGGGAGTTACGGTCGCAGGAGGTGGTTTGCGATCTCGGGGGGGGGTAGCGGCGGCCGGTCACATGCACGGGCACTTTGTCACAGTATTTTTTCAGAAAAATACAGTGAAAAGGCTGCGTAGGGGATTCGCAGGGACAGAGCTTTATCGCTATAAATCCCTGTGATGTTGCCTGACTTCGCAATGCGTATTCAGTTGGTAATATCACACTACAATCTGCATTTTACTGTGGATTGTAGCAAATAGAGCCCTTAGTGTATTTCGTCTTTCTTTAATGTTACAGAAGTGTATGAAATACTCATTGTTAGGTAGATGCTGACCATTTGTTAGATGTCAGGTGGGCGATATATTGCGGCTGGAAAAAAATATATAAAATTTTTACTAGAATTTATTTTAAATTATATCATTTTTATTATTATTTCGGTTATGTCAAGTATATATTTTAATCACCTTATTTTAGTGCTTGATTTGTGTGTTAAAGACCTCATTTAGGGGTATTTTTACTGAAGTGTGGGTTTGCCCATAGCAACCAATCAGATTCTACTTAACATTTATCTACAGTAGCACCTTCTAGAAGATAATAGCTAGAATCTGATTGGTTGCTAGGTGCAACATCTCCACTTTTAAAAACCTGCACTTTAGTAAATATACACCGTAGAGTTGGATTTGAGTCCAACTGTGTCTGAAAAGGGTGCACTGACGCACTGTACTTGTGCTGCAACATACAGCCGTACTTAAAAGTAGGCCCAACCTGCACTTGCCTGGAGCGGCGTATCGGGGCTGAGCAAGTGCAAGTTATGTACAGTAGGGAAGATGCGCTCTATTTAGGGTAGGCCACATTTCCAGATACCGTATATACTCGAGTATAAGCCGACCCGAATATAAGCCGAGGTACCTACTTTTACCCAAAAAACTGGGAAAACTTATTGACTCGAGTATAAGCCTAGTGTGGGAAATGGCAGCAGCTGGTATTGCCCCCAGTAGTAATTCCCCCTGGTTGTGCCCCCAGTAGTAATCCCCCTTTCAGTGCCTCCAGTAGTAATCCCCCCCTGGTAGTACCCCCAGTGGTAATCCCCCCTTTTAGTGCCCCCTGTAGTAATCCCCCCCTGGTAGTGCCCCCTGTAGTAATCCCCCCCTGGTAGTTCCCCCAGTGGTAATCCCCCCTTTTAGTGCCCCCTGTAGTAATCCCCCCCTGTAGTAATCCCCCCCTGGTAGTGCCCCCTGTAGTAAACCCCCCTGGTAGTTCCCCCAGTGGTAATCCACCCTTTTAGTGCCCCCTGTAGTAATCGCCCCCTGATAATGCCCCCTGTAGTAATCGCCCCCTGGTAGTGCCCCCTGGTAGTGCCCCCTGTAGTCCCCCCCCAGTAGAGAGAGACGTGACAAGAATAACATAAAAAATCACTTACCTGAAACTCCCGCTCCTGGTCCCGCCGCTGTCCGCTCCTCCGGCCGCTTTGCATGGGAGAGACGTCGTCATGACGACGTGTCTCCCATCACCCACTGCGGGAGCCAGAAGATGGCTCCCGCAGTGGGAGCAGCAGCAGCCGCTGAGAGTCTGACAGACTCTCAGCGGCTGCTGATTACACCAAACACGCAGCTGCCGGCTCCGGCGGCTGTGTGTTTGGCAGTGTGTAGCGCTGACCGAACTCCGTCCGGTCAGCGCTACACTTGACTCGAGTATAAGCCGAGGGGGTACTTTTTCAGCACATTTTTTGTGCTGAAAAACTCGGCTTATACTCGAGTATATACGGTACGTCTCTCAGGAGTCATATCTCTTGTGACTCCCGGAGACCTGGTGTAAAGACAAGCGTTTATGATGATGACCTGCAGAAAGTATCTTTACTACAAAGAAAAACATGCACAACTGAATTCAAAAGATAGATACGCGGACAGCCATTCATAATGCCCTGCATCTAGGGATAAGTGCAGAAAACAACTGTGTTTTTGTTTAGTAGCTGGAGTGGAGATGCGGTCTTCTCCCAATAAGCCCCATCTACTACTTTTGTACATCTGAAATCAGGGGCGCCGAGGGGGGTTCGACTTTCCCAGGACAGTTGGAGGGACCCAGCAGGGGTCCGGGTCAGCGACCACCCCCACTGCTCTGCCCACTACTGCTGCGGCCATGTCTGTATACTTCTGTATACTTACAGCTGTACAGGCTCCGCCGCAGCAGTAGTGGGCAGAGAGAAGTGTCTCCTTAGAGCCGCCCCCTGCGCTATGGGGTTCCGCACACAGTAGTTTATTCATTTTTTTTTTCCTCACCCCGGAATTGGCCACACACATACACTGCCCCTCCCGCCACCAGTACCAGGGCCCGTTAGTGCTCTTGACGACCCTGTCTAAGATAGAACATGGTACCTAAAATAACTGTGCAGCCTGTTCTACCCCCTACAGAGTGGAAATGTCAAAGTTTACACCCCTAGGAAAAGCAAACGATATGTGCAGACAGTAAACCGGCAGATAAAAAGGAGCATAAACAGTCATCAAAAAATGGTGAAGGGGGTGGGGCATACTTACCTACATTCCTGGGCAGCTTTTCGGGAGCAGCAGGAGGGCACCTGCTGCTCTCCACTTCGGCGGACGGCGCCAGACGATAGACAGCATTAGGCCCCGCACCCTTTACAGAAAACTATTGGCATGCAGCACAGTGGTGACGAGGCCATCTGATTTAAAGATACCTTTATATGAGGAAGTCATAGTATTTGAACGTGAGTGCGGTACGATCATCCTTTCTGTTCATATTCAGAGGAAGAAATTACCAATTATTTGTGTTATTTGAGAGACATTTTTTCATTACAAATTACTACACTATATTATTTTCTTCTTGTTTGGTCTCTTTTTTCCATTTTCGGCAAGATTCAATACAAGAAGAACTACAACTACATCCATCACATTGAACATTTCCTTTGGGCAGTAAGACTATATTTATAGTATTGTATCGGTTTCTTTGCTGTATGATGTGTGCTACTTTATAAGGAGTGCGCAGAGTTTTAGGGTTGCCCAATCTTTTTGGTTTGTGTCCTTTACAGAAAACCCCTGCGATTCACGGGTCCGTGAGGGGGCGGGGCTGAATGACGCGATTTGCCCCATTTAGCCCCGCCCCTTCCCGACGGACCCGATAATTTCAGGTAATTACCATCACCATCCTGTACCACTTCACTAGGGGGTGGGCGGGATGCGGGAGATATGCCTACTCTTCCGGGATCGCAGGGGTTTACCTGAAAAATCGTGAGCCTTCTGTGATTCCCGGGAGAGTAGGCATGTATGGGGTGGGCATCTTTTTGTACAAGCTTTTCCTCATCTCTCAGTCCTTCTTGTGGGTCTGATATTAAGATGTGTCAGAGCACACTGTTCAGTTTGCTCTCACAAAGGGGTATATTTACTAAAGAGCTAGTTTTTAGAAGTGGAGTTGGAGATAACAACCAATCGGATTCTAGCTATTATCTTCTAGAAAGTGCTAGATAAATGTTAAGTAGAATCTGATTGGTTGCTATGGGCAACATCTACACTTCTAAAAACCCGTACTTTAGTAAATATACCCCTAAATGTCTGATTCCTAGACGTAATGGTCGATGCATGGTTGCATCATACTGTACTTGCCAACTCTCCCTGATTGTCAGGGAGACTCCCTGAAATAGTAGCAATCTCCTTGACTCCCTGCAGAGTCCAACAATCTCCCTGATTGCATCTTACCCCCATTATGAAGCTGTCATATAAAAAAAAAGATATCTATACATTTAAATGGGATCATTAGTAGAATTTCCCTGCATTGGTTATAAGGCAAAATGATCCCTATGGCTACATGTATTTTCTGAAAAGTATCAGTGTTTTTTCATCAACAAGTAGATCTTACTAACTGCTTTTGGGCTCATTTACATTTGGATATAAGTCAGTGTTATGACACGCCTCTCAGATGTAGCAGTACACGCCCACTTTACCGCCGCGCTCATAGGTGCTGCTTTCACAATCTCCCTGAAATGCTTTTTCAAAAGTAGGCAAGTACTGTATGCAGCGCCGTAGCTAGACGGCAGTGCGGCCTGTGCAGCACTGCCGCCCCTCTCACTCCCTCTCCGCCCCCCTCCTCCCCCCTGAGTGCTTACCCTTACTTCCGAGGGGAGGAGGGAGGGCGGGATCCTGCGTCGATATTCACTGTGTGGCGCGCACCACTGCCGGAGGTCTCTTCCTGCAGACCTCCGGCGCAGAGAAGTGTGTGGCCGGTGCCGCTGGAGGATTCGGCCCTGTGCGGAGGCACCGGCCGCACCACCCTCCCTACGGCCCTGACTGTATGGGTTGTATGCAAGTCAGTTTTGCAAACAGACCTTGTTTCTCTGCTTCCCTCTATTTAAGAAGAGTTGAATTTTTCTGTGGAGATGGCAGTCAAAGTCAATTTATTACTCATAATGATAGTTATAGATACTGAACCACCGGTGGTGTTGTAAATCTTTATATACGTCTTCACACTGAGGGGCTTATTTATCATTGAATGAAAAAACTTCATTTTTTTTTAGCATGGCAAATCACAGCGGTAAGGAATGATTTTGTATGCCTATTTGTCAAGAGCCCGTCTCGGTGAGGTTGAAGAGTAAGGTAACAGTTTATGCTGTTGCTTTACTGCAAGGTTCGGATCCAGCTTACCTACTGTGCATGTGCAGCCATAGGCAACAAAGGAGCAGGGCCGGTTCTCCCGTTACGCATGGTACGCAGCTGCGTAAGGCGCCACATAGTGAAGGGCGCCTCTGCTGCGTACCATGCGGGCCGCGGGCAGACTGTGCACCGCGTGTGTAGCGCTGACCGGATGGAGTTCGGTCAGCGCTACACAGCACAAACACACAGCCGTCGGCAGCTGTGTGTTTGCTTTAGCAGCTGATGAGAGTCAGACAGACTCTCATCGGCTGCTGCTCACACTGCCGGAGCCGGACATCTTGCGGCTCCCGCAGTGGGTAATGGGAGTGACGTCATGACGTGACATCACTCCCATAATGCAAAGCGGCGGACGGAGGAGCTGGTATCGGTGGAGGGACCAGGAGCAGGAGCGGGTTTCAGGTAAGTGGTTTTTTTTTTATTTTCATTACGTCTCTACTGTGGGGGCACTACAAGGGGAGATTACTAGGGGGGAATACTACTTATGACACTACAGGGGGTAATACTACTGGGGGCACTACAAGGGGGGATTACTAGGGGGGAATACTACTTATGACACTACAGGGGGTAATACTACTGGGGGGCACTACAAGGGGGGATTACTAGGGGGGGAATACTACTTATGCCACTACAGGGGGTAATACTACTGGGGGGCGCTACAAGGGGAGATTACTAGGGGGGAATACTACTTATGACACTACAGGGGGTAATACTACTGGGGGCACTACAAGGGGGGATTACTAGGGGGGAATACTACTTATGACACTACAGGGGGTAATACTACTGGGGGCACTACAAGGGGGGTTACTAGGGGGTATACTACTTATGACACTACAGGGGGTAATACTACTGGGGGGCGCTACAAGGGGGGATTACTAGGGGGGAATACTACTTATGACACTACTGGGGGTAATACTACTGGGGGGCGCTACAAGGAGGGATTACTAGGGGGGGAATACTACTGGGGACACTACAGGGGGTAATACTACTGGGGGGCGCTACAAGGGGGGATTACTAGGGGGTATACTACTTATGACACTACAGGGGGTAATACTACTGGGGGGCACTACAAGGGGGAATTACTGGGGGGGAATACTACTGGGGACACTACAGGGGGTAATACTACTGGGGGGCACTACAGGGGGTAATACTACTGGGGGCACTACTACTGGGGGCACTACAGGGGGTAATACTAATGGGGACACTACAGGGGGTAATACTACTGGGGGCACTACAGGGGGTAACACTACTGGGGGCACTACAGGGGGTAATACTACTGGGGGCACTACAGGGGGGGAATACTACTGGGGGCACTATATAAAGGGCACTGCATAGTGGGTACCACTACTGGGGGCACTGCATAGGGGGGAGTACTACTAGGGCACTATATAAGGGGAATACTACTGGGGGCACAAGGGGCACTGCACAGGGGGGACCACTACTGGGGGCACTGTAAAAAGGGCACTTCCTAGGGGGTACCACTACTAGGGGCACTACATAGGGGGACTACTACTGGGGGCACTATATAAGGAGAATACTACTGGGGGCACAAGGGGGACCACTACCGGTGGCACTGTAAAAGGGGCACTGCATAGGGGGGCGCCAAAAAATATACTTGCTTACCAAAAAATTTGGGCTAGGGCCGTCCCTGCAAAGGAGGCTAATGAAATCTAAAGGGCGATAAATTGATGAAGACTGTAGTCTCTAATGAGAATTTTTGGGAGTGCAGTACTAAGCTGAATGTAGGAAATATTGCTGCTATCTCCTGCATTAAAGCCCCGATATAAAAAAAAGGTTGCCTTTATCGGCCATTTCCACATGGTTTTGGCTTAGAGTGTGAGAGCAGGCTTGCTACAGCAAAAGTGACCTCAATATCACTACCTGCCCAGTATCACATTTATACCACTCACTTCATTAATTTACATATTCTTATTCTTATTAGATTACTGCTCTAATCACCTTCATTTAAATAACTCAAGCCAGTAGGGGGACACCAAGGGGCCTATATATCAAAGTGTATTTGAGGTAAAATCCCCGAAAACACCCATTTTCAAAGGTTTACCTCAAATACCCAGTATCCCCCGTATGTACGAAGGTGGGACCGCAGCAGGTATCTCCGATATCTGCTGTGATTCCTCCATTGCCACTGGCAGCCGAATCCCCCATAGGTTTCTATTTATTTTTAATTGTATTTGTTTATGTGCACCTAACATGCTTCCTGCACCTTTTGTAGATGGGCCAAAAGATGCCACTGAAAAAGTACCTGCAGAGGTCAACTTACCTCTATCTCCTAGCAGTAGCACCGAGAGAGAGGAGGGGGGGGGGGGGCAGGTACTAATTACCAAGGCCCGGGATTGATGAAGGAGCCCGAGTCCTCCACCCTCCTGTTCCATATCTGTTAGTGCCAGTGTCTCCCCAGCCTAGCATACGCTGCTGTGTGCCTGGCTGTGGTGGGTGCAGGGAAGCGCCCCCTCATAATGGGTTCTATTTACTACAATCCGCATTAAAATTAGGGATGTGCAGGCTCGGATAGGTTCGAGTTTGCACGTTGAGTTCGGATTTTTCCCTCCAAAAAAACGGAACTCAGAAAGAGGCAAAATGTCATCTTGCATGGACGAACATCATCATTCCTGGACTTTATTAAAATGCAGATTGTAGTGTGATATTTCCGACTGAATTCGCATTGCAATATCACAGGGACTTATTAAAAATTCCTTGCAGGGACAGAGCTTGTGCTAAAGCCCCGGTTCCCTGCGAATCCCCTCCGCAGCCTTATCACTGAAAACACCCTTTTTCACTTTTAGTAAAAATAATGTTAATAAATAGAGCCCATGTATTTTTAATATTCTTTTGTAAAGGGGTGTGACCACGCCTCTTTACATTAGGACACGTCCCTTGACAGTACCCAGGCCCGGCCAGCATCGGTATGGCCCTGTCTCCTAAGCAGTATTTGTGTGGATACATTTAGAGGCTGGATCAGTACCACAGAATCAAAGCAAACATCACCCCTTGATCACTAATCCCATAAAAATTGGCATAAAATAAAAATGCTTTTGCAACAAATCTTCATATTTCTCAATGACAAAGGGGCCTATGTATCAAAGCTTGATGAGAGAGAAAATTGTGAGCTATAAATCACCATCCAATCAGCTTCTAACTTACATTTTATAGGCTGTTTGAAAAATGACAGTTAGGAGCTGATTGGTTAATACTTTTTCTCTCACAATGTTATCTCTCATCAAGCTTTGATACATAGGCCCCTTATTCTGTGTTTTAGCCAATGATAATTAAGTATCCAACTAGCCGCGAGTTGTGGTAGTGGATACTTTAGTACCGGAGTAATACAGTATTGTTACAATAGCGGGACAACTGCTCCAAATCCCTACCACTAATACTGTCACTGCTGACTACAAGCGGTGAAAGTTTACACTGCCGGGTAGCATAAGTCTGCGTGCTTGAACAGAGAGCCCCATTGGAGGCCCAGGGACCCGTTTTCTATCCAGCTTTTGCACTTCGGAATTCCATCCAATAGGAAGGAGTGGGTCATCGGGAACTAATGCCATCCGAAGATGGCACCAGTTCCCGCAAGCAAACTCCGAAGACTTTCAGTTTTCACACACATTGGGCCATTAATAATGAGTGGGCCTGACACTTAATACAAGTGGAAATGAGGGATAATGAATAGGCCCCTTTAATGAACATCGATCTGTGCAGAGAATTTTATCGAAGTGCGTCGCTACTGTGAAGGTTGTCGTGTTAGGCAATGGCTGCTAGCGGTTAGCGTTTTGTGAATCATCAAAGGTAATAGAAACAAGAATGAGGAGGCAGTGTGCGGGAGGAAAGCTTTTAGCAGCAGCCAGGAATGTCTGCTAATTACTGGATTGTTAATATGTTGCATGTGTGGCTTGGATTGATTGGTGTGACTCAGGACATTCAGTAGCAGCTCTGGAGTTTATCCGTCACAGATTCAGAATTAACTCCCCAGCAGCTTTATTATTCTTTAATAACCCGAACGTTTATGAAAAAGCCTTTCCTGTGAGTTTTCACTCAGCATCTCTTCAGCTTTTAATTTATAGCTGACAATTTGGCATCTGTGGACACATTTACAAAAGCGACCATTAAAATGGCCTTATTAGTATGTCAGACTTTTTTTTTTTCTTTACTTAAAGAAGACCAGTCATATATATATATATTTTTTAATAATGTCTGAATTTAATTCATTATTATAAAACTATTGTTATAGAGCTACAATTATATAATTGACATCTTCTACCTAGAAACGATAAAGCAGACATGCTTATGCAGCTAAGGCGGCGCTAGAAGACGCAGGTACAGTATTACGAAAGAAAAAAGTAATTTACCATCATGCTTCTTCTCCAGTGCCCATATCGCCTCTTGAGGCTTCTGACATGTGCTTCTCCCCATGTGGAAAGCAGGAGTGTTTAATGTCTGAAAGCACATTTGTCAATAAAGTTTGTTAAACAAAAAAAGTTTATCCTCTCAAAGCAACCTATAGCAACCATTCAGCTTCTAGACTGGGCTAGATAAATGATAGCTGGATGCTGAAGTTGCTATGGGCAACTACTACACTTTATCTCTCTCGAAGGTTTGATACAGCTCCGCTCTAGTCTGCATCCCGGGCATACTTGCCTACCCTCCCAATCCGGCCGGGAGCCTCCCGAAAATCGTGTGCCACTCCCGGCCCCCCGGAAAAGCAGGCAAGCCTCTCGGCAGCTGCCGAATCCCTCCCCCCCGCCTGCAGTTATAAGAGAGAGGCTGATGACGAGATTCACGGTAATCTCTGCATTGTGTAGCGGAGGCGGGACCAAAATGACACGATCGCGTGGCTTCGCCCCCGCTACACCCACAAATGCTGGGTAAGCTATCAGACCACGCCCCCCTGCCATGCTGATGTGGCTACTCCCTCCCGGGAGGGGCAGCCGGAATGTCGGCAACCCTGATCCCGGGCGATAACACCTGTAATCGCGCATGCTCAGACAACAGTAAAGACACCTATGCGTGTTTGCACAAATCGCAGAGGGCGTCAGGGTGATTTATTGTTCATACACTTTGGCGCTCTGGTTCTTGTTACATAACTCTGCATTTTCCCCCACGGTAGGTGTATTTTTAATACACGTACCCCTCAGTCACCTCTCTATTAGGGGTAAATTTACTAAGCCACCAGTTCTAACTGTTTAAATAAGAAATGGAAATTATATTCACAGGAAAACATGGCGATACATATACACAGGGTAAATGACCCACTAAGGGGCCTATTGATCAAAAATGCGATAATGTCTGTAATTAATAACATATGATACTGCATGCCGATAATTAATATTATCTTTTGAAGTTATCATTGATCCCTATGAAGCATAGTGTGTGAGAAGACCTGCAGTGTTAACTCCTAAATTCGCAATGCGAATATACGTGAAATTATCACACTACAATCCACATTTCAAATGCGGATTGTAGTAAATAGGGGCCTTGTGTCAAAGATAGCCCTTAGGATACTATGCCTTTGCTCCTTTAAGGATGACATTTGTGTTTTCTTTCCTCACACTGAGGGCCTGATTCAGACTCGCTCGCAAGCGCACAGCGCTCGCGAGCAGGTCGATGGTCCCTCACTGCGCATGCGCACGCCGGAGCCGGCTCCGGCGTGCGCATGCGTGAGACCCGGCCAGCGACGGCCGCTCTGTCGCTACGGGTCTCGCACCAAAAGGGGGCAGCTGTCGATTTTGATGGACAGCTCGCCCCGTTTTGGAGGCGGGCCGGGGGGGTGGCTACACAAACGGAGGCGTTCCCGAAGGAACGCCTGCCGTTTGTGGGAGGCACCACTGACATCACCAGTGATGTCAGTGGAGAGCTTCCTGCTCTGTTAGAGCAGGAAGCTCTCTGGGGCTTGCGATGGACGAGACCCTACCACAAGGCTCTCGTCGCAAGCCCCGATGGTCGCGACCATCACGACCATCACCTGGCCACTCGCAAAAGCTGTGGGTGGTCACCCTCAGCTTAGCGAGCGGCCAGGAGGCCGCAACAAAAAAAAAAAACGCCCTGATTCAGAGCGAGCGCTCTTCAAGAGCGTCCGGCTCTGAATCAGGCCCTGAGTTATATAGATCAATCTATTCCCTATTTCCTCCCTTATTGCACCTTGTTTGGCACCCGATATGTACACCTATATTAATAAACTCTTCACTGAGAACGTACAATGTGTATCTGGCCCTTGAATCAGTAACACCTACTGTGTGGAAAATAAGATCATTTTATGTTCAATTCCGTCTGAATCTCTGCCAAGTTGTGCGAATCTGCTGGTAAATGCGAACAAACATCTATTTTTGCAACACTGTAATGTAGCATTTCGCATGCAGATACACCCGCAGTCGCAAACAGAATATAGACACGTCGCATTTCATTTTAATCCTATTTGCATCGCTTTGCGAATAAGACGCATTTGCAGGTAAAACGTTGCATTAACTGAACTGAACGTCTTTTATTAGTACATTGCTTGTAATTTTAACTGAGCTCTGCCGTAAAGCAAGATGGCTGCTTCCTTCACATATTATTAGTTGCTGATGCTAAAGATGGTCACCTAAACGCACAAACACACACATATACAGATTGAGTGAAAAGTGATAAGTCAGTGATAAGGTGCCAGCCAATCAGCTCCCAACTGCCATCTCACAGGCTGTGTTTGAAAAATGACAGTTGGGAGCTGATTGGCTGGCACCTTATCACTTTCTTATCACTTTTCACTCTGTCTCCTAACACTGCTTAGCTCCTAACTCTGTCTCAGATGTCAGTTTGACATTGGTAAGCACACATAGGGCCTAATTCAGAGATTTACGTAAATTTGATATTTAAGTACATCTCCGAATCTTGCAGATCTGCGCAATTGGGACTGTCCGACCTAAGTCCCTACAGTTTGGACATATAGTGTATATGTGACCCCTAAATTATTGTCCTGCACAAGAACCAGCCTACCCCAAAATGTGTTGACTGATAGACATCTATACAAGGGATGTCCAAACTACGGCAACCTGCTACACTTTGGCCCCTTGTTTTAGGGTACCTGCTCTGTGAAACTGCTGAAAGCACCTGATGCAGCATGCCAAGCTTCTGTCGGAGAGAGCCAGAGAGTGGTGGGGTTGGGCTTCTTCCAGTGCTGATCTCCAATTCCCGCCATCCACGGCCATTTCAGATTGAATATCGGCTTTGCGGTTAGCAGTCAGCACAACCCCACAGCCTCTGCCTGCACTCTGCATCTGCAACAATCTAGTCTGAGGTACGCACATGTAATTATATATCAGGGGTGTGCTTGCAAGGTGCTTGGAACAAAACCATGCAGTATTGCTGCCGGAGTGCGCCCCGATTGTCCTCAATCTAAGCAGCCGATCAGAGCATCCTCGGGTCAGTGCTGCACTTACCTGTGTTGGCAGCCCGTCCTCCTTCTGCACAATGTAATTACGTTATGCGCTCAGGGGGCGGGGCCAGCATAGAGTGCACTTGATCCTTGTTATGGCACTGAGTGTTATGCATATTTCTTTGGGGGCACTGATGTGTGGCTTATGAATTGGGTGCACTGCTGGGGGGCATATCAATGTAGGGTACCATTGTGTGGCATATTATGAATTGGGGCACTATTGTGTGGCACATTATGAATTGGGGCGCAGGTATGAGTCAAATAATGAATTGGGAGGCATTGCTCTGAGGAATATGATTACCCGGGGGCGCTACTGTGCGGCATATTTTGAATTTGGCATATCTGAGGCATATTTGCAAATGGGAACACAACTGTGAGGCATATTATGAATTGGGGGCACAGATGTGTGTCATATAATAGTTTGGGGCACTACGATTTACTCAGCAAAGAAACCTTACCTGCTGGGTGGTCATCTGTGAGAAAAACAAACTGTTTACCCTCCGTTCAAAGTTATTTTTTTAATATGTTTGAATGCCCCTGATCTAGACCTACAATATCTAATTCTACCATACATATTTGGACAAATTGAAAGTTTATCCTGAAACTAGAGCCAAGCAGCGGAAGCATTACCTGTTTGGCACAGTATTAGGTGCATAAACCTCGAAAATCAATTGCAACAAGATGTAACTACACTAGACAAATGGTAAAGTACAGTAAATGTAATTATTTCTGGAAGAAAGTATTTGAATACTTTACATTTTTGAATGCTAATAAAAAAAACCTTTAATGTGGAATTATAGTGTGGACATTTTAAGTGTAAAATACAAAGTATGAGTTTGTTGTTGACACAGCGCTGACGAAACTTACAGGAAGGGTTGTCCTAATGTAATGACAGCATTTTTTAGCACCTTTCAAAATATCTTTTCCTCTTGCTAAACTACAAAAGCTCTTGAGTTGCAGATCGCTTACTAGCCAGATCAAAGGTGTGAGCTAGGAGCATTGGAAGAAAACATGTACACACAGTCATCCAGAAAGGAAATGTTCAGTTAATTTTATAGCAGATGTGCTGTAAAAGATGTGCCAAGAACAGTCATAAATTGTCATGAATTTCAAGCCCAGGTCTTTAGCTCACACAACCCATGTACATGACATTCCGCTAAGGAACGCGCTCGTTCTAATCTCTTTGTCAAAAAGAATGAAAACATATTTAACAAAATGTCCCTTTTCCTTCTAAACAACATACTTTCAGCAGGGGCGTATTAAGAGAGGAGGGATCGCGTGTGCATTCTCTTTCTGGGCCCCCTCCTCTCTCCACGTGCTTTTGCATGATCAACTGCTAGTCCAATGGAAGGCAGCACTGAATAGTACGATATTCTAATAATTTGTCAAAAAATTGCAGATTCTGAATTTTTTTTTTTTATTGCAAATCCAATAATATGGGTGGACTAGGCCTGGAAGATTAAATTCGCTTCCATTCACGCATTTGTACTGTGTTACAGTAAAGGATACAGAAGTGTTATAGGCTGTTTTCTAGCTTGTCCTATGAGGGCTTGAGGGTAATGTTATGGGCATGTTTTCATTGTTCATATTACATTTCCTTGTGATGGGTGGTCTCTTGTTGCTGCATTAGTTCCCACCCTCCCTTTCTTTTTACTTGTTTTTGTTGTTGGCTTCTTTTTGGTAAATAATGGTAGCAGTGGCTCTCTTGATGTAGTTCTTGAGGTGCTCTTCCCGTCAATACATGGGTTAGGCCGATCTTACCCTACTGAGGTCAGTGACATCACCGATCCAGGTGGGCTTATTGTGTGTCATTAGGAGGAGAGGTTGTATACATAAGTTGGTGGTGATGGACTGGCAGTTGTCCCCCATCTAGATATTGAGCTGTTGGTGATGGGCTGGCAGTTGGCCCCCATCTAGATATTCAGTTGATGGTGATGGGATGGCAGTTGGCCCCATCTAGATATTGAGTTGATGGTGATGGGCTGGCAGTTGGTTCCCATCTAGATATTGAGTTGATGGTGATGGGCTGGAAATTGGCTCCTATCTAGGACTTGATGATATCATATTATGGGCATCAGTACCCCCATTTTAAATAAGCTTGTTTGAGCAGACAGTGTTGCTGCATTGTAAGGCCATTCTTTCTTCACTAACATACCTTCACCCATCTATCCAATAAATGCTGACCAAATGTCTCCGAGTCTATATTTTAGATTTATTTATTTGGATAAGTTTATTATGATTGTTCTTGTGCATAAATGTGGACTGACATCAGCTGCCAGAGAGTTTTTGACCCCAGCAGAGCGGTACACTGTCTGCCCTGCAGTTGCGCTGTGCATTGCAGTATGGAGAACGGCCAATAATATAGTACGCCACTGTGTCCATCTCTGTGGCACAAAGTAGCATTGGCGAGATTGTGAGCTAATTTAGAACACATCTGTAGTCTAAAAATTGTTACACAGCTCACAAAGTTATACTTATAGAACCACTGTTGACAAATAGAGAAGAACTTTCCTGCCAATACTTGCCATCATGTATTGATCAAATAGGAAAATTTGTTTTGCTAATCCCGATCTCACTCCAACTTTTCCCAATTTAAGAAGAAATGTGTAAAACCAAAAAGTACATGAATTTTTTGCGTATGTGAAAGTAACTATGGGGCATCTCAAAGAAAAGTGTATTCTTTCATATTTTAATTCATTTTCTCCTATGTAATATGCTACCAGTAGAAAGTACTCTTCTGAAGAAAAATAATAAATGCAAATTCACTTTTGTGGACGATAAAATAAAAAATTATGCTCATTTGAATGAAGACATCCCTAAACGTGAAGTTGGTCTGATCGTGCAAGGCTAAACATAATTGCTGACTATTACATACCTGGTGTTCAACCAGTTACTTCAGAGCAGCCATTGACCAGAGTGGGCAAGTTGAGGGTAGAGGTGGCCAATCTACGGCACTACCATCTATGTTCTCCATCGATAGTGCCATTGGTGGTTTACATTGATGGCAGAAAACCATAGACTGGAAACCATCGATGGTTTGAGCTACTTCATACTTAAAAAACAGCATTTGTTAATGGTATATAATGAGGATTAAAGAAAATACAATAAATTACAATATAAGGGAATCTGGAGAAATTGGGGTATTAGGAAATGTGTGGATGCCAGACTGATAATCCTACAGGGCTGAGTCACTGTTCAACATGTAATGTGAAGTGTAATAGGGTTGCAATCGGGAAGCCGGCTGACATTATACAGACAGCCGGCTTCCCGACTGTCATATCCCGGCGAGGGTGAAATGACCGGCGTCTAGATGTAGACGCCACTCATTGTACCGACGCTGGGAGACCGGCGCCCAGCATCCCGATTGAAGGGATGCCGGGCGCCGCGAGCGGACAGCCGCAGGGAGGGAGGGTTAGGTTTAGGGCTCCCGGGGTGGGACTTAGGGTTAGGCATCCCCAGGAAGGTTAGGTTTAGGCTAGGGGAAGGGGGGTTTAGCATTAGGCACCCCCAGGGTGGACTTAGGGTTAGGCACCCCCCCGGGGGACTTAGGTTTAGGCGGCGGGGAAGGGGGGGGTTAGGTTTAGGCACTTAGAGGGGGGAATAGGGTTAGGTGCTTGGGGGGGAGATTAGGGTTAGGCACCCCTAAGGGAGGGTTAGGGGGGTAGGTTAGGTTAGTTAGTACTTACCTGTGGACGATCGGAATTTCCAGCGCTGTCGGGCTCCAGCTGCCGGGATCTCTTCCTCTGTCGGCCTGATGCTGCCGGGATTCGAACTGCCGGCCATGCGGCCGGCGGTATTACATACCGATTCCATGTAATATACGTAACATTACATGAAGGCAAAAGAAACCGACTCATCTCAGCAGCGAGGACAATTCAATAGGTTTTAGATCTACATGAATTTGTTATATTTCAGCACTTTGATCCTTACATCCTACTCCAGGGTACAGTACGAAATGCATAATGAAGACCCCAGTCTGTTTCTTCACTAGGGAAGTGTGAGCAATCGGAGAGTGTGGCCTTCTTTCTCGAGAGTCCAGGAGAAAACCCTGAACTTCAGGGGTTTCCTGGACATTCCGAGACAGTATGCAAGTATAAGAAGTATGACTTACTATATATCCTACAGTATATAAGAGTAGTGCCTACTTTAAAGTGTAATTTTCACCATTACATTTTCTTGGATTTTATTCTATTTGCCCATATTATTGATCACATTGATTCCTAAGTAATTTTTTGGCTGTTTTTAACTGTTTGTTCCTAACTCATTTTCACACTATGGGCCTGATTCTGAGCCAACAGCCAATGATTTTTCACCTGAGCATGCTTATGGGTGGCACCACGCATGTGTCACGGTTTTGTTCGTACAGAACAAATTTAGATGGACGATAACAGAAATATAAGGGTTGTTCCTGGACCCTCAGTGGGAGGTAACAGGGGATGGCTAAAAGGTGTTGCATCTGCTCACATAGGAGGCCATACTGAGACGGAGCAACTGCACCTGCCAAAGGGTTGGTGCAAGTTTCAGTGGGGCAACCAATGGTACATCCAAAGATGCACTAGACTGCAATGCAGTTGTCTAAAGACACTGACAGAGGGCGTCTCAGTCCTGGCACAATCGGAGGCACGGATGTACACCAGGGAAGGGCTTTGTAACAGCATTAGCATAAAGTCACAGATGCAAAAGACGCAAGGATGGCCTAGACTGTGTCCGACTCACAATCTGCTCCTATATGCAATATATCAACACCATGCCTCCCAATCATCCCAATTTCAGTGAAAACAATCTTGATTTGAGTGTTCTGTCTAGGGAGGCCAATTCCGGGACTTGGATTGGCGGGATCCCGGGATTTGTGTCTAATAATGGTCAGAAATGAAACCCGGGATTGACCATAATTGTTATTTTAAATGCCGGACAGCGCTGAGCAGCTCAAACGCTTCCCGGCTTCACCTCCCCCCGGCTGGCACAGTGCACAGCGTGACGTGAGGGGCGTTTCTACAGAGGAGGGGGCCAGTGTACAGTCTTTGACACGGGCCCCCTCTCTGTCCGGTGACTGTAGTGCGCGGCCAGTGCCGGAGTTATATACTCTGGGCACTAGAGTGCGCCCAGAGTCTATAGAGTATGCGCAGGTCGCCAGAAAATTGGCTTCGGCGGCCATTTTCCCTGTACTGCGCATGCGCAAACGAGGGGAAAATGGCTGCGGTGGCCATTTTCCAGTCGTTTTTACAGTACCAGACCCCATCACCAACATGGGACTCCGAAGAGGTAAGTAATAGTATGGGTGCAGGGTGTGCGGTGCGGGGCCCCCCTGGACCCAGGGGCCCGTGTGGCCCGCACACCCAGTCCCCAATATAGATACGCCCCTGCCTGCGGTTCCGTCACTTGTCTATGTGTGAACACCCAGTTACACCTCTTGTAAATGTAGATGTGACTGAAATGCGTACAGCTTTGCGCCACCCATACTTCCGTACACTCAGTTCTGGAGTATGCTCCAGTGGTGTCACTAGGGAGGTTGTGAAGGGTGCAGACCAAAATGCCAGCTCCTGTGACTGGGAGCCTGGCATCTCTGGGAGTGCTGGGCCCAAACCCAGAGTGATAAAACCGAAAGGTATAATGCAAGACCACACCCCTTCCCAAAACTACATCAAACCCAGTGACGCCACTGGTATGCACAGTGCAAAAATAGGCAACATACGCTCCGCAAATGGGCGCATATTCCAATCTGTATCAAGCCCCTTAGATGCAGATTGCGTCTGAAGCAGCCCTATAAAATTTACCTGAGGCACTAAATTACTCAGCATTCAATGCATTATCCAGTGTGACCCAGCAAGTAATAACTACAAGCTTTTCAGTGCAATGCTCTTAAATGTGCTTTGATGACAAATTAATAGCAATCAGCTTATTCAACATAAGGGCTGAAATTAACCCAGGAAGTTACTATCAATTGCCTAGGTTTCTGTATATGTATGTATGTATATATATATATATATTATATATATATATATATATATATATTATATATATATATATATATATATATATATATGTATAGTGATTTGAGTGTGCACCTGCGTTTTATTTTTCTGCATAGCACTTCAAGTCTGAGCATGGTAGCACCTCTTATTATGTTTAAAAGTAATGCTGCATTAAAATGTGGCACTATTGTACTGTGGTACTATTGTAATGTGGCACTATTGTAATGTGGCACTATTGTTATGTGGCACTATTGTTATGTGATACTATTGTTATGTTGTACTATTGTTATGTGGTACTATTGTTATGTGGCACTATTGTTATGTGATACTATTGTTATGTGGTACTATTGTAATGTGGTACTAATGTAATGTGGCACTATTGTAATGTGGTACTATTGTAATGTGGTACTAATGTAATGTGGCACTATTGTAATGTGGTACTAATGTAATGTGGCTCTATTGTAATGTGGTACTATTGTACTGTGGTACTATTGTAATGTGGCACTATTGTAATGTGGTACTATTGTTATGTGATACTATTGTTATGTGGCACTATTGTTATGTGGCACTCTTGTTATGTGATACTATTGTTATGTGATACTATTGTTATGTGGTACTATTGTTATGTGATACTATTGTTATGTGGCACTATTGTTATGTGATACAATTGTTATGTGGTACTATTGTAATGTGGTACTAATGTAATGTGGCACTATTGTAATGTGGTACTATTGTAATGTGGTACTAATGTAATGTGGCACTATTGTAATGTGGTACTATTGTAATGTGGCACTATTGTAATGTGGTACTATTGTTATGTGGCACTATTGTTATGTGGCACTCTTGTTATGTGATACTATTGTTATGTTGTACTATTGTAATGTGGTACTAATGTAATGTGGTACTATTGTTATGTGGCACTATTGTTATGTGGCACTCTTGTTATGTGATACTATTGTTATGTTGTACTATTGTAATCTGGTACTAATGTAATGTGGTACTATTGTAATGTGGTACTAATGTAATGTGGCATTATTGTAATGTGGTACTAATGTAATGTGGTACTAATGTAATGTGGCATTATTGTAATGTGGTACTAATGTAATGTGGCACTATTGTTATGTGGTACTAATGTAATGTGGTACTATTGTTATGTGGCACTATTGTAATGTGGCACTATTGTTATGTGGCACCATTGTAACATGGTACTATTGTAGAGGACATCTGGTTAAGCTGAGAACGTAGCAATACAGTATCTTTGATAGCCTGATTCAGAGGCAACTTTCTAAGTCACTCGGTTTTCAAAAACCTATTACATTACACAACTGATGTTTGGATATAAATGTAGTTTTATGTTATTTGTCTTATGTTTCTGTTAGCACAAAAAAACGTCATTTATAGATCAGAGGAAGGAAGGTAAAACAACGAGCTGCAAAGTCAGCTGAAATGAGTATGTAAAAAGATCCCCCCGTGCTTCTATTTATTAATGTGCAGTCGTGATATATCTAAGGAAATACAAATGGATTGTTTTTTTAAATCCTCCAGTGCATTTAGCAGGGTGGCACAATGGCTAGCATTACTCATTTCAGTATTGCAGCATCATAAAGAAGGAAAGAGGACAAACAGTTATTAAAACAGGATTTCTTCACATACCCGAAGGGGCTCATGTAGAGATAAGTCTGGAATAAAGAATAGTCTGATCCAGCTTTGCAATAGTATAGTAGCAATATATATATGTGCTAGATTTACGACTAGGAGTAACAAAACGTAGAGAGGCTGCTTGACAGTGTCATTAGTAAATGCTAAAGTCACCTTACCTTATGAAACATCTGGACAGTGTTATTAGTAAATGAGAAAGTTGCATCTACCATATATAATTAGAGATGTGCATCGACTCCCGTGTTTTGGTTTTGGATCCGGATTTATTTTCATGTTTTGGTTTTGGTTTTGCGAATCCACTTTCACGTGTTTTGGTTTTGGATCTGTATATTTTTTTTTTATAAAAAAACAGCTAAAATTATATAATATTGACCTGTTAGAATGCAATTCAAAACCTGAGTTTGTTTTTTAAATCCAAGTTCCGAACCACAGGAAGATCCAAACTGGGACTCAGTTTAACTCGGTACCCTAAAGCAATTCCGAAGTAGGACTCAGGGCCTGATTCAGAGCCGGACGCTCTTTCAGAGCGCTCACTCTGAATCAGGGCCCTTCACTTTTTTAGAGCGGCCTCCTGGCCACTCGCATAGCTGTGGGTGACCACCCACAGCTATAGCGAGCGGCCAAAAAGATGGTCACGATGGTCAAGACCATCGCGACCATCGGGCTTGCGACGAGACCCTTGTGGTAGGGTCTCGTCTGCCGCAAGCCCTGGAGTGCTTTTGGCTCTATCAGAGCACTCCCACTGACATCACTTGTGATGTCAGTGGGGCCAGCCCCAGACGGTAGGTGTTCCCATGGGAACGCCTCCGTCTGGCCAGCCACGCCCCCGGCACACCCTCCAAAGGGGGCGAGCTGTCACTCACCATCGATAGCATGCCCCCTTTGTAGCGAGACCCATGGCTTGCCCGTCGCTATTCGGGTCTCGCGCATGCGCACGACAGAGCCGGGACCGTTGTGCACATGCGCACGTGTCCAACATCGACCTGCTTGCGAGACACAGAACCCCTAAATTTGGTTGTTGTTTGTTCTCTGAGAGCCAGTCCCGCACATCTCTATATATATAATACAATTAAATAAAGACACAAATGCTAAATAAAAGTACAAATACATTCAACTACTATTAATGTAATCATCCGTTGTCTGCCTCTTTAATAATCTAATGGAACTATTCTTATTTCTTGCAGTCCGAATGCAAATACCAATTAGGTAATGTAAATTGATGGACATGACTGCATATAATATAGGAGCCAGACTATGGATTTATATATGCAGTAAAATGCGTCTAAGAGCAATCAGCCACTCAGAAGCACCTTCTAATTGTCATCATCATCGGTGTGTATTTTGCGCCAGGAGTCGAACATTTGCACATTGGCGTCCAGGTCTAGCGTACTTGCATGTACGTAAAAATGCCTTTTGGTGCATACACACGGTCAGATCAGACCACGATCAGATATCGTTGTCTGATCGACCAGCATGTGCTGGATGATCGTTATCGAACATCCAGCACATGCTCCATTCCCCTAACTACTATAACGACGATATCGACCAGGTTGGCCTGCATGCACGGGCGATGGTCCATATCAATATCGACCATCTGTGCCTGCGCATCATTTGATCGTTTCTAGATTGTAGATCCCCTAGATTGTAAGGGTCCTCCTCCTCACTGTCTCACAGCCCTCTTCTCTAGCACTTCTAGGACAGCCTTCACCTTCCCAGCTGTGTTGTGTATGGAGAATTGTGTTGCTAATTGTTACTTGTGTTCTGTTTATATTTTGGTTACTGTATTGTAATGTTCTGTGTACCCTTTACTGCATGTACGGCGCTGCGGACCACTTGTGGCGCCCTATAAATAAAATGTAATAATAATAATTGTTTGGTTGCTTGCGGGGGCAAACAAAGGTCGATTTAAACGATCAAACGATAAAAAATATCATTATTGTTTAAATCGACCAAGAAATCTGACTGTGTGTATGCACCATTGCCTGCACTTGCCCACCAGCTCTCTAAATATAGGGCATGCCAATATAAAAAGTAAGAAAACAAACAGTTTATCCGGTGCTGACAATCTGGTTGCGATCGCAGCCTCAGCGTGAAATGTGTTTGTCTTTGCAAATGGGAAAATACAC
Source organism: Taudactylus pleione (assembly GCA_031769625.1). NCBI lineage: Eukaryota > Metazoa > Chordata > Amphibia > Anura > Myobatrachidae > Taudactylus > Taudactylus pleione. Next base: position 15,898,753 of record JAUIMM010000091.1, read on the forward strand.
ATAGAAAGCAGTAAAGGGGGTGATTCAGAGGTGGGCAAAGTCGCAGTACTGGCCGATGGGCGTCCTGCTAAGATGCCCACTGGCAGTGGCGCAACCTCACCAATGTGTGTACAATGACGCACTATCGGCAGATCATGAGCTGCACCATCGGACATTGCACCAGTCTATAGCAGGCGCAGAATGTCACGATGACGGCGGCAACAAGCCGCCTGTTAACCACCCCCCTTACCACCCAGAAAGATGCATAGAAATTACACTTGATCTGCGTCCCTTGTATCAGACGCATGCGCAGTGGGAAAACACTGAACGTTTGTAAATCTGAGACTCTATAAGTTAAACAACTTGAACCCAATTTTATAATGATAAAAATATTTTACAATCAATACAACGTATAAAATAAAGGGGTTCATTCAGACCCGCTCGTGAGCGGCAGTACGCTCGCAAGCGGGTCGATGTTCCCCCACTGCGCATGCGCACGACGGAGGGAGCTCCGTCGTGCGCATGCGCGAGACCCAGCGAGCGACGGGCTCTCCATCGCTCCGGGTCTCGCACCAAAGGGGGCCTGCTGTCGATGTTGATTGACCGCACGCCCCCTTTGGTGGGCGTGCCGGGGGTGTGCCTGCCAGACGGAGGCGTTCCCATGGGAACGCCTACCGTCTGAAGCCGGCCCCACTGACATCACTAGTGATGTCAGTGGGAGTGATTTTTGCTCTGATAGAGCCAAAATCACTCCAGGGCTAGCGGCAGCGAGACCCTACCGCAGGGTCTCCGTCGCAAGCCCGATGGTCGCGATGGTCAAGACCATCGCGACCATCATCATGGACGCTCGCTATAGCTGTGGGTGGTAACCCACAGCTATGCGAGCATCCATGAGGACGCTCCAAAAAAAGGTAGTAGGGCCCTGATTCAGAGCGAGCGCTCTGGTCAGAGCGTTCAGCTCTGAATCAGGCCCAAAGTCCCTGTTTGTTTGGACCAATCTCAAGAACCACTGGACAGATTATGATGCAGTTATCACTATTCCATAAAGCATTTGTGGAGGAAGGTTTAGGTGTATGACACATTAATGTATGACAAAGGGAGCCGAGCAGTGATGATTTTAGTGAAGCCAGTCCATGAAAAAACGGATGTCCGAGCGCTTTCTTAGCTTACGCTGCCTAAACCGTTAAAGATACTGTATGTCGCAACGATGGACTTTACTTTATACCATGTAGAGATTGATACGTATTATGCAGTTTCTCCAGAAAAGTTGATACAAGCTGTTTACTGATACAAAATGTCAGTTTTTCCCGTTTTTTCTTACCGTTCCTATATCATTTATGAGAAAAACGATTCTTTAATTTCAAACGAGTCCAATTCCCGGTAAGAGTTGTCTTTGGCGTGACAATAAATAAAGCACAGGGACAGACACCTAAGGTGGCTGGAGGTGACCTAAGTTGAGACTGTTATGATCATGGACAACTCTACGTGGCCCTTTTGTGTGTCACGTCATAACTAAGGGGGCGGGATTTACTCAGCAATGCTTCTGCGATACGGTGCATCCCCCTGTCTTCAGGTACATACCACAGTTCATTACCGCGGTATGTACCAAGAATATCGCAATGGACAGCTCTCCCGATAAGAGCTGTCCTTTGCGATGGCTGCAGACGGCGGGACTTCCGGGTTTAACACCCAGATGTCCTTCTAGCGTCCTTCTATGCAGAAGGCTGCAGGCCGCGGGGGATGATGGTAGGGATCGGATCCCTCCCAAGGGGGATCATCGGGATAAGAAGCCCATAGGCATCGGGGCAAAGCATTCCTGTGCTTAGTACATTTGTGGAATGTGGTAAAACCCCAAAAACTGTGGTTTCGGGGTTTTACCTAATTTTTCCCTTTAGTACATCCCCCCCTAAATCTTTTCATGTTGACGTAAGGAGGAAAAACGACTAATGTCCTATGCAAGGCAATCTTATAAGACCTCTGTTAAAATAGACCAGCGCCGTAAATTCAAAATTGCTCCCATGCGAAGCCGTAGCGAGTTTTAGTAAAACATAAATGACATTAAATACAGCACAATTGGCATATAAAGATGTGTCCACACTCAACTTCGCCGCCGCCTCGACTTGCCGAAGCACGTATGCCACGAGTCGCGCGCCCGTGAATGGGTGCGTGCGTCTTGTTCGCTCCCGCAATTCGTAGGATCGCATGGTGCGAATGCTTAGAGTATTGTGGCATTCGCGTGCGCGGCAAGTCGCATGCATTAATGTCTGCGCACCTTTGCCACATCGGAGGCAAAGATGAGCATAGAAACATGTGTATCCATATGTTACAGTGTCAAATCCAAGGACATCACACTAGGAAAGAGAAAAACAAGAAAAAATGGGGGGGGAGGGGGGGATGAAACTGACGTTGCCATAGTTACCCTGACCAGTTTACATTCAGCAGCAGCATTGGACATTCACTCCATACTTGTGCGGTCCAGCGCTCTAGAGATTGGCGCAACTATACTTGTGGGCCGCAAACATTATTTCATTGACATGGGTCTCACCGCATGAAGCTGCTTCATTAGGGCTACAACCCACCAACCAAAACAGCAAGCGGAACACATGGAGGCTCCAACCATCTACCATGTCTCCTCTCACACATTCAACTGTCTTTGTGCCAAATCCAGTGAGACCAATCAGCTGTGTTGGAAAGCACCTCCCTGCAATTTCCGGATACCTGTGGGTAAGCGCACTGTACATCTTCTGTACATCTCACCACTGAATAGTGTATTAATACTACAAATCTGGATACGCAATGTGATAGACTACCCGCTATATAAACACACCGGCTAAAGCGGAAAATGGAGAGTAGACAGTTTTAGAACATTTATATATATTTTGTTATCTTCCCATTTTGTCTTGCTTTTCATGTTTACTAGTTTGATGTCATTAGGTTAAAAAAGTCATTGAATTTGTCACTGTGTCATAGGGATGTATAACAGTTATCCTATTCAGTGTTATTTATGTTTTATAGTAAAATAGTTTTATCATTAGAAAATTGGGCTCCAGAAACACAAGTGCCTCATATTTCCCGGTTTATTTGCTACATGAAAAAAAGGTGAATACAACCAACTCCACATCTACATTTGATTATGGCCTTTTGAAGTGTAACGCCACTTTAACAAATGCCTAATGCAGAAGATATGAGAGTCATAATATGATGTGAGGAGTAGGGTTCTAGGTCTGTAAATACAATTGCATAACAATCATGTCCTGTAGTTAGGTCATATTGGGGGGTGTAGTGTCTTTTGTCTGACCACATGCAAAGTTCAAATCATGCCTGTATATAGTGTAATAGAAATATATCACAATCATGTCTAGTGGTCAAGACATGTTGGAGGTATAGTTTCCTTTGTCTGTATAGTGTGTAATAGAACTGTATTATGAATGATCATGTCCACTGATCAGGACATGTTCAGGGGTGTAGTATCCTATGTCTGTATACAATGTAATAGAATTGTATTATGGTCATGTCTCATAGGTCATGTTGGGGCTGTAGTGTCCTATGTCTGTATACAATGTAATAGAATTGTATTATGGTCATGTCTCATATGTCATGTTGGGGCTGTAGTGTCCTATGTCTGTATAGTGTGTGATAGATTTGTATTATGATCATGCACCATGGTCAGGTCATATTGGGCGTGTAGTATTCTATGTCTGTATAGTGTGTAATAGAATTGTACTATGATTATGTCCAGTGCTCGAAGTGGGAATTTAGAGGTGGGGGTATGGAGATATGGAGATTGAATCCCCCCCCTCCGGCCCCTGCTTCCATATCACCCCACTGTACTTCTCACCCCCACTGTACTTCTCCCTGCCTGCTCCCCTCTCTCACACCCTGCCATTCTCACTAAATGATTCCCTCTCTCTTTCACCCCCTACAATACTAACTACCTGCTTCCCTCTGTCTGCCCCCTATTCCCTCTTTCAACCCTCCTCTCTCTCTAATTGCTACTGACCTGTGTTGCTGGAAAGGAGCCACCGGGAGCATCGGGTTCTTGGTTGCTGTAGTTTAATCCAGCGATGCTTCTTAGCCAATGAGAAGCTGCCACTTGGCTGCTTCTCATTGGCTGGCTACCAGCGAGCCCCCCGATAGGCTGGCCACCAGCGAGCCCCGCCGATTGGCTGGCCGCCAGCGAGCCCCATAATTGGCTGGCGGCCAGTAAGCCCCACTATTGGCTAGCCGCCAGCGAGGCGGCCGGTGCGTGCTGCGCCTGTTACTTTACAATGCAGCCGGGACCTAATGCTCTGTCCCGGCTGCTAGATGCCAGCGCCTCCGTTGATCGAGATGTGTCCCCTGCGGGACACATCTCTACACATTGCCAGCGCTGGTACATTCTCTTCTGTGGCTAAAATGAAGTGGGGCCGAGAAGTGGCGGTATGTCATACCGCCGTATACCGCCCCACTTCGACCACTGATTATGTCCTATTATCAGGTCATGTTGGGGGTTTAGTATGCTATGTCTGTATAGTGTGTAATAGAATTATATTATGATCATGTTCCATGGTCAGGTCATGTTTCGGTCATGTTTCGGGTGTAATGCCCTTTGTCTGTATAGAATGTAATAGAACTGTATTATGATCATGTTCTGTGTTTAGGGGGTCTATTTACTAAGCAGTGTTAGGAGACAGAGTGAAAAGTGATTAGAAAGTGATAAGGTGCCAGCCAATCAACTGTCATTTTTCAAACACAGCCTGTGAGATGACAGTTGGGAGCTGATTGGCTGGCACCTTATCATGTTCTTATCACTTTTCACTGTGTCTCCTAACACTGCTTAGTAAATAGACTCCTTGGTCATGTTGGGCCATACTTGCCAACTATCCCTGATTGTCGGGGAGACTCCCTGAAATAGCAGCAATCTCCCTGCCTCCCTGAAAAGTCCAACAATATCCCTGATTGCACCTTGCCCCATTATGTAGCTGTTATATACTTGGGGGAAAATAATTATCAGATATATACATATAAATAGGATCATCAGTGCCATTTCCCTGCATTGGTTATATAAGTAAGCCCAGGATTCTTAGGTTCTTCTAACCTATTTCTAATCATTTCCCATTACACTCAAAATTTCAGTTTCCTTTTATGTTTTATGTACCAGGGAAGAGTTCCGGCCGGCTCCCTCCATGGACGCAGCAGCTGGCGGCTGTGTGTTTGTTACTGTGTAGTGCGGACCACTCTCACTGCAGTCTGCACCTCACTTGTGGGGCTCGGGGGACAGTAGCAGCGGGTGCAGTGGCAGCTATGGGCCCCTGCACCACAGCGGGCCCCAGTGCAAGGCACCGGCTGCACAGCCGCTAGTTCCGCCAATGGCAGGGAGCTTCTGCAAACCACCCACTCCAGTTTGTCCATTACAGTGAGGGATGCCTTACAGGTGCTGTGGCCAGATGCAGAGAAAGAGGATAAGTTACGCTTGTTTGTGAAAGACAGTGCAGCTTCCATGCTGATAGCGGGTGTGTAAAGGCTTTCAACCCTCGCATGCTCCATGTCACCCCTCTAATGCATGGGCTCCACTGGGTAGCTGAAGCAATTCGGGACCAGCATTCTGTAGTCAACAAGATCATTTCATCAGTGAAGAAGATCTTTTGGAGAGCACCAAGTTAAATCGTTATATTCATGGAGAAGCTTCCATCGATACCTCTCCCTCCACAGCCTGTAGTGACCCAGTGGGGGGGACCTGACTCTCAATCAGGAAGCTGGATGAAGCAACTCGACCAATGACAGAAGCGCTTCAGCTCATGCAGGAAGTGAGGGACAAAGTGGCTCCTGAATCAGTGGGGGCATCCTTAGCCAAGAAGTTGGAGGCTGTGCTGGCACACAATCCTGATTTCAAGAAGATTGAAAATGTGAGTCTTGTTCTCTTTGGAGAGAGAGTGCAGGAAACACTGCCTTGGGGTCCTGTGGAAATAGCAGCCATGAAATTTGCACCCTTTACCACATATGACGTATGTGGTAAAGCGAATTCAAGCAAATGTTAACGGAATACAGAAGAGGTTTTACTCCAGAAAACCTGTCAAAGTATTTCATTGCTCAGTGTCATGTTAGGATTGTTCTAACTAAAGGTGCGTATCCACTACATGAGAGTGGAACGACTGTACGATTACAACATAATCGTTCATCACCCTGTGCAGTGGATAATGTGCCCACACCGAATGATATTTAGTTCAGTGCAGGCACCCTCCCTTATCTCCGAACATGCACAACCTGTCGATATCGGCAGGTTGGCCTGTATGTTCAGACGATGATAGATGTCGAAAACGACCAGGGGAGCGCGCATCACTGGTCGTTTTTGACATCTTATTGCAAGATTTTTGTACGATTAATGAGCGATTGAACGATAACGATGTCGTAATCGTTCAATCACTCATTTTAATCGTTTAGTGGATACGCGCCTTTAGAAGTTTCAAATGAATAATTTACATATATTCCACAGTGGAGCTCATTCAGACCCGCTCGCAAGATGCGATCGCTCACTGGCAAAAAGGGGCTGGATATTTAAATGAAGCGCTCGCTCTGCGTCGCGTAAGGACGCCCACTATATTTTAGTGAGCTACGGCAAAGTGCGCTCGCAAATGTCTGAAGACGCCCCCTTGCCACTCGCAACACACGTCATCTCCGGGAAATGTAGGATTAATTGAGACCATCGTGAGCCATCGGAGCTGCTCGCAGCCCTTGGGGTTGCCGCAAGCACAGCGATCAGCGCTGGCTGAAATACATGCAGGTGACGTGTACAATGACGCTACTTTGCTAATTATGCACGCCCCTTAAACGCCGTTTTGGCGGCCAGACACGCCTGTGTACGCAACTCCACTCCCGTTTACAAGCACCTTCCCCTGTTACCACCCACAAACGGCACTATCTGTCACTCAAAGTAGCAACCTGATAGTGGCTTACGAGCTACCAAAATCAGATTGCAACAAATGGCTTGCGCACGCGCACTGCGAATTATACGCATGCACAGATGGAAGAAAATCGCTGAGAGTGAGCGATCGCGCCTTAACGAGCGGGTCTGAATCTGGTCCAGTGTTTCACACATAATGGTATATTGTATTTCAATGTTAAGCCTCATGATAGGAGTTTCAAATGAGTAGTTTTCATATGTAATTCATATATAATAAAGGCACAGTGTTTCAAACATAATGATATGTTGCTTTATTTTCATACAACGTATAAATTCCTAAATTAAATTTTTTGAAACCTATAAAATCCTAAAATATGGATTGAAAAAAACTAATTTTAGTTTTTTAGATCCCAAATATGTTGGGCCTAGTTATAAGGCACTATGGGGGTCATTCAGACCCACTCGCAAGCGGCAGTACGCTCGCAAGTGGGTCGATGTTCCCCACTGCGCATGCGCACGACGGAGGGAGCTCCGTCGTGCGCATGCGCGAGACCCGGACTGCGACAGCCAAGCTGTCGCTCCGGGTCTCGCACCAAAGGGGGCGTGCTGTCGATGGTGACTGACAGCACGTCCCCTTTGGTGGGCGTGCCGGAGGCGTGCCTGCCAGCCGGAGGCGTTCCCATGGGAACGCCTACCGTCTGGATCCGGCCCCACTGACATCACTAGTGATGTCAGTGGGAGTGATTTTGGCTCTGATAGAGCCAAAATCACTCCAGGGCTTGTGGCTGGGAAACCCTACCGCAGGGTTTCCGTCGCAAGTCCGATGGTTATGATGGTCAAGACCATCGCGACCATCTTTTTGGACGCTCGTATATGCTGTGGGTGGTCACCCACAGCTATATGAGCGTCCAGGAGGACGCTCCATTTTAATGGAGGAGGGCCCTGATTCAGAGCGAGCGCTCTGGTCATAGCGTCCGGCTCTGAATCAGGCCCTATGATCTCTATTGCTGCATGTATTTTCATATTAGGTTTCTCTTGGATACTTACAGTACATGGTACAAGTATCAGTGTGTTTTCATCAACAAGTAGATCCTACTAACTGCTTTGGGGGGTCGCTTACATTGGGATGAAAATGTATTTCATGAGACACCTCTCCGATGTAGCAGTACACGTCCACTTTATTGCCGCCCTCATAGGCGGTACTTTCACAATCTTCCTGAAATGCTTTTTCAAAAGTAGGCAAGTATGTGTAAGGGGTGTAGTGTCCTATGTCTTTATAGTGTGTAATAGAATTATATTATGGTCATGTCCAGTGGTCAGGAAATGTTGGGGGTGTAGTGTCTTATATCTGTATATAGTGTATATTACACTGCAATATAATTGTATTATGATCATGACAGTGGTCAGGTCTTGTTGAGAGTATAGTGTCTTATGTCTGTATAGAGTATAATAAAATAGTATTATGATCATGTACAGTGGTCAGGTCATGTTGGGGGTGTAGTGTACTATGGGCCTGATTCAGAGCTGAACGCTCTGACCAGAGCGCTCGCTCTGAATCAGGGCCCTCCTACCTTTATTTTGGAGCGTCCTCATGGATGCTCGCATAGCTGTGGGTTACCACCCACAGCTATAGCGAGCGTCCATGATGATGGTCGCGATGGTCTTGACCATCGCAACCATCGGGCTTGCGACGGAGACCCTGCAGTAGGGTCTCGCTGCCGCAAGCCCTGGAGTGAGTTTGGCTCTATCAGAGCCAAAATCACTCCCACTGACATCACTAGTGATGTCAGTGGGGCCGGCTTGAGATGGTAGGCGTTCCCATGGGAACGCCTCCGTCTGGCAGGCACGTCCCCGGCACGCCCACCAAAGGGGGCGTGCTGTCAATCAACATCGACAGCTCGCCCCCTTTGGTGCGAGACCCGGAGCGATGGTGAGCCCGTCGCTCGCCGGGTCTCGCGCATGCGCACGACGGAGCTCCCTCCGTTGTGCGCATATGCAGTGGGGAACATTGACCCGCTTGCGAGCGTCCTGCCGCTCGCGAGTGGGTCTGAATGACCCCCTATGTCTGTATATAGTGTAATAGAATTGTTTTATGACCATGTCCAGTGGTCAGGTCATGTTGGAGGTGTAATATACTATGTTTGTATATAGTGTATAAAAATTGTATTATGACCATGTCCAGTGTCAGGTCATGTTAGGGGTAAGAGCCCTATGTCTTCATAGAATATAATTGAATTGCATTATGATATTGCCCGTGTAGTGTCTGTCTGAACCAATTTATATTATATTGGTTCTCTATTCTATTGTAAATCTCCCTGTAAGGCACTACGGACACTTGGTGGCGCCATTTAAATAAATGATAATAATTATATTATGATCATAACCACTGGTCATATAATGTTAAGAGCATAGTATCTTATGCCTGTATAATAAAAACAATAAAATATGAGTATATTAACACAGTAAAATCATTATTTATTAGCTTCTCAGCTGCACAATATAAAATGTTTTAAATTGAAGGCATAGAGCACATGTGGAACAAACGGACATGAGGTGTTTCCCTGAGATCCTTAATTAGATAATTAGGTCAAAGTCATATTTCGGGAAAGTACTTCAGCTTGTATTTCCCTTTAAAGTCTGTTCTCCTCCCTTTTTTTAACAATGGGTGGGAACTGTACGTACCTCCTATTGTATTACTAGTTAGCTTGTGCCGTTTCCCATGTGCCCAAACAAAACATTCCTGGCTAAGTAAGTCTGGCACGTAAATAAAACAATATGTGGCCTATGATGTCAGCCAGCGTTGAATAATTAAATTTTCCTTTCAAATATGTGAATGTGCCTATCCAAGAACTGCGCATTGGATGTTACAAATGTAATATTGTGGGGTTTATGCTTCTGAGGTCAATGGTAAAGCTCTATGTAAATCATACCTGACAGAACATTTTGGTGCGTGGATTATGGTTTCCCCTTTCTAAACCGTGCTACAGAACCGTACCAGTACTTCAGCAAACGATTATCATGGTGACGTAGTTGGATGGACAGTGACGCTGCCATAGAATCAAAACTCGCTGATACGAACGCTTCTTTTAAAAGAGAATTACACCCACTTTTTTCTATATTGCAAATTGGGGATGCAGTCAGGAAGCCGATGGTCGAAATGCCGACTGTGAAATCCCGGCAGGGTACTAATGACAGGCGTCGAAATCCCAACGCCTGTCATTAGACCTACGCCGGGAGCCCGACACCCGGCATACCGAACGAAGGTAAGCCGGGCACCAGGCGCGTACAGCCGCGGGAGGGGAGGGTTAGGTTTTAGGGCTCATGGGAGGTCTTAGGGTTAGGCACCCAACATACTGATTCCTGCAAATTGATATATATTATTAATATTGATTGCTCGTTGGAATTTAAAAATCAGTGTATATTATTGTTTTTAATCTGTTTACTTGTTTGCCGGAGAGTAAAACGAATAGATTGAGTGGAGTTACAAAGACCGTAGCTTAGACCTCCCATTCCCTCCTCCCCTCACTGCGCAAGTAGCCACTACTAATGCTCTTTAAATGATGTTGGGGCCCTCTGCAAAAAACACAAATGTAATTTGTTGTTAACGCATGGGAATATGATGTTGCAAGTAGCTTATTATCAATTACTGATGAAAACATTTGTAGTTATAATATTTCCTATAGTAGCTGTAAGGCAAGTAGCAGCAGCCAGGAAGATAAGGTTTGCAGGCTTTAATAAAGATTATGGGGGGATTCAATTAGCCCCGTTAACTGAACGGGTGCTAATTGATCGCCGGCCCGTATTCAATTGGCCCCGCTTATTGGGGATTTCTTTCGGGTTTCCTGAGACCCAAAAAGCGATCCCTGTTAATTCTGCAGTTATCAGGTGATAACTAGCAGTTAACGCACATGACGGTGAACTTTTCACAGAACCTGTGCATTTACGCCCGATAACCCGTATTAACCCACATGTTCAACATGTGTTAACAAGGCTATTGGGCGAATGCGGGAGGCTAATTGAATAGTCCCAGGCTACCTCCCATTATTGCCTGTAGTTATATACTGGGGGGTAATTGAATTCCCCCCTGAATTCAGTTATTTACCAAGGACTACAGGTACCCATACACGGTGCGATAAAGCAGCCGATCTGACAGATTGGTACGATTTGGCTGTTATATCGTACCGTGTATGGGCATGATATCGGACAGAGTGCGCCCCCGTGGGGTCGTACATCGCACCACCAGATCTTACTGCAGGTTCAGTTGATCTGGGGATGCGATGTGCGATCCCATGCAGTGCTATGCAGGTGGGGGAGCCAGCATATCGGGCAATCGGCCACCCGTCGCTCTGTGTGTGGGGACCGCCCGATATGTCGGACGTCGGATCCCCCGTTGCGTTGCGCGGTATATATGGCACCATGTATGGCCAGCTTTACTCTTGGAATACTAGAGCTGAAGATGGAGTTTATGCTTCTGAGGAGTCAAGGACATTGCGTGATTATGCACAGAATGAGGCTTTATAGTGTTTAAGTTTAAATAAATATCTATCAGCTCTCATCACATTGCAGGTGTGACTGACATAGCTGGTTCTCCCCTGCAGAATACACTATGTATGATCCCACACCTACTGGATGTCATAAACTGAAAATAACCACAATGGTGACTTAGGTTACATACAGCAGGGAAACAATAAATAATTGTATTTATGACATAATGCAGTTAGAAGTATATGAATAATGCAATGCAAGTGCATGGGGTCTGTTTATTGTGTGCATATTATAATTACCACCATGCAAAAACTGACCGGGAATATGACAGTCAGGTATGTACTTAGATTTTGGGCAGCTTGAACTGAATTCTAAAATAAAAATGGAGTAATTGAAGATATTCAGTGGATAAGGAGCGTCAGCAGTGAAAGGCTAGCTGAGCCGTTGCATTGAGGAATAAAAAATGCTGTTGACTGCATTTAGAAATACTAACACAAGAATACGTTTGCTGTGGCCATATAATGGTGAGACAGAGCAACTTGCTGGACGCCCTGTTCTTAGCTCCTTGTAGCCTAGCACATGTCCCTTTCTCTCCCTGTAGCACAGGCACCAAAACTATATCCTAAGTTGAACTGGGTGGGGAAACTAAACCAGGACAGTCCACTTTACAACGCCATACTCTATGCGCTGTAATAATAAAAAATTAAAAAGTTGCATTCTGTAACGACTTACCTGTTTTTTTTCTATCAGTCTCTTTAATAAGACAGTACGTAGACTGTAAAATAACACAGGTAAGAAGTATGTACGTTTTCAAAGCCTTTTGTCACGATTGCGTCATCTAATTGGTGCAAGTGTTTCTGCAATCATTAAGTAAAACCGAAGTTATCTGTCTGCATTAGACCCTCAGACAACCCAAACAATTAGGACAGATATTTTTGATAAGGACAGTTGTGCCTCATTTTCTTCTTAGCACTGGAGGGAATATTTACTAAAGTGAGAGTTTTTAGAAGTGGAGATGTTGCTCATAGCAACCAATCAAATTCTAGCTATTATCTTCTAGAACAGGGATGGGGAACCTCAGGCCCGGGGGCCATATAAGGCCCGCAAAATCATTTGGTCTGACACTCTGAGCTTTTTTCTGCTAGCCTCATCTGGCTAGCAGGGTGCCTAGAATCTATGCAGCAGTGCTGCCTGGAGTGTTCTTAGGATGCTTCAGACAGTCAAACCACTGCCCTTACAGCTCCCTGGAGCATCCTCAAGATGCTCCGGGCATTGCTGTAATCACCGGTAATTGTGGTCTCGCCCCCGTGTGACATCACACAGAGGGGGCGTGGCCTGCACCGGGCACACAAATAATGTTATATATATCAAAATGGCCCTCGGCAAAAAAAAGGTTCCCCACCCCTGTTCTAGAAGGTGCTAGATAAGTGTTAAGTAGAATCTAATTGGTTGCCATGGGCAACATCTCCACTTCTAAAAACCTGCACTTTAGTAAATATACCCCTATGTCTTTATGGAAAACCCAAATACATAGAATGGCAGTGACCAGCAAAACTACCTCACGTTTCTCATGAAATTCGATTGTGCTGGGCTCCTGCTATATTTGATCTCTGAGGATTTAAAACGAGTCTCTTAGCATCTTTGTCATCTTGTGTCGCCCTTCCTTTCCCCTGTGTGCGTTTAGTTTAAACCCGAGGCTGGGGAGGGGATGCTATTATCTTACCTGTGCTGTGGAAATGGGAACTTGATCTTGTAGGAAACAGTGGTGTGCTGGAAAGATCAGTCTCATGTCACAGAAGCCGCTCTCTTATCTAGGACTTAGTGTCAGGATAAATAAATAAACTACCAGGCGTTAAATAAATAATACTGTTTAATTGTGTCCCAACCTTCCCAAGCCTTCTTTAAAGTGACCTCCAGAAAAATGGTATCATTTAAATGTATACTAAATCATAAACTTTAGATGCCTTGGGGCCTATTTATCAAATAATATTTGCAGGATATCCCACGAAAATGTTAAGTACCACCCCTAATGTACCATGGGAGGACCTGCCGCAGTCCCTTCACTTCCGAAAGCAGACGCAGCCCCCATAGTCTCTACAAGGGGCTGGAATGCAGCAGCCCGATAGAGGAGGAAATCCCGACTGCCCCTAAGGTAAGTACAACTAACCTAATTCTACCCCCTAACCCTCCCTTAGGGGTGCCTAACCCTAACCTCCCCCCCAAGTGCCTAAACCTAACCCCCCACTAAGTGCCTAAACCTAACCCCCCCTTCCCCGCAGCCTAACCCTAACTCTCCCAGGGGGATGCCTAACCCTAACCTCCCCCCAGGGGTGTCTAACCCTAACCCACCATTCCCCTAGCCTAACAATATCCTCCCTGGGGGGTGCCTAACCCTAAGTCTCCTAACCTAAACCTCCCCCCCCCCTCGCGGCTGTCCGCACCTGGCTTACCTTCGATCGGTAAGCCGGGTGTCGGGCTCCCGGCGTAGGTCTAATGACAGGTGTCGGGATCTCCACGCCTGTCATTTGACACTTGCCGGGATTAGACAGTCGGGAAGCCGGCGGTTGGCATTGGGTCCGCCGGCTTCCCGACTGCTTCCCCTGGAATGCTGCCAGATTGACCAAGCTCAGGAATGGGAATCATTCGGGGACTTGGTTTTGGCAGCTATTGTAGACTATGGACTACAACCTGCAGAGTATTTCGGGAAAACTGTCCACTCGCATATGAGCCGACCAATGTCAGCGCATGCCCAGCGGGTCGAAATAGAAAGTAAAGTGATTGTGAATGCGATCACTTTACTTTTACTGAACGCCGTGATAGGCTGCTATCCCGGTGATTCAGTAGTTATAAGGATTCCTTATTGTCACGGATTGTGGAGATAAGGAATTGTTATTTTCGGGGAGCTGGCCACATTTATAGGCACAAAAGACCTATCACTTCAGAAACGCCCCATTTTCCATTAAATCCAACTGTTCCATGTTTTGACTAGATAATACTTCATTCTAACCTATCCAAGTGTCAAGTGTAGGGGTGTTATATTGCACGGCAGGGCCATGATGAGGCCATGCAATGAAATACATCACATCCCCTACCAGCTTTTCTTTATCACCTGGGAAGTGGGTGGGATGTGAGGGGGGGGGGGGTGCCCTGCTATTCTAAATTTGGGAGATTCTTGGACGTCCCAGGAGAGTAAGTGAGCATGATCTAAAGGATTTTTAGTACTTTCACGTTTTGGTAATAGGTTTATTTTTATGAGTAATAGAAGCGACATCTTATGTATAGATTGTATTATGCTTACTTGGAGAGATGAAACTGCAGACTCAGGATGACTATCATAAGCACAAAAACTACTTTTGCACATTGTGGCTTCCGTTGCGGAAAATATCCCCAGGTCCAAAGCATCTTGGGAGAAATGACACCGATCAATTTGATGTGTGACATTTGTATATCTGTGCGATACAGAGCGTGATTCAGAGATGGACGGAATTACAGAGCCGCACACAAGCCGCTGTGCAATTCCGTCCATCCCAAATGCAAATGCAGCAGGAGGTGTCTTTGGGAAACAGAAACCTCCTTGCTGCATCTACGTGATCCCAGCGCTGCAACCGAGGTCTGTATGAATGAGAAGGGGCTAAAATGACAAGAAATTGACATGAGATCCCGGCCCTGTCCCCCAAAGTGGTCAGCTGCATCTCCTCTACAGGCTTTCCCCGGAGCGGAGCAACAAAACGTTGGCAAGTATGGCATGAGGGCACATCTGTAGCTGCCATTTTCCCTGCGGAAATTCCATACATAAATGGCAGGGACGGACTGGGGCTGTACATCAGTCCTGGCAGTCCGCCCTGTGCGCACTCTCGCAAAGGGGGCATGGTTTAGTTTCAAGGGGGACGTGCCACGAGTCACAGGGGCCTGGCCTCGCGGCACGCCCCCCTCTCTTCCCGGCCCATTGTCGCCACCCCTTCTCTCCCCCGGAGCTAATGGCATGTAGCCGAATGCGTGGGGTGGAGAACAGGGGTACTTCCGCCCTCCTATATCCGGCCCTGGCAGAAGTGCCAGATAGCCAATCCGACCCTGATAAATGGTAACTGGTTTTACAGTGGTACTGGTATCTGTATTGCTAGATAGAGTGTTAATGCATAGCGACTACTCTTCTGAACTCCTTTCCAGGCCATGAGGAGAGCACTTCCGTGTAGTCAGGTCAGGAGGGAGTTAATGACCGGATCTCCGCCCACTGCAACACTTTGACAAAATTTGCATCCTAGTGCCCCGCCCACTGCAGTGTGATAGTGTGAAGTTGCATTGTCACACTGTATTATTAACTTCACGATATACCATATTATTAGGCATCAGGGAGTTTACTAGACTCTTTTGGGAGCCTGGGCAGTCACCCATTATCTCAGAGTCGGCAAGTTTGGTTTAAAGGTTGGATGATCTAACTGCACATTTGGGAGCAATGCTGTATTTCCTTACTTCTCTACGCTGTTGATGTCAACAGTTGTTTTCATCTTCCATGGGAAGTGGTTCTGGCTTTGTCATCATACTGCAGTTATTACTGTGAGGATGGTATTGTCATTGCATCTTAGCACCTACCATGCCAGCATCATTGTTTTTTTCCAGGATCACTGTACCACGCTGCGCTTGCAGCTCCGCATCGGCTGGAAGACCTCAGGATGTGAGACCTTGCTCTCACATATTACAGGGGAGAGACTCACGTAAATGTTTAAAACATTGTGCTCAGGCTCCCTAGTGGGTTTCAGTGTATGTCAATGTTAAATGAATTAAATGTATCACACTAATTGATCAGAGTTCCACCATTGATCAGTTTATCAGTACTCATCCTATTCTCAGGGCCACTGAGACATTGGGCGGACTCGGGTGCTAGGGAGGCGTGGCCGCAGAGGGGGCATATTTAATGCTTCGTACACACTAGACAATATGTCGTCCTATCCGGAGAATCGAAGCGACATTTTGGGCACATCGTCTAGTGTGTACCCGCTATGTCACTGATGATGCACGCACCCACGGGTCATCAGCAACATTCTCCATCGGCCCTACATGCAAGGCCGATGGGGGATGTCGTTAGCGAGGGCCATGCTGCCAAATGCAGTATGGCCCCCGCCGTCGCTCCGTCGTTGCCCGCATTGGCAAGTGTGTATGCACTTGCCGATGCCGGCTTCCCCTCCGGGTCCCGTCACTGCAGATGTCTGGCTGGGTGCACATCATCTAGTGTGTACCCAGCCTTAGCTTTGCATTGAGGAGAGTGGGGTTACACCTCCCCTACACTCCCTCTTAGACCACCTCTCTTGGAAATCCCAGAGATGAGGGCCATAAAGTAGGCATGTGTAAGCAGAATAATGTAATCGCAATGAGATAACAAATAGTATTTTGCTCATGCACTCTCATCCGAATAAGTAAAATGTAACCACAACATATCTATCGCTATTGTTTCAAAAACATCACTGTTTCTTCTTATCTAAAGAGGCCCATACATCAGCAATCAGAAAACAACCATTCTGCTTTTCCCCCCCTGATTTTACAATTCCCCAATCTGCGCCTATACATATACATAACAAATCTGCCAGTCCTGAAGGGCTCATCATTTTACTAGTAACGGTCCGTAAATCGGATGATTGTTACCATACACCAGCAATCTATAGCTCCAATTGGTCGGTGAAATTCGACATGTTGGACAACCTGATTTACTGATTCTGATCCCTGTTTGGCCGCTGTCAGCAGTCGGTAAGCCCCATACATTATCTGCAAAAAGGGGAATTGTCCCAATTAATTGCTGATGTATGGGCACTTTTACACGTCAGTGTTGATTTTTTTAAATCTTTAAAAAATGCAAATGCTTGGAATCCTTAATAGATGAAAACATGAATAACCCTTTAATAGTATTGGGGCCTCTTTTATTGTTCTGTTAGTTATTGTTCTTAGTGAATTCCTAGTATATTGGGAACATGTTGTTCTATTTTTGCAAGTTCCTTTCAATGATGCAAATTTAGTAACAATTTCTTGTCTTTCTATTTATGCTGGGGCTCATTTACAGTTTGATGCATGGACAGTTTGTAAGCGTAAGCGCATTTTTGTACTGCACATGCACACGAAAAATGCATATGCCTGCATCTGAATTGTGCTTTAGCCTATTATCGTATGGAGGTGGAATGGGGGAAGGAAAGGTCATACTTGCCTATTCTCCTAGAACAGCCGGGAGGCTCACGAAAATTGGGTGGCCCAGCCGCCCGGAAAAGTGGGTAACTCCCCTGGACGGCTGCATACCCCCGGACCAATCCGCACCCCAACACACACCCCTACAGACATTGACATGATTTGCAGTGAATTGTGTCATCATGGCCCCACCTCCTGCTGCAAAATGCCGGTAACCTCGGCATTGTGTAACAGGGCCATCATGACATCATCGCTTGGACATGCCCCCACACCACCCTCAGTTCTTCGTTGTGTCCCCCACCACTCCCCCTATGGTGTACCACGGCCCCCCCCCCCGCTATGCCCACATTTTGTCAAGTATGGTAAAGGTGTGTCCCGTAACTGCTCTCTTCTCTTAGGCCTATTCTCCTAGGATTTTCACGAGCCTCACAAATTTGGTTGTGTTCTCCCAAGCTCCCAGGAGAGCAGACAACCCTCCCGGATCCCGGGCGCTTTTCCAGTGAAGTGGGCAGGGTGGGGTTGTGATGACGCAATTCACTGCAAATTTGCTGAGAATCTGATCTGCACCCCTGTGTGGGGCAGGATGACATTATGTGATATGCGGCACCACACCCCCAGGACCTCCCACCTAGCACCTCAAGGTCCCAGAGGAGACCATTGAGAAGTAGGTAGGTATGCTGCAGATTGACAGCTGCAGATTGACTCCTGAAAATGTTTTTTTCTCTAGGGAACCCAAACACACTACCCTAGTCCTTCCACTTCTGACTCCCTGCCGGCAGCTCATTAGTTAGCTTAGTATGATGACCAGTGCTGATGAGCTATGCTAATGTGATTAATTCAGGAGGTCACTTCAAGACTCCCCAAAAAAGCGCCCCTCTATCGCCATAGGGGGAAAAAATGGTTAAATATCAGAAATCAGCATAATGTTTTCTGTGGCATTACTTGCCCCAGCAAGCCATGGAAGCCACGAATTGCTTGGTTTTCATAGCCCTTCAAAAACTATAAATGCCAGTACAGTATACTGAGGGTTGCCTGATAATTTACCATTCTGGACTCACTGGAACTTGAAGTGCCACAGACAAAAATAACATTTAAAAGACCCTCTTTAGGTAATCTATTATTCGCAGAAATCACTGGAGGGGATCATCTTCTTTCTTCCAAATTTGTAGTCCATAAGCTCCACTTGGGAAGGTGAGTGACCAAATGTTCTCTGTAAAACACTGTGGAATATGTATGTGTGCCATATAAATACTATAAATAAATAAAGAAATAAAGAAAGAAATAAGAGAAGATGGCTATAGTTACTGGCTGAGGCGTGACACAGTTTGAAGGACGCAAGACTTGTTACCTCTACATACAGATCAGCGTTGCTCTGATTGGTCAGAGGAAAAGAAAGCTACTCTGACTGGTTACAAGTTGATGTGGGTTCTTCTAACCACAGTAAACTACATAGTAGAATAAAATTTTTCAATATCATACATTCTATCAATGAAGTACATTGTAAACTGTATTGATGTCTATTCTTTTCCCAAAATGTGTGGGGGACTCTCAAAATTCGTAGAGTTCTCTTGTAATCATTTGGATCTCATCCAATTCACTGGGGGGCTTGATGGCGGAATTTGCCCACCATATGCTGCATAATGCACCTCTCACCTAGAACACCCACTCTGTGACCTCAGGGAGGGTTACAAGTGCAAAGTCAGCAACTATGATACATTTGTGTAAACATTTAAATACTACTTGCTTTTTATTATAGTCCCTATTTTACTATATGTACAGTATATTACTTTTAGTTACAAAATAATCTCAAGCTTTGGGGAGTTTTTTTTTGTGTAATCATTTTTTTTTGGTCCAAAAACTTGTGACAGCTCGAGTGGCAGTTCCTGAGCGGTGAGCGGTAGCTGGACAGCCAGAATGCAGGCTTTTTAATGAGTAGCCCCGGTGATCTTTACAAATCTTTAAGATGAAAGCATTGTATTCTTATTAAAGTAACGTAATCCATGTTTGAATAAAGAGAAGAATAATGTTCCATCTGTCTGTAGCACATGCTTTATGAGACCCATATTGCTACTTTCTTCTCTCACCACAGTCCAAAGTAATTAACGGGAAATTACATACAATTTAAAATAACATGCTCACTCTTCAGCCATCTTTTTTTTTTTTTACATTCAGTAGCCCTTTCTAGTTGTTAGCGTGGTCACCTAAATAAGTTTATGGAAAGCAGAATATGTTTGGTGCTATGACTAACATTTGCTGTTCGTGCCATGCAGAAATGTTAAGTTCCCAACTTATGTTTGGGGACAGGAAGGAACTAATGTGGTAGCATGGAGCCTGAGTGGCTATGAGGCCTGGAAGTTCAGGGGTTCCACCTTTACATCATAGTTGCAAGTTTTTGTCTTTTTTTGTGTGTGAATTTGACAATAGCGTGCATGAGAGTGTGGCCACTGAGAGTTCAAGCATGGGGATGGGGCGTGACCATGTGGGGGTGCCCTATTAGAGGGCATGGTTACACATTCCCAGCAAAGCCCACCCCTTCCCCCCTATGGTGCTCCTGCATGAGAGGTGAAGAGGGGTGGACCGGCTGTCCATGCTCAGCCTCACCCGACAAAACGGTAACGGAAGGTCTTACATGGCACTATGTAGGCTGAAATGTGAAAATGTCTTTGACTGCATGATGTGGCCCTCGGGTCTGTTTATAAAGCAGTGATAGGCCCTTTTTCTGTCGCTTTCAAAGTAAAAAGGGATTATCACTGCTTCATGCAACTCAAGGAAAGGGTTATAGCATAGATTTGATGATGATAGATGTTTGGCTGGTGGGCAGGTACCAGCACTGGACTGTCTGAGAGTTGGGGCGATGATGATGATGATGATGATGATGATGATGAATAAAAATGAGGATATTAATGGGACATGAAATTAAGTGGTGTCTAATGGTGTAGCCGGCTGGAAATGCATTGAGATGCTCACCAGTGGCTTCGCAGATCCAAGCAAGTGCGTACAAATACGCAGCCGCCATTGCAGACCATTCTCTGGGTAACCCAATGGTCATGCAGAATGCCCATCTGAACGGTTACGTCAGTACTACCTTATCTGTGTAGGGGATCGCAGATGCATGCTACGACATGTCTTGAAAACTCTTGGGATAGGTCTGTATTTTATGCCCACCACTTCCCTTTACCTCCCTCAAATAGTCCCTGACTGTCAATCGCTTTGCAAAGTAATCCCCACAGCGAGCGGCATTGGGGCATGCATAGTGCAACCATGATGCATGTGCAGTTGACCACTGTTGGTGTAATGGAAAAAAGGTAGTGTCTTTCTTTCCCTTTCTAAAATGCACTACATAACCGAGTTACAATCAATTTAGTTTTTTCTTGTGCATCGTTTCTCAGATATGTCCCAAACTTTCTGCTGTGATTAGTCATAAATCTACGGAAGTTTCATTGCAAATCTCTATTTCACCAAATGAAGATCTTCAGTGATTTCAGCATGTGAGGTTGAGTGGAAATTGGACGTAGCATCATAAGATTGACGTGGGTGGTTTGGTATATGGTTTGGGCAATATGTGACATGACCTAATTTGTTCCGATTTTTCATTCACGATTACTGTGAGGTGTGCAGATTATATAAATAAGGTCTACAGGAAAACTATGGGGGCGTTTCATACAGTATGTTGTGCTGGCGCCTTTTTTTTTTAAGACGCCCGACGGAGCAATTCAATTGTTGCTCAGTCAGAGCGAGATAGCTGCCGCCGCCAGCATTACTGCT
Source organism: Taudactylus pleione (assembly GCA_031769625.1). Lineage (NCBI taxonomy): Eukaryota > Metazoa > Chordata > Amphibia > Anura > Myobatrachidae > Taudactylus > Taudactylus pleione. Next base: position 15,920,030 of record JAUIMM010000091.1, read on the forward strand.
CGCACCCTCAGGAGGGAGCGAGCAGAAATGTGCGAGAAAACCCCTGGTTAGGGCACGCTAACTGCACTTAGAGCGCCCTAACCAGAACTTTAGACAGGTTTAGCCATTTTACACGGCTAAACCCGGGGCGAAAAAGGCGATAATTAATGAACGCCCAGAACAATTGAATTGCAGCACTGGGCGCTCATTAATTATCACACCATAAAAAACATTTGAATCACCCCCTATATCTTCTATTGTTAACATTGCTGTTATTTTTGGGGCAGCTGGCATAGTGGTCAGCAAAACTGCCTCACAGTGCTGAGGTCTTGGGTTCAATTCCGCCTCCAGTGGCCGTATCTGTGTGGAGTTTGTGTGATAAATTCCATTGAAATCTGTGAATCTATGGGCTGGGTTACTCCCAGTCATTCCCATTAAAGTCTATAGGCAAAGCACTGATTGACCGAGAGAGCCGTGGGCCCCAAGGAGTAGGTAAGTACATAGTGTGAGTTGGGGTGAGTGAATGGGTGAGTCAGTGAGGAGATTGAATGTGTAATAAAATAATAGAACATTTGGTGTGTCTTGTGGTTTTTTAATATATTTTCCACAGTGGGGGTACCAATGCCAGCAGCCTACAGAGCAGAAACACTGGTACCTATAGTCCTTCTGTGAAAAACAATATTAACTCTCTATTATTTCCATTAACCCTACAAACACTGCCACCAGGGATTGATGCTCAGGCCGAGGGACTGTATTTTTTGGGGGGGGGAGGTCCCAACTTTCCGAGGATTGTCAGCCCTGGGCTGACCAGTTTGGGACTGGTTAATGCTTTGGCAAGTAGACCCCACGATGTGTGCATAGCGATCTGTGCATGCTTCTTTATTACATGTATTTAAATTAGGTTGTATTTGCATTTGGTTTTGAATACAAAGTTTAAAACCGAATGCATTTACACCAGCCAAAACCGACTGACATCAAATTCAATTTTGAAAACAATTTAAAAATCGAATGTTAGTAAATGAGAGATTTGGGCAGTGATTTATACAGTTTATTTTGAGTCGATTTCAGTTGAATAAAATCGCCATAAAAATTGACCTTTAGTAAATATACCCCCTATTCTGAATCACTGTTACCGTGTTTACATTTTAAATAGATTGTGAAAATGCCATGAAGTATAACAGAATAAGAGAAACTGTTTTGTGTAATTAGTGAAAAGTAGGGACATAACCAACATTTCCATGGATTTATCATTCACACCTAATATTGACCACGGATATTATGTAGAGATGGCAACTCTGCATAAATGGATCAGCTCTGATAATTTATCTCATGGCAGTAGCCCACTGTGCCCCTCAGGGCACCACACCACAATCCCACATATCATATACTGTAATAAATAATAACAATGTAGTTTGGGAACGATCTCCATCCTTGGTAGTAGACAAGCAGGGCTAATGCTACCACTATGTGAACCTAGGGTGCCATGGTTTAGGAGGCATCTAAAACCCTCAAGGGAGATTTGTATGAAGCCTGCTGAAGAGGACAAGTGGCAACCAATCAGCTTCTAGCTATCATCTAGTACATTCTATAAAATGATAGATATCAGCTGATTGCTTGCTATGGGATAGCTTCTACACCTGTCCTCTTTAGAAGGATTGATACATCTCCCCCTTAATGAGTAATTTATAGGAAGTAAGTTTCTGTGTATTCAGCAGTCGTAATAAATAGTAAATCTTATAGAAAAGGACAAGATATTCCTATGTGAAATACCATTGTAGACATGTATAGCATACAGTAACTAAACTGAAGATATTTGGAACTGTACATTCCAATAACAAACCGTAATTATTACGTCCCCTTATTCCTTTGTATTTTCCGCTAATGACAACATAAACATGCTGCCAGTGCTGTTACTATTTACCTTATTATGTTTTGATTTACACTGAACTTGGCGACTGTGTGTATTAAGCGCAGATGATTCTTGGAATATTTGCATGTATACATGACCAGCTCTCTTGTGCCCTATATAAGCATGGTAAAAGTGAATATATTATTAATCCTAACCTGAAACATGTGTGGAAAACTTGATTTTCAAGCTTAAACTAGCCTCTGTCTGCACATGTTTGGATTACATGCTTTCTTTTTAGAGAGTTGAACTTCTAAAATAAATCATTAATTACCAACTAATTAAACTATTTATATGGAGGCACCCCAACTTTTATTTCTTAGTCTAGTCTGTTAAAAATGTTATATATATATATATATATATATATATATATATATATATATATATATATATAAATAACATGGGACTGGTGGGGGCCGAGCCAGGGGCATCTAGATATGTAAATAATGTGGGACGGGTATGTGGAGGTGTAAATGATGATAGGACAGGTATGTGGAGGTGTAAATGATGTGGGACAGGTATGTGGAGGTGTAAATGAAGTGGGACAGGTATGTGGAGGTGTAAATTATGTGGGATAGGTATGTGGAGGTATAAATGATGTGGGATAGGTATGTGGAGGTGTAAATGATGTGGGACAGGTAGGTGGAGGTGTAAATGATGTGGGACAGGTATGTGGAGGTGTGAATGATGTAGGACAGGTATGTGGAGGTGTAAATGATGTAGGACAGGTATGTGGAGGTGTAAATGATGTGGGACAGGTAAGTGGAGGTGTAAATGATGTAGGACAGGTATGTGGAGGTGTAAAGGATATGGGATAGGTATGTGAAGGTGTAAATGATGTGGGACAGGTATGTGAAGGTGTAATGGATATGGGACAGGTATGTGGAGGTGTAAATGATATGGGACAGGTATGTGGAGGTGTAAATGATGTGGGATAGGTATGTGGAGGTGTAATGGATATGGGACAGGTATGTGGAGGTGTAAATGATGTGGGACAGGTATGTGGAGGTGTAAATGATGTGGGATAGGTATGTGGAGGTGTAAATGATGTGGGATAGGTATGTGGAGGTGTAAATTACATGGGATAGGTATGTGGAGGTGTAAATGATGTGGGATAGGTATGTGGAGGTGTAATGGATATGGGACAGGTATGTGGAGGTGTAAATGATGTGGGATAGGTATGTGGAGGTGTAAATGATGTGGGACAGGTATGTGGAGGTGTAAATGATGTGGGACAGGTATGTGGAGGTGTAATGGATATGGGACAGGTATGTGGAGGTGTAAAGGATATGGGATGGGTATGTGAAGGTGTATTGATATGAGAGGGGTTTTAGAACTTGCAGATGAGAAGTAAGAGTGTTTTTTCCAACTGTATACAAGCTTATATGAAAACACTACAAAAATACCATACAGCCATTTTTTATGTTCCCCAAAATGCTGGAAATACTTTAATTTGCTTTAAAACGCTTGCTATCACTTTTCAACCATTAATAAAAAGTGCAAAAATCAGCTATTTCACACCTTTTAAGAACCACAAGTACTTTCCTTATGGCCACTAACAGCCTTCTATATGGTCCTGTTATCTCAGTTGTCAATTTTTTTGGGTTCCACTTTTTCATGCACTAACTTTGCAGCAATTTCCGCAAATTTTCACTTCTAATTGAATCTCGCATTTCTCAGGTTCGCGCATTCATGCGTTGTATGCGAGTCTCATATAACAAACTCGCTCCTAACTGAATTGACCCCTATGTATATTTGATTCTGGATCCCTTCTAGAATAATCAGCTGACATGTACAGTATGTCCATTACATTTGACAGTCTCTATTAGTTTCAGTGTAGGCTGGCAGCTAGGACATTTGTTTCTTTAAATTAGCAACAATGTTGTCCCGCGAATCAAAACCAATGTATCCAGATATTAGTATCCTCTTTTACTGAATATAAATAGAGAAATCATAGTGGGCATCTCCTTTACGTTTATCTAGCAGTTAAAAAAAAACCTTCATAGCAATGTAAATAATATCTCTAACTGGGACATAGAAAGATGTCAATGATGTTTTTAGTGTTGTACAAAGGGACTCTGTGATCTACACTATCATCATTTGTAATATTTACGGAACCAAGTGAGGGAAAATAGGGAATAAATAATACAAGTTGTGGAACTTGCGTCCCAGCATGCCCAGCAACAGTTTTAGCATTCCCTAATAAAAAAAAACCTGTGGCAGGGCATGCTGGGATGTGTAGTTCAACATGGCAGGTCATGATGAACACACCTGCCGGCTATACAAATAAATGTTAATAAATAATGCATGCATAGATAATATCACCATTCACAGTTTAATTGTAGTTATATCATTATTCACCAATCCATATCTTATTAATATATATTGGTCTTTGAACACCTAAGAAGATTTAAACTGAACAAATTAATTTCTTTTCTCTACAGATATAATAATATAAACACTCTAAATACAGGTCAGACCTGTGAATTGCGTGTTACAGTGACTTATAATCACGGGACTGCTTATATTTTTAAATGCAATTTTACATTGTTTCTAGTGTCACCATGCCCAATGACATTTTTGCTTCTGTTGCAATAGCATTTTTGAATTGCTTCTGCATATAAACTATAAAATGTTAGTAAACAGTGATGGCATTTGATGCACTTTTACCTTCGCATTAGAAACATAAGAAAACACCAATGGGTATGATTGGTGATAGAGCCTTTTGTTAATGTTTATGCCACCACTTGATAAACAGAGCCCTATGTCTTAAGCACAGTAATATTGTTGTTTGTTTGGAAATACTATGGTATCCTTGAGTGCTGCGCAATGTGTGTGCCAGCCGGGGCATGCTGGGTGCTGTAGTCCTACAGCAGCTAGCCAGCCAAAGGTTGCTGGTGAGAGAGTGGCTGCAGCTGAGATTCAGGGCCCTGGGACCTTATCTTAGGGATGGACATTGGAAGCCGATGGTTAGCAACCATCGATGTTCCTGATTCGATGGACTTACTTTTTCCATCAACTTCTGGGTATTCGAAGGTTGTCAGCTATCGGATGCAGCTTTCCGATGCCCATCCGATGGCTGGCTGATTTGTTTTTTCACCCAGAAGTTGTGTCCACGGCTCAGCTAAAGTGCACATGTGCAAAGCTTTGACTGCTTCTGCGCATGTGCAAAGTATAACCATCGATGGTCATACCATTGAATGGTTGTGAGGCGATAGCTAGTAGCCATCACATCACTAAATTTGATGTTGGAAGCCCGGCAACCATTCAATGCAGTGCTTCCGATGTCCATCCCTCTATATCTGCGGCAATGGGTGCTAATATTTAATTGGAAAATAAGCAGCCCTAAACAATTAAGGCAAATTCATATACCCTCATAGAGGCTGAATTAATCACTGAATAGATTAAACCTTCTATATAATGGATGGTACTATATGGTGTTATACTGTAGATGATGACTGCAATATGTAGTTATAGAAGCAGATTTCTTGCATAAACTGTTAAGGTGCATACACATGGAGCGATAAAACTGAACGATATATCGTTAATATCATTATCGCTCATATCGTTCATTTTTATGTACTTACCAACCTGTCAACGACCAATGAGGCATGTTCCTGCATGGTCGATAAAGATATCTTTCATGCATGCAGGCCAACTTGGATGATATTGTCAACTTTGCCTGTTCAGAGATGTGGCTGGATGACTCACTGAAAGATATCATTCAGGTCGTTACAGATTGTACCATGTGTATGCACCATCAAACCTCATAACAGAAATGCTAAACCATAAATGATAGTGATAATCCATGTATACCAGCACTACACATTAGCCAGGGACTGGTATAGATAAGGAGTGTCTGTATATATCATAATCTTCTACTTGCATAGGAATAAAGTGTATAAACTAGGACAGGAATTCACAAATAGTCTGTTATCATCACTTTAGTTTGAAAAGCAGTCTTCACATTCACTATACTTTTACTAATGTTTTGTTTCCAAATAAGGTTCTCCATGTAGCACCTTTTTCTAAGATGTTGGTGAGCAGTCCACCCGCTCGCACTTTGTCTCTGATGCCAATTGGTTATTTGTCTGTTCCTTATTACAGGAAACACTACAACATTTAGCGCTCCCATCGCTCATAGCCAAAACACACACTTAGATGAAACAGACAGGGCCCCCCTCATCCTACCTACGACACCCCCACCCAGTGGACGCAGAGATGTAGCATGGAGACAAGTACATGCTGTGACGTCCCCCACCACAGTACTAACATTCGCCTCATTCCTATCAGACCTTTTCTCACCTCATTTAGATATTGCCACATGACACACACACACACATATGTACATCATACATACATACACATGCATAGAAAAGAAATAAATAAGTTACAAAATATCTGTGCACTGCAGGTCCCCCTCTAAGACTGAGCTCAGTACATTAATATTTACTGTACCCTCCCCCTTCCCCCCTGATGCGGGCCTGCATAGGCGTTATTGTGGCCTCTGGATTCTTCAACAGATCTCTTAATTTATCCACTTGTACCTGATTTGGTGGTGCACACAGTAAATATGCTGTACTATGACACAGTTCAGTCTGGAAGGTTTCATGATAAACTTAATACTGTAGTGTTACAATATGTATTCTACTTTTGTCTTTACATGTTTTCTCCCTTAATGAGTATCTTCCCCAACTTCCCTCCTGCATCCTTGGTACTTTTTTGGCCAAAATGCTTTTCTGAAAAACCCACCTGCATCAGTATAGCCTGCACGCAATGTGGTTCCCGCAGGTGGGCCGACTCCAGGAGATGAGATCATACCACTCACAGAAGTCTCACATCTGGGGCTAGATTTACTATCCAGCGGTTTGTCAGAGCCGCGAAAGACCAGCGCCTATGACTGATTTATAGCTGCAACATAAATAAATGCTAAACTATGCTGGTCATCTGCAGCTTTCACAAACCACTAGATAGTAAATTTAGGACCTCATTCAGAGCCGCTCGCAAAAAGCGAGCGCTCGCTCTGAATGAGGGCGGCCACTTTTTTTTTTTAGCCAGCCTCCTGGCCGCTCGCTAAGCTGTGGGTGACCACCCACAGCTTTTGCGAGCAGCCAGGTGATGGTCGCAACCATCGTGACCATCGGGGCTTGCAATGAGACACTTGTGGTAGGGTCTCGTCTGCCGCAAGCCCCAGGAATGCCTCCGTTTGTCCAGCCACCCTCCTCCCCGCCTACAAAACAGGGCGAGCTGTCGATCAACATCGACAGCCGCCCCGTTTGTAGCGAGCCCCAGAGCGAGTGAATTTGTCACTCGCTCCGGGGCTCGAGCACGTGCATTGTGCACGCTGTGCATGCACAGTGCCCCACCAATGACCCACTTGCGAGCACATAGCGCTTGCAAGTGGGTCTGAATGAGGCCCTTAGTCCCTAGTGTTACATGTCAATGCCTGACTCACCCTCAGTTTAGTATAATTTCTAGTTGCAGAAGAAAGCAGTGAAGTCATTTCAGAAATCAATAAAACAAGTATCTTCGTGCTGGGAACACACCTGGCAGAGCTATCTGCCGTCGTCGTACCGACACAGCTGCGGATCAGCTAAGCCATACACGCTTACCGATCAGCCACTTGATGTGTCTGTGCTGACATCACAACTGGGCGGGCATTTGAATTTGCCCGCCCAGTTGAGATGTCATTCACCGGCGGTCCTTGCAGCATGTGTAACGGACGGTCGGCAGGTCACCCGTACACACAGCAAGATGCGCTGATATATATGTGCAGATATATTGGGCATCAGCTGTGCTGAAATTCAGAGGTGATATGTCTGTGAACGACGTTGTCCAGAGTATAGAAGCTACTTCTTGTGTCAACTAGTAACTTCAGGTGAGTAACGTTACCTTTAATTCTAAAAACTGATACCATTTTTCATTTAAAAAAAAAAGCTCTGCTTACGGCTAGAATGTATTACGGTTTATTATGCTGTTTCAGATTTTACCTAGAACTGAAAGTAGTTGCAGAAATTACAATTCATAGATGTTTGATAAATTGTTTATAGCCCTACTTAATGTCAAAGGCATTCATTATAAGAATGGGTCTGATTTTTACTGGTCACTGTTTTATCCTTTACTGATGGATGACAAATCTCACTTATTTTTAAGGGGGATTCAATTAAGTTTTACTGTAGCAATAGGACTTTGCGCAATATGGGCTGCGCTATAAACGGTAATGGTAGAGCTTCCTTGGCTGACTTCTACACGCACCTACTAAGGTTGCTAACAAAAATCAGCATAAACACACTGCAAAAGCCCTGTTGTACTGTAGGATGCAGACTCTGACCTTGATCGGGCAAATAAATAGCTTTTGTGGCTAATTGAATTCCCTCCTTACTGTCAGTTTTCAATGATGGGGAGGTTTAGGCAATGGTGTATCATTTATTTGATTTGTATTCCCATTTCCTAGAGATCACCAGGACAAATGTAACAAACACCCAAAAAAAGGGCATAGTCACGTCAAGTGCGTGGTGTGCCACTAGGCAAAACCAAGACATACAGTATGCTCTTCCCTAAAAACATTATTAAATTGCAGTATGCTGTAGACGCACCTGCCTCTGGTGCTCCAATGACCATAGTGATGTCAAAAATACTTCCCAACTTATCGTAAGTCATGGCAAATATGCTCACTGATGGAACGACAGGCAGTCTTCTAAACCTGGCATGCACAGTCTATATTGAAACAGTTGAGAGGCATGTGGTGGCTCAAGCCTCCTACAGACAGGCCGCAAAGTACCCAAGTCAGTAGTCACTACACCTTTGAAAATACCACAATTTACGATTGCACCTTATGATGGAATGTGAGTATTATGGACTATGGAAATGGTTGTGTGGCAGAACTTGTACAAACTATAACACGCACATTGGCTACTCCAGAGTTTCCAAAACGCCGCCATTATGGTCCGCGTTGTAAAGATATCCATGCTTGAGCACAGATGACTTAATTAGTACCTCTGTCAATTTGATTTATCAATCTGGACTAGTTTGGGAAACTCCAGGATAGTAACATTTGCATGTATATTCTGAAACATAGATGTCACTGCTTTTATATATTTGTTTTTAACTTTAAATTAAAAAAAAGCAAAACATGCATGGGAATGTACAACGTAGACAGACTGTGCACTGCAAAACTACATATCAATGTGTTTTCAGTTTTCCTGCATTTAAACATGTTCATTACAGAGTGGAGGGGCCCTAATGCATATTGTACTTCATGTTTTACAAACTAAAGAAATGAAGCAACGGGAACTTTGCTATAACAGACATTACTGCATTCAAATAATGTTTCACGCTGCCCCAGCCGACTTTCCCAAGTACTTTATTTCACATTTAAAGTGCAGAAGTCCCAGCTCGGAGAACACCTTTCACACTACACCACAGACCCCCTACATGCATGAGCCGTGTCTGCCCTGGCATTCATTGTGAAGTCATTTAAAGTAGACACTTTTTTGTCTCTCTGCCGTCTGGCGCAGATGAGGTAATCTGTAACAGCCCCAGGCAGCCCCGAACAGCCAATCAGTTACTTCTCAGTGTGACCCGGGTCTAAAAACCCGGGTGGTATCATTCAGACATAAACCGGGCCACTGACCCAGGTTCCAAGTCGCGGGAATAAGTCTGGTTGATTGCAGGGTCGCAGACCCTGGACTGTCAACACGGTGCGGATCTTCTCAGACATAGGCAGGAGCCGGGACGACTCAGTGTTCCCCCGGCAAATCCCCGGTTTTGGGCTATGTCTGAAAGGGGTATTAGAGGAGACTTACTGTACACTGCTTTACAACACATAAAATATTTAATTTTGTTTCTGCAACATGCCATGCAAATCAGCATCCTGGGCTCTGCGTTCTTCATCCATTTCTAAACTTCTGTCAGCTTGTAGATAGTGACTCACTCACTCTGAGATGTTGGGTAAAATGCGTTTTTGGAAAACAAAAAAAAGTAATCTATTTTAAGAATGTAGAAAGTGTCATGAATAACATACAATACGGATGTAGTAATAGTCCAAACATGGAATAGTTGAGGCATAAAAGATAAAGGAAAATTTGTACTAAATTTTCTATTCCTTTGCGTTTCCTTTCTGCACTATGAGGTAGATGTAGATGTACTATATAATGAAGAGAGATAATGTACCAACCAATCAGCTCCTAACTGTCATTTTTCAAACACAGCCTGTAACATGACAGGAGCTGATTGGTTGGTACTTTGTCTTCATCCACTTTATCTCCCTGCAAGGCTTAGTACATCTACCCCTTTTTAAGTAGTCACCCACAGCTATGCGAGCGGCCGCCCTGATTCAGAGCGAGTGCTCGCTTTTTACGAGCGCCAATGAATCAGGCCCTTACTCCCTGGGGATGTCCCTTACACCCTCCGTTTCCCTCCTAACACCCATTCATTGCTGGGCACACACACCACCTGTCAGAATTTTCTTGTCTTCAACACTATTTGTAAGCGTACAACCTATCCATTTACTAGAAAATAGTGACATCATTAAGACATGAGACATGCAAAGTGATGAGCAAAATATTTGTCTATATCACTAAATGACTGACTCAACCGAGTGTGTGTAGATGACAGATCCACCGTAATAACATGGTGCAAAATGTAAGTGATCAGTCAGACATTGGGTTTTAATAGCCACACTTTAAGCTGATTACAGCGACTGTCTGGTTGGCTGTTATGCATGGCAGCACATTTGTGTTGTGTGCACAATTTAAAAATGAAGACTCAGGTCCTGATTGAGAAGTGTACACTAACGCAGCCGCAGCTGTGCATATGTATGCATCAACTGTGCAAACTTCTGCAAATGTCGCAGCGGCTGGGATTTGTATTGAGTTGCCCGTTTGCAGCTTCGCAAAATCAAAAATGCAGCTCGGTCCAATATCAGTCGATTATGAGACTTCAGAGTAACCATACGGTAACGCAGCATGGGCATGTGAGCCCTGCCATCATCAGGTATTTGCAACAGTAAGCAATGTATAGGTGTACCTACTAAATCGGGCCATTATTTCGCCAAATGGGTAAGTATAGTACGCAGGCGGCAGAGAGCGATATTACTATATATATATATATATATATTGTGCAGAAGTTTTAGGCAGAAGAATTGATGCTGTTTTGAAGGCAAAGGGTGGTCACACCAAATATTGATTTGATTTAGATCTCTGTGCTGTTCATTCACTTTGCATTTTGTTAATTGATAAAAATAAACTATTAACACTTCTATTTTTGAAAACATTCTTACTTTGCAGCATTTTTTCCACACCTGCCTAAAACTTTTGCACAGTACTGTATATGTATGTACTGTATATATATATATATATATATATATATATATATATATAGATATCAAATACAACACTCCAGCACGCCTTCACTCAGTGCAACCAGGCATTGCGCCCTGACTTGCTCCGGTGCCCACCAAGGAGGGCAGCACCCCCACCTTATTATACCAACCATGTACAGGTGGCACTCGGAGTTTGGTGAAACAAGATACCCTCAGCGGAGGGAATTTATTGGGTCGACGTTTCGAGGTGCAATTCACCCCTTCCTCAGGACAACAACTTTTGTTGTCCTGAGGAAGAGGTGAATTGCACCTCGAAACGTCGACCCAATAAATTCCCTCCATTGAAGGTATCTTGTTTCACCAAACTCCGAGTGCCGCCTGTACATGGTTGGTATATATATATATATATATATATATATACAGTAACACAAAGAAACATATAGCTTGCAGTACCTCTAAAAGTAGTTTTGTTGCATTAACCATGTAAGTGCAGCTATATAAAACATAACGAGCACAAAGAGAACACCAGCAGTGTCAGGTACCAAGTCTTCTCTTTTTTTTATAATGTGAAATTAAGCATCTTGCTTAAATATTTAATGTTTTGCATAGTTTAAAGAGTTGTCATCACTCCGAGTTAAAATCCCACCGTATTTACACGCAAAGCCAGATCACAGTGCGAGTCTAGACGTCCTCTTTTGACATCGAGCTATGTGATCTAACTGCTCTGTCCCGCAATGCGCACGTGATAGGTAATGAATTTGCCGAGGTGTAAGATGACGGGTGTAGTGTGATAGCCTTTTAAGTGTGTTTGTGAGTTTAAAGTCTTTATCAATGTCTGATGATGTGTTGAATGACTGTTTATGAAATTGGTGTGTATTGTAGATGTATTATAGGAGAAGAAACTGTTTACGTTACAGGACAGAATACAATTATTTAAGTCTAATCTGCTCCAGATTTACCAGATAATTAATATTTTTCTTCTTGGTATACTGCAGTTTGCAGCTGTTGTTAATTTTCAGTGAAGAAATCGCTCGGGATGAGGCTTATGGATGTGCTTTCTTGGCATGGATATGAAGGGAACGCATAGCACCCATTAGAACAAAGCCAGTTGCAGCTGCTTAGGCTACCTACTTATCTTAGTGCATTAGTAACTATGTTGTATTGCCATCATGCACTGTAATGCCATTGCCATAGGCTGCATGTGTGGTAAACAACCTATGTCCTTTTAGTGTTATATTTAATTTCAAAATACACCTTAAGAGAATCTTAAATATTGCATTTATCTAAAATACTTTGTTTATCCTCCACCATAACACAAGTCTCCGCCATGTCCCGAGGACCCGCACTTCATAATCATGTTGACACCTCTTGCAGGTGGCTGTCACTGATCTCACAGCTTCAGAGACTTTCATGTTCAAAGGCAAAGTGTGACCCCCATAAGAGGCTCTTTCATTTCCATCTAATGCTTTCAGTGTCTTATCTGTACTTTGCAAATGAGACACCTGAAACACGTCTCACAGAGCCGGAGTATGACCAAAGGGCAGGTGCTGGGAGAGAAAGGGAACTTGAAACAGATGTCATATGAGTAAATGCACTGAATGGAAACTGGAAGGGAAATGTTGAGCATTGTGGTGATCGGTATCACCGGTGTATATAGGGAAGCCTGGACAATTGCGGAGGTCCTGAAATAATCTTCTGGAACAGTAATCCCTTTAAAATCTAGTTATACTATTGACCATGTCATTTAAAAAATGCTAAAAAGGTCACTCTTGTGCAACATCACCTGTTGCTACGAGTAACTGCATGGATCTGCGGGCCAAGGTGGCTGAGGGGGTGCACGTGTTGGCATCTTGTGATGGAAGGAGTGATAATAGCTTATATTTCCAAGTATTATAGATTGTAAGCTTATGTAACATCTACAGCATTGCCTTATAAGTTAAATAAAAAGGGGCATAGAATTAAACAGTATTAAATGATGTACTTACCTGTTCTCCCAGAACGCAAATCACGTCATTATAGCCACTCCCGTAATATGTGATCCCGTACATTGCAGCATTGTGCAAGAGAGGTGAGGGCCATGCTAGGGCCACCCATAGCAACTATGAGCACCCTGACAAATTTTGATCCCCATACGCCCCTATACTGTAGTCTTGGTAACCCTGTAGCATTGCCCCCCACCCCTTTGACCATAGGTCTCCATTGTAACATTACCACCCCGCGGAGTCTATATGTTCCCATTGTAGAACTGATTTTTTAAAATGCCAGGGGATGAGGAGGAGGGCACGGTCATGTTGGATGTGTCAGTGAAACCTTTTATGCGACCATGCCAGTGCCGAGCATCATGACAGTCCCTCTATGGGTGGCCCTGACCATACCTCCAACACCTGCCATTTGGATGTCTCAAAGGGGAGTTAAAAAAAAAAAGAAAGGAGGCAAGTATATGGAATGCTCAATTCCAAGCTATCAGATAAGAGGGGAATGCATAGGTTTTGTTGACAATCAATGTCGACAAAATATATGTGGCGAATACAAACGGTATTATGGCGAAACTTGTAATGTTAGCTAAAGCATTTTAACCAGGTTGGCATTAGAACTGTAAACATATTTGCAAAGCATCATGTTTAAAGTTCTAATGCTGACACAGTTAAAATGCTTTAACTAGCATTACAAATGTGTCGGCATAATGCCGCCAGCATTCTCCCATCAGTGTGTTGATATATTGACTGTCGACAAACCGACTACTTCCCAATACATGTGCACATTGCATAATTACCAACTGACCCTAATTTCAAGATATAATGGTTAAATGGTTACAGAGGCAGTGGCATCACGATGGTGGTGCGGGGGGTGCAGGCCGCACCGGGTGTCATCCTCGGAGGCGCTGACACCAAAATGCCGGCTCCTCCTCAGTGACAAGAGCCAGGTGCTGCAGTGTGATATTCTCCTGCTGCGGCATTCGGCTCCTATCAGATGAGGAGCTGAGAGTGCAGGCACCAGTCTCTGGGGAGCAGCCTAGCATCTCTACGGATGCTGGCCCCAGAGTGATGCTATCAGGAGTCCCCATGAGGCCATGCCCTCTTTATTATAGGCAGGGTTTGACTGGATCACAGGGGTATAGGGGAAACTCCTGGTGGGCCCCACTGCCTATTGGCCCACCCCCCTCTTCTAGGTGTCAGGTTCCCGACCTCAAATGATAGATTACTCTATTAGACGGTCAGTTACCTAGAGGAGCAGGACCACTGATCAACATGGGAGCTTGAGAAACTACACCAAGATTTGCCTAATGGTTAGCCAAGCATTTGTGGTTGCTGGCCACATCCCCCTCTGGTGGATGACCACACCCTTTAAGAATGGGCCCCTACCACTGCATTCCCCCGACACTGATTGTAGGCCACGTCCCCTTATCGGGCGCAAATGGCTTCTCTGACAGAATTGTACTTGTTGTAGGAAAGCCACAATACCCAAGCAGCAACTATATGTTATCTGTATAGTGGAGGTCGGATAATGAAAGTAAATGTCTTACTTGTCAGCAGATTTGCCCGTTTAAGCAATGTCAATAGGAGTCTCGTGTTCTCACGATTTTTCCTTGGAAACTTTTGTCCCTGGCATTGCCCTTATTTTTTATTTTTAGCATGGACCCACAGCAGGTGATGCACGTGCTCAGTATCAAATTGTTTATAAAAATTGGTAACTGTAGCACTGTGTGATTTCTGATAAAGGGCACAGTTAGGGGGCAAGATAGCCAGCAAGACCTTTCTACATGTCAGTATTCAGTCATGGTGGATGTTTGGACCAGCCTTCCTCTCTAGTCACAGGCCATAGCACATCAGATATGTAACAAATACACCAGGCTATTTTTGTGTGTTCCCAGCCCCCACTTCCACCCCATGTATTGTGCTGGAAACCATTTATAAACATCCCCTTTCTGGATGAAAAAATCTTAGGAAGATGTTTTACAGGACTGCACAGTTTTATTTGTGTCAAATTAAACAAAAAAAAAATCGCAATAAATCTGATACAGATTCTAAAATATGGAAATTTGCAGCAAAAAAAAAAAACACCAGGCACATGGGAAGTAGAGAACAGCACATAGGCAAAGAATAATATTTTATTCCCAACAACTGCTTTCAAAATGATATTAAAAGTATCCAGTAATTCCAAATAAAACACCAACTACTAGAGAGATATTTGCTTATTTATAGAGGACAATTCTGCTTCATTTTCCTAGGGGGAGCTGAGGTAAATTGTTAATCAATAAATCTGGAAATTCCCATCTCTAGTTACTTCTAAATTTGGTACAGTACCTTGATGAGCTACAGCGTGGGCCGATGCTACCGCTAGGTGAACCTAGGTAGTCGCCAAGCACCAAGGTTTAGGGGATGCCTCAAACACTGAATGAGTGAAATAATACTGTCAGCTGCTTACCTACAGCTCCTCTATGTCACTAGCGGGTAGTTGTGTGGCACTAACAGATGTTGAAGAGTAAAGGTGGGAGCTTTAGATGAGAGGGGCGGAGGTCTAGGGTTCTTGCATTGGCAATGGCTGCCCTCAGGATTTTTACCTGCCATTTCAATGTGCCTTGTCTATGCTGTCATATGAATACAGCCCTGGTCCACAAAGCTACACCCAAGTGTGCCCCAAATTGGTAAGACACAAACAAAGCTATTTGCAGCACTCAGTCCTTGTGAGATTAGAAGGGAGGGTGAAACCTGAAGAGGATGGCCAGCACCTGGGGTAAAAATACAGAGGTGGTAGGTTGCTCCACAAGTTCCTGTCAGAGAGAAGGGACATTGGAAAAGTGTGGGAGATAAGCGACCCCCCACAGTGACGTGCGGTGAGGTAAATGACTGGGGAGGCGCTGGCTGGTATCAGAGTCAGATTTACAGACACATATCTGAACCTGAGGGTTCATATGGGCATTATACAAAGGTGCAGCAGTATATAGTGCTGGAAATTTGGTGTGTGTTTCGATCATGGATGTGCAAAAAAGATAGATAGGGGAGGCAGTGCCTCACCTGCCATACACTTTTTACTAAAGAGTTTACACTATAAAAATGATTAGAATAATACAAAGAAGAAATTTATCATATTTTCTTTAAACATTTTTGAGGCAGAGTTTTGACTATAAATATTATAGTCAAAACTCTGCCTCATCTGACCGCACATCACTGCCCCCCGATATGTGTAAGTTTTTATATTTTAGCTAATTTTTTTATTATGTGTTTTTCCTATAGATGGCATGTGAGGAGACCCCTCTATATTCTATTTTTAATATTTTTTTTTTTTTCATTTATGTGTATTTTTCCTAGAAATTAGATGTGGTGGTGGGCACTGATTCTTAGCAGTCGGGACAAACAATGCCAGCTAAAGAACAGCCCCCTCAAATCGCATCTGTCCATAAAAAAATCAGGACATCTGAGAAGTATATTATTGCTCATTTTTTATTCAATACAAACGGAGGAACTGAGACTACCTGCCTTTGGCCTTTAGCAATATAGAATACGGCAGTCCCATTGAAATGGCTAGATACAAATATGCAAAACTCAAAATATTTTTGCAGGATAACATGTGGCCATGTGTTTTACGGAAAGCCCACAGAATAATAAAGTGAAAATAAACCCTACTTATGTGGTATATGTAGCCTCTAATGATGTATAAATTCCATGTGAAACTGTTTAAGTCTGCTATTCCATCAGCCATTGCATCATTTTATTAGACTTTATATAAAAAAAAATCAATTAAAATATTTCTCAGCAGAAAAGATTTGTATAGCACTTGCCTTATGTGATACATTTATCTGCCCAGTTATTTGTGTCGGTGCAGTGAAGACTACCATAGCTGACTATTACCTGCTACATACGCACTATACATAAAGAAAGATCCCAGCTGTTTTACATATGCCGGCACCTCATCTGTTTATCATGTTACTTGTTTGGCGTAATTGGCAGAACACCATAGTGCGATAGAGTGTGCTGCTGAAGTATGTTAAGTATTCAGCACATTGACTTGGCACAAGTAGCTGGTTAACTCTGTTTTGTTTCCTGTAATCTCTTGGTTATTGACACCAGCAAAACATGTTGAATGTGCCTGGAGCTATTGAATGCATGTGTCAGAAAGCCTACACTTGGAGTTTAGATGTGCCCCTGTTTGCACTTACAATATTTCCTCCTCCCATGCATTGCTCTATTGTCAACACCAGTGATGATGATCTTAGGTCCCATTTTTGCACTAAGAAATTCATGTTGTCCCAAGTTGTTGCTTAAAAGCAGCATTAATGGTTAAATAATTAATATGTTATACAGGAGCATATTTATTAACGTTAAATTGGAGGAACTCCATCAAAAACAACTGTTTTCAGGGGATCCCCACACAAGATAATCATCCCCGGGGATTAACGAGGAGTAGGAGCAGGAGATATCCATTTCCAACTGCAAAATCAGGTGTCTATAGGAGCTTGAAATTTTACCAGAGAGAGGTCCGACAGCCATGCATGCACCGTACACGCCCTGAGTCCGAACCCAAAAGTGGAGTGATAGTGTAAGCCAGAGCCGTAACTAGACTTTTTGGTGCCATGTGCCAGATAGAGTGTTCGCTGTTTGCGCATTCCCCCATTTTTAAAATAGGCACATAAGATGAAGCATCGGAAAAAGGGCTCATGGGGAACGGCCAGGGAAGAGATAGGGGAGACAGGAGATGCTGGGGTTAAAAGAAGAGGAAGCTACAAGTGAGAATGATAATAAACAGGAAAACTGATAGGCCCATACAGCGCCCCCTGTGGTGCCCTGTGCCATGGCACTGGTTGCACTACCCTAGTTACGTCAGTGGTGTAAGCTGTCACTCTGCCTCTAGTTCTTCACCAGGATGGCTTATACCGGAGCCTGTGTCCTGGCAAGACAAACATGGTGAATTCAAGAGAATATATTCATTTTTGCTTTTCGAATTTACCTGATAAACTGTCATCACAACTGCATTAATTATGCGAATTGTGATAAATAGGCCATATGAGTATGATGATAAGTACTTCACTACTGGTTCCTGTTTATTTATAAAACCAATTAATATACAGTTTTCTCCTTTAATTGGATGCTACCACAACAGTGAAAATAGCCACCCTATTTATGATTATCAGTTGAAAACAACCTTTTAGGTTTGAGTAACATAATCTGTTTTTGGCCTAGCGCCTTGCGCACTTGTATTGTAAAAAATAGCCAGTTATTATATGATCCTCTTTCCTGGAAAAAAAGCATAGAAAAATCTTGAGCACTATATACAGATGATTCACATCTGGGTTACATCTGCTCTATGTTTACTCCTGAGTGGTGTCCTTGCTACATCAGAATATGGAGAGAACCTGGATGAAAAAAAGCCTAAATCATTATGCAACCCAATCACTGCCACTGAGTAAGGTTACTTGCATACAGGTCGCTGTTTTCCTTTACTCTCTCCCAGGTGGAGAGTACTGTAGGTCAGGATGTAACCCATCACTGCTACTAAGTTGTCATGTGGAAAGTTTTAAATGAATGGGGAAGATTTGAGATTTGACAAATTTGGGGTGGGGGGGGGGTTTCAGGCCCAAATCAAAAACATTTTATAATATCTGGGTAAAATGCCTTATAAAAATATTAAAGAAATAAAATTTGCTTCACCAAGCACCATTTGCATTGCAGTACTTGGACAATGTTCCAGCACACTCAAACTCGTGAGCCGGTTCACACATGTTCAAGTTAAATTTTAATAATTTCTTTATTGTGTTTGCTTATTGCAAACGATAGTTCTCAGTCTGATTTAAGAAATAAGTTGGATTTGGGTCCCATAGCTAATCGGAACTCAAATATATTCGGAGTTGTCAAACTTTTGAATTTCATAGGTTATACTGTAGGTTCTGAGTTTTCGAGTATATTTATTCCTCAACAATGTTCATATTCAATGGATGTGTACTTTTTCACCATTGTGCTAGATTTTAAGTGTTTTTTATTAAGTGCGTTATAGTAGTTGCACTGCTACATAAGTTTCTTTATCTTGGGAATAGTCAAGAACTACTGTACCTACGTGCTGATCCCATGTAGCAATCCTCACTAGTGTTGCCTAGCAAATCTTCTCAGACAAGTTAGTTCTATGGAAAAAAATATATATCTATATATACTGTATGCATATATATATATATATATATATATATATATGCAATTATGTAATTATTCTCAACAACTCACTTCTCAACACTTATCATATATTACCATATTTCTGTGTTTCAGATTAAGGCTCTTTTTTAAATTCCATGTGTCAATTTTATGTTGTAGTTACTGTCAGCATACTAACAATCAAATAAATGTTTCTCTGTCACTTTAGGTATATTGGAGATAACATCTGTAGATGTGGGGGTCGTAGCAGTGAAATCCATTAACAGCAATTATTATTTAGCCATGAACAAAAAAGGCAAGGTCTATGGCTCTGTAAGTAAACATTGTTTTTTATGAGAACACTATTACTGTACCCATAATTACAAGTAACCCTAATGCATGTCTATTTTGTATTATATCTGTAATGGTTTTACAAGTAAAACATGATAAATCGAAAGAAATATACAATTCTGTAGTATGCCATTTGTTTTATTTTTTTTTCATCTAAATTTCACTTGTAGACTTGCAATATTATGTGAATTTCATACGTGTACCATTAGTGATTTTGCATAAAAGATACCACCAACAATTTTCAATGTTTTCAAACTTAGATCTTTTTTTAAGTAATATATTGTATTTTTTTTATTATTATTATTATTATTATTATTATTATTATTATTTTAATTTTGGAAAAGCCAACAAACTATTTTTTTTTAAATAGTTTACAAGGTTAGGGTAGAATAGGTTGGATGAACAATCTGTGGATTTGGTGATTCTATGTGCATTGGTTTTTTTTTAGTATTTCACCTTCTGTATTTTGTATATCCTTAATGTGCATCACATCTCCAAATACAGTATTGCTTATCCTGCCCGTTGTAACCTATGATTGTGTGCCTATTTAGTATGCCCAAGATGGCTGCCTTGGATGGACAATAAACAGAACTTGTCATTCTGTAGAACTCATATTTTATATTCACCCACTCTAACCATTGTAGTGTGCCCAGAATAGCTGCTTCTTTTGTAATATAGTTTATGTCCCGCAAATGCGCTATTTAAATACATTTTATTATTATTATTATTCTACTGTACTAAAAAAACACAAACTATCAAACTTTGAGACAAATATACTTCTGAATGTTTTTAATATCTTACCTATATATTAGTAAAGTTGTACATTGTGACTTTTGTCTTTTTTTGTCTCTTTATTTTCACAGAAAGAATTTAATGTAGACTGTAAGCTAAAGGAGAGAATAGAGGAAAATGGCTATAACACGTACGCATCTCTTACTTGGAAGAATGAAGGGAGACAAATGTTTGTGGCACTGAATGGTAAAGGAACTCCAAAAAGAGGACCAAGAACGAGGAGGAAACACCCTAATGCTCACTTTCTCCCCATTGCTCTTTAACTTTAGATGAAGGATTTGTTGCATTAGACTGATGTCTTGTGAAAACATTTGAAGGAACTTCCACAGTTACCTTTTTTTGTAAGCAAAAAACAGAAGAGACTGCTATAGACTATCAGTGTACTATCATATGGAGGAGGACTTGTTTGTACTGTGTTATAAATGTGACTCTGGCCAGGCCGAATGCGGGAAAATGAAAGCTAACCGCCCATTTGAGGAATGTTTTTATTTGTACAATACAATTTAAAGGACATGAGACAACTGGAGAGATGATCTTCTGAGAAAGTTATTTATGGAATTCTAACTCAAATCAAAGATTTTCATTGCTCATTGAGGCCCAATGATCCAATGATCAGTTAGACACGTGAGATATTACTGGAAGCACTTGGGTCAAAACTACAACAGTAATGGATTTTTCTGAAGAGACATCCAGAAGATTTTATAGGATTAAGATGTGTAAACATGTTCAACCCGTTCTAAAAAATTAATATTGTGGTATGCCGGTGTATCCTACCTTCTCCCCCTTTTTCAGTTTCTTTGTAAGTTATTTATTTAATAGAATGTTTAATATGTCTCTTCAGTGTTTGAGTGGTGTGTCTACAATTTTGCATCTGTTTTAATCTCAGCATCATAGAGGGATTGTTGTGACTGCATAAACATCGTAATAGACGACAATTTCTCTAGAAAGCGAAAAAAAAGTGAAGACATATTTGTATGGTAAATTAGAAAACACTATCAGTTGATCGTATTGGCATTTTAATTAAAAAGACGGTTTACCGGAAGGCCTTGACACTAAACGACAGTTGTGTTACAGATTAAAAAGTTGGGTCATGGCTTAATACGTTTATTTGACTCTTTATGGCAGAAAGTTACTCATAATAGTATTACATTAACAATTATCATTTACAAAAAATGTTTTGTTTCTCTACCACGGTCATTATATAGTTAGGGCTAAATAAAGGGACTGGCTGGGCCAAGTTAATTAAGTGGCATTAAAGCTGGTGTCACCAGGATAAGGGCAGAATTTGCTTTTAAGTTAAATGATGGGATATTATATACATTGATTGCTTTGAGATTGGCAGCAGTTTATGATTGTGCTGTAAAGTCATCATCCAAAGATGCAACACACAGTAACTCATTGACATCCTACGTATACATGCAGTTCAAAGGATGGCTTTTTTTCCGTGGCCCATGTAAAGACGAGTTATGGGGCAGTTCAATACTGTGTGTAAGAGTTTGTCACAGAAGTTATGGTTGACCTGATCGTGGATGGTTCATAATATTCTCTTTGTGGCAGGAATTATATCGGATTCATATTTACCGCTTTTCCTATAGTACAGTATGTACCTCTTTCTGATTATCTAAGCCACTTGTCTCAAATGTAGAGATGTGATGTATAATGCCTGCTTTAAAAGATGGAGTTTACATTTCTGAGTATTTATATTCAAGATTCTACTGTAAAGTGAAATCATTGTAGAACCTCCAGGTGGATTATCTGTATCAAGGTACAGTTGGTGACCCATTTCGGGAATCAAATAAAAATATTTAATTTGCAAAAAACATGCCACAAAGTTAAAACATTCCACTAATCGTAATTATACATGTTCGTTATTTCATTCGCTCCAAACATCGCAAAGCATTTTATGTTGCTACAGAGTACCAAGGTTTTTTTTACTACAAAAAAATGTCTTTCCAGGCGGAGAAGTATCAAGCAGTAAAAGAGTGTAAAAGTGGACCAGTGGAAAATTTGCCCTTAGCACCCAATCAGCTTTTAGGTTGTATTTAAAAAGTATATTCAATAAAATGATAGATATATGTTGATTGGTTCCTGTGGGAAACTTCTCCACTGGCCCACTTCTCCTCTCTTTTCATTGCTTGAAACATCTCCTCCCCAGGTCACTGTTCATATCATTATCAGATCAATTAGATATTATGATTAAGACTTGCAGTACATCCCTTAGATACAAACATACATTCAAATCAGTGTTGAAATGTATCTTCAATATTCTATTTTTTTTTTCATTAAAAAATTTCATAAATGAAAAAAAAAAATTACTGACCGTAAGATGAAAAATTAAATGAACATTAAAATTTTATCTAATTACAGAAAGTAAAATGAAAAATTAAATGAACATTGAAATGTTATCTTGTTTAAAAGATAAAATTAAATTGTTTATCTGGTTTTCAGAAGTTTTTAAAATTAACAAAGTCAAAATATATGTCCTCCTTTTCTGTGGGGGTGCACTAAATATTGTCACTTTAAATTTTGACACAGCGGTCATAGTAAAGGTAGCTCATCATCAGTCATTAATAGTCGGTTCCCCTTCTTACAATGATACAAACCATTTTACGCAACGTTTCCATAAATCAGAACTTCGATGACACGGAAGGAGAAAACTACTCCTGCTTATTCCAAGGGGAAAAAAGGCAGTTACCTATTTACCTCAATAAATTTAATTAACTCAAAATGTTATTTTATATATTGCTAGAAAACAAAGAAAACTTGAGACTTCCCCTTAAACAAGTAAATTTTTTTATAATAGCATCTCTTTTGTTACAACAGATACAGCTGTTCTTCTTCTATACATACCACGGGCTACACATTGTATTCCACAAAATAAGATCTTACCCTGAGTGTCTCTTATAGTGTCCTAGTAAAAGTAATGTAGTCTAATAATATTATTTTGTTCAAAACACTTCACGTGATAACATGAGATTATATTGATGCTGCAGTTTTATGTTCAAATTTCTTGTAAAAAAACAAAAACAAAAAAAAGTATGTTTTATTTTTAATCTTTGGAAACTGTATTTTGGTACAAATGAGATACTTACTAATGTGTCTTTTTACTAAAAATTAACCACTAGAAATACTGGTCTTTAGTGGTTTTATAAGTTATTTTGTCAATGCTTTTTACCAGCACTTCCAATGTAAAATCTTTTATTTAAATATTAGCTGTTTAAAATGGAGCTTTCCCTTAAATTGCAAATGGTTAGATTATGCCGTCTTCCTCAATAAAGCTGTTAACATAAACATTTTTTGTAGAGTCAGTATAAAGTTAATCATGCCTCTGGTGTCTCATTTTATTGCTATAATGATTGTTTGTTAGGTACTCTTTATTTTAGACATGTTTTGGGAGTTTTAGTTTTGCTTAGTCTACTCATCAGCAAACGAGTTGGTTTTGGGTTTGCAGTCATATAGTTTAAGTCTTAAAAAAAGTCAAGGCTGTTATTATTACACAGTTTTGCCAGCAGTTGCCTATAAAAAATGATGTATCTTTGACTATAGCAAATTATCTTTGATGTAAAAGGGATTATTACAAAAATTTATAAATTGGTTATAACCCACCATTCCAAATCAGTGATATTTTGCTATAGATCCTGGAGATAAAAATCGTAGAAATACACACAAAATTTTCACTTTGGTTAATCCAGAATCAGTCACACCAAAGTATATGCTTCAAAAAACTGACTCCACTCCGTTCAGGGCATCGCATTATAAACACAATTTTCCTTTCTTGCACTTTTAGCACCTCTATTGTTTGTTTAATATATATATGTATTATTTCCACATCTTTATTTTTCACCTTACTATATGCAGCAGCAGCTGCTCTTATCTATCTTAACACCTTTTTACACTTCACCTTTCCTCATTAGAGTGATGCCCTGGGGTGGCTCAGCTGGGCCTGTTTGGGGGTGTCCTGCATTCTGGATTTAAACCCAAGTATGTTAGTGACCTACCCTCAGAGGTTACCTGGGCGCGGTGGGTAGGCCCATAACCATGGCCATGATAATGCCAAAACCTCTATTAATTTATTGCAAAAGTCTATTGCAAAATGTATTATATATATTATATATAATTAGTAATGTTGGAGTTGTGCACTTGTAATTCTTCTTTTTGTGTATGCAACAATAGTCTCCACAGGTAGCACCTCGCATTATATATATATTCAGGGTGTGCTGTCTAGGGTCCCTTTTCAACATATTCCACAACGTTCTTATCTGATCTGGGGGCAAGAAGAATTCAATGGTAGGTTGAGTCGGTTGTAGAGTGTAGGGGTGCAGAGAAGAAGGGACCGCGGGCCTATGTCTGTATGGTCTGGGCAGTACAACAGCAACTACAGACGAGGCCCAGTATTCACAATGGGGAGTGACTGTGCCCCAACATGCTTGGCCATCAATACCAGAATCTAAAAAATGTCTTCTTGTAGACCGTATAGAATGTTCATAATTAATTCACTAATCCCAGGAGTGTGCCACAAGTGAATGCTAACAAATGGGGGAAGAGAGCCTGTTACATTTTTGACTGATGTCATAATCAAAGAGCCCAGGTAACCTTGGTAGATTACCCATCAACTACACGAGGAAGTCATTCTGTGATCTGACTCAATAGTCAGCCTGTCCTTAAGGTTCCTAGAAAATTTATAGGTTGCAATAAGATGGGGGGGATGTATTAAGCCTACTAAAGAGGACAAGTGGAGAAGTTGCACATAGCAACCAATTAGCTTGTAGCTATCATTTATCATGTACATTCTATAAAATGATAGGTAGTAGCTGATTGTTTGCTATGGGGAACTTCTCCATCAGTCCTCTTTAGAGGGTGCGATAATTCCAACAATAGGCTACCTTCACTATGAGTACTGTAGCTGAACAAAGCCAATTAGGAGCAGCTACAACCACTCTTTACCTATACAGTTCTAATCACTAAACAAATCAAGACTGTGTGTGTGTGGGGGGTGTATCTAGTGGAGAGAGATAAAGTACCAACTAATCAGCTTCTAACTGGCATTTTTCAAACATAGGGGTCTATGTACTAAGTCTTGGGCAACTTCTCTACTGGCTCATTTATCCAGTCTTTTCACTGCTTCATGAATAGACCCCTGTGTTTGAAAAATTACAATTAGGAGCTGATCGGTTGGTGCTTTATCTCTGTCAACGTCTCTCTCCAAGGCTTAGTACATAGACCACACAGTCTGTAAAATTACAGTTAGGAGCTATTGGCAGGTACTTTATCTTTCTCCAAGGTTTGATACATCTCCCTCACAATGTTCCTCTGAGTGTGTTCACTAAACCACGAAGAATGCTTCCTTCCCATCTTCATCTGCCATGAGTGTGTTTGCACCAGAGGCGGATCTAGACACTTGCTTTAGGGGGGGCGGTGTGTATATACAATATATATACTGTATGTGTGTATATGTATATATATATATATATATATATATATAGTTATATACACACATAAGCTTATATATATAAATATATATATATATATATACATATACAAATATATATATATATATATAGTATATATGCACACATATAAATATATATCTAACCATGATGAGAGTACTCACGTACTTCACCAGTCACTGGGAAGTCGCTTGCCCGCTTGGACCATCTATCTCAGCACCTACTCCCACACATACTCTGTGAACTAACCTACCTGTCCCTGTCACTAGAGCCGTCAAGGAGTTTCGACTCGGGCCCAGTGGAAGGAGGTGTGGCCTAATTGCAGGAGGCGTGGCTACACCCCCTTAGAAAAACAAACAAACACATTTTCTTCGCAGCGCGGTGCGCCATGTCTCCTAGCTTCCGGCTGTCAAACAAAGATCCCTTCTCCTGTTGCCAGGTCCCGTGTCAGCGTCAGTACTCTGTAGGTAAGTGCACAATGGCTGTGTTACAGGGGGGCGTTCGCCCTGATCGCCCCCCTGGATCTGCTACTGGTCTGCACAGTCAGGGACGTATCTGTAATGGGGTCAGGGGGTCCAGGGGGCCCCACCCGCACACCCTGCACCCATATTATTTAAAACTCACCTGTCCGTGGTCCAGCGTCGGGTGTCAGCTCTGCACAGGACGCCGGAAAATGGCCACCGTTGCCATTTTTCTGGCGTTCTGCGCATGCGCAGCAGACTGTGGGCACACTCTAGTGCCCAGAGTCTACTGCTTCTGCCAGCTGCAACATTCGTCTGCCGGCCGCCGGGGAAAGGGGAGGGGGCCCTGCACGGGGAATGCACACTGGCCTCCTCCTCTCTTAAGACGCCCCTGTGCACAGTCATACATTAGTCCCTTCAGATGTTATATATCTCCCCTAATTACCCATCATTTATGACTAAAATATGATTTTGTTACTATTAGCAACCCACCATCTTGTTATTTAACAAATAAAGGTTGAGATTTATCAAAACTATATCAAAAGTGGAGGTGTCGCCTGTAACAACCAATCATATTATAGCTTTAATTTGATAGAATATACTAGATAAATGATAGGTAGAATCTGATTGGTTGCTAATTTCTTTAAAAAGTTTGAGTGGTCTTCCCGCCAATCTGCAATATAATGCCATAAGGGAAGTCCCGCCGATTACATCACCGGAGCACGCCGAGATCGGAGGCAGACTAGTCTCCCCAGGCGAGGGGTAGGGATAGCTCACCTCTCTCTCCTCCTGGCGCATAGAGCACACTTACAGCAGACGGCTCTCGTGCCCGCGGCCTGGTCTCCCGTCCATTGCGGCCCTCGTGACATGTTCCACGTGTCACTGCAAGTATCTCTGGAGATACCGGAGATATTCACAACTGCACACCGCTTTTATCCTGCACCCAGCTACTGGCTACTGGCTACGGGCTGCACATAACTGTTCCCTGCTATCTCCACTGACAGTCATCTCTGCCAGCACATCTGACTACATTAGGGGGATGCATTGACTTTCTGGAAGTTTCCAGTTAGGGGTTACCTCGGCGCGGTTACCTGGCTGTTTTACCACATGTGAGGTATACTTTGCTGATTCCCACAGTATCACCTGAACACAGTAGACAACGTTCGATTGACGCTCTACTAACCCTTCTTTGGGGGAATAGCAGTCTACAAGTATTCCATTATCTTTGCAGCCTATACTTCTACAAATAAATTGTATACATCTCTATTGAATACACTCTCCCCCTTCTGTTGTAATCCTGCCAAAGTGGAATAATCAACTATATAAATCCTCAAGTGCATTCAGCCTTTATGTAGGTTAAATGTGAGACCACATAGCTGCTCTCTGATTTGCTACTCGATAGGATTTAATGTCAATGTGATGCCAGACCGCAGGGAGTCACCGTGTGCGGGATTTTCACCTATGTAACATGTCTGCAACCTGATGTCGCCTACTGTGACCTATGCTACTATTTACTGATCTTCTTCCTTACGCTACATTATGGTCAAAAATAAAAAAACACCTAAAAAATGTAACACACCTCTACCAAAAGGACCCCATTCTCAGGCAGATCTGAGACCATTTCTTCATACCAATCCTAACAAGGTCATAGCAGATCCCACAACGTCCAGCCCTTTGTCGTCTTCAACATCCCCCACAATGTCCCTATTTCAGGAAGACCAACCTCATACATCCGCTGAGAAGGATACAGATCTCCAGGACATTCTGTCTTTTATGAAGACCCTACCCACAAAATAAGATCTCGAAGACACCATTCGACAGGAACTTGCTATTGTCCGGAAAGACATTTCAAAGATCTCTGACCGTGTCGCTTCTCTAGAAAATTTTCAAGAATCCACAGATGCCTACTTGATATCTTTGAAAGATGTAATTTCAGCCCAAACAAAAGAAATTTGTGCTATTAATCTAAGGATGACAGATCTCGATAACAGGGAACGGAGAAATAACGTTCGAATTAGAGGTCTGCCAGAAGATGTCCCCCAATCTGGTCTGATAGATGCACTTACGAAAATATTCAACGAAATTCTGGGAAATGACCCGAATGAGCTTATTACCCTTGATAGAGCTCTCCGAGCCTTAAAACCAAGAGGTCTTCAAGCTGATCGCCCCCGTGATGTCATATGTCGTTCACACTACTACTCATAGAAAGAGGAACTAATGCGTAAAGCTAGACAGTTGGACGGGATTGATTTCAATGGTACGGTTATCCAAATTTTCCAAGATTTATCCTGGCATGCGCTTCAACTGCGTAAATCCCTTAAACCTGTCACCGATGAGCTCCGTAAGCGCCAATTGAAATATAGATGGGGTTTCCCCTTTAACCTTCAAGTATCTTTGGCTGGGAAAACACATTCTTTATCCTCGTATTCTGATCTGCCTTCATTTTGTTCTGTACTTGGTATACCAAACCTTGACGTCCACAATTGGGATTTTGATCTGCCTGAACTGCAACTACCTCAAACACCCGTGAATAACCCGCCTTGGCAAGAAGTTCATGGCTCCAGGAGAAGATCACATGCTCCATTACCTTCAATGGCTGAAGATGCTACCTGATTGATCCTGTCCACTCCTGGACTAGGGTTTTCCTCCATTGATAGCGGGTGAGATCCATCTAACTGCTGGTTTTCTTGTTCGCTATGTATTTGCAAAGTCCATTAGATTTGTTTTTTTTGTCTATCTCGATAAATGGATAGTTGACATTTTTTCATTGATCTATTAGGTTACCAAATTTTTGATCCTTTTTGCAATATTTGGTGTGTTTTTTCCTATAAACTTAAGATGTAAAGTAACATTAAGCATTTCTATGTTTTGTCTTGTTGCAACATTATTGTATGTTTCCCTATTAAGGCCCAATGCGGTGACTCCCTAACCCCACACCCGCCTTTGGCTTATATGCCTATTGGGTCTCTGGCTCCGCAGGGTGCCGGTTTCACCACTGCGGGTTTAACCCTGTTTTTGCAATTCTTTTTTCCTTTATGTTTCACTTTATGTTTTTTTTCAGATGTTACTGTTTTTATTTGTTTTGTTTTTTTTCTTTTGACCTTTTTGAGGATTGATGTATGTTCTCTATTTTCACAAATTACATGACCTCCCCAAGCACAATTAAAATACACTCGATTAATGCTCGGGGCCTCAATATACCTGAGAAAAGATCCACTCTACTTAGATCCTTATGGGCAGATAGGGTAGATGTAGCACTGATACAGGAGACTCACTTTAAGATTTCAACCTGCAGCCCATCCCTAACCAATTATCGCTATCCTCTCGCATATTACTGCAACACCCCAGACAGTAAATCCAAGGGAGTTGCGATCTTATTTTCCAAAAATCTGCAAATTTTCATAACTTCGGTCCATAAACCAGTCCCGGGTAGAATACTTCTAATAAATTGTAAAATATATCACCAACCCTGTACCTTTATTGTAGTCTATGCCCCTAATCAGGACCAACCTTCCTTTTTTCAATCTCACCTTTCAAAGCTTGAACCTCTATGTTCTGGGATTGTAGTGTTGGGGGGGGGGACCTAAATTGAACTCTTGACCCAACCCTTGACATTTCGACTAAAGCCCCCAGATACTCCCAACAGAAGTATAGTAGAGTCAGGAAGCTGTTTCATGATCTTATGGCTGATACGTGGAGGGTTTCAAGCCCATCGGGTCGAGATTACTCGTTTTACTCCCATCCTCATAAAACATATACACGGTTGGATTATTTGTTCTTAAGTCACCGGCACCTCCCACTTCTTTTAGATGCAGCGATTGGTTCAATTACTTGATCAGACCACGCCCACATATCAATGACTCTGTCGGCCCGACATCAATCTCCTAGTCAGTGGACCTGGCACCTGAATGAATCGTTATTGCAAGATATTACTTGTAGAGACGAAATCAACAAAACCCTGATTGATTATTTCTCCATTAACGATACTGATGATGTCTCTAAAATTACTTTATGGGAAGCACATAAGTGTGTTTTGTGAGGCAAGATCATTCAGCTAGGCTCCTTTACGAAAAAACAAAAAATGCAACGCATAACGAACCTATTGCAGCTAATTCATTCTTTAGAGTCCACACATAAATCCACACTGTCTGGGCCAAAGTATATTGAGCTGACAGAGGCCAGAAATCAGTTGAAGAAGCTGCTTTCTGATAATGCCCAGCTTTCTCTCCATAGATGCAAGCGTAGATATTATCAATGGGGAAACAAACCGGGACGTTTGCTCGCTCAAGCGCTTCAGTCTCAGAGGGCGAATTCATTTATTGGCTGCATGAAAGATGAAACCGGCTCTCTTCATTTTAAGACCCCCGAAATAACATCTTGTTTTAAAAAATATTATACAACTGCTTATTAAATGCTAAAGAATATCTGGCAAATGTCACATATCCCACTCTTTTGCATTCTGATCGAGAAGAACTTGAAAAGCCCTTTACTCTCCAAGAACTAGAACATGCCATCTCATCAATGCCATCGGGCAAGAGCCCTGGTCCAGATGGTTACACGATAGTTTATTATAAAACATTTAAAGATATTTTGGCTCCCAGACTTCTAAAGGCTTTCAATTGTATCTCAGTGGATACTCACTTTTCTCCCCAGTCCTTAGAAGCTCACATAACTGTGATCCCTAAGCAGGGTAAGGACCCCTCGGTGTGCTCCAGTTACAGACCTATTTCCCTTTTAAACGTGGATATAAAATTATTTGCAAAAATAATGGCAAATAGACTGAATGGCTTACTCCCCTCATTAATATATAATGACCAGGTGGGATTTGTACTTGGCCGAGAGACGAAGGATAACACCAACAAAGTTCTAAACCTAATTCATTTCGCTTCCAAAGGTCAGGTTCCCACTATTATGCTTTCCATCGACGCCGAAAAGGCACTTGATAGGGTTAAATGGCACTTTATGAGGTCTGTGCTTGAGCATATCGGGCTTGGTTCTCTAGCATTGCATAGGATTATGGCCTTATACAATACGCCCACTGCTAGGGTCCGTGTTAACGGCTCTCTCTCCGACCCCTTCTCAATAAGCAATGGGACGAGACAGGGCTGCCCATTATCCCCTCTGATTTTTGTTCTTTGCATAGAAGCGCTAGTCAGATCAATCAGGGCCAATGAACATATATCCGGCCTTTGGATGGGTGATGTGGAGTACAAACTAGCTATGTTTGCAGATGATATTCTGGTGTTGGTCTCATATCCAGAGACTTCCCTTCCTCATCTAATGCAGGAATTGGACTTATATAATGCACTTTCCGATTTTAAAATCAATATGTCCAAATCATGCGCTCTCAATATATCAACTTCTCCCTCACAAATGGTGAAGTTGAAACATTCTTTCCCCTTTCAATGGCAGAACTCACATATCACTTATTTGGGTATCAAATTGCCTCGGGATTTATCTTTAGTTGTCTCGTTAAATTACACTTCGCTTCTTAAAGTACTACGAGCAGACTTTAGTAGATGGCACTTTAAAAAACTCTTGTGGCTGGGTAGGATAGGTGTCGTCAAGGTGAATACTCTCCCTAAGTTGTTGTATGTTCTTCAGACGTTGCCGATAGGTGTTCCCGACTCCTGGTTCAGCTCCATACAGCTTCTGATTCAACAATTTATCTGGTCCCTAAGAGACCCAGGATTAAACGATTAATTATGACGCGATCCACTCGCAGAGGAGGGTTTCAGCTTCCTTGTATTAAAAACTACTACTATGCGACTCATTTAAATAGGGTGTTGGACTGGACCAGGAGCCGAGAAGATAAACAGTGGGTGGGTTTAGAGGGGGTATACGTTCAGCAATATTCTGAAATTTTCCCATGGCTTCCGGTTTTGCCGAAGCTTATTCATTCTCACCCGACAATCACCCCGACCCTTACGGTCTGGGGGGTTTTACGCCGCGTACCTGACATTTCTTCGGTAGTCGGTCCCTTAACTTCATTTTTAGCCAATGCTGAATTTTCCCCTGGTATGACTTTGTCACACTTTTCGGGCTGGGCGGTTGAGGGGCTCTTTAGGGTTGGTCAGCTGGTGAATTCCATTGGTGTGAAGCAGTTCTCTGATATTAAGACTAAATGGGATATCCCATAAAAAGACTTCTGGAAGTTTCTAGAGATCAGACATTATCTCCAATCGGGTTCTAGACTCACATTGATATCTAGGGAGTTGACACAAGACATGTGTGGCTCCTTCAAATCCTAGGCATACAATATCCACTATATATAAATTATTACAACATCAAAACTCCCGGACCCCACTCCATTTCGCCTCAGCCTGGGAAAGAGACCTTAATTTAAATCTAACAGAAAAAGATTGGGAAAACATATTTCTTAAAGCTCATAGTAGCTCTGCATGTATTCAAACTAGAGAGACCCAATATAAGGTTCTAATGCGCTGGTACAGACATCCTCTGTTACTACATACAATATACCCTTCAATATCAGCTAAATGTTGGAGATGCCTTGACTCAGTAGGATCTCTACTACACATATGGTGGTCATGCCCTCTCATAGAGCCCTTCTGGAAGGATGTCATTGCAACCTCCAATGACCTACATGCAATATCTGTCCCTACAGATCCAGCCTTCTGGCTGTTAAATCACTCTCCTACTCTGCTGTCACAATATAAAAAAATCACTTTTACGCCACTTAAGTAACGCGGCTCGAGCGTCAATACCCATTCTTTGGAGATCATCAATTCCCCCTACTCGCAAAACATGGTTTTCCAGAATAGACTACTACATGTCAATGGAGAACCTTCTTTTATCTTCAATAGATAAACGGTCTGTTTTCCTGTCCACCTGGTACCCTTGGTTTGATTACAAATCGACGAGCACATACACCAATTTTATTTCTACATGTGTTGATGCACACTGATTCAATATGAATAGAATGTATGTATTCCTTGTTTTTTCAATTTATGAAGATGTCCTCTAAGGTCAATTACTTCTTTTTTTTTTATTTATCTTATTTTATCTCTCCCTTCTCCCTCTTTTAATTCCCCTTGTTCTTCAGTTCAGAAATTTGATGTGAATTCTATTTTGAATATTTTCTACTCGATATATTGTTATATATAGTATTGTTCAATTCTCTCGCTGCGTCGAGACTTGATATAATGTCTTGTTAACAGATTATTTTCTCTTCGAGATTGAATGGAAACTGTTTAACTCTGTTTTCTTAATAAAATAAAAAAGAGAATTTAAAAAAAATATATATAATGCCATAAATCATGTAATCATATCAGGAACATATTCGGTCATTTTAATTTTCACTTTTCCTCATGATCAGTCCCAGGGACATTCGGTTACATACTGCAGATGTCCAGGTAACTGTTCCTATTCTACAACACCATAAGGGGTTAGCTATCGATGGCCATTAGCCATTAGCTATTAATGTTATTAATGCGGTAGATAGGATTAAACAACACAATTATACAGAGTATATTGTAGGCTATATTAACATGTTTCCGAGTATAGGACAAGAAGCTAATGTATTATGCTGTATTATGCTTTATGTAGGTCTGGGAACAAAAGGACACCACTTTATGTTTTTAAAGCTAGTCGGCTCAATGGATCCTAACCTTCCTAGTAAACACAGGGCCTGATTCAGAGCCGGACGCTATTTGCGGACGCTCGTTCAGAAAAAGGGGCTGGCTATTTAAATTAAGCACTCGCTCTTTGCGGTCTGTTGACGCCTCTATGTATGAACGAGCGAACAAAACATGCGCTCATTATTTAGAAAAATAGCTGCTCGCATCCTACGTCATCTCCGCTATTTATTTGATTAATCGAGT
This sequence comes from Taudactylus pleione, assembly GCA_031769625.1. Classification (NCBI taxonomy): domain Eukaryota; kingdom Metazoa; phylum Chordata; class Amphibia; order Anura; family Myobatrachidae; genus Taudactylus; species Taudactylus pleione. Next base: position 15,954,246 of record JAUIMM010000091.1, read on the forward strand.
AAATCGAAAGGCGTATGAACTGCTCGCAGTGCTTGTGGTTGGATTTTCCTACCGCAATCATGCGAGCAGTTCAGGCTAAAATACAACCAAGTGACGTGGTCAATGCTTTGTTAATTATGCACTCCCATTAAACGCCCGTTTTGACCGTTTGGCACGCCTGCGTTCGGATCTCCACTCCCCGTTTTCAAGCACCTTCCCCTGTTTCCACCCACAAACGCCTCATTCTGTCACTCAAATTAGCAGGCATTCGCTATTTTGCGAGCACACGATTTTTGACCGCACTGACTGGTTCGCGCATGCGTACTAAAACCCATACGCATACGCAGATGTGCGAACATCGCTCGGAACAAACGAGCGGCTCTGAATCAGGCCCACTATTCCCTATTTCCAAAAATCTGAATGGTTGTCATTGTAATGGAGAGCTTTAAGGCTGAGAACAAAGTGAATTTAGAGGACACAAACTATTGAGATTTGATACCGTGTCCTTGAACCTAGACATAAGCTTCATTATAATTCATGACATGTGCTAATCTACACATAAGGAGAAAGTAAACAGGCTTCAGCTCCCGGGTAAAGGACCGGGCTATTCACTTAGCGGCCCGCGGTAAGCCCCCGGACTAACCCTGCGGCATTTAACGCGGATTTCTGCTTGCACCCTCCGGTGCGGGAATAGCTGTGGTCACTTTACTCAGCAGTTGAAGTCACACGGAAAAGCCCACTGCTAATTGCATTCCACACATAAAATTATGCCTCCACTATCCATGACTCGCTATTGTGCATGTTTTTTCACACATTATGGGCCTGATTCAGACCCGTTCACAAGCAGCCGCTCACTCGTATGCGGCCGATGTATGCATTTGCGCATGCGTATGCATCGCAGTAAGCGTGCGTGAACTATTTTGAGCGATCGGGAAGCACTCGCTCGCCCAGCAAAGACAGCCCAGTGGAATGAGTGACAGGAGAGGCCGTTTGTGGTGGTAACAGGGGAAGGACACTAATAACGGGGGAGTGGCAGTGCGAACGCAGGCGTGCCTGAGTGTTTCAACGCCGTTTCAGAGGCGTGCATAATTAACAGGCAGCGTCATAGTACATGTCACCTGGTTGATTTTTACACAGAACTGCTTGCAGTGCTTGCAGTAGGGTACAGTCAACTACAAGCGCTGCTGTCTGTTTCAATGGTTCCCGATGTACCGATGGTTATATATACTTCCTGGAGATGCCGTTCGCTAGTGGGCGGCTAAAGACAGGCTTTTGGGAGTCTATAAACACAAAGTGATCACTCGCCAAGACATAGTGGGCGTGCTTATACCTTTCCGTGCAATCGCCTGCCTTGACGGCACTTAGCTGAATTTGCATACGCTGGGAGCGAGCGACCGCATCTAGCGAATGGGTCTGAATCAGGCCCTATATCCAAACTCAGTTTCACTATTTGTTCCACCAGTTATAATACACAACATGTCTATATATTAATACACTATGGGGCTTATGTAATAGGGTGCGATCAGGTGCCGCTGCGGGATGGAACAGTTCCGGTCATGTGAATGATTGCCGCCCAGTTACCACTCATATCACTGAAAGAGTACTCTGTCGATGGATGGATCAATCCATACACACTAGCGATCTCCGTATGCCTGGTCCGATTAATGCGCAGAAGCTGAGTTTTGTTTGGCGCATACACAGTGTGCTGAGATCAGCCATCCATCCACATTCCCATTTGCCTCCTAAATCTCTAGGGCAGGCCTAGCCAACCTGTGGCTCTCCAGCTGTTGTGAAACTACAAGTCCCAGCATGCCTTGCCAGAGTTTTAGCATTCCCTAATAGCAAAACTGTGGCAAGGCATGCTGGGACTTGTAGTTTCACAAAAGCTGGAGAGCCACAGGTTGGCCAGGCCTGCTCTAGGGTCTATGAGAAAATCCTGTCAATGTTTTAAAAAAAACACTCACACTCGCCCTCCAGCATTTTTGTACAATGTAAAAATATCAAAAAGCATGGGACAGAAAATGTTCAATATTACAATATAATTAAATGCTTAGAGGCCAATTCAATGTAGTGCGATCAGTGGCGTAACTAGGGCAGGGCGAGCAGGGTGCATGCCCCGGGCGCCGTGGGACCATCGGCGCGGGTGGGCCCCGCCAGCCACGGTCCGGCCCGCCCTAGTTAGCCACCAGTGTAGCACCGACTGCAGTGAGTGCGGTCAGTGCTACACATTTACACAGGACCGGCGCTAGGCTTCCAGCGCCGGTGGTGTGCTGCACACCTGAGCCCGTTCTCTCCCCCTGAGCGCTTGCCCAATAGCGCCAGGAGGCGGACTCAGGCTGTGCATAACACACGCATCGCCACCAGCGCTGGTGGCGATGCGTGTGTTAAACAGCAGCCAATGAGAGTCAGATAGACTCTCATTGACTGCTGCAGCACCCACTGCAAGAGCCGGACTTCCGTCCGGCTCCTGCAGTGGGTAATGGGACAGACGTCATGACATCATGACGTCTCTCCCATTATGCTGAGCGCGCCAGCCCGGGAGGACTGGCGGGCAGCGGCGGGAGAGGTGTCGCGGTCCGGAGCAGCAGCGTGGATTCAGGTAAGTATGTTTTTATACATTTTTTTAAAAAAAACCTGTCAGCACTACTGGGGGCACAACAGGGGAGGGGGGTGGCTACCACTGGGAGAACCTCTACTGGGGTGGGGGCACAACGGGGGGGGTGGCTACTACTGGGGGCACCATTATTGGGAGGACCTCTACTGGGGGAGGCTATTACTGGGGGCACCATTATTGGGAGGACCTCTACTGGGGGGGACTATTACAGGGGGCACTTAATCGGGAGGGGGAACCTCAACTGGGGACCACTACTTGGGGGGGGGAACTACTATTGGGGTCATTATAAAAGGGGCCTACTACTAGGGGCACTGCACTGGGGGGACCACAACTGGGGGCAAAAACAGGAAGGACCACTACAGGGACCACTGGATAGGGGGGGTCACTACTGGGGGCCTGCATCAGGGGGACCACTACTGGGGGCACTGCATGGGAGGGGGGGACTACTGCTGGGGGCACTATATAAGGGGCTTACTGCTAGGGGCACTGCGGGGACCACTACAGGGGGCACTAGATAGGGGGGATCACTACTGGGTGCCTGCATAAGGGGGACCACTACTGGGAAAACTGCATGGGAGGGACTACTGCTGGGGGCACTATATAAAGGGCATTGCATAGGGGGGGACTACTACTGGGGGCACTATATAAAGGGCACTGCATAAGGGGATACCACTACTGGGTGCACTGCATTGTGGGGACTGCTACTGGGGGCACTGCATAAGGGGGAACACTACATAGGGCACTGCATTTGGGGGGACCACTACTGAGTAAGGGGAACTAATTGGGGGCTGTATAAGGGGGACCACTACTGGGGATACTGTATAAGTGGCACTACTATGGGCCTGCAAAAGAGGGACCACAACTGCATACTGTGGGTACTGTACTACTGGGGTTAAGGTGCATATGGATAGGAATGTTCAGCGTGAAAATAAAGGGGTGTGTCATGTTGACACGCCCCATTTTAAGTGACCGCGCACATATCGGTCAGCCTAGTTACGCCACTGAGTGCGATGCTCAAAATGCGAGGAAAAACTAGCGATGCAGATGGCTGCAAGGTGCCATACCAGAACGGCACATCGTGGCCATCGCACAGATTTGAATCACAACCTTCACTTCAGCTGTACCACCTTTTATGTCATTCAAGTATTAGGGGCATATTTATGTGGTCTACCCCAAAAACGAAGGATTCTTTATCACCGCAATTCATGGCGATAAGCAATCATTCATCTGAATGGAATCGGTATGTAATGCCACCGTGTTTAATGCCGGCGGACTAAATACCGACAGTGGAAGGCCGAACAATGAAGTTCCCGACTAGGGCTCATAAGTAAACTAACCCTCCCCTCTCCCCCCGTAAACCTCCCTTAGGGGTGCCTAACCCTGTCCCCCCCGGGGGTGCTTAAACCTAACCCCCCCTTCCCACACCCTAAACCTAACCCTCCTGGGGCAGTTCCTAACTCTAACCACCCACCAGTGGTGCCTAACCCTAACCTCCATATCCTCTAGCTTAACTCTAGCCCTCCTTGGGGAATGCCTAACACTAACCCTCCCCGCGGGTGCCTAACCCTAAGTTCCCCCCATAAAATGTTAAGAATGAGCTCTCTGGTCTTGACCTTCTTATCTCCTTACAATTTGTATAGAGCCAACATTGAGAAATTGGACATATATTCAAGGGTTTGATATGTAACTGTTACATTTATGGGATAAGCTGAGAAGTCCCCATTTGTGAGGTTCTCTTGACTTTATAAAGTTTTGCCTATATTTTGACACCAGAGAACGAGGTCAACATGATGTACTAAGAATAAGTCCCCGTCATGTGTTATAGACAGGATGTAGTTATTATCCCCGCTGTCGGGATACTGGCGCCCAGGATGCCGGCGCTGCAAGTGACAATCCTGGCTCCGGCATCCCTACAGAAAGTGTTGGGGTTAGGGGGAGGGTTATGGTTAGGCACTAGGGGAAGGGTTAGACACTAGGGGGGGAGGGTTAGGTATAGGCTGCGGGGGTGGGAGGTTAGGTTTAGGCACTAGGGGGGAGGGTTCAGTTTAGGCTGTGGGAAGGGAGGGTTAGGGAAAGGAGAGTATACTTACCTCCTTCTGTCGGAATTCTGACCCTGTCGGGATCCAACCCGTTTAGACTATGTCAGGTCAGTGCATAATAAAGAGGAAACTGATGATGGTAACATAGGGGCTGATGCAGATTTGCACGCAAGAATTATGAATATTTGCCCAGTTTCGTGCATCTGCGGCCATACTGCCCCTATCCATCCACTTGTTGAAGAAGCCATCATCACTAAGAGATCCGCCTGAAATCGGTTAGATCTCTGCGCACAATTCTGCACCAGTCCCAGAATGTAGATTACAAATTATGCAACTGAGTTAGTGAACTTTTATTCAGAGTAGGAACATATGGGCCTGAATCAGTGATGGACGCAATGCCGATATATTCACGATGTATTCACGAAACGAAGGCAGCAGTGGGCGTCCCTATGCTCGGCTATGCTTTGGAAGGCATTAGCATATTTTAGCAACTGGGATCCATAAGAGATCGCAGTTGCGAATGCATTAGCATCTCTGAATCAGGCTCTATGTATTCAAGAGTCGTATAAGGTGGACAGTATACTCTTTTGATTTCTTATCGGGTTGACAGGTAATTGTTAAGGTTTCAAGGACTTTAAGGGAACTCTTACAGTCGTACATGCCTACACTCCCGTAAGTCGCAGGAGACTCACGATTTTTCAGGTAGCCCCCAGCGCCCTTGGAAGTGTAGGCATATCTCCCAAATCCTGCAGTATGCAGGATGGAGAGATTTAATGGGGAATTTGCAGGTCCGTGAGGAGAGGGCGGGGCTGAGTTATTTAGCCCCACCCCTGCCTCGCGGACCCACAATAATTGAGGGCTTTCCCATAAAAAGGGGTGGGGCCTAATTACATGAACAGTCCTGCCCCGCCCCCAAAACCGGGCTGGTTCTGAAAAGGATTATTACAATGTCGGTAAGTATGCTTAAAGTGTTGCAGACCTGAATGGAAATGAAATAATTTATCTGCAAAGAAACAAAATAGAAGAAAGTGAGGGGAAGGGGGGGGGGGGTGATAACCAAAATTGGTTGTTGTTCATGCTAAACAAAAGCACACTGTGACGAATGTGCTGTACACACTCTCCTTGGCTCTCATTGTCAGTATCCTACTTGATTCCTGGACCCAATTGAACTAGATTCAGCTTATACCATGAAACACCTTTACTTTTCTTCCATTCCTTTCTCATGAAACATTCCGAAATAAAGACACAACACACTGTCCAGATGATGTACTGTAAGTATTGCTCAGGCTGTTTTATTAATAAGAGGCAAAACGCAGACGTCAATAAAATAGCAAATACATAAGACACTTTAACAATCATTTATTTATGGCTCTTCCGCACATACTGTATAGGTAAAACAGAGCGTAAATTACCAATAATAGTGTGGCCAGGACAAAATTGGAAAACTCATAGATCCCATCCGCTGCAACTCCCCAGCACAGGTCACTTCATGGCTTAAATTACGCCTAACTGACCGCCAAGTGGCCGGATGAGCAAGAGGGAAATCAATTCTGCCCATGTTCACATATGATCTCCTTTTAAAAACTGGGGAACGGAGGAGGAGGGCACAGTTGCCAGAGAAAACCCATCTGACTGCAGTCGTATCTCATGTGACCGTGCCAGTTAAGTGTTTAAACACATAAGGGTTATTTAGCACATATACATAGGTATGATGAATCACATGTATCGAAAGGCGTTTCCAGCTCAGATACAGTATTATTTGTGTCAGGCATACTTGAAGCATGGAAGTCTGTTTAAGTATACCTAAGGATAAGATAGAGATGCGTAGTGGCGTCACTAGGACTGGTGTCACCCAGTGCGGCACTGCGGACTCCTTTTGCTTGCCGAAGGAGGTTTGACAGTGTTAATACTATTAAGTGTTTAAATCACATTACCATATTTGTATACAAAATCATGATGTACTGAATTATCATTTAGACAGTATTTATAAATATGATAATCACATTCACATTTTAAAATATAATCTAATTAAATATAAAATACCGTCACATTTGTTGATTAAAACTTTAAAAATCAATGTCTACGTTCCTGCCCCCTGGGCCCCAGAGATATTTTGAGGGCCCAGTTGATACGAGGGGGAGGTGTAGTCACACCACCACATAAAAAAATGAATGGGATAAATTTTGCAGTGCCATGGAGGGGGACATTCCATCTCCACAGCTCCCCTGCACCCTGTTGTGCCCCTCAGATAATGCCAAGCCTGGGTAATTAGCAGCCCCTCCCATCGGCTCCCCTGCATGCCCCAATCCAAACGGAAATATTAATAAAGAGACGTGAATAGACAGTCGCAAATTCATATAATATATCAGCTACACATATTAATTGATAAGCTGCTTATTGTCATAATCATCGTCCATATCCTTGTATTTCACTGCACCAGCCTTTTAGCACCTGAAATAGATACAATTCCTGACCGATGAGTCTGTGACCAGGAAAGAGACGGGCGACAATTACATCAATATGTTCTTTCTATACTCATAGTAGAGAAGGTCGCCCATTATTATTATTATTATTATACTTTATTTATATGGCGCCACAAGGGTTCCGCAGCGCCTTACAATGTACATAATCAAATGAGCACACAAGAAAACAGTTATTAACAGTACAAACAATGCAGGACAAGTACATGATTAATACATTCCTGCATAACACTTAGATAAGCAGCATGGTGTCGGCAACCAAGGGTGGGGTACTGTTGTATATTAAAGTATAATTAAGTGGAGGAGAAGCACATGAGGGAAGAGGGCCTTGCTCGTGAAAGCTTACATTCTAAGGGGAGGGGGCAGACAGACAGGGGTGACACAGATTGCTTGGATACAAGGGTGACAGTAATATAACATTTATGGAAAGGTTAGTTTAAACTTAAGAGGAAAAGACAATGATTTGATCAAAATTGCACCAAGCCTCAAGATTTGTGGGCCATAACCAAGGTCCATTAGAGGGGTCATCTTGCTGCGTCGTTTGGTATGGCATAGTTGGAGTGGATAAGCAGATTGCATGAGGAGGTCAGGAGGGATGTGAGCAGCATTGGGGATCCAGGTACAGGCACAATCCATAGGCATGTTGGAAGTGTGGTGGTACATTAAAACAGTCCTTAATAGCAGGAATAGTTGATTTGTTAATTTCTCCATCTGTTCTCCTCCTGTTTAACTCCTGAATAACTCTGGCTTCAATTGAAAAATTCTAGTTACACTTTAAACTAAGCACTTCAAATCTAAACACTCTTGCAAACGCCTTCCATGTTCTGCCTATCCAGTCACAATAAGGGGTCTATGTACTAAGCAGTGATAAGTGACAGAGTGAAAAGTGATAAGTCTGTGATAAGGTGCCAGCCAATCAGCTTCCAACTGTCATCTCACAGGCTGTGTTTGAAAAATGACAGCTGGGAGCTGATTGGCTGGCACTTATCACAGATTTATCACTTTTCACTATGTTACTTATCACTGCTTAGTACATAGACCCCTAAGTCACATATCTATGAAGCAACAAGGCTTCTGAGTCAGAGGTGGATGCAGGTGGGCCCGCAGCTGTGTCTATTGGCGGTCGCAGTTCTGCAAACTTATGCAAATACCGATACAAAGTCCTACCGTGGTGTACATCCATGCGTCTTAATGTGCCATGCTCACTTTGTGCTAAAAATCTACGATACAGATTTTAGTTTTGCCGCATATTGTCAATCAGTGGCTTCTTTTGTATCCCCAACTAAAATGCCCCCCCTTCCCCCCCCCCCTCACCAGTGTGCGCGACCGTAAATGTTTTCTTTTTCATAAGGAGAGGGATCTGGCCACACCTCCCTGAGTTGACCACGCCCCCGCCCAGTTTCGGGGCCCAACAAAGTCGTTGGCAGCCATGGCTACTGGGACCAAGCTCTGGAGAGCATCACATTCTGGAGCTTGGTAAATTTCACAACCCCAAAAATCGGGAGTCACCTCCCGGACCTTCCGGGGAGAGTAAGTAAGCATGCCCACAGGGCTGGGGTGCTTTGCCAAAAAAGGGGGTTACCACTTCTTCATAAATAGCCTCCTAACTGTAAATGTTTAAGCAGAAATACTCCATCACTTGCACCTGGGACGCACTCTGTGACTTTGCTGGAAGAATGTGCATTTGCTGCTGCTAGGAACAACTTGTGTATACTTTGGGCATGTTTTCCCTTTTTATTCTCATAAAAAAACACATATAATTTGATCTTGTTTTGTCAACAAGAGACTACAGTAAGGAGCCCATAGAGAAACACAATAAAACAGATGGTTAGAATTCTTAGCAAACAAAAAAAGAAATCGACTGAATTAATATTTTAATACAAAACACTGCACCGTATTGCAGCATTACATGCTTAAGTTATTGCACGCTACTCGCCATGATTTTTGACTTGTTGTCAGAGAAGCTTCACCTGCGAGCTCTGGGATTTCCCCACACAGGCTTAAGCTTCGTGCTTTGTCAAACCACTATACATAAGCAGAGGCATGGAATGTTCAGGATGCAGAACTCTCTGATCCTCCGTTTATGCTGGACTCTTAATAGGTGCAGACAGACACGCACTGCTCCGTACCAAGATACAATGACAGAGCTAGGATGCTTGGGTTTTTTTCTTTTGAAATACTGTCAGATATCCTAAACACAACCTGTTTAACTAAGCATTGGCTTATAGTCCTTACAATTTAGAATCCACATTGTTGCAGTGTTTCAAACTTTCTTAGCGTCTTATTGCACAGTGGGTGCTGCAATCCTGCATCTGGTTGCTGTGCAAACATATGCTAATGTTGTCTGGAAACAGATTGAAATGCCCCCCGCCGCCGCCTTAGCAGATCCAAGGAAGTGCGCATATATATACAGCCGCCGTCGCAGATCTGAGTAGCTCTATGGCCATACAGAATGGCCACCTGAACTGAGCTCACGGAACTTCTTTATCTGCATACGGGAACGCAGGCGCAGGCTACGACATGCCCCAAAACAGTGGCGTAACTTCATCCCAGGTGCCTGGAGGCAAGATAAATGTTGGTGCCCCCCCCACACCCCCAAATTAAAATGTACCACCCCCCCAGCTCCTGTGCCAGCCCCAGCTGCCGCCGCCCCCCCTATGCAGTTCCTTTTATACCCTGCCCCCAGTAGTGGTCCCCCTATGCAGTGCCTGCCTATGTAGTGCCCCCCAGTAATGGTCCCCCTATGCAGTGCCTCCAGTAGTTGTCCGCCTATGCAGTACTTCCAGTAGTGGTCCCCCTATGCAGTGCCCCCAGTAGTAAGGCCCCTGTGGTGCCCCCAATAGTAAGGCCCCTGTAGTGCCCCCATATGATGCCCCCAGTAGTAATGCTGCTGTAGTGCCCCCATATGATTCCCCCAGTAGTAAGGCCTGTAATGCCCCCTGTAGTGTCCCCAGTAGTAAGCCCCCTGTAATGCCCCCAGTAGTAAGCCTCCTGTAGTGCCCCCAGTAGTAAGCCCCTGTAACAAGCCCCCTGTAGTGCCCCCAGTAGTAAGCCCTCAGTAGTAAGCCCCCAGTAGTAAGCCCTCTGTAATAAGCCCCCTGTAGTGCCCCCAGTAGTAAGCCCCTTGTAGTAAGCCCCTTGTAGTAAGCCCCCTGTAATAAGCTCTCTGTAGTGCCCCCAGTAATGCCCCCTGTAATAAGTCCCCAGTAGTAAGCCCCCTGTAGTGCCCCCAGTAATGCCCCCTGTAATAAGACCCCAGTAGTAAGCCCCCTGTAATGCCCCCAGTAGTAAGACTCCTGTAATGCCCCCAGTGGTAATCCCCCTGTAGTGCCCCCCCACGCGCACGCACACACACATACAAAAAATAAATAAATACTTACCTTAAACCCCGCTCCAGTGCCTGCTGCCGTCCGTCCCCGGCGCCCGCTCCTTGGAACTATGGGAGTGCACTGTGGGACCCGTAAGCTCCTTGGAACATAGTGCACTGCGGGACCCGTAAGCCGGAGCTCAGCAGGGAGCTACCGCCGGGGGGAGAGAAGGAGCCGGGCGCCCGCTGGTAACACACTCAGCGGGCGCCCGACAAATGGAGGGTGCAGGGGGTGCGACCACACCCCCTTCACCCTCCGTAGTTACTACACTGAAGGTGGAGCGCCAATCAGCGGCGCTCCTTCTCCATGCAGCTCCGGGTGACAATGGAGCCAGGTGCCCCCTTCAGGGCTGGTGCCTGGCGGCAAATGACTCCATTGTCTCCGGAAGTTCCGCCACTGCCCCAAAAACATCCGGGACACGCCAGCGTTTTTTGCCACCACTCCCTGTTATGGTCCCTGACTGTCAATCACTTTGTGAAGAAATCTTCTCTACAAGCGGGTTCGCAAAGGTACCTTGGCGCGTGTGCGCATTGCGATCATGAGGCATGTGTCGTCGACCAATAATCGCTTAAATATCGGAGTAGCGTACATTGCTGAATCAGGCCCTGTGGTCGCAACTGCCCATTATGCAGAGTTGTGCGCAATTGCGCTCGCTAAGAAAGCCGCAACTGCGAGCATATTCAAAGCAGCAACGTTCCTAAGACATGGAGGTTGCATTTAGTTTATGCCAGACACACGCAACAGACCCTTATCTCCCTCCTGCTATTCTGTACATAAAACATGCACTTTCCTGTATACAGCGCACCTGGTTGATGCTAAAGGTACTGTGTGGAAAGTCCACCATAATGGTCTGATCTCTCAGCCATGTATGAAGTTTAGGTTGTTTGGTGCAATACAAATACTGTAGGAGAAAAATTGATTTAAACATGGTGCGTTCTCTTCCCCTTAGAGCACCTTTAAATATTCAGCTCTGTAGCTTCATAAATTACCCTGTTTCTTATTGGGAATGGCAGTTACAGGACTGTGAGCACTTTCTCCAACCTACTGCTTTTCACTGTTCACTCATTTATCTTCCTGTCCAGAGCATTTTGTCAGAAACCTGTCAACAGCACATGGCCTTCTAGATAAATAGATACAGATTCTCATGTCATCAGTGGTATGAATGGTAAATATATATATATATATATATATATATGCATGAGAGAGAGAGAGAGAGAGAGAGAGAGAGAGAGAGAGAGAGAGAGAGAGATGCAAATATATTGGAATTCCTGTTTTCTTATACCCTCTCTCTCAACATGCATGTTAGCTCTCTATCCTTTAATACCAACCAAATGTACTTTATATCATACCTTGTATGGTTTGGATCCTAACAGATTAAGGGGTCTAGTTACTAAGCAGTGTTGGGAGACAGAGTGAAAAGTGATAAGGTGCCAGCCAATCAGCTCCCAACTGTCATTTTTCAAACACAGCCTGTGAGATGGCAGTTGGAAGCTGATTGGCTGGCACCTTATCACTTTTCACTCTGTCTCCTAACACTGCTTAGTAAATAGACCCCTAAGTTTCCATTGAAGTCAAACTGAGTCTTGTCCTACATGGAGAGCCACGGCTGTGTTGCGATATATATATTCTGATTAGCCAGGTTTCTTGGCTGGGCTTATATGGCCGATGTGGACTTCCCATATCTAGGGTTCTGGGCACTACTGGCAAAGTGAAGAATTTGACTAACTACAACTTGTCATCTGCATTGTGACCTCATGGTGTGCTACAGGCTGCACTTCTGGGCTACAACATCACAGAGACTCCGTGACGGAGCCCAGAGCTAGGAGCTCGGACCAAAAGGCAAGGCTGGGGTACTGTAATTTGCAGAGAGACATTTTTGGATGGATGTGGGCCCACCATGGGTTAAACTTTGTGGGAGGCAGAGCAACTAAAGGTAGTGTCCTCTTGTTTAATATTATAAAATAGTTGTACACCCTTGTTAAATATAACAAAATAGGTTGTGCTCCCATTTCAATATAATAAATTGGTTGTCAAAATAAGAAAGAAACAGTACCTGGTGGTAACTGATGAGGCATTGCCCAGTGGTGTAAAGATCCAATATTAAAGTGAGCTGCTGTGTAGATTAGAGGATGGTCAGTCCTCACAATACAGGAAGATTAAAATAGAAAAATAACAGCGCTCAAAGTACAAACATAAGCATAAATGACAATTTAATAACAAGTATGATCAATGCACAAGTAAAAATACACATATAGGGCCTCATTCAGAGGCAGTCGGAGGATGCAAGCGGTCGCTCAGAAACTGGGCGGCCGCTTGCATCCTGACCGCCCGCCTCTGTTTCAGTCGTTAGGCTGTGGGTTTACACCCACAGCTCTAACCACCGCTAGGGTGATGGTCGCGATGGTCATAGACCATCGCGACCATCGGGGCTTACGATGAGACCCTAGGGTAGGGTCTCACTTGTCGTAAGCCCCGGAGAGCTTCTGGCTCTGTCAGAGCCGGAAGCTCTCCACTGACAACACTAGTGATGTCAGTGGGGCCTCCCCCAAACGGTAGGCGTTCCCATGGGAACGCCTCCGTTTGGGCTGCCACCCCCCCAGCCCGCCTTCCAAACGGGGTGAGCTGTCAATCAACATCGACAGCTCGCCCCCTTTGGAAAGAGACCCGCTACGACCGGCGCTGTCGGTCGTAGCGGGTCTCACGCATGCGCACGAAGGAGCCGGCTCCCTCGTGCGCATGCGCACTTAACAAACATCGAGGTGGCCGTGCGGTCGTAGACCGTACGGCCGCCTCTGAATGAAGGCCATAGTTGTATGGATGCACTATATCAGTGTAGTGACAACAGAGTAAGAATTGTACAATGGAAGCACTGTATCAATGCACAAACATGCAAAATATAAAAATATATATTTAAAAAATAGAGAATCACCCAATCCCCAGGGACAGAAATGATGTCCAAATTATAACACCTGTTCAGGAAGCAAATATCCAAATAAAGTTCCTTGTTGTCCCTGCTAAAGGACCCCACATTATTGTCTGGACACTGGAGCTAGTAATGATACCTCTTGTTGGATACCATATAACTAGCACCATCTACCTCCTTAACAACAACCCTAATCCTCCCTCCTGGTGTCTAACACTAACTATCGGGGTAAGTGCCTGACCCTAACAGACCCTTCTAGTGCCTAACCCTAACTCTCCGGGAGTGCCTAACCCTCCCTCCTGGTGCCTAACCACTGTGGTAAGTGCCTAACCCTAACTGTTGGGGTAAATGCCTAACATTAACACTCCAGTGAGTGCCTAAACCTAACCCTAAAAACAGAAAAAAATAACGTGTCGACCAATTTTGTGTCGATCATTTTCACATCAACCCTTTCACCACGTCGACCATTTGTACCTGTCAACCTTATTACAGGTCGACCTTTAGTGTGTCAACATTTTGTCACTGTCGACCTTTTGTCCCAATCGACCTAATGAATGTCTAACATCTGGTGTCTATCTAGACATTGTCTACCTTTTTACTGTAGATCTTTAGATTAGATGCCAACATAGAAGAGCAGAGCAGGGTCCTCGGAACTGAGAACCAGCATTACCTGGTGGATCCTGACCCAAGTTTTGCTATGGGGCCCACCAACAATGTATTCTCCTCCTGCAGAGCTTGGTAAAGCCAAACATATGTATCCTACAGTTTACCTTGATAATTTGTCCAAATGGCTACCATCATGTCTGTGTCACAGAGAAACGTCCTATGGGGCACAAAGGTTATATTAAATAAATACACTATTATTATAATTGCTGTTCCTGTCAACATAGCTGCTTAATTCAATAGCCATTATACTAATAGAAGGATGTGTCCTCTTACATGAGTTCCCGCATGGAATCCGCTCATATAGGAACACCAAATGCATCCTGTATATAATGAGTACATTGAAAACCTTGGAGTGGTTATTGTATTAAATGGCACTTCGTTAATTGCAGAACAGTAAATAGGAAAACACATTTATGATAACGATCAAGGGCTGGCATCCTGTCCAGTATTTAGGATCTCTCCTAAGCACCTAGTATCACAGAGTAGCATGTGGCACATCACTAGCCACAAGCCACAAAAATACCTATTTTACTGGTATTTAGATTTACATTGACACCCACAATATCATATGAATATCAGATCATAGAAAGACATAGGGGAATGGGATGAGAGAGAAAGAGATAGCACTCCTGAGCGGAGGTCATCTAATAAGTATCCAAGTCTACTCCCCAGGGCCGAGTAGGCTCTCAGGAGCCCAGATTATACATACTGTATATATATATATATATATATATATATATTCTTTTTATGCACATTTTTATGTTTTGTGGTGTTTGTATGCACAGGAGGTGGAGAAGAGGGCCAGGTGAGCGGGTACTATTTACCCATGCCTGGGTGCCTGGGCTGGCTGGAGGGGCCCAGCTGGGGCCCGGTTCAGCAGCATATCGAGCAGGGACAGAGAGGAGACTGCTACTGGGTGGCTGTGCTGCACGTATTTGAGACCCCTCAAAAAACCAGCGAGATCTCATTGCGAGTGAACCACAAATGTGTAACTAGACAAGTGACAAAAAGCTCAGCTGTTCATCACTTAGTAATGGGCATAATACTTTACTGCAATAGCTGGCTATGTAGGCTGTGCAATTAAGACATACTTGTCGACTTTTAGCTCCCTCCTTCCGGGAGGCAGCTGTTGGGCTTCCACGGTGGGGGGGACATGTCGCGGCAGAAGGGGACGTGACGCGCTAATGGAGCATGGGGCGCGACAGCACGACCGCACCATCGTGGCCCCGCCCCCTCTTCACAATGCCGAGATTAACGGTATTGTGAAGCAGGGGGTGGGGCCACGAAGATTTGATTCAATGCAGGTTTTATATTGTAACCGCGGGAGCGGGGAGGGGGCACAGTGGGGTCGCCGGGAGGCCTGCCTGCCTTTCCTGGGGGGCGGGGGAAGCACCCAATTATCGGGAGGTTTCCGGCCGAATCGAGACAATAGGCAAGTATGAATTAAGAGACCCCACTACCCTCTTATGCTTCTCCCTACTGTATTTTCATTTAGCTCTTACTCCCCACTAGGACAACTAACACTTGGCTGCTTATGTTGGTGTAAAGGTCGCTAATATAGCAATGTTTACTATCCTTGTCCTGCTTTGTATTGTATTGTATTGTATTGTAAATCACAGGTTACTTATTTGTTTATGTACTTTGCAAGGCGCTGCGGAACACTTGTGGCGCCATATAAATAAATAATAACCCAAAAGCGAGGTGGAGAAATCTCAGAAAAGCAGTAATAATACCCTTTTTTGCGTTTTCATCGATTGATACACTTTCCCCTTAATCTGGCTCTGCAGTGGACAAAAAAAGAGACAGAGGGCCGTATTCAATTTGGAGCGAAAAGCCGTTTTTGGCAAAACTGTTTTGCCGATGCCAATTCCATTTATCC
The DNA here is from genome assembly GCA_031769625.1 of Taudactylus pleione. NCBI lineage: Eukaryota > Metazoa > Chordata > Amphibia > Anura > Myobatrachidae > Taudactylus > Taudactylus pleione. Next base: position 15,970,194 of record JAUIMM010000091.1, read on the forward strand.
CTTATTCAATTTGTCCGACTTGTCGCCAGTGCAAAAAGTTTGCGCCTTGTAACCAGCGGAAAAGTTTTTCCAATGGATACCCGGCGGAAAAAAGTGCAGAACTGGGGTTTTGGGGTGCAAAATTGTGGCAACCCCTTTAAACCCTTTTTAGACCCCCGTGGACACTAATTGCGTCAAAAAACACTAAAACCCCCAACAAAAGACACCCCAAAAAAGCACTTTGAAAAAATGGGCGAAAAAAAAATCAAATTGGGGGTACAAAATCAAAAAGTAGCTAAATAGCCTTTGGGGGAGTCTGGAAGTATGGGGGAGGTGTTTTTTGGATTGCAGGTGATTGCTGAAGGTGCATTTTTGGCGCTATTTAATGCTTGACTTTAGCATCTTTAAAATATGGTTGCACCCATTTTCATGTGCTCCAAATTTGATGGGAATACTTATTTTCCCCCAAAAAAATAACTAAATGCTATTCTTCACCCCTGTCCCAAAGACGCTAAATAGCGCCTATTGAGACCATTCAAAGACCCCAAATTCCTTCAGCAGGGCTAATCGGGGGTACCCATAGTGAACCCCCATGTCAGAACATCTTTTGAGGGGTGTCAGACTGATTTCCCCAAAAATGACATCACTTTTCGCTCATTTGATTCTCGCCAGGTCCCGTTTTCCCCGATCTGGAATTGAATACGGGGATAAGTGGGGACGCGCGAGATACTTTTTCGCACCCAATACCTCAGATGACGGCGAAAAGTCTGGCCTCGGACTTTTCGCTCCAAATTGAATACGGCCCAGAGAGTGGAAAGAGAGGGTGAAGGAAATTTGGGAAGAGAGAGATAGAGAAAGAGCAGGGGGGAGTAAAGACAGCGAGGGAACGATAGAGAAAGGGGGAGGGAAGGCGATGGAGACTATAGGAAGAGAGGAGAGAGAGTGAGTGTGTAAATGAAAAACAGCAGTAGTTTGTTTTCCAGCTGAGAATCCCCAGTAATGCAGCTGAACAGGAAGTTCATAGAATGATCTTTGCAGTTACTGACTCCTAGGGGATGCCATAAAATGGATGGGTAAAGTTATTTTCTAGTCAGCACAAGAGAGAGCCTCCGAATTAACAAGTTTATTGCTGAACATGGGGAAACACTTTAGTTTTAGTAGAGCAAGCTTTCACATAAACATGCATTCTCTTTTCAGGTAAGATTACTCATGTCATGAATAAAGCTCACGATACCTCCTCCTGTATTCCTTTTTCCTTGCTTTAATGTACCGTGCAACTTCTGCCTCATTTTGGTAACAGTTACTATAAAATGTTATTGTTGCCTTTTTCTTTCTTACAGTTTTCAGCGTTCCGTGCGCGGTTTTACACAGAACGTTGCATGGGGAGATTTTATTAAGCCCAGCAGATTTGTTAACGGATTACTCTACTTGATTGACAGTTTACTGCTCTCAGTGATGTCATCCCATTCAGAGATTCTTTGCTGCTCCTGGGTTTCCGTGTCACTACGCAATATGGAATCAATCGTTGCAGTCGTTACTTATCAGTTATAGTTACAGGGCTCAGCTTTGTTAGGGGAGTGGCTTACTATAGCCTTTTGTACATCTACATTACTCATATACTCCGAGTACAGATGGGACAAGGTGCTGCTAGGAGTGGAAACTGATCATTTTGGAAGATGTTTCCAGTTACCATAAATTTAGACACAGAGGGGGAGATGTATCAAGCAGTGTAAAGAGTGGACCAATCAGCTTCTACCTATCATTTTATAGAATATACTTGATAAATGCAAGCTAGAAGCTGATTGGTTGCTAGAGGCAACTTGCCCACTCTTTGGAATACTTGATACATCTCCCCCAAAGTATTACCTGTTTTTTTTCCTACGCTCTCTGATATGGTGGAGTTTGGATGCTGTATATTATTTCATTAGAATTCCTTATACGCCATGTAGCAATGGTGACCGAACTGAAACCTTAAACACTTGCCTGGACCACTCCAAGCTTGGCTTTCCCTGACACATGTAATAATCAGATGACCTGATTATTTATTACATACTCCTGGAAATGGTGGAGATCAGGGGGTATATTTACTAAAGTGCGGGTTTTTAGAAATGGAGATGTTGCCCATAGCAACCAATCAGATTCCACTTAACATTTGTTTCGCACCTTCTAGAAGATAATAGCTAGAATCTGATTGGTTGTTATGGGCAACATCTCCACTTCTAAAAACCCGCACTTTAGTGAATATACCGCCAGTCGTCAACCTTTACCTTCAGTGGGGTAGGTTTACCAGCACTACTACCCGGATGTGGAACAACAAATTTTTATATGCCCAAATACAGATGTCATAAAAAAGTTCAGCTGTAGAACTGTCATCAAAGAGCAAAGTCACACAAAAAGTATTTGGATACAATTCCAACAATCAAAATCAGGGTGTTATTTTTTCCTTCCACTGTCATCAGGAATCTGTACCCTTACTGTATACAGTTGCAATCATAACTTGTCCCCACTTTTTGTAAATCTGTATAGCATACTTGCCTGCTTTTTTTTCTACCCTCCAGCAGAAGCCTGAAGAGAAGATGCACCTGACCACTTTGGGGGCGGGGGCGGGGCCAGGCTCTTTACGTCATTAGGCCCTGCCACCACCGTGGCAAAATGTTGTGACTCGCGGGTCTATGGGGAGGAAGCTGAGCTAAAACGCAGCAATTAGCATCATTTTATCCCCCGCCTCCTCCCTACGGACCCGCGATTCCCAGTATTATCTCCCCATCCTGCCCACTTCACTAGGAAGTAAGCGGGATATGGGAGATCTACCCACTCTTCCGGGGGGTGCGGGGGACTACACGAAAAATTGGGAGTCTCCCGCAACTTCCGGGAATGTAGGCAAGTATGCTGTATATATGTAACAAAATGAATGAGGTATTCGGTCATATTTTGATCAAAACATTGAAACTTGCAGCCCACGTCATGGCTTCTCAAATTCCTGCAAGCCCTACACTGACATTTTTTTTTTATATATTTATATCTACTATATAAAAGCAAAAATTTGTCCTTCTATCCTTCTGTCTTTTTAGGGATGCAACCAGATAACCGGCTGACGTGATCCCGACAGCCGGCTTCCCGACTGCTTTATCCCGGAAAGGGTTAAATGACAGGCGTCTATATCTAGACGCCTGTCATTTTCCCGACGCCGGGAGACAGGCGCCCAGCATCCCGGTTGAAGGGATGCCGGGCGCCGCGAGCAGACAGCCGCAGAGGGGGAGGGTTAGGTTTAGCGCACCTGGGGGGGACTTAGGGTTAGGCACCCCCCGGTAGGTTTAGGGATAGGCTAGGGAGAGGGAGGGTTAGGCACCCCCGGGGGGGACTTAGGGTTAGACACCCCCCCAGGGGACTTAGGTTTAGGCAGCGGGGAAAGGGGGGGTTAGGGTTAGGCACTTGGGGGAGGTTAGGGTTAGACACTCCTAAGGAGGGTTAGGGTTAGGGGGGTTAGGTTAGTTATTACTTACCTAAGGACTATCGGGATTTCCAGCGCTGTCGGGCTGCCGCTGCCAAGATCTGTTCAGCTGTCGGGCTGTCGCTGCCGGGAATTGAACCGATTCCGTCTTTTTATACAGTTTACAAGCAAAGATTGTGAAATTTTACATACGAGTGTATTAAAACATAGAGGCAACTAAAAAAATTTGAAATCGAAATTACTTACTGTTCATTTTTCATTCATTAAAAGACACAATTTTGGCATAGCATTCGCCCTCTAGAGGTCAGGTATGGAATTAGAAAAGGATTTAGCTTATCTACTATTTTTTCTTTTCTATCTCTACTATCTACTATATAAAAGCAAAGGTTTGTCCTTCTGTCTTTCTATACAAATCCACAGTTTACAAGCCATAGTTTACAAGTCAAGATCTCTTATGGTTCTACACCTAAAACACCAAAGAAGAATAAAAGCATTGTCCTGTTTGGTTTATTGTTAGATGCAGATTTGGACACCATTCTTCTTGGACACCACCATCTGCAAGGTCAATAATAAAAATATTAAAATGTTATATTTGTTTAATTTCATAATTTGATTTTATAACATGCATTTTGCTAAATACTAAGGAATTATGGAATTTTATTCTGTAGCATATAATCTAAGTCTCTGAACATCATTTACTGTGGCTCTCCCGTGGAGTTTACAGTACCTTTTAAATGCTGTATGAATTTATAACCACTATTGATATTAAGCCAGGCTTATTATGAGTCTGAATATGGTAAAAATTGCTATCTGCATCCATGAGGAGAGATCCATCTGATTTACAGTCAGGCCCATAAAGATGGTAACTATACTGGCATGCAAAAACGCAGCTCTGCAGCACAAATTTTTATTTATACTTGCTCATGCATCAGCTTACACAACTAGATGGTGTCAACAGTGGCGACCAAACTTTTTTGTCTACCTCCTTGGTTGCTGGACCGCACTATGGAATGCAGAGAGGCTACTTCCGGTTCATTCCTTTGTCAGCCCCTGAAGGGTAAAACTGATTGGATGAATCTTATACACTGTGGAGACCCTGAATGCCGGAAACAGCTGCACAAGGAACTGGAAGTAGTTGCTGTGCATTTCATAGTGCGATCCAGCAACCAGGAAGTACACAGTCATCCTGGTATCAGAGCAACAGAAGCTCTTGGCCGTGTTTACACTGTACATCCGACAAATTTTGAATGCTTCTATCTCCGAAGTTTGCTTTACTCCATTACAGGTCCTACTTCCTTCGAAGACCTTAGGACTGTGGATGGGGAAGTTTCTCACACATTTCGTGAGGCCTGGCTAAGGAAAAGTTTGTTGGAGGATGATGTGTAAACAAACATTCTTAAAACCCTGGGCAACGCCGGGTACTCCAGCTAGTATAATAATAAAATGCACTTAAAATCAATTGCACTCACCTTAATCGGTATGCGTCCGACGCCGGTCAGAATCCTGGCGCCTGCATCCCGACCGTTGGGATGCCTTAGGTAAGTAGCGGGGTTGAGGGGAGGGTTAGGTTTAGGCACTAAGGGGGGGTTAGGTTTAGGGTGCGGGGAGGGGTAGGTTAGGGTATGGAGAGGGGAGGGTTAGCACACCGACCAACAAGTGTCAGTATGTTAACCCTGTCGGGATCCCGGCACCAGGATTCTGACCGCCAGGATCCCAACTGTCGGTATTTCATACCGATTCCCTTTAATCATAGGAGCTGACATGCAGCAACTGTCTTCTGTTTTGTATCAATATAGGGGATAAATATTGCAATGCAGCTGGTGCCATTTGTACAGTACTATGCGATTTACAGAGCACAGACTTGTCATTTCAGTATTTATTTTAAAATAATACCTTCTATTAATTGCTTTCCTCCCATACCCTTGCTTTGCATGGTGGAACCACTCCTGTAATCTCTCCAACGTCTTCAACAATGTAACAATATTCTCCTGCTCTGTGTACCTGATCCAAACAGTGGGAGTTATGGCCAGTGTACCTCCAATGTGCATGGGAATGACAAACTGCATAAAATAAAGAGTTACTGCAAAGCAGGGGTCAGGGAACTTTTTAACCTTTTACCCCAAAATATATTTAGATACGCCGACGTTACCCCCCTTGATTTGAAAAGAAGGAAATCATATAGTAGTGCCCCCATATAATGCCCCTGTAGTAGTGCCCCTATATAATGCCCCTGTAGTAGTGCCCCATATAATGCCCCTGTAGTAGTGCCCCATATAATGCCCCTGTAGTAGTGCCCCCATATAATGCCCCTGTAGAAGTGCCCCCATATAATGCCCCTGTAGAAGTGCCCCCATATAATGCCCCTGTAGTAGTGTCCCCAAATAATGCCCCTGTAGTAGTATCCCCATATAATGCCCCTGTAGTAGTATCCCCATATAATGCCCCTGTAGTAGTGCCCCCATATAATGCCCCTGTAGTAGTGCCCCCATATAATGCCCCTGTAGTAGTGTCCCCATATAATGCCCCTGTAGTAGTATCCCCATATAATGCCCCTGTAGTGCCGCTTGTACAAAAAAAAAAAAAACACTTACCTTAATCCCCACTCCTGCATCCGCCGCCGTTCTGTCCGCTTGGCTGCTCCTCGGAACTATGGGAGAGACGTCATGATATCTCTCCCATAGTGCGCATGGAGAGAGGTGGAAGCTAGAGTTCAGAAAAGAACTCCAGCCTTCGGCTGGCCACATCTTCAACTGGGCATGTGCCATTAAATCCTTTACAAATTTGTCATACTCATTAGTGGCTAAACTTAATGCTATGCAACCGCATAACGTTGTCGCTTGTTAGTGAGGTCCGTAGGTGACCATACACAAGATCACCTACTGAACCGATATACAAAAATGCCTGGAAATTCCATAAATTGGACTGTGGGGTCGATTCAGACCCGGACACTAAGCTGCGCGCTCTCGCTGCCAAAAGAGGCCGGTATGCAAATTCCGCGATTGCACTATCTGGTGTAAGGACGCACGCTATGTTTTAGAGAGCGACGGCAGAGTGAGCGCATGCTGTTATAAAGACACCCACTTTTCTTACTTAATGCACATCATCTCCAGGAAGTGTAGAATTAATCAGAACCATCGAGAGCCATCGGAGCTGCACGCAGCGCTTGAGGTAGACCCTACCTCGCCGCAAGCACTGCCATCACTGCAGGCTGAAATACAACCAAGTGACGTGTACAATGATGCTTCCATGCTAATTATGCACACCCATAAAACGCCGTTTTGACGATCAGACACGCCTGCGTTCGCAGCACCACTCCCCCGTTCACAAGCACCTTCCCCTGTTACCACCCACAAACGGCACTCTCTGTCACTCAAACAAAGTAGTGCTCAGCCTTCGTGCTAAGAGCGCGCAATTCCCGATCGCAATGACTGGTTTGTGCACTGCGATGCATAAGCATGCGCAGACGGGCGACAATCGTCCATAGTGGGCATCCGCGGCTTAGCGTCCGGGTCTCTGTGTTCTTAATTGCAATTGTTTCGTGAATTAAAAATGCACCAAACTGTCGATATTGGTGCACATGTGGCCCACTGAAGTGGGAATGTCATTTCTGGTAATAAGTTTTAAAGTGAATGAGTTCATTTTGCTTTACAAAGAAAAAATAAAATAAACTGGAATATTTTAGAAGTGTTACCCTATTTCTTTTCTTAACTGTCTTCGCTCCATGTTTATCAACAGGAAACAATCCAATTCATGAAACTCTCTAATATTTATATAGGACTTTTTTTTTTCTCAGAATTTCCCCCATTTTTCTTTCTAAATAAGGCCAAAAATTTTCTTTACAAGGTTTAACAGAGTCCAATCCTCAGATATTCCGTGAAATGATGCAGAAGTATGCTCCTCGGTCCAAAAAACGATAGAAATGCTCATTAAGATTGAGAGACAAGTCTTACAGCTTACTAATGAAATACAGATTGTTTATATAATAAGGGCTTTGTTTAGAAATATAAAAAAAAATGTTTTCACTTTTATGAGAGTTTGATCTCATTGTGTTGCCCAGTCCCCATGTAACTTTATTTAGGTACAATGACACAATTCAGGGTATTTACTATATATTTCAGTCAGTTGCAACAAACCTTAGACCACTATCAAAAGCAAAGTTCTATGAGCAGGCTTTCTGCTAGTGGTTCTAGGACCAACCATGGCTACTGTTCCAGCGACATCAAACAAATACTCTGCACAACTAAGGAACATATTGAATAATATGAGACGATGTGTATATTAAAATGTAATGCTTACAGTGTATCTAACTCCATCTCCCGATAGCCTTAGCGGGATGCAGAATGCCGGCTAGGGATTATTGATAGGCATCGAAATACCGACGCCTATCATAATCCTGACGCCGGAATCCAGAATGACGTGGGACCGAACGAGGTAAGTCCTCAAGGCTGCGGGGGGAAGGGGGGGCGGTTAGGTTTAGGACACCCCGGGGGGATTTAGGGTCAGGCACCCCCCGGGAGGGTTAGGGTTAGACTAGGGGAAGGGGGGTTTAGGGCTAGGCACCCCCAGGGGAAGGTTAGGGTTATGCATCCCCCGGGAGGGTTAGGTTTAGGCTGCGGGGAGGGGGGTTAGGTTTAGGCACCCCAGGGGGGATGTTAGGGTTAGGCACTAAGGGGGGAGGTTAGGGTTAGGTACCCCTAAGGGAGGTACCCCTAAGGTAGGGTTAGGGGGGGAGAGGGGATGGTTAGGTAGTTTACTCACATCCGTCGGGATCTCCGATGTTCGGCCTGATCACACCGATCCTGCATTAGCCACTGTAGTAGCCTATTGGCCACAGATCGCAAGTGCGCATGTGTAGTAGCGCTAAAAAAGTTAAGTTATTGCAATAATGTAGCGAACACTTTACTTCTACAACACCGTAAGAATGAGCTCCTTTCTGAGCCCCCTTCGGGATGACAACAGTCGGAATACTGGAGCCAGGATCCCAATGCTGTTGGGATTTTGGCACCGGTACTTAGACCATCGACATCCCGCACGCTGGGATGCTGACTATATCCCCTGCCCACAACTTCTGTTACTATATATTGTCTGGTTGAGCCTCTCTATGATGATGGCACTGGTTATATTCCTACGCAAACAGGCATCTTCCAGACATGAGATCTCCTACATGAATAGTGACTACGACTGAAGACACCATCTGCCCAAGGAGGAAGAGAAACCACCACATTGGTAAGGTGTCTTTTTATTTAGTACACATACAACGTATTGGAAGAAGTGTGTGTGGATGGCTGAAAGTTATGGTTTAGGTCGAACACTTGCGTCTGGTAGGGTAGTCACTGACCTGCAATGACTGTTCTATGTGAAAGGCCTCTGCAATGGTCACAGGACACTGGAGCAAATTATCCAAGCCAAAGAAAGGCCAGAAAGGGGTGGGGGGAGAGGCGCAGTCACTTGAATAGGACAGGCTACATAGCAGTCTGTGCACAGGGCACACAGTGACATTGGTGTGAGTGGTGGGTGAATAGGATAAGGCTACATAGCAGTCTGTGCACAGGGCACACAGTGACAATGGTGTGAGTGGTGGGTGAATAGGATAGGCTACATAGCAGTCTGTGCACAGGGCACACAGTGACATTGGTGTGAGTGGTGGGTGAATAGGATAGGCTACATAGCAGTCTGTGCACAGGGCACACAGTGACATTGGTGTGAGTGGTGGGTGAATAGGATAGGCTACATAGCAGTCTGTGCACAGGGCACACAGTGACAATGGTGTGAGTGGTGGGTGAATAGGACAGGCTACATAGCAGTCTGTGCACAAGACACACAGTGACATGGGTGTGAGTGGTGGGTGAATAGAATAGGCTACATAGCAGTCTGTGCACAGGGCACACAGTAACATTGGTGTGAGTGGTGGGTGAATAGGATAAGGCTACATAGCAGTCTGTGCACAGGGCACACAGTAACATTGGTGTGAGTGGTGGGTGAATAGGATAAGGCTACATAGCAGTCTGTGCACAGGGCACACAGTGACATTGGTGTGAGTGGTGGGTGAATAGGATAAGGCTTCACAGCAGTCTGTGCACAGGGCACACAGTAACATTGGTGTGAGTGGTGGGTGAATAGGATAAAGCTTCACAGCAGTCTGTGCACAGGGCACACAGTGACATTGGTGTGAGTGGTGGGTGAATAGGAGAGGCTACATAGCAGCCTGTGCACAGGGCACACAGTGACATTGGTGTGAGTGGTAGGTGAATAGGAGAGGCTACATAGCAGTCTGTGCACAGGGCACACAGTGACATTGGTGTGAGTGGTGGGGGAATAGGATAAGGCTACATAGCAGTCTGTGCACAGGGCACACAGTGACATAGGTGTGAGTGGTGGGTGAATAGGATAAGGTTACAAAGCAGTCTGTGCCCAGGGCACACAGTGACATTGGTGTGAGTGGTAGGTGAATAGGAGAGGCTACATAGCAGTCTGTGCACAGGGCACACAGTGACATTGGTGTGAGTGGTGGGGGAATAGGATAAGGTTACATAGCAGTCTGTGCACAGGGCACACAGTGACATTGGTGTGAGAGGTGGGTGAATAGGATAGGCTACATAGCAGTCTGTGCACAGGGCAAATAGTGAGATTGGTGTGAGTGGTGGGTGAATAGGACAGGTTACATAGCAGTCTGTGCACAGGGCACACAGTGACATTGGTGTGAGTAGTGGGTGAATAGGATAGGCTACATAGCAGTCTGTGCACAGGGCACACAGTGACATTGGTGTGAGTGGTGGGTGAATAGGATAAGGCTACATAGCAGTTTGTGCACAGAGCACACAGTGACATTGGTGTGAGTGGTGGGTGAATAGGAGAGGCTACATAGAAGTCTGTGCACAGGGCACACAGTGACATTGGTGTGAGTGGTGGGTGAATAGGATAAGGCTACATAGCAGTCTGTGCACAGGGCACACAGTGACATTGGTGTGAATGGTGGGTGAATAGGAGAGGCTTCACAGCAGTCTGTGCACAGGGCACACAGTGACATTGGTGTGAGTGGTGGGTGAATAGGAGAGGCTACATAGCAGTCTGTGCACAGGGCACACAGTGACATTGGTGTGAGTGGTGGGCGAATAGGAGAGGCTACATAGCAGTCTGTGCGCAGGACACACAGTGACATTGGTGTGAGTGGTGGGGGAATAGGATAAGGCTACATAGCAGTCTGTGCACAGGGCACACAGTGACATTGGTGTGAGTGGTGGGTGAATAGGACAGGTTACATAGCAGTCTGTGCACAGGGCACACAGTGACATTGGTGTGAGAGGTGGGTGAATAGGATAGGCTACATAGCAGTCTGTGCACAGGGCAAATAGTGAGATTGGTGTGAGTGATGGGTGAATAGGACAGGTTACATAGCAGTCTGTGCACAGGGCACACAGTGACATTGGTGTGAGTGGTGGGTGAATAGGATAGGTTACATATCAGTCTGTGCACAGGGCACACAGTGACATTGGTGTGAGTGGTGGGTGAATAGGATAGGCTACATAGCAGTCTGTGCACAGGGCACACAGTGACATTGGTGTGAGTGGTGGGTGAATAGGATAGGCTACATAGCAGTCTGTGCACAGGGCACAGAGTGACATTGGTGTGAGTGGTGGGTGAATAGGAGAGGCTACATAGCAGTCTGTGCACAGGGCACACAGTGACATTGATGTGAGTGGTGGGTGAATAGGAGAGGTTACATAGCAGTCTGTGCACAGGGCACACAGTGACAATGGTGTGAGTGATGGGTGAATAGGATAGGTTACATAGCAGTCTGTGCACAGGGCACACAGTGACATTGGCGTGAGTGTTGGGTGAAGGCGCTGCTACCACCAGTCTGTATAGCGCTGCTGGTTACATGGACCACTCCCTTGACAGGGCCTGCAATATGACTAGAACACCTCAAATAAAAAAACACGTTGGCAGAAGAAATTTCATCCTGGCCGAAGCTGCTGGCTTCAGCTAGTTTTAAAATAAATGCATTTATAAATCTATTTTCACAGGTCAATTGTAATTATTTTTTACTCTGCAGTATAAAATAAGTAAACTGTGGCGTAAAATTAACCTGTGACTTTTAAAAATGGGTCCTATAAGAGAACCAAGATGGTGGAAGCCTTGTGATTCACAAACAGTCATCCCTTCAGCATTCTGGAGAAGAAAAAACTCCTGTGGAGTAAACCTCTGGGGAACCATGGCTTGAAGGACTGCCCATCCCTCTGGGCATTAAGAAGCTATGCAGAGATTAATGAGCCAATTTAAACAAATCTGAAAAAACAGTATGAGACCAAAATGTAAATTATACCATATTTATAGCTAAAGTAGGATTGGACAATGCACTGTATATAGCAATACCCAATTCCCATACCTCACAAAGCTGCGCATTTAGCTGAAAAGTATGGTCATCTCTTTTTTGAGAAGGACCAAATAACACATATTGCTAAGATATCGCGGATAATACCTTTGTGCCAGATTTCATCAAAAGAAAGCAATAAAAATATGTTTTTATAATAAGAAAAGAACACATTTTTAAAACGTATCTGCATATGTATGTAATACTGTAAGTACAAATGGACACACATAACTTGCACACAAACACAATGTATTTAGCCCCTTTTGGAGTTGATTTGCTGAGTGTAACGGTCTTCAGTAACGTGGCAACAATAAGGAAACTATCCATAGCTTACCCAAATGTTCAGCCGTACTTAATAACTTTCTCCTGCCGCAGATGCTTGGCACCGGTGAACTTTATGCCAGAGTCCACTGCGCAGGTGCAGGTCTCAGGGAACATTGCGCCCGTGCCACGTTCTCAGAGGCATCTCTTTTGATTATGCGCAAAACACAGAGAAAATGGCCACCACACCATTTTTCCAGTGATTTCTGCTGTACTGCAGTGCTGAACCACGGGGACTCCGGAGAGGTAAGTATAATTATGGGTGCAGGGTGTGGTGTGGGTTCCCTTGGGCACTGTATACTCTGCACACATTATCGATACGCCAATGTATGTCAGTGTCCTGAATGTGTGTGAGAGAGGCAGCAACAACATGGCTCCTGACATAAGCAATTACCATTATGACATCACAGCATGATCTCACTCGTGTTCTATATTTCATAAGCGCACATGTCATAAGAATCTCTAGTGATGTGTGATACAGTATGTTTGTATGCCTCCTTCACTGCCGCTTATACCTCACGTTAATGCATGATCCCTTGCCCATTCCGAGGTTAGGTGTACATTGCATGTCAATGATTACTCTATAAACAGTGGGCCTGATTCAGACCCGCTCGCGAGCGCTCGCAAGCGCTCGGAAGCAGGTCGATGGTGCCCTAGTGCGCATGCGCACGACGGAGGGAGCTCCGTCGTGTGCATGTGCGAGACCCGGGGAGCGTCGGGGAAGCTGTCGCTCCAGGTCTCGCACCAAAGGGGGCGTGCTGTCGATGTTGATTGACAGCACGCCCCCTTTGGTGGGCGTGCCGGAGGCGTGGCTGCCAGACGGAGGCGTTCCCATGGGAACGCCTACCGTCTGGGTCCGGCCCAACTGACATCACTAGTGATGTCAGTGGGAGTGATTTTGGCTCTATCAGAGGCTTGCGGTCACCGAGACCCTACCGCAGGGTCTCGTCGCAAGCCCGATGGTCGCGATGGTCTTGACCATCGTGACCATCTTTTTGGCCGCTCGCATATGCTGTGGGTGGTCACCCACAGCTATGCGAGCGGCCAGGAGGCCGCTCCAAGTTTAGGTAGGAGGGCCCTGATTCAGAGCGAGCGCTCTGGTTAGAGCGTCCGGCTCTGCATCAGGCCCAGTGTGCAACAAAACATAGGTATGTGTATGAAAAGAGCAACCAAAGTGATCACACACAATTAATGACTGCATAGCCAATTATATGAGAGGGGGGTGATGAGCTGTCATAGAGTAATGTTGGAGGCCAGAAAACACTTCTGTTGGCATGAAAGATTAATTGGGTTTAGGAGTTCCAGGATGGATGATATGACCACCAAAGAAGATCCTAGCCTTTAATAATCGTGCCTTTGCTTTATAGGTTTATCTGTCATACACAAGACATGTCATATTATCCTCAAGTACAAAGGAGGAATAGGCTGGGTTAATCTAGTTTAATATTAGTTCATCTAATAATTGCTGTAGTGTAAAGATGCTTATCTTATATTGTTTATAAATCACTGTAGTATTGTGACTATAGTTTTATTACATCAATAGTCATTCATTATTTTGTTTAGATTTTTTTTTTAGGCGCTATTACTGTGATTTTTTCTCTTCAATGCCATCAACTAAAATACATTAAAAAAAAACAATCATTTTCTATCAATAACACTTAGGGCCCCATTTAACAACGAGACATATAGCACTCGCTAAAGGGGTTATGGGGGTCATTCAGACCCGCTTGCGAGCGCAGGACGCTCGCAAGTGGGTCGATGTTCCCCCACTGTGCATACGCACGACGGAGGGAGCTCCAGCGTGCGCATGCGCGAGACCCGGCAAGCGACGGGCTCTCCATCGCTCCGGGTCTCGCACCAAAGGGGGCATGCTGTCGATGTTGATTGACAGCACGCCCCCTTTGGTGGGCGTGCCTGCCAGACGGAGGCGTTCCCATGGGAACGCCTACCGTCTGAAGCCGGCCCCACTGACATCACTAGTGATGTCAGTGGGAGTGATTTTGGCTCTGATAGAGCCAAAATCACTCCAGGGCTTGCGGCAGCGAGACCCTACCGCAGGGTCTCCGTCGCAAGCCCGATGGTCGCGATGATCAAGACCATTGCGACCATCATCATGGACGCTCGCATATGCTGTGGGTGGTAACCCACAGCTATGCGAGCGGTCAGGAGGCCGCTCCATTTTCATGGAGGAGGGCCCTGATTCAGAGCGAGCGCTCTGGTCAGAGCGTTCGGCTCTGAATCAGGCCCTATGTCCTCCTTTCAGTATTTAGCGGTAAATGAAGTCACTGAACTGCTTATACCATCATTCCAAAGTCTGGCCGTGGCACGTGAGCATGATACAGTAGCCTGTCACGTTAGGGGAATGCCCACAGAGTGGGCGGAGGATGCCGCTGAGGAGGGGAACGCCCACAGAGTGAAGAAAATGGGGAGAGGTTGTGAGGTCACGCCCCCTTCATAAGAGGCCACACCCCCTCCCTATCAGGTCTCGCCCCAAATCTCATCCTGACAATGTTGGGCGGTAAGCTGGACCTCGCCAGAGTGGCAAGTAATGTTAAATACCAACGGCATAGTCATTAGTATCACTGAGATACTAACCAAAATATGCCATTGATATCAAGGTTCATTGTTAAATGGGGTCCTTAATGTTAGTAACAAATTCATGTTTATCTACAATTTGGCACATTGTACTAGCTTCTTAAGTGCTCCACATATGGAGTTCCGTACTAAGGGTCTCATTCAGACCCGCTAGCGAGCACTGTAAGCTCGCAAGCGGGTCGATGTTACCCAAATGTGCATGCGCACGACGGAGGCGCCTCCCCGTCGCTCGGGGTCTCGCACCAAAGGGGGCATGCTGTAGATGGTGAGTGACAGCACGTCCCCTTTGGTGGGCGTGCCGGGGGCGTGGCTGCCCAGACGGAGGTGTTCCCATGGGAACGCCTACCGTCTGGGTCCGGCCCCACTGACATCACTAGTGATGTCAGTGGGAGTGTTTTTGGCTCTGATAGAGCCAAAAGCACTCCTGGGCTTGCGGCAGCGAGACCCTACCGCAGGGTCTCGTCGCAAGCCCGATGGCCGCTCGCATAAGCTGTGGGTGGTCACCCACAGCTATGCGAGCGGCCTGGAGGCTGCTCCACTTTAAGCTAGGCCGGCCCTGATTCAGAGCGAGCGCTCTGGTCAGAGCGTCCGGCTCTGAATCAGGCCCTAAGTACAGATTGAGAGCCATAATGATACTGGTGTTATACTGAAGTGCAAAAACAAGTAACTTTTTTTTTAGTACATGATCATTTTAAATAAGATAGAGAAGGCAGATTTACAGTACACGTTTATTCTCTCCACACACAAAGCCTTCAACGCACCTTGGATTTTCCAGTCTTTGGGTAAAAACATTTCTGGGTGCACTTGTAATTGGTGCAACCCCATGGTTGCCGACATTCTGGCTGCCCCTTCTGGGAGGGAGCAGCCAGATCGCCATGGCAGGGGGCGTGGCTGGTACAAGGGGGCGGGGCCATAGAGCTTATGATCATTTGTGGGTGGAGCGGGGGCAGGGTCACACAATCGCATAATTTTGGCTACGCCCCTGCTACACAGGCATTGTGAAGTAGGGGGCGGGGCCAAAATGAAGAGATTCAGTATGAATCGTGTCATCGCACCTCCCCCCCGCACCGCGGGGGTTTCACTGGTTATCGTGGGGGAAATAGGAGCGAGCGATGGCTGCCGGGAGGCTTGCCTGCCTTTCCGGGGGGCCGGGAGTGGCACCCTATTTTCGGAAGGCTCCCGGTAGAATCGGGAGGGTAGGCAAGTATGTACAATACAACCCGTGAATTAAGGAGCTCATTAAGACCCGTTTGCTAGGCTGCGCTCTTTCACTGCCTTCAGAAACGAAAATATGCAAATAAAGCGATCGCACACTAAGGTATAAGAACACCTCCTATGTCTGAACGTGCGATCGCCGGGTGAAGTTAGACCCCCACCAGCCTGTAAAGACGCATACTTTCAGATGTCATTTCCAGGAAGTGTGTGGGCGACATCGAACCAGCACGCAGTGCTTGAGGTAGACCCTGGGCTACCTCAAGCACTGTGAGTGCTGCTGGCTTTAATTTACTTGTATGACGTGTATGCTGACACTGCGTCTTAATTATGCACGCCCTTATAATGGTGTTATAACGCACTGACATGCCTGCGTTTGCACATCCACACCCCCATTTCCCTTGTCCTTCCTCTGTCACCACCCACAAAATGGCCCGTCCTGTCACTCAAACTAGCGGGCTGGCTGTATGCTGAGAGTGATCGTTTCCCGATCGTTATGACTGGTTTGCGCATGCACACTGAGTCTTTTTCGCATGCACAGTTTGTAACAATCGTCCAGCTTAGCGAGTGGGTCTGTATCGGGCCCTAAGTACAAAAAGGTGGAATACAACTGGCAGAAGAAAAATGTACTGCTTTACTAGACAGGTCCCTTATATGCATGCATGACCCGAGTCACAAATAATGCAGATAATACAAATAATATTCTTCAATAAAATGACAGTTTCTATCAATAACACTTAGGGCCCCATTTAACAACGAGACATAGCCCCTTTAGCACTCGCAAGGTCTGGCCGTCGCACAGGAGCATGACAGCAGCCTGCCTCTGGCAACTATTTATTAAAGACTATGGGCTTCATTCAGGTTGGATCGCACGTCTGTGTTCGCACGCACCCAGTCGATGTTTGGGTTCTGAGCATGCGTATGGATCGCAGTGCGCGAACTGGCTGCTGCAATTGCAAAAGCGAACGCGGCGGGTACGCAGAGCCACTGAGAAATGATACGAAGGGCCGTTTGTGGGTGGAGAGGGGGAGTGGTGGAAGGAACTCAGCTGTGCCTGTGCATTTGAAGTTGAACACCGTTACAGGGGCGTGCATAATTAAGCCCCTGCTACGGCTTACACAGCCAGAGGTCTAGATGGCGACAGGAAGCTTTGCAGTGTGTGTCAAAGCAAGCTCAACCACAACTGTGTGTATGGGTCCGATGTTACTTGATGTTACCGATGTTTGCGCTGACTTGCGGATGTATGTAATGGGAAGTGGGTGGCTTTATAAGCTTGTGGGTATATTGGTATAGTGCTGTGATCGCATTCAGTTGCATATATTTGCAACGAGCTGGTGCGTGAGATTTCAGACTTTCGATCTAATCTGAATGAGGCCGTATTTCCACTGCTGGCTATAGTCTTTAATAAATAGTTTAAGAAACCGCCTATCTCCGATGAATACTGCTGTCTTCACAGACAAAGCTTTTTCGCAGAATAATAAACACCCTTTTGTGATCACAGCTTTCACTATACTGTATAGATGCCAGAATGACCCATACCATTTGGTGTTTTGCCTTCATTGCCAGCTATATATTCTGTTGAATTATACAACTTCTATCTACAGTAACAATTTCTCTCATTGTTCTCTGTGTTTCACCAGTCTCCATTTTATTATATTTTCTAGGCACAGGCTATGCAGACCTATAGAAACAAACACTCCTGCTTGCCTGTTAGAGGCCTGTCTTAAATGCAAATTACAGCCACTGTCAATCCCTTATATACCAGTGAAAACCACTGACGTGACTGACGTGGAGCCAGAGCTTGGAGGGGGAGGGACAGTGGACCTCATTCAGAGGCGGTCGTTAGATGCAAGCGGTTGCACAGAATTAGAGCGGCCGCTTGCTTGTCGATCGTTAAGCTGTGGGTTACCACCCCCAGCTTAACAACCGACAAGGTTGATTGTCGCGATAGTGATCACCATCGCGACCATCGGGGCTTACGACCAGACCCTAAGGTTGGGTCTGGGCACTCGTAAGCCCCAGGGAGCTTCCTGCTCTGATGGAGCAGGAAGCTCCCCACTGACATCACTGATGATGTCAGTGTGGCCGCCCACAAAACAGTAGGCATATGTTAAGGAACGCCTCCGTTTTGGAGACCACCCCCCCGTCCCGCCTACCAAACGGGGCGAGCTGTTGATCAACATCGACAGCCGCCCCTTTGGTAGCGAGCTCCGGAGCAGGCCTTACCATCGAGTCGGTTACGAGCGCGTCGGCGCTTGCGACCGACTCTGAATAAGGTCCACAATGCCTATCTATTTAGCATACGCAAGCGGAGATGTTTAAATCCTTCAAGAGAGATGTGGAGAAGTTGCTCATAACAACCAATCAGCTTGTAGCGATCATTTGTCTAGCACAGTCAATAAAATGACAGTTAAGCCCTATACACACTGGACGATATTTTTGAACGATATGAACGAAAACGACATCGTTGATTGATATATCATTCAAATTGTCCAGTCCGTTTGCACTAAACTATGAATGATGCATGCTCCCCCGGGTCGTTAACAGTATCCACAGTTGTCTGTACATGCAGCTCATTCTTTGGGATATTGTTAACGATGCCATGCTGCCGAATGTAGCATGGCCCTGCTAGCCTCACCTCGCTGTCTTTCGCCGATGCCGGCCAACCCCCGGTCGCGCCTGATATCGCTGGGTACACACATCGTCTTGTGTGTACCCGGTATTAGAAGCTGATTGGTAACTTCTCCACTTTATCACTCCCTAAGGTTTGATATATCTCCCCCTCAGTCTGCTCTCTCAATGTCCCTCTTCTAGTCGGCTTTCAATAGCCTGTACTTAAAGGGTAACTCCCATTACAAACTAAATCATCCCTCCCCATAGTCTTTACAGTTTGTTATTATTAGAGAATTAACATTCTTACCTATCTATCCCATTTAGCAGTAGCCATGATGATAAATAGCTGGGGAGAGAACTAGCTCCTCTCTGCTTAACAACCAATTTTAAGCATCTGGATAACAGCTGTTGCTGCCTCAATATTATGTGCTATATGTAATAGCACACAACTATAATACAGTACTATGACAACTATAATACAGTACTATGGTGTGCTATCACATGTAACACATAATATTGATGCAGCACCTTGGCGAGACAAGTGTCCAGACGCATCATAATAACGTAATATTTATATAGAATATAGGGTAAGCACAAATTTAGGTTTAAGAGGTAATATGTCCTCTTTAATGTAATAGACACTATAAAATAAATACTTTGCAAACAACTTGATAAATAACAACACATTCAAGATGGAAGATGTTGAAAGATCAGTCACAGGACATAAGTAAGCTGAGCTTTCCTTTAATACACACTGCATTTACTCCCTCCTTTATACAGTATTATATGGAAATAAAAAACCTGTACAGCTGCGTCCTTTTATACTGTGGCTCAAGTTGCGCCAAATACCCCTCTCGGTGCACCTGGTCCCTTGCGACTCGGCTACACCGAGCATATTGACATAAATAAAACAACCGGATGTGACAAAACTGCATTTCTAGCATACACTAACCACCTGGGTGTGCGACATTTATAGATATGTGTGCGACTGAGTCTGAATCTGTGTAAAAGGCGCTCTGATGCGAGCAGCTGCGGCTTTTCCGTATGCCAAGTTCCATCACACTTCATCTGCAACTTTGTACGTGTGTTAAACCAATTCCTGTGCAGTTAAAGATGCAACGTAGCGTCTTTAGTACATTGCGAGTGGTTTATCGCTGCACCTGCAATGTGGCTAAGGCACAAAAGTTTAAGAAAAATACATATAGCCTAATGCTAATAGAAAACCATAAAGTGCTTTCTCTGTACGCAAAAATATAATGGCCTTAGCACCTCATGTATTTGCTCCTAACGCTAAGGGGCATACTCAATTGGGTGCGAGGTTTAGCGAGATAAAACATCTCGCGTCCCTCGCGCCCAATTTTGTAATACCGTGGGTATGCGCGCTCCGAATACATGCGGTATCCAATTAAAAAAAAGTGATTGCAAGGTTTTCAGCTGTGAAAACGCCACGCCGTGTAAAAAAAGAAAAAGAATATAATTCTTCATTTACCTGCCCGGGGGTCTCCAGTGGTCTCCGCGTCTCCCAGTGGCCTCCCCTCTTATCTTCTTACTGAAGAGGGGTCTGCTGGGAGGCTCCAGGGGTTGGTAGGAGGGGCAAAGGCGGCTGGGAGATGTAGTTCTCCCAGCGCCCATTCAGGGGGGCCACACTGACACTGGGGGACGCATACACCGGGGGTCACACACACTCATACTCACTCATAAACACTCACACTCACATACTCACCGCTGCTGCAGTAGATCAGGTCCCGACGCTGGATGAAAAAGACGGCACTTCGGAAGGTGAGTAATTACTGACTAATTAAGCTAATTGGAAACTTCCAATTGCTCAATTAGTCCAAAGGGAGGGGGGGTTCCGCCGGGGTGCCAGAGCAAGTCCTGTTGATTTTTTCTAAAATTATCGACTTTAGGAAAAATCACATTTGCTCGGGAGGTGCGAGAATTAAAACCCCCCGGCGCGTAAAAAAGAAAAAATCTGCAACTATTTGAATTGCAAAAAATCCGCACCTGCAGGAAAAACCTTGCAGGTGCGGGTTTTCTGCTATTCTCGCACCCAATTGAATATGCCCCTTATACCTCTTTTCCACCAAAAACCCAGGTTTTTGGACATGGTTCCAACCCTGGTCAGACCCAGGTCAGACCCATTTACACTGCACCTTTGATCTGGGTTACTCCCAGGTCAGCCCTGTTCACACTGAACTCAGGTCTGCCCTGCTAAACCTGTGAGGTCATAAAAAATGGGAGGTGAATGCTCGACAACCACCAATCCGCTCATTTTAGGCATGATCCAGGTCAGATAACCCGGGTTGCACCGTTTACACTGCATCATTACCTGGGTCCATCCTGGGTCCAACCCTGGTAGCTACCTGGGTTGAATTGCTGGGTCACTTGACCCAGGTTATTTTTCAGGGACCCTTTTACACTGAGCTGCGACCTGGGTAGACCCAGCAAAAACCCAGGTTTTTGCTCTGGTGTAAAAGGGGTATTAGTGAGACTCTTAAAGGCTCATTTATGAGAAATAAAAATGCAAGCTTTATTATTGGCACAGGTAAGTCTATATCCAACCTTTGAAACATCCTGCCCTATTCTCTTGGAATGTCTGGGAATAAGTCATCCTCCCGAATCCCAACCACTTTGCAGCAAATTGCATCATCATGGCCCTACCTTCAGCTGCACAAAGCAGCAAATTGTGGCATTTTGCTCCCCACCCCACATTTACCCAATGAACCTTTCCAGAGAGAAGGTTCAAAAAGTTGTCAAATATGCTGATTCCAACTTACAGTACTACCACTTTACCACTGCATTCATTTCAACGTTTGACTTGTTCTCCTCAAATAAGGCTCTGTCTTAATCACGTGAGTAAGGGGATGTGAGGACTGTCTTTATTACAGGTGTAAGTACTGTGGGTTTGGCTCACATCTAAGATAAACAATATCGCTTCTTTATGTGAATAGAACAGCCGTTGATATGGTCTTTGTGTAAATAAATACAGGATCACTGAGATATAGAATAATTTCTAAAAACAACGGTGAATCAAGCAAAATGTCTTTATTCTAATAACATACATAATTTAAAAGCGTATCACAGAAATGTTGTACTACATAAAAATAAATACAACAATAGTTCGAATCTATATCACCTTTAGTTAAAAAGGGAAATGGTGAGAAAGGAATAAAATCCAGTGCATAAAATGCTGAAAAAACAATTACTCTATTAATTTAAAGGGAGATCAAATACTTGGAGGTAGAAGACACACATACCGGGGTGGTGTGATGATCTTTATGTGGGGGGTTTCGGTGTATATATATATATATATATTAGGGGTGTGCACCGGCCACTTTTCGTGTTTTGTGTTTTGGTTTTGGATCTGGATCTTTCTTCGTGTTTTGGATCTGGATTGGTTTTGCCAAAACCACCCTTCCGTGTTTTGGGTTCTGGGTTTTGTGTTTTGGATCTGTATTTTTTTTAAAAAAAGCATAAAAACAGCTAAAATCACAGAATTTGTAGGTTTTTCTGCTCCTATGCTATTATTAACCTCAATAACCTTAATTTCCACTCATTTCCAGTCTATTCTGAACACCTCACACCTCACAATAGTGTTTTTATGTCCAAAACGTTGCACCGAGGTAGCTGGATGACTATGCTAAGCGACACGAGTGGGCGGCATAAACACGTGACCCATCTAGGCGTGAAACTGCAGTGGCAGACAGGATGGCAGTTTGAAAAACTAGGCCCCAAACTGTACATAATGCAAAGAAAAAAAAGAGGTGCAAGATGGAATTGTCCTTGGGCCCTCCCACCCACCCTTATGTTGTATAAACAGGACATGCACACTTTAACAAACCAATCATTTCAGCGCCAGGGTCTGCCACACAACTGTGGCTGAAATGATTGGTTCGTTTGGGCCCCCACAAAACAAGCTGGCAATTAATGTGTCCCTGCACAAACTGGCTCTATGGAGGCAAGATGTCATCCTCATCCTCCTCATCCACCGATTCCTCACCCTCTTCAGTGTGTACATCCTCATCCTCACAAAGTATTAACTCGTCCCCACTTGAATCCACCACCACAGGTCCCTCTGTACCTTCTGGAGGCTGGTCTCCCTGGAAGAGCTGATAATTCATTTTGATGAACATCATCTTCTCCACATTCTGTGGAAGCAACCTCCTACGCCTTTCGCTGACAAGGTTCCCGGCTGCACTAAACACTCTTTCGGAGTACACACTGGAGGGGGGGCAACTCAGGTAAAATAGAGCCAGTTTGTACAGGGGCCTCCAAATTGCCTCTTTTTCCTGCCAGTACAGGTATGGACTGTCTGCCATGCCTACTTGGATGCTGTCACCGATGTAATCCTCCACCATTCTGTCAATGGTGACAGTATCATATGCAGTGACAGTAGACATGTCAGAAATTGTTGCCAGGTCCTTCAGTCCGGACCAGATGTCCAAACTTGGTCCTGCCTGCCCTGCATCACCGCCAGCGGGTTGCTTAGGATACCTAAGTTTTTTCCTGGCAGCCCCAGTTGCAGGAGAAAATGAAGAAGGAGCCGTTGACGTGTCACGTTCCGCTTCAGCTGACAGTGTGTTCACCAGCAGGTCTTTGCACCTCTGCAGGCTTGTGTCGGCCGGAAAGAGAGACACCACATAGGCTTTAAACCTAGGATCGAGCACGGTGGCCAAAACGTAGTGGTCTGATTTCAACAGATTGACCACCCTGGAATCCTGGCAAAGCGAATGAAGGGCTTCATCCACAAGTCCCACATGCCGAGCGGAATCGCTCCGTCTTAGCTCCTCCTTCACTTTCTCCAGCTGCTTCTGCAAAAGCCTGATGAGGGGAATGACCTGACTCAAGCTGGCAGTGTCTGAACTGACTTCACGTGTGGCAAGTTCGAAGGGCTGGAGAACCTTGCACAACACGGAAATCATTCTCCACTGCGCTTGAGTCAGGTGCATACCCCCTCCTTTGCCTATGTCATAGGTGGATGTATAGGCTTGTATGGCCTTTTGCTGCTCCTCCATCCTCTGAAGCATATAGAGGGTTGAGTTCCACCGCGTCACAACCTCTTGCTTCAGGTGATGGCGGGGCAGGTTCAAGAGTGTTTGCTGGCGCTCCAGTCTTCGGCACGCAGTCGCTGAATGGCGAAAGTGGCCAGAAATTTTTCGGGCCACCCAAAGCGTCTCCTGCACGCCCCTGTCGCTTTTCAGAAAATTCTGCACCACCAAGTTTATTGTGTGAGCAAAACATGGGGCGTGCTGGAATTTGCCCAGATGTAATGCCCGCACAATATTGGTGGCGTTGTCAGATATCACAAATCCCCAGGAGAGTCTAAGTGGGGTAAGCCACTGGGCGATGATTTCCCTCAGTTTCTCTAAGAGGTTGTCGGCGGTGTGCCTCTTACTGAAACCGGTGATACACAGCGTAGCCTGCCTTGTAACGAGCTGGCATTTCTGAGATGCTGCTACTGGTGACGCTGCTGCTGTTGCTGCGTAAGGTGATACATCTACTCAGTGGGCTGTCACAGTCATATAGTCCTTAGTCTGCCCTGTTCCACTTGTCCACATGTCCGTGGTTAAGTGGACATTGTGTACAACGGCATTTTTCAGGACACTGAGGACACTTTTTCTGACGTTTCTGTACAGTCTCGGTATCGCCTGCCTAGTGAAGTGGAATCTAGACGGGATTTGGAACCGGGGACACACTACCTCCATCAATTGTCTAAATCCCACTGCACTAATGGCGGATACCGGACGCACGTCTAACACCAACATAGCAGTCAAGGCCTCAGTTATACGTTTTGCTTCAGGATGACTGCTGTCGTACTTCATCCTCCTCGCTAAGGACTGTTGGAGGGTCAATTGTTTAGTAAAAGTAGTGGTGTTCCTACTTCCTCTCTGGGATGATGAACGACTCCCAGCAGCAGCAACAGCAGCAGCGGCAGCAGTAGGCGTAGCAATGCAGGATCCTCCGGAGGAATCCTGGATAGGAGAGTCAGTCATGCCAGTGACATGGCCTGCAGGACTACTTCCGATCCTAACTAAGGAGGAAATTGACGAGGAGGGAGTTGACGGTGTGGTTTGCAGGCGCTTGGATACAACAGGACAACGGGATTTAGGTGTCCCTGGACTGCTTACGGTCTTAGCCAAAGTTTCTGAACTTGACAGTAACTTTTTATGAACGCGCTGCAGGTGCCGTATAAGGGAGGATGTTCCTAGGTGGTTGACGTCCCTACCCCTACTTATTTCACCTTTACATATGGTACATATGGCAAGACAGTTGTTGTCCGGATTTGGATAGAAATATTGCCAGACCAAAGAGGTGGAATGTTTGGTCTTCTGCCCAGGCATGACCGTGATGGGCTTTTTCATCCCACGGACAACAACTGTCTCCCCCGGAGCCTGATTTAAACAAACCACATCACCATCAGAATCCTCCTCGCCAACTTCCTCCTCAGCGCCAGCTACACCAGTATCCTCATCCTGTTGTACTTCAACAGTGACATCTTCACTTTGCATATCAGCAAGTGGACTGTGGGTGCTCCTTTCAGCACTTGCAGGGGGCGTGCAAATGGTGGAAAGAGCCACCTCTTCCCGTCCAGTGCTGGGAAGGTCAGGCATCGCAACCACCACCACACTTGGACTCTCCTTGGGGATTTGTGATATCTTCTTAGAAAGCACAGTTCTTCGCTGTGCTTTTGCCAGCTTAACTCTTTTGATTTTTTTAGTGGGAGGAGGGCTTCCATCGTCATGTGAAGCTGAACCACTAGTCATGAACATACTAGGGATCGACCTTAGCCGTTCCTTGCCACTCCGTGTCGTAAATGGCATATTGGCAAGTTTACGTTTCTCTTCAGCTGATTTAAATGTCTTTTTCAAGGTCATTTTCCTGAACTTTGCCATTTGGGATTGTATGTGCCCTCTACTATGACATTGGGCATCGGCCTTGGCAGACGACGTTGATGGCATGTTATCGTCTATGTCATGACTAGTGGCAGCAGCTTCAGCACTAGGAGGAAGTGGTTCTTGATCTTTCTCTATTTTATTTTTATCGGAGAAAGTTTGGTCCTCCATTTATGTTATATCGATTTGATATATACGTGCGGCTAAACACAGAAAATAATTTTTTTTTGGGTTTGGACTGGAGTGTACTTTGTGGGTTACAGCACCCTTTAACGGTCAAGCCAGCCGGCCCTTTACTTATGACACAGGCGCATGCTTGGCACTACTTTGTTGATGCACGTGCGGCTACTGCGCACACAATTCACAAACACAGAAAATAATTTTTTTTTGGTTTGGACTGGAGTGTACTTTCGGGGGTTACAGCACCCTTTAACGGTCAAGCCAGCCGGCCCTTTACTTATGACACAGGCGCACGCTTGGCACTACTTTGTTGATGCACGTGCGGCTACTGCGCACACAATTCACAAACACAGAAAATAATTTTTTTTTTGGTTTGGACTGGAGTGTACTTTCGGGGGTTACAGCACCCTTAACGGTCAAGCCAGCCGGCCCTTTACTTATGACACAGGCGCACGCTTGGCACTACTTTGTTGATGCACGTGCGGCTACTGCGCACACAATTCACAAACACAGAAAATAATTTTTTTTTGGTTTGGACTGGAGTGTACTTTCGGGGGTTACAGCACCCTTTAACGGTCAAGCCAGCCGGCCCTTTACTTATGACACAGGCGCACGCTTGGCACTACTTTGTTGATGCACGTGCGGCTACTGCGCACACAATTCACAAACACAGAAAATAATTTTTTTTTTGGTTTGGACTGGAGTGTACTTTGGGGGTTACAGCACCCTTTAACGGTCAAGCCAGCCGGCCCTTTACTTATGACACAGGCGCACGCTTGGCACTACTTTGTTGATGCACGTGCGGCTACTGCGCACACAATTCACAAACACAGAAAATAATTTTTTTTTTGGTTTGGACTGGAGTGTACTTTCGGGGGTTACAGCACCCTTAACGGTCAAGCCAGCCGGCCCTTTACTTATGACACAGGCGCACGCTTGGCACTACTTTGTTGATGCACGTGCGGCTACTGCGCACACAATTCACAAAAACAGAAAATAATTTTTTTTTGGTTTGGACTGGAGTGTACTTTCGGGGGTTACAGCACCCTTTAACGGTCAAGCCAGCCGGCCCTTTACTTATGACACAGGCGCACGCTTGGCACTACTTTGTTGATGCACGTGCGGCTACTGCGCACACAATTCACAAACACAGAAAATAATTTTTTTTTTGGTTTGGACTGGAGTGTACTTTCGGGGGTTACAGCACCCTTAACGGTCAAGCCAGCCGGCCCTTTACTTATGACACAGGCGCACGCTTGGCACTACTTTGTTGATGCACGTGCGGCTACTGCGCACACAATTCACAAACACAGAAAATAATTTTTTTTTGGTTTGGACTGGAGTGTACTTTCGGGGGTTACAGCACCCTTTAACGGTCAAGCCAGCCGGCCCTTTACTTATGACACAGGCGCACGCTTGGCACTACTTTGTTGATGCACGTGCGGCTACTGCGCACACAATTCACAAACACAGAAAATAATTTTTTTTTTGGTTTGGACTGGAGTGTACTTTGGGGGTTACAGCACCCTTTAACGGTCAAGCCAGCCGGCCCTTTACTTATGACACAGGCGCACGCTTGGCACTACTTTGTTGATGCACGTGCGGCTACTGCGCACACAATTCACAAACACAGAAAATAATTTTTTTTTTGGTTTGGACTGGAGTGTACTTTCGGGGGTTACAGCACCCTTAACGGTCCAGCCAGCCGGCCCTTTACTTATGACACAGGCGCACGCTTGGCACTACTTTGTTGATGCACGTGCGGCTACTGCGCACACAATTCACAAACACAGAAAATAATTTTTTTTTTGGTTTGGACTGGAGTGTACTTTCGGGGGTTACAGCACCCTTAACGGTCAAGCCAGCCGGCCCTTTACTTATGACACAGGCGCACGCTTGGCACTACTTTGTTGATGCACGTGCGGCTACTGCGCACACAATTCACAAACACAGAAAATAATTTTTTTTTGGTTTGGACTGGAGTGTACTTTCGGGGGTTACAGCACCCTTAACGGTCAAGCCAGCCGGCCCTTTACTTATGACACAGGCGCACGCTTGGCACTACTTTGTTGATGCACGTGCGGCTACTGCGCACACAATTCACAAACACAGAAAATAATTTTTTTTTTGGTTTGGACTGGAGTGTACTTTCGGGGGTTACAGCACCCTTAACGGTCAAGCCAGCCGGCCCTTTACTTATGACACAGGTGCACGCTTGGCACTACTTTGTTGATGCACGTGCGGCTACTGCGCACACAATTCACAAACACAGAAAATAATATTTTTTTTGGTTTGGACTGGAGTGTACTTTCGGGGGTTACAGCACCCTTAACGGTCAAGCCAGTCGGCCCTTTACTTATGACACAGGCGCACGCTTGGCACTACTTTGTTGATGCACGTGCGGCTACTGCGCACACAATTCACAAACACAGAAAATAATTTTTTTTTTGGTTTGGACTGGAGTGTACTTTCGGGGGTTACAGCACCCTTAACGGTCAAGCCAGCCGGCCCTTTACTTATGACACAGGCGCACGCTTGGCACTACTTTGTTGATGCACGTGCGGCTACTGCGCACACAATTCACAAACACAGAAAATAATTTTTTTTGGGTTTGGACTGGAGTGTACTTTCGGGGGTTACAGCACCCTTTAACGGTCAAGCCAGCCGGCCCTTTACTTATGACACAGGCGCACGCTTGGCACTACTTTGTTGATGCACGTGCGGCTACTGCGCACACAATTCACAAACACAGAAAATATATTATTTTTTTAGCACTTGGGGGGAGCACCCCTGATGGACAGAGCACCCCCTGGACAACACTACAGCACTCCTTTAGGACTGGGACACTGCACAGGACTTTGGAGTGGACACAGCCCCTATGGAGAACTGACTGCACAACACAGTCCAGCCAGCCCCTATGGACTTTGAAGTAGTGGACACAGCCCCTATTAACAACAGCAGCACAGCACAACACAGCCAGCCCCTATGGACTTTGAAGTAGTGGACAACAGCAGCACTACACTACACTACACTACACAGCCCTAACTCCCACCCTCCCTCTTCACTGTCCACAGCCGAGTGAGAAAATGGCGCCGACGCGGGTACCTTATATAGGATCCAAAACCCGCGAGACTCGGAAGGCGGGATGATGACGTTTTGCCTCGATTTCAGATCCGAGTCAGGCGGGAAAAGTCGAGCCTGACTCGGATCGGACTCGGATCGGGGGGGCTCGGGGGGGTTCGGATTTTAGAAATCCGAACCCGCTCACCCCTAATATATATATATATATATATATATATATATGCTTGTCAGTTTTTGTGACATGTATATGTGTGTGTATATATATAAGCGTGTGTATGTATATATGTACTGTATGTATGTAAACACATACATACAGTACATATATACATACACATGCTTATATATATACACACACATACATGTCACACATACCTTACACGCACACATATATATACACACACACATGTTGCATATACATTGCAAACAAACTTACCTTGCAGCAGATCTGATCAGTACAGGAGTTAGCAGGCTGGCACCATGTCATTAGGCCCCTCCCCCTCATGGCAAAATGCAGCAGTCGCAGGTCAATCGGGGCAGGGGGCGGGGCCGAATGACTCAATTCTAATGAAATGGCGTCATTTTGGCCATCCCAGTGGGCATAGAGGGGGAATATAACCTTGTGGTGAGTGTAGCGAGCCACCAAGCCCACGAGGGGACACCTTTTTTCTTTATGTGGGGACAACTTTCTTCTTTAGGTGGCCTTAATGGGCATGGAACTGCACTTCTGCCCTCACTCACGTCACTTCCAGGTCCCTAGCATGAAGGGGAAATAAGCTCTACCATTGTGTCTGCACTCCAGTCTGTCAGGGGGGATGTATATGGGTACTCACAAACCCCCCCCTGCGTGCGCTTCTGAAGA
This sequence comes from Taudactylus pleione, assembly GCA_031769625.1. Classification (NCBI taxonomy): domain Eukaryota; kingdom Metazoa; phylum Chordata; class Amphibia; order Anura; family Myobatrachidae; genus Taudactylus; species Taudactylus pleione. The sequence goes on from JAUIMM010000091.1 coordinate 15,999,749, forward strand.
GGGAAGTCAAGGAGGGTCAAGAAGGAGGCACATTGGCCTCGACGTGCCCCCATTTCACTAAGAAGTGGGCGAGATGTGGTAAATTCCCCTGGACATTCCTAATATGATTTGGATGCAAGAATAGTGGCATTCTGGGGCCGTGCCTGACCCACACTTAAGTCCCGGTCACAGTGCTGATACGTGCCTACAAACTGATACAATCTAACTTGCGATTTTTGACCCCCGTCTGCCCAAAATATCGGATGAAAGGAT